>CM059433.1:79240991-79965991 GCA_030390025.1 Squalus acanthias
TGCACATGAGAAACAGTGATGCAGAATCAATGAATCAATAACAACATTTCTGGCTTGACAATACTAAACATGAAGATTTGCTACTTGGGGAAGATATTGGATGGGCATTAATGCCCATAGAATGGTTTCCCAACCAAAGTCTTTCTTCAGTTAAGGACAGAACATCAGAGGGAAAATTGGAATGGAGAAGAAGTGATAAAAACACTGAACTCCCATTCTCGAATGCAGGGGTTTGAGTCCTGGCACAGTCTGCCACTCAAATGTGTTTACATTGCTGAGTTAGACTTGTGAGACCTTACCATCGATGGAGGCCACGGAGAGGCCATGACTGACTATTGAGTCACGTCACTTAGATAAAAAATTCTGAGAAAGGAATCAGATAAATGGTAAAAGAGAATGGAAGCACATTTGTGAATTAAATTGAATTGGGTATGGGGAGCAAAGAGGAGAGTGGCATTAAATGGGGTGTCCTATGTGGATAAAATCACCAGTGCAGACTTGATGGGCTGAATGTGTTATAATGGCCTGTTTCTGTGCTATAATAGCCCATGATTCTATGGACATGTGTGAGACCAGTGCAGATTCTCCGTGGCTGTACTGATATGCTTGTAAATAATATTTCCTTATGTGTGGCATGTGCAAACAACTAGGAGACACCACCTGCTGGTGAAAAACTGCCATGCACAATTCTAATTGATACTTTCTGAACATGAACTCTATAGTCACTGTACATAACATCCACATCTGATATTTGACTGTCAGATTTCATGTCTATCTTTAACAGCATGTTAACGTGTGTTTGACATTTGTATTCCATCTTGTTTTCATTTTTGTTCACTATAGAGAAAGGGAAACCACGAGTAGCAAAATCAGCCGCAAGTAAATATTGTATTTTAATGGCATGACAACTGCATCATCTATAGCAGCAATTTTGCTCTAAAATCATTTCTAATTTTGTGCCACTCGTGGATTCTTTGTAAAGTTTTCATTGTGACATGATTAGTTTTATTTATTTTCATTCTCTTGCTTTGGGTTCCCTACCACCACACCCCTGCCACACACCATTTATTAACTAGAAGGGTGTTACTCCAAATCATTCTCAGTGATGCTCTCACCAGTCACTGGCAGGTGCACCTGACAACCAGGTTCATTCAGTGTCCATTCTTCTGTCTCCCAGTGTGAGAATGTGTCTTATTGTACCTCCCCAATTGGGTTCTCACTGCGAGCAACATCGCAGGTGTGAAGCTGAGTTCTAGCACTCTGTGCCAGTGCATTGGGCCATTTTTATTTTTTAATAGTGGCCAAATGAATAGCTTTATGCTAAATCTCCCATTGAAACCTTTAGTACTAGAAATCTTACATATTTAATGGTCTAAAATAGCTCCAACGCAGTTTGAATATTTTATGCTGTACAAATAATTATACTTGTAAATAAGAATTCAAGGACAGTTCAAAATATATCCATTTTATTTGAAACAATTACCAAACAATTTTTACTGTAAATATTTTAAGGTTTGCAGTAGTTTCCAGATTACTACAACCTTTAGGCTGTGGTCTAAATAACATTTTAAAAATACATAAAATAGTCTAAGCAAAATCATATTGCAGGCATTTACTATGAAACAAAGCATTATATCACATAACAATATTATGCAAAGGAAGATCATTTTTAAACTTAAGTTATAGTTCTAATTTTGTTGCTAGGATACTTGCCACTGGGATGTATCATTTGTTTCACAGAAAAATCAGATATGTGACACCAAAAGCAGAACAATGCAAGGCTTTACAAGGATCTCTTATAGCAACTGCAAAATTGACATCAAAATTACTGATTGCTGTTATCTGATATAGTGCCCTCAGCAAAAATAGTAGCTTCTTGCTTTTATTTTGATGTGTGTCTCTATGTTTTATTATTGTGTTTTTTAGAGAAACATTGTTCTTTAAAACACCTGTTCTTTGTCTTTCTATTCAAGAACCAGCCAAAGAGAAACCAGCTCCTCCATCACCGAAGGAACCAGGTAACTATCGCTTATATTTCCTAACCTGTGATTCATATGCAGAGCAGTGCTCAATATGGTTCAAACTATCCAACTATGTATTTAAGTATGGGAAAATTATTGACCCAAAAATTTCTGTAACTTGTCAACAACAGGTGCCTGCCGTTAGTTAGACTTGCCCTTGCCCGTTTAATCTCCATGATATTTTTTTCTGCAAGTTGCTGGAAGTGCGAGATGCAAATAGCGTGGCGCCCTCTGCCGGGCATCTAGGATCTGAGTGAAAAGGGAAAGCAACTGTGTATCTCCTTAACCAATCAAGTTGAAGGATTGTGAAATGAACAGTGCATGGTCTGAACAAAGAAGTGTAAGTTAGAGTGTGTGAATTCAAGTCAAATCAGGTACAGAAAGAGAAATAAAGAGGCGGAAAGAAAGATTGGATTAAGAGAGAGAAAAAAGAGACAGAAAGAAAAAGTAAAAAAAGTTTTTTTTTTAAATCTCCAACAACAATTCAAAGCTGATGGAATGAGACTCCACACTTGTAATAGTTAATTTTTAGTGTCAGAGAGGTTGACTGGCAGTAATTAACACTTATCACATCGTTAAAAGGGTACTTAGACTACATTTTCTGTGGCGAGTTTACTTCCTATCTGCCGTGCAAATACAGGAAATTCACACCACTCAATACATTTGAATGGGGAGCCAGACAACCAGATGTTGTTTTGGATTTCCGCATTTAATCGCGCATCTGCCCTTGCCTGAAGTTGCTGTGGCATTTACACTTAAATAAAGGCGACCGCTACTAGCTTCACTGTTATTTTGTCAGCAATTTTTGGGCCAGTGTTACTTCAATGGAATGAAACAATTCACCTTCCATTTTGGGGTGCTGGGAGTGGCAACACCTAGCCACAAAGTAAACTGTGCTAGCCGAAGATCTTAAAAAATATTTCAAAACATCTTGGGGTAGAGTTTCCGCTAGTTTGCATTAGTTTTATCCGTGCAATCAGGGTGAAATCGGCTGAACCAGCGCAAAAGATCGGGGAAGAATAAATGTAAGTTTCGTCAAGCGTAAATTGAGATTGCGCGATCTTTAATGCTGGTTTAAAAATAATTTCACCCGAAGTCGGTCCCGCCCACAAAACTGGCCACGCCGTTCTGGAGGGCTCTTCAAATTGAGCTTGTTTTTTAGGTGGATAGGCACTAGTAGACACATTTTAAAAGTTATTACATGTTAAAAAAAATTTAATTTACTAAAAAATTGACTAGTGTACATCAATGAAACTAGTAAATGGTTTTGTATAGTTTTTTTTAAAGTCATTTTCAGTGATTTAAAATCGGGTTACTCACAGGTGGTGGACTTGACACTCTTATTAAAAATGGTTATTTTTTGTGATAAACCCATTTTCAGCTGTATTAATAAAACTGCAGCAGGTTACCACTCTTAAATACATTAAGGAATAGTTTTTAATGCAAAGAAAAAAAATAAAGGATTACAATTTATTACCCTAACCGATTACACTGGTTCATGGAAGATTTTGGCTGGGATCTTACCAAAAGAGGCGCATTGGGGGCGGGACTGCTGCCTTTCGGGTTCTAGTCCCACCCCCAGCGACGTCCGACGCACAGACGCTATTTTGCGTCAATTGGCCTTGTTAAGCCCACTCTGTGGGCTTGCCGGCCAATTAAGAGAAAGCCAGTGTCAGATGACGTCAGTTGATGACGTGTCATCTGCCGGTTTTCTTAAAGGGGCCACCACCATTTCTTTTTGACAGATGATTTTTTTCAGTGTTTGACAGCATTGAGGTGCTGCAAACAATGAGAATCACTGTACAATGGTGAACTCTTGCACCCAGGCTCTCCAGTGACTCTCTCCTTAGGCTGAAACAGATGGCAGCTGCAGGTGAGGTTACAGAAGCGATCTGTCACTGGTGAGAGAGGTTCTCCCAATGAGGTGGGACTACACAAACACTTCAAAGCTTGTCATGTACAGAAAATTCTAAACACATTAAAAATGACTTACCAACATTTTCTTACCTTTGCAACTCACCAGTGTCCCACTGGATCCTTCACACCACTTCTACAGCTGTCATCTGTACACAAACATTACAGTAGACCCACAGCATGCCACAGTTACCCTGGCGGGGTTTCCTGACGTCGGGAAGCCCACAGTAGAAGTGTCAAAATTGGAAAAAGCCTCTTAACTGCCTGTTAACAAGCAGTTAAGTGGCTATAATCCTCTTCCCGCCGCTAGGAGTAGGGTCCCTGCGCAAATCAGGGACCCGATTCCCAAGAAGATTGATTGGAAGCGGGTTGGGGATCTTTTTGATTTTGCCAGCAGTCCCGCCTCTAAACCTGACCCCTGAGTGCCAGCAAAATCTCTACCTTTATGTCTGTGCTTCTGCAAATGCATTTTAGTGGAAACTTGAACTGTAACCTAACCAGCGCAATTTCAAGCGCAATTTACGCCCAATTTCCCGATAGCGCCCAAAGCAGAAACTTACCCCCCTAATTTTGAATTTGCTGCTTTCCCAATCTCAATTGATCTCTCCATGATCGATTACCACAGGGAAATCAACATTTGTAAATCCTGCTGGCCTCATTTTTTTTTGTTGCCAGGATCAGGTCCATGCTGGCAAGAAAGTAAGCCTGCTTGATGCATGTGCACATTGCTTTAGAGGCAGAACTGGTGGGAATTCTGATAGATGACACCATCCCACCAATCTTGCATCTTTTTCTGACATCCGCAAGGAACGGGGCAGATGCAACACGCATCTGCCTCCACCACCAGTACATTTATGACAAACAGAGAAAGGAAGCAGAGATTCTGTATTACCAGGTCCCACCCAAAATTCCTCCAGCCAAATTATGTGATTTTCCATCTCCAGAATAATGGAGGAAAGTCTGGGGCTCATGCATCAGTTACATTTTATATTATTTTTTCAGTTACATTTTATACTATTCTTGGTTCAATTTTTTTTAAACTTGGTTTTACAAGCTTAATACCAGAATTTTAATTGCCCAGGGTTGCTGTGACAATTAGTGGACCGGCACTGCAATCATTTTAAATAGAAATTATACAATCACGCAAAACCCTCAATTTAAAAAATAATTGATTTCATTCATTATTTATATTTAATTGATTGTCTGGGACCAAATCACTTGAAATAGGTAAGGTGGGCTGGATTTTCTCAGCCCCGAGGAGGCGGGCATGGAGGCAGGACTGCCGGTAAAGTAGCAGAAAGTGGGGGCGGATGGCAAACCCGCCCCCATCCCGCCTCCGTGCCCTTTTGCCAGGAGGCGGGAAGATGTGCTGCTTCGGGTCCTGTCACCTGGAGGCGGGAAAGAGATTAAATCCTTTTAACTGTCTGTTAACAGGTAGTTAACAGGCAGGGAAAAGGATTAGTGCCATTTTGCCTTCTCAGGTGAAGGCTTCCCGACCTCTGAGAACCCCACCGGGTTGGAGGAGACATGAAGGAGGTCTGCGGGGGTTGGAGGCACCTGGAAGTAAGATGTAGAGGTGAGTGATGGGTGCAAGTGTGGAGTGGTAAGTATGTAAGGCGAGTGCTAAGTGTTTAAAAATGTTCACTTACCTTGTTTTCTTCCTACAGCCTTCATCCACCCTGGATCAGGAGACCCGACATCTTCCTTGTCGATTTCACAGACTGGCTGTTGGATCCTCCGAACCAATAGCCATCTGAAATCAACAAAATTGAAAGGTTTGAAAGTCCTGAACACAAGAACTCATCAAACTACAGAGAATGTCAATGTATGACAGCTTCACAGAGCTGTCAAACGCTGACATTTCTTCTTTCAAGAAGTCTTGATAGATAGCACGTCAGACGTTGAGGTGCTCTGTCAGTGACTTCCTCCCTAATTGGCCTGCTGAGCCCGCAGGGCGGGCTTAACAAGGTCAATCAGGGGAAAATCCCTCTGGTTGGTCAGACGATGATGGAGGCGGGACATTGACACGACAAGCAACAGTCCCGCCTCCAACTCGTCTCCATTGAGAAAATCCTGCACGGTTAGTGGCATATAATACAAATCAGTGCTCAACTGGGTGACTGACAAATTAATGGACTCAATTTTCTCATAATATCAGTGAACAGAGTTAGAATTCCCCATTGAGCTGTGTGCACTCTTGGTAATGGAAAATATTTTTGTTCAGTTGTTATCCTATTCACATTAAATAGGCACAGTGGTATACAGTCGGGAGGGAGTGGCCCTGAGAGTCTGAACATTGACTCTGGACCCCATGAAGTCTCATGGCTTCAGGTCAAGCATGGGCAAGGAAACCTCCTGCTGAATACCACCTACCGCCCTCCCTCAGCTGATGAATCAGTACTCCTTCATGTTGAACACCACTTGGAAGAAGCACTGAGAGTAGCAAGGGCACAGAATTTACTCTGGGTGGGGGACTTCAATGTCCATCACCAAGAGTGGCTTGGTAGCACCACTACTGACTGAGCTGGCCGAGTCCTGAAGGACATAGCTGCCAGACTGGACCTGCGGCAGGTGGTGAGAGAACCAACACGAGGGAAAAACCTACTTGACCTCGTCCTCACCAATCTACCTGTCGCAGATGCATCTGTCCATGACAGTATTGCTAGCAGTGACTGCACAGTCCTTGTGGAGATGAAGACCCGTCTTCATACTGAGGACAAAATTGAGAAGTCGCACAACACCAGGTTATAGTCCAACAGTTTTATTTGAAATCACAAGCTTTCGGAGTTACTGCTCCTTCGTCGGGTGAAGTAAAGAGATACAGAATCGCCAAAGCATATATAGATAGAGAACAATGCATGTGTACCTTACAATGGCAGACAACTAAATTTAATCATCCTGACTGTTTATCTGCCGAGGTGTGACAAAAGGCAATCAGGTCAGCCAGGAACTTACCACATCAAAGACATAGCAAGATACAACTGAGACAATGAGGTGGAGTCACAGGGGGTCTAACGTGTCAAAAGCTGCAGTCTGTATGTAAAACGATAAACTTTAAAATTTTTACTTTTTTACTGGGAATCACATCTGTGAACAAGCCAACGACGACTCGAGTCCGGATCACGTCATGTATCGTGACATAAACCCAAGATCCCGGTTGAGACCGTCCTCATGAGTGCGGAACTTGGCTATCAGTTTCTGCTCGATGATTTTGCGTTGTCTTGTGTTCCTAAGGCCGCCTTGGAGAACGCTTACCCGCAGATCCGAGGCTGAATGTCCTTGACTGCTGAAGTGTTCCCCGACTGGGAGGGAACACTCCTGCCTGGTGATTGTTGCGCGGTGTCCGTTCATACGTTGTCTCAGTGTCTGCATGGTCTCGCCGATGTACCATGCCGCGGTGCATTCTTTCCTGCAACGTATGAGGTAGACAACGTTGGCCGAGTCACATGAGTATGTACCATGTACCTGGTGGGTAGTGTCCTCACGTGTGATGATGGTATCTGTGTTGATGATCTGGCATGTCTTGCAGAGGTTGCCGTGGCAGGGTTGTGTGGTGTCGTGGTCGCTGTTATCCTGAAAGCTGGGTAATTTGCTGCGAACGATGGTACTTCTGAGGTTAGGCGGCTGTTTGAAGGCAAGTAGTGGAGGCGTGGGGATGGCCTTAGCGAGGTGTTCGTCGTCATCGATGACATGTTGAAGGCTGCGAAGAACATGGCGTAGTTTCTCCGCTCCGGGGAAGTACTGGACGACGTAGGGTACCCTGTTGGTTGTGTCCCATGTTTGCCTTCTGAGGAGGTCTATGTGATTTTTCGCTGTGGCCCGTCGGAACTGTCGATCGATGAGTCGAGCGTCATATCCCGTTCTTACGAGGGCGTTTTTCAGCGTCCGTAGGTGTCCATCGCGTTCCTCCTCGTCTGAGCAGATCCTGTGTATTCGCAGGGCTTGTCCATAGGGGATGGCTTCTTTAACGTGGTTAGGGTGGAAGCTGGAGAAGTGGAGCATCGTGAGGTTGTCCGTGGGCTTGCGGTAGAGTGAAGTGCTGAGGTGTCCGTCTTTGATGGAGATTCGTGTGTCCAGGAATGAAACCGATTCTGAGGAGTAGTCCATGGTGAGTTTGATGGTGGGATGGAACTTGTTTATGTTATCGTGTAGTCTTTTCAGTGATCCTTCGCCATGGGTCCAAAGGAAGAAAATGTCGTCGATGTATCTGGTGTACAGCGTTGGCTGGAGGTCCTGTGCAGCGAAGAAGTCTTGCTCGAACTTGTGCATGAAGATGTTGGCGTATTGGGGTGCGAATTTGGTCCCCATGGCTGTTCCGTGTGTTTGGGTAAAAAAATGGTTGTCGAAGGTGAAGACATTGTGGTCAAGGATGAAGCGGATGAGTTGTAGGATGGCGTCTGGAGATTGGCTGTTGTTGGTGTTGAGTACTGAGGCTGTCGCAGCGATGCCGTCATCGTGGGGGATACTGGTGTAGAGTGCCGATACGTCCATCGTGGCGAGGAGTGTTCCTGGTTCAACTGGTCTGTGGGTGCTGAGTTTCTGTAAGAAGTCTGTAGTGTCACGACAGAAGCTGGGGGTTCCCTGTACGATGGGTTTCAGAATGCCCTCGACGTATCCAGAGAGGTTCTCACACAGGGTTCCGTTGCCTGATACGATAGGACGTCCGGGTGTGTTGGCTTTGTGTATCTTTGGGAGGCAGTAGAAGTCTCCCACGCGGGGAGTACGTGGGATGAGAGCGCGTAGGATGCTTTGAAGGTCTGGATCGAAGGTCTTGATCAGTCTATTGAGTTGGCGGGTGTGTTCTTTGGTCACAGCGACCACGACACCACACAACCCTGCCACGGCAACCTCTGCAAGACATGCCAGATCATCAACACAGATACCATCATCACACGTGAGGACACTACCCACCAGGTACATGGTACATACTCATGTGACTCGGCCAACGTTGTCTACCTCATACGTTGCAGGAAAGAATGCACCGCGGCATGGTACATCGGCGAGACCATGCAGACACTGAGACAACGTATGAACGGACACCGCGCAACAATCACCAGGCAGGAGTGTTCCCTCCCAGTCGGGGAACACTTCAGCAGTCAAGGACATTCAGCCTCGGATCTGCGGGTAAGCGTTCTCCAAGGCGGCCTTAGGAACACAAGACAACGCAAAATCATCGAGCAGAAACTGATAGCCAAGTTCCGCACTCATGAGGACGGTCTCAACCGGGATCTTGGGTTTATGTCACGATACATGACGTGATCCGGACTCGAGTCGTCGTTGGCTTGTTCACAGATGTGATTCCCAGTAAAAAAGTAAAAATTTTAAAGTTTATCGTTTTACATGCAGCTTTTGACACGTTAGACCCCCTGTGACTCCACCTCATTGTCTCAGTTGTATCTTGCTATGTCTTTGATGTGGTAAGTTCCTGGCTGACCTGATTGCCTTTTGTCACACCTCGGCAGATAAACAGTCAGGATGATTAAATTTAGTTGTCTGCCATTGTAAGGTACACATGCATTGTTCTCTATCTATATATGCTTTGGCGATTCTGTATCTCTTTACTTCACCCGACGAAGGAGCAGTAACTCCGAAAGCTTGTGATTTCAAATAAAACTGTTGGACTATAACCTGGTGTTGTGCGACTTCTCAATTTTGTCCACCCCAGTCCAACACCGGCATCTCTGCATCATGGCCATACTGAGGACACCCTCTATCATGTTGTGTGGCACTATCACCGTGCTAAATGGGATAGATTCAGAACAGATCTAGCAGCTCAAAACTGGGCATCCATGAGACGCTGTGGGCCATCAGCAGCAGCGGAATTGTATTCCACCACAATCTGTAACCTCATGGCCCGGCATATCCCTCACTCTACCATTACCATCAAGCTAGGGGACCAACCCTGGTACAATGAGGAGTGCAGAAGAGCATGCCAGGAGCAGCACCAGGCGTACCTAAAAATGAGGTGCCAACCTGGGGAAGTTGCAACACAGGACTACATGCATGCTAAAAAGCAGAAGCAGCATGCTATAGACAGGGCTAAGCAATCCCACAACCAATGAATCATATCAAAGCTCTGCAGTCCTGCCACATCCAGTCAGGAATGGTGGTGGACAATTAAACAACTAACGGGAGGAGGAGGCTCCATGAATATCCCCATCCTCAACGATGGTGGAGCCCAGCATGTGAGGGCAAAAGACAAGCGTTTGCAACCATCTTCAGCCAGAAGTGTCGAGTGGATGATCCATATCGGCCTCCTCCTGACGTCCCTACCATCACAGAAGCCAGTCTTCAGCCAATTCGATTCACGCACTGGGTACGGCAAAGGCTATGGACCCCGACAACATCCCGGCTGTCGTACTGAAGATTTGCACTCCAGAACTAGCCGCGCCTCTAGCCAAGCTGTTCCAGTATAGCTACAACACCGGCATCTATCCGACAATGTGGAAAACTGCCCAGGTATGTCCTGTCCACAAAAAGCAGAATAAATCTAATCCGGCCAATTACTGCCCCATCAGACTATGCTCAATCTTCAGCAAAGTGATGGAAGGTGTCGTCGATAGTGCTATCAAGCAGCACTTATTCACCAATAACCTGCTCACCGATGTTCACTTTGGGTATGGCTAGGGCCACTCAGCTCCAGACCTCATTATAGCCTTGATCCAAACATGGACAAAAGAGTTGAATTCCAAAGGTGAGGTGAGAATGACTGCCCTTGACATCAAGGCAGCATTTGACCGAGTGTGGCATCAAGGAGCCCGAGTAAAATTGAAGTCAATGAGAATCAGGGGGAAAACTTTCCACTGGCTGGAGTCATACTAGCGCAAAGGAAGATGGTTGTGGTTGTTGGAGGTCAATCATCTGAGCCCTAGGACATCCCTGCAGAAGTTCCTCAGGGCAGTGTCCTAGGCTCAACCATCTTCAACTGCTTCATCAATGACCTTCCCTCCATCATTAGGTTAGAAGTGGGGATGTTTGTTGATGATTGCACAGTGTTCAGTTCCGTTCGCAACTCCCCAGATAATGAAGCAGTCCATGCCCGCATGCAGCAAGACCTGGACAACAATCAGACTTGGGCTGATAAGTGGCAGGTAACATTTGTGCCACACAAGTGCCTGGCAATAACTATCTCCAACAAGAGAGACTCTAACCACCACCCCTTGACATTCAACGGCATTACCATTGTCGAATCCCCCACCATCAACATCCTGGGGGGTCACCATTGAACAAAAACTCAACTGGACCAGCCACATAAATACTGTGGCAACAAAAGCAGGTCAGAGGCTGTTTATTCTGCGGTGAGTGTCTCACCTCCTGACTCCCCAAAAACCTTTCCACCATCTACAAGGCACAAGTCAGGAGTGTGATGGAATACTCTCCACTTGCCTGGCTGAATGCAGCTCCAACAACACTCAAGAAGCTTGACACCATCCAGGACAAAGCAGCCCACTTGATTAACACTCCATCCACCACCTTAAACATTCACTCCCTCCACCACCGGCGCACCGTGGCTGCAGTGTGTACCATTTACAAGATGTACTGCAACAACTCGCCAAGGCTTCTTCGACAGCATCTCCTAAACCCGCAACCTCTACCATCTACAAGGACAAAGGCATCAGGCGCATGGGAACACCACCACCTCCCAGTTCCCCTCCAAGTCACACACCATCCTGACTTGGAAATATATCACCGTTCCTTCGTCGTCACTGGGTCAAAATCCTGGAACTCACTCCCTAACTATGGGAGTACCTTCAGCACATGGAATGCAGCGGTTCAAGGAGGCAGCTCACCACCACCTTCTCGAGGGCAATTAGGGATGGGCAATAAATGCTGGCCTTGCCAACGACGCCCACATCCCGGGAATGAATTTTAAAAAATTGGTCAGTTGAACTAGTATTAAACCAGCCCTCGTACGTCTAAGCTCTGGAACCTAATTCCCACTGAGCGCACATAAATAAAGCTAGTCCAACATATTAAGTGCGAAAGTTTAATTGAATGTCTTAATGAACCTCCATCATCTCAAACTGATGTGATATATGAAAAGCAATATTCTAGACAGATGCTTCGACTGAATCTAATCAGCATTCCCGTAAACTATAAATTGGAGATTTAATCCTTGGTAAGCTAAATTTAACTTAATAGCATTATAAATTGATCGAAAATCCCTCCTAGGCCAAGTAGTCAAAAATCTTGACATGTGACACACACACATATATGCAGCAGAAGTCAGAGGAAAACAAGGGGCTGATTTTGCTGAAAAAATAACGGCATCTGAACAATGCCATTAATGTGTAAATTGACCAGCAACTCGTAGCGAGGAAGAGATACCCCGTGAATTTGGAATTGCCACAAGTTGCTGACCATTAGCTTCGCAAAAATGCCATCTCCCCACGATTTTCATGAAGTTACAACATTTGCATATTAATTTCCCATTAAACTCGCCACAGAAAGTTAAGTCTAGTAATTAATAGCATAAGTACCCTTTTAACAATGTGATGATTGTTAATGACTGCCAATCAACCTCTCTAGCCCAGAATGTGAACAATTATAAGTGTGGAGTCTCATTCCTTCAGGTTGTGAATGACTTTTGGAGATTTAAAAAATTTCAAATTTTACATTTTTTTTTTACTTTTCCTTTGTTTCTTTTTTCTCTCTCTTGATCCAATCTTTCTTTCCCTCTAATTCACCCTCCTTCTCAGTCCTTCCTCTGTTTATTTCTCAATCCTTAAATCTCGTTGATTAAGGAGATACACTGTTTGTCCCGTTGTTCACCAAAGATCCAGATGCCCTGTTGCCCTCGCTGCGCCGTTATCAGCTTGCACTTCCAGCAACTTTGTGGGCATAAATTTTAAAAACTAAACATGCACAAATGAGTCTAACTAATTGGGTCTGTCATGAGATGCCCCGCTCCAGCAAAATCTGGCCCAACGTAATTACATTTTTTGTAATGTTAGGGGGTGGGGTGGGGAACAAAAGAGATAGAATAGAGACTGAGGGAAGAAATGCCAAATCAGTCCAAATAAAGGGGCCGATGTTCTTTTTCCTCCTGGACCTGATGCTAGTGACGTGAACCACAGCAAAGGTGTGCTTTGCCTAACCTGACAAGAACCTGTCTGTATTTGTGTGTTCCGGTCATCAACCTAGCCCCAACACACCTTAGGTGCAGGTCCATCCTTGACAAAGCCTTGCACCTGGAAAGGGTGTGAAAATGAAGTGCTTTATGGCCGCTGTCTAAAACAACAGCCAGAGGGCCTGCAGCTCCATTCCCTGCCCTACTGTCCCGGAAAGCAAAAGGAACTTCCTTTCTTGGGTCCTCTGGTCCTTACTGCTTGTCTCTGTTTGATCATTTAGCACGCACAAGTACTCTGCCCCTTCCCCAGGGATGGCCTTGAAATTCCAGGTGACATGAAGCGGGTGGCCAATGTCATGGATCTCCACTCCTTTTCCTCTCCTTTGTGCCTGTGGGCATTGGACAGGAATTCAACCCTAATTTTATTTTTAATCATTTTTAATGGTTTATTTTTTAAGTTCAGGGTGAATATTTCAATAGTAAAGCAACTCCTGATATTACAGTAGCTTTATTACTATAATATTAATGGTTGTCTCAATATTCCAGTACATGAGCAATCAGTCGGGCAAGGAAGATAGAAATTTTCCTGGACTTGCTGTCAGTCTAACGATTAATTCTAATTGTACAACATATTTGTTGTCTCTGACATGTAATTAAGTATTCTGTGTTGCATATAATGGAAAATTATTAACATTCTGTTATTTAGCAAAGAAGAAATTGCCTCCTCCTGCCATCAAAGAAACAAAAGGTTTGACAGATATACATACACACACATATATAAAGAATGATTTACCTGAAAGAATAAACTGCATGACTGAAACAATGCTTCAATAAATTCTACATTGAGATTGATGGCATTCTAATGGCAACATGAGGTCTTTCATTAGAAATTTGCTAAAGGCTTAATGTGATGGCTGTGTGAAAGTTTTGCAGAACCTAATGTGTAATGAGTCTGATGTCCAGCTGCCTGCTTCTTTACCTAAGGCATGTACTTCAAGCATTTCTTTAAATTCTTAATGGTAAATTAATTATTCCCCGTAGTAATTTCACATCATTTTCTGATTTAATATTTTAATGGGAGTGCCATGTCACAGATCGTTCTGGCTGAGAACTGTTTCAGACTTAGAGTAGGCTCCAAACTTTTCATGAATAATAAAATAATAAAATTGATTCGTGAAAATAGCAAAAGAAAAGTGGCTATTCAAATAACCATTCTGAGTTGCTAATTAACACACAAGCTCATCAGACTAGATGCAAATATTTTCATAAATTTGTTCAGAAAGAGGTGCTAAGAACTGCTTAAAACTGTCTAAAGAATATTTAACAAATATATATTTCAAATATAGGGGTAGAATGGTGAAATCATTGCAAACAGAAATAGTGAATGATTTATTAATATAACAATTAACTGCATTAAAAATATTACATGACCCAGATTTCAGATTTTTTTATCCTCTTCTCCTCCTGAAAGTGCTGACTAGTATTGTGATATGGTTAAATTAATATTAGCCATTGCATTGAAAAAAATCACCATTCTCACACTACAACAGGTTACAAAAGTTATCAGAGAGGAATATGTAGTTCCAGTCCCATCATCGCATTGGATGATACATTTATTTGTATTCCTCACTTCATTTATCAATGCCAGTTGTAAAATGATTTCTTAGATTGGAAAATACTAAAGAAATGTTTTGCATGCAACAACGGGGAAAGTTATTTTTTTAAATTGAAAACTAGTTAAATGTTATATTAACAGATTATTTGACTTTTCTTTCTCGTTATCCTCAGTTAAAAAGAAGCATGTTGACCAGGCGACCAAAAGTATGTGCTCAGTATTCTGTTATTCTCAGCTAACTATGTGAGAAGGCTATTTAAATGTACTCTGCAATTGTCAATGGTCCATTTCCGTTGGGTGAGTCTAATAACCGAAACACATGTCAAGGGGGTGTGTCGGAGGCGGTTCCTGGACTATCCCAGGAATCACTCCATTATGCTCCTGTAAGGCTCAATGGAACCTAATGGCATAAGGTCTATTGAGACCCTTGGAAAGGCCTCAGAACTTGCCAAGCCTGAGGTAATCACTCCTGTAATGGAACAATTACTTCTCAGAAAATGTCCCTTAGCTCCCTTGAACTAATTTAAGGCTTCTCCTGTCCGGTCTACCGCATGCTGCAAGTGCACCCTTGGATCAGTATAATACCACTTTGATTTTTATCTCTGTCGACTGGCAGGTGCCTCTGAAGTGCTCTTGCAGGCAAAGCCTGCCTTCTCTGAAAATGTCAATGACCATGCCCCTAATTCTCCACTGGTGGCTGGGAGCTCTGTTCCAATGCACTTCCACCAGCAGAGTGGGACATCCAGAATTTTCTATTGTGTACCAGAAGGATATAGTATAACTCCAGAATGCTCAAGGAAAGGAGGGAAGAAATGAGAAACATTTGTTTAGTATTTCTAGAGAGCTCCATAAATACTGGAGCAATATTTGAGAGCTTCAGGGTTGCAACTACAACACTGGTAGTCAAAAAAAAGAAGTGAGACATGGATCATGGAACTGTCGACCAGCTGTAAAGCAATGGCAGTAGGGAATGTGCTCAACAGCACTTTGAGTGATGCTGTCAATGCTCATATGAAGAGACTTTCAGGATTAGTCAGCATATATTTGTTATTAATATACAAACTCTGCCTAATGAACCCACTTGATTTTTTTTATGGTACTAACTAAATTTGTGGATGAAGCTGTGTAGGAGATATCGGGGCCAATAATGTGATCCCAGTGCTGTGAGTGCCTGTGGCCCACATCACCCAATAATGCAAGGTCAGCTTATCAACATATTTAGACGGTGTTCCCAGTGTATAAAACACTAGGAGATCACCAAGGTCTTAGGAGAAAATGATCAGGCTCCATCAACCATAACAGGACTGCTGACTGCCCTTAAAGGTGTGTCTTTTTTAGTCCTCGCAGTGAGAAATATGCTGAGTGAGCATTGGAGGTCATGGGGTAGAAGGTTTATCAAAAAAGGGTGGCCCTGTGTTAAGGCACAACATGTATTTTACTGCAGGCCTCCATTGAAGTGTCCATTGCAAACAACTGACGAGTCTCTGTGAAATTATCCCTAATTTGAATAAATGCAGGGTCTTCAATGAGCTTTGAACATAATTTGTGCACTAGCTATGAATGCTGACAGTACCTGGGACCCACAATATGAGGGGCTGAGCACATTTAGCACTAAGTGGGTCTTAGTCACCTAATAGTACTAGATACCCATGCCCAATGTGATACAGTGTTTCAGGGGTCACAAATGGCATTATTAGTGCCATAATTTACTTGGGATTTCAGAAGGTATCTGATAATGATCCACATGTGAAGCTTTTACAGAAGCTTCCAGTTCATAGGATGTAATGGCCAGTTAGCTAATTGGACTATAAATTGACTTAGCAATAGGAAGTAGAAGGTGATAAATGGAGAAAAAAACTCTGGCTGGGGTCTAGCCATTTGATAAAGTACCATATAATAGATTTGTTAGCAAAATTGAAGTCCATGTGATTAAAGGGACAGTGGCTGCATGGATACGAAATTGGCTAAGGGACAGAAAGCAGAGAGTAGTGGTGAACAGTTGTTTTTCAGACAGAAGCGAAGTGTGAAGTGGTGTCCCCCAGGGGTCAGTGTTGGAACCACTGCTCTTTTTGATATATATTAATGACCTGGACTTGGGTATACAGGGCACAATTTCAAAGTATGCACATCACATGAAACTCGGAAATGTAGTAAACAGTGAGGAGGATGGTAACAGACTTTAGGAGGACATAGATAGGCTGGTGAAATGGGCAGACACATGGCAGATGAAATTTAAGGCAGAGAAGTGTGAAGTGATTCTTTTTGGTAGGAAGAATGAGGTAAGGCAATATAAACTAAATGGTACAATTTTAAAGGGGGTGCTGGAACAGAGAGACCTGGGGGTGTATCTACACACGTCTTTGCAAGTGGCAGGACAAGTTGAGAAGGCTGTTAAAAAAGCATACGGGATCCTTGGCATAGAGCACAAAAGCAAGGAAGTTATGCTAAGTATTTATAAAATACTGGTTAGGCCCCAGGTGGATATTGTGGCCAATTCTGGGCACCACACTTTAGGAAGGATGTCAAGGCCTTGGAGAGGGTGCAGAGGAGATTTACTAGAATGGTACCAGGGATGAGGGACTTTAGTTATGTGGAGAGACTAGAGAAGCTGGGATTGTTCTCCTTAGAGCAGAGAAGGTTAACAGAAGATTTGATAGAGGTGTTCAAAATCATGAAAGGTTTTGATAGAGTAAATAAAAAGAAACTGTTTCCAGTGGCAGAAGGGTAGATAACCTGAGGACACAGATTTAAGGTAATTGGCAAAAGAACCAGAGGCGACATGAGGAAACATTTTTTTACGCAGCGAGTTGTTGCGATCTGGAATGGACTGTCTGAAAGGGTGGTGGAAGCAGATTCAATAATAACTTTCATAAGGGAAGTTGATAAATTTTTGGAGGGGAAACACTTGCAGGACTATGGGACAGAGCAGGGGAATGGGAACTAATTGGATAGATCTTTCAAAGAGCTGGCACAGGCATGCTGGCCTCCTTCTGTGTTGTGTCATTCTATGATGTTTCATTCTATGATTCTATGGGAGAAACATTCGGTATCCACCATTTTGGGTCGCTAACATCGCCTGGGCGCTAACTTTAGCGGCCAGCAACTGCGAAATTCAGTTTTAGCCCCCCAAGAGGGAGGTGGAGCG
This sequence comes from Squalus acanthias, assembly GCA_030390025.1. NCBI lineage: Eukaryota > Metazoa > Chordata > Chondrichthyes > Squaliformes > Squalidae > Squalus > Squalus acanthias. The sequence goes on from CM059433.1 coordinate 79,258,757, forward strand.
CTAATTGAAGCGCTCCACTTCCTTCTTAGAGCGCTAACCCCGAATATCTGGGTGGTGCATTCTGCAGCGCTACGCACTGGGCCACGTAGCACTGCTGCATGGAACGGCTCTTCCCCTCATTAAGGGGAGGGCCCAAGCCCACAACTCTGTGGGGCCCTACCTGGACCACGGGGGAGCGGGGTGCCATGCCAGCAGATCGGCACTCAAGAAAAGTGCCAGGCTGCCAGATCGCGGCACAGACCCCGCATTCAAAGACGCAACGGGCCGCGACAGGTAAGTCGGACGATTTTTTTTCCCCTGCCCGCCACCTCCCCTTTACTTAGCGCCCCGCGAGCCTCTTACATGAAGCTTATAGATTACAGTTGTCGATTGATTGCAATTTGTCTTCAAAAACCCATAATCATATTGGGCAAGAACAGTATAGAATATTCTAAGGAATCTCTACACCGTCAAGTGAAACAGTGCAAATAGCTTTGTACATGTTAAGAGATGCTACAATCTGGTCCAAACAGAAGAGGTCAATTTTGAGGAGGTTTTTGAAGGTGGGGAGAGAAGTAGCAAGGTAGATGGGCCTTGGTAGAATGTTCCAGAATGTGCGGCTGAAATAGTTGATCATTGTGCAACCTTAGGTGGAATGAAGAAAAGGAGAAATGCAAAATATGCCAGAATTGAAAGAGCAGAGGGCGAATACAGGAACGTAGAACTGAATAAGGACGTAGAATAAAGAGCAAAACCTTGAAGGGGTTTGTAGATGAGGACAAAGAATACATTTAGATAAAATGTTTCGGCCTCTTTTTCTATCAATTTTTGACAGTTTTATTGCAGCTCTGTGAATGGTGGTAGTCGTTAGGCGGGGCGGGGGGCAGGCAGGGTGGGGGGGAGGGGCAGGCGGGGTGGGGGGGAGGGGGCAGGCTGGGCGGCAGGGGTGGGGGGGGGTGGGCGGGTGGATGTGGTGAAGTAATTGCCTCAACCCCCAGTACCATATGAAACCATTCCTTCCCAGTGACCCAATAAAACCCATACTGACAATTACACAAATGTATTGTAGAAATGTATTCAAATTAATATATGATGATGCAACCAACAGAGCAAATAGAAAACTTCAGAATACCAAATAAAGTGGCTGGCACCGTACATTGCACTGCAGGATCTTTATATGTCAGTTTGATTTAGAGATACAACAGAGAATGACCATGGATATTTCAAAATATTCTACTTTCTTTAAGTATATTTTCTCTTCCTTCTATAGAACCAGTGGAAGCCTCTACAACGAAACACAGAACATCCAAAGTCACATCAGGTAAATTTGGCACAATCCAGAATTTCTTGGTTTCTGATGGGAATTAAAATACAATTATGCCATCTACTGGTCATAATAATTGTAAAAAATATAAAACTGGTAATTCTTCTTAAATTATCAACTTATTTATTGAAGGATATATACTGTTAACAAAGGCAAAATTTAATAAATATGCAAGCTGTATTTACGGACTAGTAAAGATATATTGTAAAGTAATTATTTTGTTTATTACAGTGAAAGAAAAGAAAGAAAGTGAGTAAACAGTTCTCTTGGGTTATATTTACAAACTGATTGTGGAAAATTAAAAGTAACAGTTTTAAAAGTGTAAAACTAAAAGAAATTATTTTCTTCTAATTATATTTGTATTTAATTCTGCTTCTCAACGTGAGGGGTGATTATGTTGTGCAAGGGAAAAATTTTAAGTTTGAAACAAGACCCTATTCTAAAGCTTATGCAACTCCATTAATACAGTGTACCTCAAACAGAATTTAGAGATTTCTTAATGTGTCATTATTATTTGTAAACTGCAGAATTGGCTCATTAAGATCTACTGCTTGTTATAATAGACTCCCGTAACACCTGGCGTTGGGCCTGCTATTATAATAAAAAAGACTGGTATCAGTAAAAGTGACCATGAAGCTGTCTGATTGTCTTAAAAACCCAACTGGTTCATTAACGTCCTTTAGGAAAGGAAACCTATCGTCATTAGCCGGTTTGGCCTATATGTGACTCCAGTCCCACACCAATGTGGTTGACTCTTAACTGTCCTCTGAAGTGGCCCAGCAAGCCATTCAGTTGCATCAAACCGCTACAAAGAATTCAGCAGTTCAAGAAGAAGGCCAACCGTTTTCGCAGGGCAACTAGGGATGGGAAATAAATGCTTGGCCTTGCCAGAAATATCTTGCCAGTGACACCCACATTAATAAAAAAGAAAAGAAATAATAATCACCCTGAGATACCTAGGGGTGGATCTGATGTTCTGATAGTCTCCTTGGAACATATGGAGGTGGACTTTTCTGTTACAGTCGTCTCATTGGATTACCTAGTGGTGGGGCTGCTTAATTACATCACCTGGAGATGGATTTGCTGTTGTAGTGGTGTTCCTGGAACACCTGGAGGTAGCCTGCTTTTCATAACTGTCTGTGGCATCTAGAAGTGGGTCTGCTGTTATAGAAGTCTCATTGAGTCACTTAGAGGTGAGCTTGGTGTTATACTAGTTTATGCCAGTCTTGCTACATTAGATGGAGGTAGATGTGCTGTTACAGCTATCCACTTGATGCACTTGGCATCCTGGGACCATGGTTTCAACTGACAATGGCTATTGGTCATGGAGTCTTTGATCTACTTTATTCAGGTTGCCATTCAAACAGTTAAGAGGTTGGCCGGTAGAACTGCTTCTGAACATGAGACTCTTTCTTGGCTATGCTTTCTGCTTTCAGAGCTGGGAGTGCTAAACTTCCCAGTTTTGCTTTACTTCAGCAATAACAAAATAGGATGGTGGCTAATCTATTTTTTTCTTTCTGAGTGAGAAACAGGGAATGTTTGCTGAGCAATACAGTTGCAAAGTATGTTTACTGACTGAGCCATGGATCAGGTGATGCCATGGTCGTCAGGAATTACATTCTTTCTGGTACAGTAGTGATCTCAGTGGTGTCTCAGCCTGTCGCTAAACAGCTTGGAAGCAAATTATTAACTGGGTGAACTCAGTTTTGACCACCATACACAAATGGAAGGAGTTGTGTAAGCAGTTTCATGACCTCAAAAAAAGTTCAAGCTAAGCCCTCAAGATATGTGAACAGGAATACATAAAGGAAGGCTCCAAGAAAAAATGTAATCAGGTTGACCATATAATGGAAATGTCTGCCCTGTCAGGTACTATCAGGAGATCTAAATTATTTAACTGACTTTTTGTAAATGCTGTCAGTGCCCATTTATGGATGTCGACAGTACCTTGCTTTTAATTCTGTTTTTTTATTCGTTTATGGGATGTGGGCATCGCTGGCAAGGCCAGCATTTATTGCCCATCCCTAATTGCCCTTGAGAAGGTGGTGGTGAGCCGCCTTCTTGAACCGCTGCAGTCCATGTGGTGAAGGTACTCCTACAGTGCTGTTAGGGAGGGAGTTCCAGGATTTTGACCCAGCGACGATGAAGGAACGGCGATATATTTCTAAATCAGGATGGTGTGTGACTTGGAGGGGAACTTGGAGGTGTTGGTGTTCCCATGCGCCTGCTGCCCTTGTCCTTCTAGGTGGAAGAGGTCACGGGTTTTGGAGGTGCTGCCGAAGAAGCCTTGGTGAGTTGCTGTAGTGCATCTTGTAGATGGTACACACTGCAGCCACGGTACGCCAGTGGTGGAGGGAGGGATTTTTAAGGTGGTGGATGGGGTGCCAATCAAGTGGGCTGCTTTGTCTTGGATGGTGTCGATCTTCTTGAGTGTTGTTGAAGCTGCACTCATCCAGGCAAGTGGAGCGTATTCCATTACACTCCTTACTTGTGCTTTGTAGATGGTGGAAAGGCTTCCTAGGAGATTCCTAGGAATAAGACAGCAATATGATGGGAGAGCATTGGAATAGTCAAGTTTGGAGATGATAAAAGCCATGTATAAGGGTTTTAATGGCAGAGGGGCTGAGGTGGAAGTGGAGGTGGAGGCACTGTTCTGCATGTGAAAGTAAACGGCTTTCAGACAGGCCTACAAACTATTTCTCATCCTGGTACGAGCCCCTAGTGCCTAACTAAAGTGATTTTTTTTATCTATTCTAATATTTCTGTGAGGTGTTCTCCCAGTGGTGGAGTAGTGGATGAGGTGGAGGGCTGTTGTAGGCTGCAAAGAGACATTGATAGGATGCAGAGCTGGGCCAAAAAATGGCAGATGGAATTTAACCCTGATAAGTGCGAGGTGATTCATTTTGGTAGGGCAAATTTGAATAAGGATTACAGGGTCAACGGCAGGGTTCTGAGGAACGTGGAGGAACAGAGGGATCTGGGGGTTCATATCCACAGATCTCTGAAGGTTGCCACTCAAGTGGATAGAGCAGTAAAGAAGGCCTATAGTGTGTTAGCGTTTATTAACAAGGGGTTTGAGTTTAAGAACCATGAGGTTATGCTGCAACTGTACAGGCCCTTGGTGAGACCACATTTGGAATATTGTGTGCAGTTCTGGTCACCTCACTATAGGAAGGACATGGAAGCATTGGAAAGAGTGCAAAGGAGATTTACCAGGATGCTGCCTGGTTTGGTGGGGAGGTCTTATGAGGAAAGATTGAGGGAGCTAGGGCTTTTCTCTTTAGAGCGGAGGAGGATGAGAGGCGACTTAATAGAGGTTTATAAGATGATGAGGGGGATAGATAGAGTGGATGTTCAGAGACTATTTCCTCGGGTGGATGTAGCTGTTACAAGGGGGCATAACTATAAGGTGCATGGGGGGAGATATAGAAGGGATGTCCGAGGTAGATTCTTTACTCAGAGAGTGGTTGGGGTGTGGAATGGACTGCCTGCTGTGATAGTGGAGTCGGACACTTTAGGAACTTTCAAGCGGTTATTGGATAAGCACATGGAGCACACCAGAATGATAGGGAGTGGGATAGCTTGATCTTGGTTTCGGACAATGCTCGGCACAACATCGAGGGCCGAAGGGCCTGTACTGTGCTGTACTGTTCTATGTAACACGGTAGGAGGGAAACTGCTGTGGTTCATTCAAGCACACATGAAATACTTGTGGTCAGCAACCTCTAAGAGTTCGGGCCTGAGAGAGTACCCAGCTGCAGACTGCAACAACTATGCATCTGCCAGAACAATCTGTCCCAGGTTGCTTTCTGCCAGTAGGCCAGGCATTGGTTCTGGGGATTCAAGGGTACAGAAATGTTGTCATTCATGAGAGATGGCATCATGTTCCATTTCCATTGCACCACTGCCCCTGCTACTGGTTCCGCCGTTCAACACGCCTGCTGATCTGTGGGAGAGCAGACTCTGTATCAGTGATCTGAGTGAAAATTCCCACCAGGAGCCTGTCCTGCATGGCCAATGATCCTCAAGAAAATGGGTCAGGGTTGCAGGGAGGGGCGGAAGTCTCATCCTTCTGCTACTCTGTCCCAAGCAGCAAAATCCAGCCCCAGGTCTCAGAAAGCACAAAGCGGGTGTGTCAATATCTCATGATACTCCTGACACTGAAGCTGGCCATCAATAAATGTGGCTGATAGATGTAGGTCCCCTTTTCCATCCTCTGATATAATCGAGGTCTCTATTTGCCCAAATTCCTTTGTTCTCCTTCATCAAGGATGAAGCAGGAAGTCAGTAGGAGTTTGTGGATCACAGGAGCATGGCAAGAAAGACATAACCTTGTAGTGGGACTTGAACTGAGAGCTTTCAGACTTAGGGAGCAAGAGTGATACCACTGAGCCAAACTGATGTTTCCCTCCTCACTCCTTGAATGACACACACTAGGTTTATGTTACACTGGAGCTTTTTTCAGATCCATGCAAGACACACACAGGATGGTGTGGTGCTTACCTGTCAGATGTGTTTGTAGCTCTTTGATTCTAGCCTCTATATCCAGGCTTCAAAGCTTTTCCAAAGAACCTCTTCATAAAAGCATTGGAGGAACCGGTCCCTTTGATCTTTTATCAGCATCTCTAGGTCAGACTGGGCATTTAAAAGTGTGTCATGGCTCTCATATCATCATTGCATTTGTATGTCTTGGTTATATGGGCCCTGCATGTGGTTACAAAACTTTGTTTGCAGCCTTATGAAGAGGATTTTTTTTTAAGTTCTTTGGATTACCTTAACATTTCTTTCTTTCTTTCTTGCTTTCTTGCTTGCTTTCTTGCTTTCTTTCTTTCTCTCTCTCTCTCTCTAGTCTCCTGACAGTGCTTGGAGCATTTCAATGCATTCTCTGTAACATGAATTCAAGTCTTGAATATCTTACAAATATTGTAACAAATGTCACTGAATTTAAGAGGATAAGTAGTGTCTACCATTACATTATAGATATTGGTTGCTCTTTGCCCTTTTCTGCATGGCAATAGGCTGAGCGTTTAAGGTTCAAAGACAAATGGCACAGCAGGGCATTAAGCTCCAGAATGTGGTTTGAATGTTTATCAAATCCAAGATGGCATTGGGAGTGGGAACCATTTCTTGAGACCAATAATTTTTGAATGTACCAATTTATGTTCCCACAGAACCTTGTTATCTATTTTTGTATACGGTGTAAAAATATTTTGTTTTTAAGATTGATCCAAAACATTTTTAAATCAGTGAAAAATCTCTAAACTAAGACTTCGTGAACAGAAATTCTAATCTCAGAACAACATGCTGAACCTTGATATTGCCTCTTTGAGTGAGTTTTCTGAATTAGTTGCACTGAATTTCAGAATAGTTTTTATGCTGTGATTCCCCACAGGAAGCTGGATTGTGTGTTAGCGAGTGGCTCAACTCACTCCACTGGAGAAATTTTACATCCTTAATAACGAGCATTTTCAATACATCTACCTGGAACAGAATTTGCACCTGGATACCAGAGCTACAAGAATGCTAAATCAAAGAAAAATTGTATTATTGCTTCCAATGAATTACAGCTACATTTTTTTATTCCTTTTCTTTTTCTTTTACAGTCAAGCATGCAGCAGTAGTGAAATCAGCAAAAGGTATCAAAGTAGCTAATTGTGATATGGTTTTCTTATAACCCAAATGCTTGTTGTATCTTTGATCATTCTAACATACAAATTCTTAGAACCTGAACTGTAGTAGAGGAAATAGATTTAATTTAAGTTATATTTTAATTACTTGTGTGGATTTGAAATAAGATATACTTCAAGTACTTTGAGGCTGATACTGTTTAAAAATGTTGTACACAGGAATTGCTGTAATAATACCAGGGAAATAGCTTCACTTAGAGCTAAAATAATGGAATCAATATTTCAAATACATAATAGACATTGCATTTCCCTGTAATCTACAGCATTCTATTCTATTTCAAAGAATGTAAATCAGCATCATAGACACTGGACATCTCCCGGTGGGAATAAGGTGTCATTTCTTTCTTTGCAAAATGCAAACAGTACATATTATATAAAATAACAGCTCTAGCTCTCTGGGACCAAGTTGAAAATTGTTATACTGAATCACTATAGTGCATACTTCAGAAGGCAATAATCTGCACTGTGGTGTGAGAGAACAAACTCATTTTATTACAACATCCACCAGAGGGACTGCCTGTATAACATTAGTTTGGGACCAATTAGTGTACTGTTTGCTGTTTTTGGGAACCTTATTATGGAACGAGCATTAAAACCATAGAGCACATCTAGTGTACATTCAGCAGGGTGATGCCAAGGATTGGAAACTATAGTTATGAGGAGAGACTGGGACTATTTGCATTGGAACAGAGAAGGCTAAGAGAACATTGATTGGAGTTTAAAAAATTATTAATAGAGTGAATTGGAAAAGACAATTTCTTCTGGTTGAGGAATCATAATAAGCGATCATCAATTTAAAATTATCATTAAGGAGTGAGGAGAGAAGTTAGGAGACATTTCTTTATGCAGCGTGTTGTTGGATGAAGCACGGAATACTTTGCAAAGTCATTGGATGAGGCAGAGAGCAAGGCACGTTTTAAGAGAAAATTGGATACATATTTGAAGCAGAAGAAGATACAAGGCTACAGGGAGAGCGCGGGCAGTGAGATTGATTTGGATTGCTCAAATAAATATCTGGCGTAGAACAATGGGCCGAATGGCCTCCTTCTGTGCTGTAAACATCAATGGTTCCATGGTATGCTCCAATAACACTCTTGAAGACTATTATTTTAGGATATATGCATTTTAAATTTTTAGATTTAAGATTTTACACCTTTTTTTGAATTAACAAAATGGAGTATGGGGTGAAATTTGTAGGGCTGGATTTTGAATGACCCGTGGAGTCGGGTTTGGAGGCGTGTGGGGGGTTAAATTTGCAGGGTCGGGGGTCCCGACCCCATCCCGCCTCCACGCAATTTTGACAAAATCAGTCGCGGGGTTCCCGACTCCGTCCCGCCTCCAAGAGGCGGGAGAGGCCATTAAAGGCCTTAACAAGCCCTAAATTGGCTCTGTAATGCGATTTTGAAACGTATTAGGTGGTGTGAAAGTCGCGTTTGATGCTGCTGCATTGAATGTCTTCAAAGACTGCATGGCATTTGGTGTGCGAGGACTTGGCTGCAAAAAATCTCTCTCTCTCTCTCTCTCTGTCTCTGTCTCTGTCTCTCTCTCTCTCTCTCTCTCTCTCTCTGTCTCTCTCTCTGTCTCTCTCTCTCACACACACATATCAATTTTGCATCCAGGTCCAATCACATCAAAAGCCAGGTAGGTCCTCTCTCAGCAACAGCCAGACAGTCTCTGAGACCAGGCAGACAGTCTCTCACCTGCAATGCAGCAGGAATGATGACATCATCAGAGGCGACTATCAGACTGAAACCACTAATTACTTCATGGGTTCCCACATGCTGGAACTCAATTGCCCAATTAAGCGAAAATTGCATCATTCATCCACATTAATCTGGAGTCGGGGGGGTAACACGAAATGCGGATGACACGACCCCAACCCGACCCCAAGACAAAATCCAGCCCGTAAAGTCTGAAGTTGTATTTAACTACATCTTTAGGGTCAGTTTCCACTAAATCTGTTGTGCACATCCCCCCACCTGATTCTGGAGAGAAGAGGTGTGAGATCTCCTGGAGTGGATAGTCATACTCCATCAGCTTGACACTGCTAAGAGTGCAATTCTAATGTGGTGCGCAATGGGTTCTAAAAAGTTCCCAGGGGATCCATTGGGCTTTCTGAAACTTCTTTTGGAAACATTGCTGGAATTAACTTAAATGTTTAGATAATGTAGATACTCCTGTCTGTACCGTCTGAGCATTTACATTTTAACTGCTGGATGAGGAACTCTGTGCATAACCAGTTCCAGCCAGACACTGTCAATAGGTCAAAGGCAAAATCCTGCGAATGCTGGAAATCTGAAATACAAACAGAAAATACTGGAAATACTCAGCAGGTCAGGCAGCGTCTGTGGAGCGAGAAACAGAGTCAACGTTTCAGGTCGATGACCTTTCGTCAGCACTGGAAAATGTTAGAGATGTAATAGGTTTTAAGTAAGTACAGAGGCAGGGAAAGGGGGAGGGGAGGAAAGAATAAAAGGGTAGGTCTGTGGTAGGGTGGAAGGAAGGAGAGATTACATCAACAGCAGAATCATTACCAGCCTTTGCTGTCCGAAAAAATGGGAGCAGTGATTATGATCTAAAATTGCGTAACTCGATGTTGAGTCCGGAAAGTTGTAAAGTGCCTAATCGAAAGATGAGGTGCTGTTCCTCGCGCTTCCGTTGAGCTTCATTAGCACAGTGTAGGAGGCCGAGGACAGAGTGGGAGTGGGGCAGGGAATTAAAATGACAATTGCTCAGGGTCAGGCTTGAATGGAGGTGTTCCGCAAAGCGATCACCCAATCGTTGTTTGGTCTCCCCAATGTACAGGAGACCACATCATGAGCAGCAAATACAGTATACTAAATTGAAAGAAGTACAAGTAAATTGCTGCTTCACCTGGAAGGAATGTTTGGGGCCCTGGACGGTGGGAAGGGAGAAGGTGAAAGGGCAGGTGTTGCATCTCTTTGCTTTGTTGCTCTCTCCACAGATGCTGCCTGACCTGCTGAGTATTTCCAGCATTTTCTGTTTTTATTACAAATACCTTTGATTACTAGAAATCCGAGCTCTGAAAATGCATGTGTCTCCTGGCGCGCTTCCATCATAATTTCAGCGAGAGTGCAGCTGGAGGCCCGGGAATAGGCTGGGACCTAAATACTCTGGGTCCTACTCTTCGTTCATGAGTTTCAGGGGCTTTGTCTGGGGTAGAACTTCTGTCCATTCCCACATCAGGGCAGTGCTCCCTTGGCTGGGGGTTCCCGTTTCCCTGACCTCATTGGCACACAGCGTCTGTATGGAGGTTGATACAGCCCTTGAGATGGGGTGTGCTGATCTCCTGGAGGGCCCCAATGGAGTGGGTGAAATCTAAGCCAGGGAAGCGGCCCGGACCTCAAATTAAGTAAAAAAAATATTCTTGTAACTTCAGGCCACTTACAAATGGGACCTCTTGGGAACCACTTTCCTTGTTTTGAGGGGGCAGTCTAGACACCCACATCAATTGGGCAATAACACTGGATTTCCCAGCAGTTTGGGGCAGGAAGGCAGCCAGCATGTGCACATAATGCTGGGAGTGCCCACCAGCTGATGTAAAATAGGTGCCCTCCTCCTCTCCCTGCTGGAGGGCACTGGCAGGCACGATCCTGGAGTAAAAGTGGGGATCATGGGGCTCAGTGGAAATTTGGCCGCCGTGGAGCAATTGCTGTACTCCTAGCAACCGAGCACTATCACCACAGCAACAGGACTTTTATAACAATTGTTTTGAAAAAAGAAATCTGACACATACTTTACAACGAACCCCCCTGCACTCCACACTACACTGACAGAAATCAGACACCCTCACAAATACAGGGTCATTGGCTTGAAAAGTAAAAACATTTTAAAATAGAAATAATTATAAAGCCAGGAGGCCATCTTGCTGCTTTGTTATGTGCATAGAACAAGTGATGGGGCATAGCAAGCTGTATTTCTAAATACAGGAACATGTGCAAATTGGAATTCAGTTATGGTTCGGCACTCATAGTTACAGACTTACAAATGGGGCACAATATTTATTATCATGGATTCACCTGATCCATTTTACATTGCTTCATTTAATGTAACTTTCTCCCCTTGCTTTAGGTTTTCCCTGTGGCACTTACCATTCACAGAGAAGCAGTTTACTTCCAGTCATCTGCCAAAATCGCTCTTAAACTAATGACTTGGAGATGTACCAGTGCAGCGCTGGTTGATTGATCCTCTGCGTTTCTGTTCATCCTGTTTAAGAAGCTTCCACTCAGCACTGCACCTTTCTGGCACAGCTGAGAGGATGAACTCACTGCAGGGGATGTCTCAACCTTGAACACATGCCTTATGTTACGCAGTGCAGCACATTAGAGCACCAGTGCAAAATTGTTCATTTAATGAGGATTCAACTCCATTAATGCCCATAACCAAGCTTCTCAGCTGCGATCAGGGAAAGGGGTTATTACAGTGAGACATTTTACTAACATTATACATAAATGCACTGTTTCAATTTTAAAGGACATTTCATTACGTAGGCTTGATGTTTGTATGAATTGACTGACCACTGTGTGCCACATACATCTTATATATTCCACTGAAGTTGCTCTCAACAGTGCTTCGTAACAGATTGTCTACATTTGGATTCTTGCAGCACCTGCAGTTGCCAAACAGAAAGAAGCCCTGCGTGTGCCAGGTACTGAAAATATAAAACCATCCAATGATTCGTTAGTGCTTTATGTTTCCAGTTAAAAGGACACTGCCATTAAGAAAAAAATGCTTGACATACCTTGTTTTTGTGTGGGGAGGGAGAAGAAGTGTGAAGAACATGCATTACGTTCAATACAGCGGCATCACATGCACGCAAAGCATCATGTTGTGCATTTGTAAATAAATGAAAGAAAGGTTTGCAACATACTTGTTCATGAAAGTGATTTTTCTTTAAGATCACAAGCCAGCATAAGAGCACACTGAATTAAAACGTTATGGTGCCGAGAAAAAGCTTCAGCGGCTAATTAGCATAAATTTTGGACCACTGTGGAATGATAATGAATATTTCACAGTAAGCACAATTCACATCAAAGATCTTTGAGGATTTGTTATAAATCCTGTGCTGTTTAAGGTGAAGCATGGCAGTGCAGTAGGATAGAAGAATACTTTTCATTCTCCATCCAGTGCTAATATATAAACAAGGGATGGCACCTAATAGAATTTAGGTGAATTCAAATTTTGGGTTCAGTTTTGGTTCTGAAGGATACAAGCTGAGCTGACAGGGCTGCCCTCTGACCTGGGTGATTATTTTTTAAGCCGTGGTATGTAAATTAAAATAGACACAGAACCACTGATTTGTCGAACAGGTTAAGCTGCTCCTTAAAGTTGCAGAACAATTAAGAAGGAATGGTTAGAACATCCATTGTTTGAAGTTTGAGACTGCACATTTCTGCACAGTTACCCCTCATCTATAAAGTCATATAGCTCCTGGCTGTGGGAGAGGAAAAATATTGGGGGAGAAATTGGACATTGTTGCGACTATTTATCGGATGTGAAATAGGCGAAACGGGATCCAAAACTGGGTCACAATCTCCCACACCTGATTAATCCTGGAAGTGCACCTCATAAGAAATTGAACAATTTTAGTCACCCAAGACACCTGCCAGAAATAGGTAGCAGGCTGATTTGGTTATTCAATGTAAAATTGGACAGTCACTAGGTGGAGCTTGCATCGCACAAGTTCCAACTAGTTCTTTCGGGTCTAGAGCGGCTTAACCAGTGGCCCCTCAAGAGATCGCTGGAGGCCGCTGAAAAATGGCCCAATGAATTTGGAAAATGTTTGTATTTCGTGGAGTCCTCCTCCTGGCTCCTCCACAAAACAACTGTGGGCAACTGTTGGCCCCGGCTCGCATCCCACTCCCACACCGCCCCCCCCCCCCCCCCCCCCGCTCACTGGACCTACCTGACGGCCGCTGTCAGCGTTGTATCCATTGGTACTGGCAAGCTGCTTCCAGACGCCCGCTTGGTGCCCGCAGCTCTCCCGTTAAATGCAGCTGAGGCCTCGTGCCCCGTGCCAAATCTGGCCATTATGGACTGGAGCGCGGAGTAATCACTCCACTGATTTGCTGCCTGTTTTGCATGCAAGTCCAGTTTCTACTCCATAATTTAAAATAAAATATGCTGTCATTGTTATCTTAGTTGCTGTAGCTCTGGCCACAAACAATGGCAGTTTGCCTGCAACTAAGTCTGATGACTGGGAATTTCTGCTTCTGTGTTTCCCAGCTTATGATTTTTGAGCCGATTCATATTAGCTGATGGTCGTGTTTACATGTAAATGGATGTTTTTTCACTGTTTTGCCATTTTCAAAAAAAATACATAGGCCTAGAAATTCCCTACCTTACCATCGACCGTTAGAACATAAGAACATAAGAAATAGGAGCAGGAGTAGGCCAATTGGCCCCTCGAGCCTACTCCGCCATTCAATAAGATCATGGCTGATCTGATCCTAACCGCCAATCTACTATCACAGAACCATCTCCTGAACCTAACAGAATTGGACACACGAAATAGGAGCAGGATCAGGCTACACGGCCCCTGGGCCCGCTACGCTACCCACAGGGCCATGACCGATCCGAACCTAGACTCATGTCCAAATTCCTGCCCGCTCCCCGTAACCCTTAATTCCCTTTACTTCTAGGAAACTGTCTATTTCTGTTTTAAATTTATGTAATGATGTAGCTTCTACAGCTTTTTGGGGCAGCATATTCCATGGACCTACCATTAGTTAGTGCCGTATTTCAGCAAAAAATGGCGGTCGCCTCGCTTCCGGTGCGGGACACGGTGGTCGGCATTTTGGTGAGGTCCACAGCGCTGCCGTTGCCTCTAATTCAAATGAGCAGATCGTGACGTCAATCAGCGTGCAACGCCTGATTTGACACACGACTGCGATTTTGGACATCGCCGCACGCTATGGCGCCCTCTCCAAACCACACAGGAAGCACGTGTGTGTAGCAGTACTGCACAGGTGCTGTCAGCACTTCTTAAAGGGATACACGCATCTTTCAGGGAAGTTTCGATTTCAGTTTTTGGAGTTTTTTTATAGTTTATTGACGTAGTGGCTTGGTGCAATACATTTGAAAAGTTGTTAAAGTGTGCAGGGAGTGCTGTTTGATGCTTGCAAGGCTTTGGATGGTAAAGGAAGGCCTCTGAGAAGCCAGAAAAGGCTGGAAATACTCAGCAGGTCAGACAGCATCTGTGGAATGAGAAACAGAGTTAATGTTTCAGATCAAGATGCTGCCTGGCGTGCAGAGTATTTCCAGCATTTTATGCTTTTATTTCAGATTTCCAGCATCCGAAGTATTTTGCCTCTGAGAAGACCACTTGCTCACACTCCTGGGGGGCACATGGAGATGAAGCAGAGGCAGCAAAGGGGACAAGCTGCTTGCAGAGGGAAGAGGAAGAAGCAGAAGAGGAAGACACATAAGAGGAGGAAGTGGAAGGAAGGATGCACCCCGACAGCCCCTTTCTGGCCGGGATATCCAGGATGGAATCCTTCGCCTGCGGTACCAGAGACCACAACCCCAATTCCCCTTTCAACATTTGTCCCGCAGCTTACCTTCCCTCTGTTACTGACCATCACAGCGTCCTCTTGGCCACAATGCTGAAATAAAAGCCACCACTAAGCAAACTCTCCAACTTTATCCATATATGCATCCAATATGACATCAAGAAATCAACTAATCACTCTTGTGCCTTTGTGCCTTTGCCTATCCTGGTGATGTCATGCAGTGCTACCCCAGTGGCTGCAGCATGGCTGGTGGAAGGCTGCTGACATTCAGTGGGGGACACTGCAGTTGGCCTTGCAGGATGACCTCGAGGAGCTGGTGGCTGGGAGTGTGAAATCGAGTGACGGTGTTTCTTCTTCTTCTTCTTCTTCATTCTCCTTTCCCTCTTCTTGGTCAGGCATTGACTGCGTGGGCTGGATTTCTTGGTGTCTGAAATGAGGCATGCACAAGGGTAGGGTTGTGGTGAGGGGAGGTCGGGAAAGCAAGAGCTGCATGCTTACTACATCAGAAGCTTGTATATCAGAAGAGATTGTGGGATGAGGGGGAAGTGGGCTGTGAGAAGAAGGATAACGTATGAGGATACCAGCACCTTGTATTCTTTCAGCTCTGCCGCTGGCCAACGGCAAAGAATGGCCAGCACCACCTCTCCAAGGAGGTGAGGTGAAGCTAGGAATGGGAGGTGTGCCTCGTGTTTCGTAGAGATTGTTGATAGGTGAGTGATGGAGGGCGGGGGGGGTCGTGCATTGAGTAGTGTGTGAGGCTAGTGGTGCAGTTGGTAGGCTTTTGAAGATACATTCACTGACCTTGACCATTGGCCATTGGTCTGAGGTAATGAAACTTCTTTGGGCACTGGAGCCAGGTCCTGGCGACGACACTGCTGGTAGTGACGGCCTCAGCGATCTGGTCCCACATCCTTCTTTCTGGAGGGCCTCCTGGCCCCTGTGGCTAGGGGACCTCTCTTCCACTTTTGACCCCCTGCACAAAGCTGGAGTGCTGTGTGCGAGACCCAGGGTGTCCCTTCTTTGGCCTGTTGAGCCATTTGTGTTAGTGCTGAAGCACTTTTACCATTTTTTACGTGAAGAAGGCAGTTCAGCTTTAAGAGCGGAAGACTGCCCAGTTTGGAATGGTTTTCTTTCAGAAGGCAGTTGCGCTCTAAGGGCTAGAGACTGCCTATTTTTAAATATTTTTTTTAGAAGGCAGTTCCCCTTTAAGGGCTCAAGACAGCTTTCTAAAATGGCTGCCTTGCTTTAATTAAAGGCAGCCTCGCTTCAGGGACGCTGCAGCCATGCTACATTGGGGCCACCTGCTGAGCGCACAGCCTGAGGCAGCGCGTTCCTCGCTAGGCTGTGCGCTCCAATCATTCAAATCAGCAGGCAGCACCAAAATAACGGCGCTGCCTGCGATCTTTTCACGGGAGCGAGTTAACCTCGCTCCGTGGTCGCACCACCCGTTTTTGAGCCTTATCGGATTTCTAGGCCATACATCCTAACTCAGAAATACCTAAATCAAGCCAAGGTTGACATCGGATTATTTTGGTTAGAAAATATGGTTTAGCATGAACCTCTGCTCACCCAACACTTTTGAGTTTTACTGCTTAATTGAGGTTTGACTGGGGAATCTTCTGGCCTCTATTATTACGAATCAGTTGTATTTACTGAGAAAAATTTGTAGATACGGAAGTTCAACAGAAGAATGACATTTAAAACTGGAAAAATATTGGATATATAATGACGTTCTTTCCATAAGCTGTTTAAATATTGGAGAGATGGTTTCATCTCTAAAAGCAGAGATGGTAAAAATTGAAGATCCATTTCTTATCAGTGTAAAGCTGCCTTAAGCTGGTGCGTGCATTTAAACCGAATAGAGCTTAAACCTCTAATTAGAAATGACTTTGAATTTGGATTGATTTACATTACAATTGTAACATCAGTGTGAAGTGGTTTTTCTTTATAGTATAAATGCAGCCTGACTCCAGTGTATGGAGGTGAGACGTTTTGCAGGTGGGTCACTCTAGCTACGCTGTGCTTCAATTTGGAGTTTTACACCGATTTACATTCCATGGCCCTGAAATTCGCCTCTCCGGCTTGCCGCGGGGGTAAGGATCGCGCGCGCACTTACCTACCGCGCCTGCCGTTGACCTCTGGGCCCACGGGAACTTCAGCTCCTGGGCCTGCTCCAAGTGCCGGCGCGCAGTGCTTGCGTGTCCCAGGGGCGCAGTTAGTGCGATGCGTCCCCTGGGATCACGTGGGCCATGGAGAGCCAATGGCAGCAGACCATCTTTCATTCATAGATTTGACAGGAAGACCTGTCAAATCTATGAATTGAAATCGGCCCCAAAAGAACAGCTAAACTTAAAATAAATTTTTAAAAAACCATCACATTTATAAAATAACTATAAGTTAAATAAATTAACTACTTTAAACAAAAATTTAAATTTTTGAAAAAATTAAAATACTTTTTAAGAGTGCTAAAAATAAACTTACCTTTCTTTAAAGTATCTGAAAAAGATAAACCTGTTGAAAAAAATTTTAAATTATAATTAATTAACCACTTACCTTGTTGAAAACGGGTCCTGCGCCTCCTTTTTAAAAGCGTAGGTTCTTCAATACTTACCCTCCCGTAGAAACCTGAAAAAAAACCTAAGTTTGCTGCGTGCGCGCAGCCTTTACCGCGCATGTGGTTCACCTATGAACCGCCCCCTTCACCAGACCGGAAGTTCTGGTTTCCCGTGCATGCGCAGTGCATGCAGGAAACCGGCACTTCAGGACGCCTTACGGGTGAGTACACAGTGCGTACTCACCCGGGAAGGGCCGAATTTTTGGCCCCATAAGTTTAATGTTGGTGCAAAGTGGTTTCGGCTTTGCACTATTGCTAAATACATATAGCGTGAACTCACTGTTTGACAATTTTTCTGATATTTGATTTTATTCCTATTAAATAATCATAAAAACTGTTTCTCAGATGCAACTTTAGCTTTCCATGATTATTAAAAAATATATTCCTTTTTAAAATTGGCACTTTAAGCTTCTTGACACTAAATTAATGGGCCGTATTTTGTGACCCCCTACGGGTACGTACGAGGTGCACACGTGCCCGTAGGGGCCACGCAAGTGCCGGGTTTTGGCATGCGAAGCGCATGCGCTGAAACCCGGCACTTGTGATCTGTCAAGAATCCTCATGACAGATCATCCGCCTGCCCGGGAAAAGTGCCTCTGCGGGTGGAGAGTTGCGCTATTTGCCCAACTTCCGCCCGTTGAAAGGCCGTGGAATTCTTACGCCTGGTAAAAGCAGGCGTAAGGCCTGCTTTTGCCAGCATAACAGTTTTAAAAAATAGAAAAATAAAATGTTATCACTCACTTATACATTAAAAACCCTGTCCAATAAGGTAAGTTTTTTTTTAAAATTAAAAATTAAATTTTTGTTTAAAATATTTAATTAAATGCCATTTTAATTAATTTTCTATATGCAATTTAAAAAAAAATATTTAATGTGTTTGTGTTTTTTTATTTTTTAAGTCATCCCCATTCATACTTATGGGAGTTCCGTATGTACGCAACTGTCAAAAGTAGGAATGGGGATTCCCTTCTTCATTGGTTGGGCTGGCCCACGTGATCCCAGGGGCACTTGCGAACCGCCTGCGCCCCTGGGATACGTGGGCCTCTACACATTTCTACCAGGAGAGGCCCAGGATCGCAAGCCTCCATATCTCCCGGACCACCAGGTAAATGCGTCGAAAATTTGATGATCGGAGGCATCCGCCCGCGGGAAGCCTCCGATCGCAAATTCAGATCCAATGAATTTGGTTCTATGAACTATTCTCTCAAACAAATTTCTTTAAAAAAAAAACTAACACTAGTTAAGGTTAAATCCACTGATCCTAATGGGCAGCACTGCTCTAAGACTCAGTGCTAGAGCGTTGTTGTCCTTTCTCTGACCCATTCTCCCTTCGAGCACGGCAGCCTGCTGGGAATGCAAGGTGAAGCTATTCCAAAATGTTTTCAGGATATCCCTTCAAGCCATGAAATGTCTTCCATAGACTATATGACTCTGTGCCATGAATTATGTATGGCTATGAGCCCCTACTGTACTAGGATCACATTTCCCACACTTGACATCTTTACAGTTCCTTTGAGTAACATTGCTTAAAAGCATTCATTGTAAAAGTAACTTTAGGGTGAGGAGAATTGGTATGATTTACGATTGGGTTTAAACTTTCATCTTCAGCAATCCCAGCGTGCAGCTTAGCTGAAAGTGCATATCGGGAATTCAGGTAAACGCCACCTCCCCAGCTCCTCAATTTTCTTCCCATTAAAATGAATGGACAGAAATTCCTGGGGGCATGTGCACAGATTCTCGATAGTTCACAAGGCTTTGTACCAGGAGTGCTATAGGTGAAAATTTGCCCTTGGATTCAGTGCCCCAGAAATAATGGGGCGATGAACTAAGATTCCTGCTCTTGATTTTCTCGTTCGTTGCAATGTGCATATGCAGCTACTGGGCGAGGACATGATTGTGCTACAATCCGTTGTTAAACAGCTTGCAAACAGTTACCGTCTAGGCTCATTCATGAAGAATGGCTATTTAGATAAAATACTGGAGGAGAGCTAGTGCCTGTGGAACTGTACCATAACATGAGTCCATACTTTCTGGAGTAGAAAGGACAAAAAATTGGAGGAATTCTTTTAAAAATAACTCCTAGAAAACTTGACCAGATATATCGTCAAAAAATGAAACTATCTTTTGTTATTAATGACTGTGGGGTAGAATTTCTGGAGGTGCTAGGAACATAGGAACATGAACAGGAGTAGGCCATTCAGCCTCTCGAGCCTGTTCCCCCATTCAATTAGATCATGGCTGATCATGGTGTTCCCCAATCTCCCTCCACAACTTTGCCGGAGGATTGGCAGAAGCCCCAGAGAAACGGCACAAACACTCAGTAATGCCGTTTCTGTGGAGTTTCTGCCGAAGTTACAGTGGGAGATCGGAATGACTCCTGCAGAAATTCCAGGCAGTGCTTGCGTGAGATGCTGCAGCGCAGTGTGACGAATGCTTTAATACTGTATGTCTATAAGCTACACAGAACTTCTAGTTAACAGCAATTTGTCTTTGCTGTTCCTATTAAGGCTATACTTTGTACAAGTTGTACTGATGCACATCAAGAGTGAAAAAAACTAAGCTGCCAATTTCATTTTACAGAGAAAGTAAAGAAGCAGAAACCTGCTGCTGCTGAAAAAGGTAAAGAGTCTGTAGGTTTGATCTGTTGAAGTATAATATGTGCAGGAACACCTCTGTAAGGAGTATATGTATAGTATACCTCTGTAAAGAGTATAGGTACAAATTTTAAGTGTCTTGTTAACATTTTCTCTACCTGTCAGTGGACATCATTATAACTCTGGCTTGGCATCAAAACATTATAAATACCTGTTCTTTCTGTCACTTGATACAGATCTGTGTAAAAATAATTTGGAAGCTATAATGGCCGCGACTAGTGGGGTTAACAGAAGCTATAAATTTCATCAGTAATGATTTGTAACTGTTAGGAAAAAAACTAAACAGCAGAAAATATCAAAAAGAAAATCCACAATATTTAGGAATGTGTTTCAGGCTTTAGTACAGTCTTGACACTTGGAAGATTCTATAAACTATTCACATTTGTATTCCACCACAATCTGTAATCTCATGGCCCGACATATCCCTTACTCTACCGTTACCATAAAGCCAGCTGACCAATCCTGGTTCAATGAGGAGAATAGAAGAGCATGCCAGGGCAGCACCAGGCGTACCTGAAAATGAAGTGCCAACCTGGTGAAGCTGCAACACAGGACTACATACATGTTAAACTGTCTATAGCATGCTAAACAATGGAAGCAGCATGCTATAGACAGTGCTAAGCGATTCCACAACCAACGGATCAGATCAAAGCTCTGCAGTCCTGCCACATCCAGTCGTGAATGGTGGTGGACAAGTAAACGACTAACGACAGGAGGCTCCATGAACATTCTCATCCTCAATGATGGCAGAGCTCCGCACGTGAGTGCAAAAGACAAGACTGAAGCAAATGTGTTCGCAACCAGCTTCAGCCAGAAGTGCCAAGTGGCCTTCTCCTGAGGTCCCCACCATCATAGATGTCAGTCTTCAGCCAATTCGATTCAGTCCACTTGATATCAAGAAACATCTGACCGCAACATCTGGCCTTGACAACATCCTGGCTGCAGTGCTGAAGGCTTGTGCTCCAGAACTAGCCACGCCTCTCGCCAAGCTGTTCCAGTACAGCCACAACATTGGCATTTAAGTGGAAAATTGCCCGGGTATGTCCTGTCCACAAAAATCATACAAATCCAATACTCTCAATCATCAGCAAAGTGATGGAAGGTGTCGTTGACTGTGCTACCAAGTGGCACTTACTCACCAAAAACCTGCTCACTGATACTCAGTTTGGGTTCTGGCAGGACCAATCGGCTCCAGACCTCATTACAGCCTTGGTCCAAACATGGACAAAGGAGCTGAATTCCAGAGGTGAGGTGAGAGTGAGTGCCCTTGACATCAAGGCAGCATTTGACTGAGTCTGGCATCGAGGAGCCCGAGTAAAATTGAAGTCAATGGGGATCAGGGGGAAATCTTTCCACTGGCTGGAGTCATACCTAGCACAAAATAAGATGGTTGGAGGTCAATCATCACAGCCTCAGGGCATCGCTGCAGGAGTTCCTCAGGGCAGTGTCCTAGGCCCAACCATCTTTAGTTGCTTTATCAATGACCTTCCCTCTATCATAAGGTCAGAAGTAGGGATGTTCGCTGATGATTGCAGTGCTCAGTTCCATTCATAATTCCTCAGATAATGAAGCAGCCTATGCCCGCATGCAGCAAGACCCAGACAACATCCAGGCTTGGGTTGATAACTGGCAAGCAACATTCACGCCACACAAGTGCCAGGCAATGACCATCTCCAACAAGCGAGAGTCTTACCAATGCCCCTTGACATTCAATGAAATTACCATCGTCGTATACCTCTCCATCAACACCCTGGGGGTCACCATTGACCAGAAACTTAACGGGACCAGCCACTTAAATACTGTGGCTACAAGTGCAGGTCAGAGGCTAGGTATTCTGTGGCAAGTGACTCACCTCCTGAAACCCCAAAGCCTTTCCACCATATAGAAGGCATAAGTAAGGAGTGTGATGGAATACTCTCCTCTTGCCTGGATGAGTGCAGCTCCAACAACACTCAAGAAGGTCGACACCATCCAGGACAAAGCAGCCCACTTGATTGGCACCCCATCCACCACCTTAAACATTCACTCCCTCCACCACCAGCGCACCGTGGCTGCAGTGTGTACCATCTACAAGATGCACTGCAGCAACTCGCCAAGGCTTCTTCGATAACACCTCTCAAACCCGCAACCTCTACCACCTAGAAGGACAAGGGCAGCAGGCGCATGGGAACACCATCACCTCCAAGTTCCCCTCCAAGTCACACACCACCCTGACTTGGAAATATATTACCACTCCCTCATCATCGCTGGGTCAAAATCCTGGCACTCCCTCCCTAACAGCACCATGGGAATACATTCACCTCACGGACTGCAGCGGTTCAAGAAGGGGGCTCACCACCATCTTCTCAAGGGCAATTAGGTATGGGCAATAAATGCTGGCCTTGCCAATGATGCCCACATCCTGTGAATGAATAAATTAAGAAAACATTTCTTTCTTACAGTTTAGGATTCTGTTCAAAGAGTGTTGCAGACTTGTAGCATGCGCCAAAGCATTTTTATTCCCTGTAGAATAATGTTTACCAGTAAACTGCTTTCTGATCAATGCCATTTATAGTACAATGACACGTTACCTGTTCCGAGTTATCAGGCATGGAGACGTGGGGCCTTCAGTGCGAGCAAGGCACCAAAGTGGCAAAGGCGGCCTTTGTGCACAAGCAGTGTGCCAGCTCAGTTACATGTTAACCATCAGTTTTTTAAGCTGACAGTCAGCTTTTCAACCTATATGTCAACTTGACAGCATTTCACAAGAAAAATCATTTTTTCACTAGGACTGGAGGTTGTCAATTTGAACCAATCAGATCAGTCAGATGGAAACTAAAGGCTGATAGAACCAATTTATTCTCCATTGTTGCTTACACACAAACTTGAGGCAGATGAAGTGATGGTTTCTGAGAATTGCACTTACAGATGTTTTTATTTTGTGTTTGTCCCCAACTAAATTGTGTATTAAAAATAAAGTGCTAACATGCAATGTTTAATAACTTAAATTTTTTTTTGCAACGGGATTTTCTGGGGCATGCCTGCCTGTTGTCTAATATGACGATTTATTTTCTTCAAGACTAGTTGAAGCCACTTTTTTAAGATAAGGAGAAGGTTCTCTCGCTGAATGGATTGACTGGCTTTATTGAGTATTTTGTCACTGCAGCGGTGGAACTGTCAGAGTTTGGAAATATTGGAAGGTGAAATTGGACCTTGTTGCGCCTGTTTCCTAGGCAGAAAATGGGTGCAGAGCGATCCAATTTAGGGGGCCAACCTCCCATACTCGAATAGCGACAGAAACACATCCAACGCCATATTGGTTTGGGCGCTTTGGAGGCATCCCTGGCAGACGCCTAAAACATGCATTGGCCGCCTTGAATATGGGAGTCTAATTGGGGGTCTAACGCCTGTTTTAAGACCCAAGCTAGAAATTGATTTACTCGGAACACAGCAGGCATCGTTCCTGCTGCATTCAGGATTACCAACTCTCCTTGTGGCTGAACCAACGGTCCTTAAATGGACGCTGGAGGCTGCCACCACAAAGGTACATTTTTTTTTTAAGTCCTTACCTGCATGTGGAGCTGGGAGGAGCACTAAACTCCTCTCTACTCCACATTAAGACTGCGAGCTGCTGCCAGAAATATGAAGTGACATTAATAATCAATAAGAGTATCATAACCACCCCCAGACTGGAGGCAATCAGACAAGTGCATCTGAAAGCATCAAATTCAGTTCCCTATGCCGGCAACCTGAGTTTTGTGCACTACTTTTTCTTTTAAGTATTAGAAAGTGCAATGATTCTTTTGAAACTGTTCGTCAGCTTTTGTGAGTTTTATAAGTTGTCATGTACGGGCTCATTAGTCCCCTGACTTCTATGTTAAGTAGGTGGCCACTTCATAATGTGCTTGGAGCACCTAAACAGCTTGGTTAGAATGAATGCTGAAGGATATACCTTCATTAAATCATTTTTTTTAAATCGAGCAACTCACCTCTGCCCTTTGCTCCCTGTTATGAATTCAGGTCTGCTGCAACTATCTACTTGGGTTCAGTGATGTCAGTCATTCCTTTAAGCGGTCTGGTCACCTGCTTCGTTCAGGTTTTCCACCATGTGCTCCCTGGGAGTACAGTATTGGCCCTTAAAAGTGAGAAAGTAATGGAAAGGAATATACAGAAAATTGATGACAGGAAAAACAGGAACATTAAAGTATGGTCCATCTGGCTAGTCCCACAGCTCAAAAAATACCATACGCTTCTCCGTCTCTCACACTTCTCAATTGCTTTCTCTGCCCAATATCTATCCAGTTCCCTCTTGAATTTGTTAATTCCATCTGTCTGCACAGCTTACTTGGGCACTCTGTTTCATATATTCATCAACCTCGTTAAATCAAAACCATCTGTTTACCTTTCTTCTTCTAGCCATGAGTCCCGTGCACAATTTGTAATTTTGGCAAACATATTATTTAGGTTTTGTTTATTTATTCTGTTAATATTCCCAGTTTCCATAGCTTCTCCCGGTAGCTCAGTTGCTCATTTCAAGGTATCAGTTTAGTCAACCTTTTCTGTACCCTCTTTCATGCCAGGATGTTCCCGTTGTAGTACTGTCGAATTGCACACAGTACTCCAAGTCAGGCCAAAACCAATACTTTATACAGGTTCTTTATCACCCCCGGACACAGGAGGCCATGGGGAGCAGCATCCTTACCATTCTGCGGGTGACCCGGCACCACACCACACTCCTGACAAGCTTCCACACTCCCGACAAGCTTAGGCTGGTGTTTCCAGCCTCTTTGGTGGAGAGGAGGTGCACTTGTTGCCAAAGCCCAACTCTTCCAGGCACTCTCCCTGATCCCAGGGACTTCATCAGGGACAGTGGCAAAGTTCAGCTGCAGGTGTGATCCAGGTGTAATCTCTGGAATTGTACTCCTGAGGATTTTCCAGACCAGTATTTATAAAGCCATAGTGATTCTCGCTTACTATTCTGTAATTTGTAGATGCTTCATTAATCCCTCCTTCATGATGCCTTCTAAAGTTTTACGTTAAATTTAATCTTTTCCTTTTGTAGAAAAAGAAAAGAAACTAAAGCCGGCTGCTGCTGGAAAAGGTAAAGAGTTTTCAGTTCGCCTTGTCACAGTGCTGCTGCATTATACAGAGACAGCCGATGACAGTAAGAGGAACACCTGCAGTAGTTCCAGGTCTGAGTCCTGTTGGAGTGGATACTTGGTGATACTGAGTGATGCTGATTCATGTTTGGAAATGTTCTTTCACTTCTGTGACCCAGTTTAAATACACACAAAAAGAGGAGGAGGTGCATTCATTTCCGTTTTATGGTGGATATTCAATGCATTCATTTTTAGTCAATTTCAGTCTATTTTTCACATGCTCTGAATTGAATACCAATAACAATTTGATAGTTTTACTCCAAAAAGTTCTGAGGACAGTGAATGTGGGAAATGGAAGTACCATATGATTTAAAGGGATAGGAGAGCTACATAAATTGCATTGCAGTCGGAAATGCTGGAGCCCAGCATTGTATGTAGCCCTGTAATATCTGATGTGCCATCCCCAGCACTGGGTCAACCCTGATTTTGAAGAATACAAACAAGCACATACATGCTTCCCAGCTATTGCCCTTTGCAAAGTTTTCGTGCCATTGTCACATCGACATATATTATTTTGGTCCATCAGTAACAAGAACAACAACAACTTGCATTTATTTAGTACCTTTAATGTATAATGTGTTTCACAGAACCATAATCAGACAATAATAGATGCTAAACCAAAGAAATATATATTAGGAGGGGTGACTAAAAGTTTGGGTGAAGAAGTGGGTTTTAAGGAAGGCCTTAAAGGAGGAAAGGGTGGTGGAAAGGCAGAGAGGTTTAGGGAGGGAATTCCAGAAAGTAGGGTCTAGATGGCTGAAGACATGCCGCCAGTGGTTGGATGAAGGGATTGGGGAGTGCACAAGAGGCCAGAGTTGAAGGAACGCAGAAATACTGGAGCATTTTACGGTTGGAGGAGGCCAATGTAGGTCAGCAAGCATGGGAGTGATAGGTGAGTGGGACTTGGTACTGGATAGGATACGGGCAGAGCAGATTTTGTGGAGGTGGAGGATGGGAGGCTGGCCAGGAGTGCACTGGAATAGTTGAGTCTGGAGGTGACTAAACCATGGATGAGAGTTTCAGCAGCAGATGGGTTGAGGCAGGGGCGGAGATGGGCAATATTACAGATGTATCACAGAATCCCCACAGTGCAGATAGAGGCCATTTCGGCCCATCGAGCCTGCACTGACACATATCCCACCCTATCCCCGTAACCCCACGTATTTAATCCCCCTAACACTAAGGGTCAATTTATCATAGCCAAATCAACCTAACCCGCACATCTTTGGACTGTGGGAGGAAACCGGAGCACCCGGAGGAAACCCACGCAGACACGGGGAGAATGTGCAAACTCCACACAGACAGTCAACCGAGGCCGGACTCGAACCCGGGTCCCTGGCGCTGTGAGGTAACAGTGCTAACCACTATGCCACCGTGTTGCCTTGTAGAAGTAGGTGGTAAGACTGCTCTTTGATCACCTGTTATGATCTGGAATTGAAGATCTCTGGCACTTTTTCTTTGACATTTGTGGTCTATGTCTATATGGATTAACATAACTTACACACCATTGATGAATTGTTACTTCTAGATGTTCATGCAGGTTGTCAAAATTGAGCCTAATGATGCAGCGAGTGTCTAATAGCAGACTGAGGGTTCTTGACCACATATGTTTATTTGTGTGTAATAACAAGATCAGTGTTGGCTGTGTGTTTCTTTCCTCCTCCAAGTTTGAATAACTGTTATACTTCCTGTACGCACACATAAAGAATAGTCACTTTGTGAGGTACCAGAGGACAGGTGGCCCCTGTGAAACTGTTCCCCATTTGTGCCTAATGCAACCACAAACCCAACTCTGTCCCTCACCACCCCACCTCCCCTCAGTGTAATGGGTCTCTGCTCCTGTTTTCCAGGCCTTTCCACATGGGGAATGGGTCTTCCTTGGGGCAAAGGTCAAGAGAACTGGCCCTTGCATCTCAGTACTATATAAATATTTACATAAACATAAATGTTTTAAAGTACCAAAATTTTGCAACATAATGTGCGATACACTTACTAGACTACACACACACGCATATGTGGACCTACTTGTCAGAAGCCCTCGTGATGTTTAGTGTAAAACTCTGGCGTCATACCCAGAGAGCAGAGGGAGCAAAGGTGGGTATTCGGAGTTGAGGTAATTCAATGGCGGAAGAGGCTCGAGGGGCTGAGTGGCATATTCCTGTTCCTATGTTCACTTTTACTCACTTAGCTGATTTGATGCTCACTGATACAGTGTATATATTACCCCTTCAGGACCACTTATGTCTTAACTGAAGAATTGCTTCAGTATTTCAAATCAACCCAGCATTTGAACATGTGCATTAAAATTACAACATTTAGATCATATTATTGTCAATGTCATAATAAATATGCTGAGCAACAAAAAAACAGCTTCTATTTAGCAATGCCTGAAATGTAAAAGTTTTCTTTTCTTTTGTATATTCACAGCTAAACTTGCAAAAGAAAAAGCTCTGGGTGAGTTCTTCACCGTAACAACTCAGATGTTTATGTGTAGCTAGCACCTGGAAATTTCTATACAATATATTAACAAAGCGATAAACAGCAATTAACTAACAGAGTGGATTAGTTAAAAAAAACTAATTGTAGCAATATTAATAGTGCTTTGGAGTCTGTAACCTCTTTGTTAACATAAATGGGTATGATTCACAAATGATCACATCCATTGTCTTTCACCTGTATCAGTTTTTCATACAAGACCTATGGTACTTTCACACTGAATTGAAAAGTGTGTTATAAACAGGACAAGCAGGCTGTAAAGATAATTTACTGCAATTGTGGTGAATGTTCCAGCATCACTTGTGCAGAGCAGATTAAAGATTAAAGTCACAGCTTATCGTTTAAATACCTGAATGTTTACTACTTCAGCACAAACACTTTGGATGGAAACTTTCATTGTAGTCTCCATTAGCTTCATCATTCCTTTATTTTAAATTTTAGATTTGTCTATGAACACAGAGATATGTTATTTAAGTCCTTATGTTGCAGAACCTCTGAGCTTCTAACATCAATAATTTCCTCGAGGCTTCTCCTACTCTGCTGCTGTGACTTCGGCGAAAACCTCATTTACGGTGCCGGAGCAGGAGACCAGAGGAAATTCCCAACGTAAATCTTTTCATGGAATTTATGGACTTTTAAACCACATTAATGTTCAGTATCCTGGCCAATCAGATTGCTTCTTTCTCAATCAGACCAAATATCGTACCACAATGACCGTGTACCTTGAACATTTTTACAAAGCTTCTATTATACTTTCAAATAACTTGCATGCTAAGAAAAGAAGTAGCTGGCACAAGACCTCAGTATCAGTAATGCAAAGTAAAAAATGTTTGATGTTCCAAATTCAGAATAATTTCCAACATAAGGGATATGGAGATCGGGCAGGAAAGTGGAGTTGAGGTCAATGATCAGCCATGATCTTATTGAATGGCGGAGCAGGCTCGAGGGGCCGTATGGCCTACTCCTGCTCTTATTTCTTATGTTCTTATATTTAAAATCAAGGTATGTAGTGGCACAGCATGCTGCATTCCCAACATGCAACCTGTTCACATCCATGATGTCTCACTCTGTGCTGTGGTGAAGGTCAGAGAGAAGCCAGGTGCTGGCTCTGGACCTCTGTTGAGTCGCTCCTTGTGACTGACTGAGAGCAGCCTGTGAATAGGCCAGCCACTTGCCTACTCAACTGTGGTTAATCCATTACCCACAGAGAGAGCGCAGAAAGAGGAGATGACTTGTTAGAATGAAGGGCTGTGCTTGATTTGTATCAATGAAGTATAGAAGTGGCCGTGGTAATAATGATGCTGAGGAAATGCATGACTTATAAGAGTAGAGTTAAGACACGGGCAATATGGAGTTCAGAGACAGATGGAGCTGGCGATGAGGGAGAAACAGAAACATAGAATGGAAGATAGACAAAACAAATTAATGATGAAGGGAAAAATAAAGAGGAGAAATAAAACAAATGTGATGAGAAAACAAAAGAGAGAAAGGTACAAAAGACAGAGGGGGAAATGGAACTCGATAAAGAAAAGAAAATGACATAGTAAGAGAAATCAAACTGAACTATTACTGTTATACAGAAAAAGGAAAGAAAAAGAAACCTTCTATTGCTGAAAAAGGTTGTCGGGATGGGGGTGGGTCAGCTGGTTTCCGGGTTCCAGTCCCGCCCCCAGCTGCCTCCACTCCACAGACGTGATTTTCCCTTGATTGGCCTTGTTAAGCCCGCCCTGCTGGCTTACCGGCCAATTAACAGGAAGCGGGTCTGATGATGTCATTTGACGACGCGTCATCTGCCGGTTTCCTTAAAGGGACCATGCACAATTTTATTTTGACAGTTAATTTATCAGTGTTTGACAGCATTGAGGTGCTGAATACACTGACAATCACTGCCCAGGCTCTCCAATGACTCCCTCCATATGCTGGAATAGATGGCAGCTGCAGGTGAGATGACAGAAGCGATCTGTCACTGGTGAGAGAGGTTCTCCCAATGAGGTAGCACTGGACATACAGTTGGATTTAAAAACTTGTAAGCTAAAGAAATCTGTATATGTATTAAAAATGCAGTAACCAACATTTTCTTTGCTCTGAAACTCACCATGTACAATATTGCATCCTTGTCACCACTTCTGCAGCTGTCATCTTTTCACAAACATTAGACCAGACTCACAACAAGCCACACTTATCTGGCGTGTTGTCCGGACGTCGTGAAACCTGACCCAGAAGCTGGAAAATCGAAAAACAGCCTGAAAACTACTGACAAGTACCTGTTAATAGGCAGTTAATTGCCTTTAATCCGTTTCCCGCCACTAGGTGTCGGGTCCATTCGCAAATCGGGGACCCGACACTTGGGAAGGTTGTTTGGAGGCGGGTTGACAGCGGGTTCGGAACCCGACGTCAATCAAAACGACTTTAACCTCTGACCCACCTCCAAACCTGCCCTCTGAGCACCAGCAAAATCGCGGCCAATGAGTTTGTGCTGTTGGATCGTAATGACAAGGGAAACACTGCCCACAGTAGTTGCAGTTTTGAATCCAGGTGGAATGGAAGTTCTTGTGGTGCAGTTCATTCCTGAGATCATATATCGAGAATTCAGGTGCTGAATTCTAGATCTGTTCTCCCAGCAGGTGGAGTTCTGTGCCAAGAGCACAAATTCATCGAATTACCCCTGTAGTGAAATACCTATTTGATACAAATGGTATTATACGCACCACACTGCAAACAATGAGAGGATCAAGACTAAGAGCAAATGGGGTTGTATATGCTCCCTATCAATATTACAGAATCTAGGCTAAAAATATTCCAGCATTCAATCACATGACCTACTTGCTCTACTCGGATTACATGGGAAAGCTTGGCCTCAAATAAAAGACTTGCATTTATATAGCGCCTTATATAGCGCCTTTCACAACCTCAGGATATCTCAAACGCTTCACAACTAATGAAGCACTTTTGAAGTGTTGTCACTGTTGTAATGTAGGAAATAAACAATTATACTTTCGCAGAATAATTGTACAACATTGCTGCTTAGAACAGCCCGACGTCATATGAGTTAATTACACTCACGTGGAGAACTCAGGGCTGTAATTAATTATAATTTTTAAAATTCATCTGGTAATTTTTAATCACTTCCCAATACAACTTGAACCTTCTTCTACATTTCATGTATGAAATGCATAACTCCACTGCTTTTACTAATACAGCTATTGATATGTTTTCAATAATAGCGCACAACATGCCAAAAGATAGGCTGGTTAAAAAGTTTTTGTGATATTATTTTATAACCAGCACCCTGATACTTATGTCATTGACTTTGTGTTACAGCTAAACCTGCAAAAGAGAAAGCACCAGGTCAGTGTGACAAAAACAAGCACATTTATCTACGAAGGATCATGATATTTATCTCTTACTCTCTGTCATAGAACATATGGGTTTAAAAAACAAATTTCCTTATGAGAAAATGGCCCAGCTTCTTTTCAGACAATAGGTTCTGATGCCTGGATTTTCAGCTGGCTTCTGGCCAATTTTTTGGCGCTAATTGAACAGGTGGCAGTGCGTAATGGGACGGAAATCCCTAACACCCGATCACCACCAGCTGCCGCCAGCTCCATTTTCATCATCATTAAGTGTCCAAAATGAGTAGAAGCATGAAAATGACACAGTTATGAAGCAGTAATATCATACGTTGAGTATATTCAAGGCTGAGATAGATAGATTTTTGGATTCTAGGGAATCAAGGGATATGGGGATCGGGCTGGAAAGTGGAGTTGAGGTCAAGGATCAGCCATGATCTTATTGAATGGTGGAGCAGGCTCGAGGGGCTGTATGGCCTACTCCTGCTCCTATTTCTTTTGTTCTTATGTTCATATTCATGCCAGTATAAAAGGGCTGCTCAGAATTGAAAGACACCACCGAAAAGCAGGAAGAAATTGAAAGGGCCCAGACTGGACCCTTAGAGGCACAGTTAAAAGTTTATTTCTCAATCAGTTTTTTTGTTTATGTTGTTGCCAATTACATTCTCATCTGTTTAGGGTAAACTTTAAGAATGGGTAAGAAATTGGCTGAAGTGTAGAAAAGAATGACTGCTCATTAGGGGAGTTATGTTAGGGTTGGGGGGCGAACTGAGTGGGGGGCTCAGAACTTGCTGCTGGAACCATTACTGTTTCGAATTTACATAAATGACATGGATTCAGAAACTCAATGCAAATTGTTCAAATTTGCAGATGATGCCAAACTAGGAGAGGCAGTGGCAGCTCACAAATTACAGAATGAGTTAGATAGGATATATATGTGGGCAGAAAAATGGTAAATTAAATTTAATACGTAAAAATGTCTAGTATTGCATGCAGGAAGAAAAATAAGCGAAATGTGTATTTCAATGGTGTTGAAATAGCGAAGGATGAAGCGGAAACAGATCTAGGAATCTTAGAAGACTTGACGCCTAACAAGTCCAACTAATGCAGAGCAGTAATCAACAAATCCAAGACAATGCTGAACTACATAGCCAAAACAGTTAAATATAATAAAGAGGAAGTTGGGATCAAACTATATAAAGCTCTGGTCAGAATGCACCTTGTGTATTGCGTCCATCTCTTGGCGACTGAACGCAATACTCAAAGGAGATTTTTGTACAGAGAAATGCCACAAGGCAGATCCCTAGGGGGGGGGGGGATTTTAACCCCAAGAAACGGGCGGATTTGGATTGGATGGGAGGTTAAAGTGTTAAAAATCTGAAATCCGCCCCCAACCCGCTCACTTCTGGTTTTAATGGAGTCGGAACGTTGGGGGCGGGGGATGGCCAGCCAACCCGCTCCCAGGAGGTGGGTATGCACTTTAGATATGATAATGAAGCTGGAAGCCTCAGATTTAACTTGCTTTGCATGTTTAACTGTGGCCGGCGGGGTTCCCAGGCCTCGCGAATCCGGGCAGCAAGGCGAGGACAGCCTCGGGGAGCATTCCTTGTGGGTCGGGAGGAGCAGGAGTGCTTTCTCCCAGCGCACCAAGCTCGACCACCATCAGCCTCCCTGCATACAAACCACCGCCCCCTCCGCCCCGGGATCGGATCCCCCCAGGACAGGATCAGACCCACCCCCCAGGTCAGGGATCGGACCCCCCCCCCGGGTCGGGGATCAGAGACCCCCCCCTGAGATCGGACTCCCCCTGGTGTCAGGGATCGGAATCCCCGGGATAGGAATCCCCACCCCCCGGGGTTGGGACTCGGACCTACCTGGGGCTGCGGCCTGTACTTCAGCGTTCCTCGACTGACTGGAAGTCAAGCCTGTCAATCAGGCTGAAATTCGGGCGGGTAACCTGTCAGTGAGTTTAAATTCCACAGCGTGCGGGGAGAACTGGACTTCTGGGCGGGTCCAGTTGTTAAAATTCCCCCTAGTGTCAAAGGTCTGAGGTTATGAGGAAAGCCTGGACAGGAGAAGCTGGATTTTGCCAATGGGTAGCTTTTGGAGGCGGGACTCCCACTTGTCGGGTTTCAGTCCCGCCTCCATCAACTTCTGGCCAACCCACACTATTTTCCCTTGATTGGCCTTGTTAAGCCCGCCCAGCAGGTTTAGCAGGCCAATTAAGGGAAAGCCGGTTACAGAGAACATCAGTGTAAGACATTTCATCGTTTGACAGCTCTGTGAAGCTGTCAAACACTGACATTCTCTGTAGTTTGATGAGTTCTTGAATTCTGCAGGAAGAAGCAAAGGTAAGTAAACTTTTTCTAACACTTTCCACTTACCTCACATACTCACCTCTCCACACTTGCACCCATCACTTACCTTCACAGTGCACTTTTGCACCCCTCCGACCCCCGCAGACCCACTGCTCGCCTCAGTGACCCTGGCAGGTTTCGGAGCCTTCGGGAATCCCGCACTTGTGTGGGCAAAATGGGAATAATCCTCGTTTTTTCTGCCTGTTAACTACCTGTTAACAGGCAGTTAAGTGGCTGTAATCCCCTTCCTGCCTCCAAGGAGACGGGACCCGGCGCAGAACGGTTACCCGCTTCCTGGCAAGATGGCACGGAGGCGGGTTGGGGGTGGGTTGTGCACCCGCCCCCAAAATCTGTCATTTTCCCGGCAGTCCTGCCTCCATACCTGCCTCCCCAGGGCTGGCAAAATCCAACCTGTGGTGTCTGAGAGGAGATCTTATAGAGGTTTACAAGATAGTTCAGGGGATGGAAAAAGTAAACCCCGGAATATTACTTGAAGTTAAATAGCAAGAGAAAGATAAGTTGACAGAATCAGACTAGTAAAAAGTAAATTTGCTGATATCAGGAAATTCTTCTTACACACAAGAGTGATCATCACACAGAATCGGCTCCACATGGAGTAGTGAAAGTGAAAACCCTGGAAGCTTTTCAGAAACAATTGGATGCTGGAGTGGAGGAACTTTTGGATCTTCCTGGGTGGATGAACTAAGATGGGCTGAATGGTCATCCATAACTAACTTGTGATCTTGCGATTCACTTTATAATCTACAGACTAATTTTTATCCAGATTTCCTGTGCATTTACAACTTCTATTTTTTGTATTTGCAGCTAAGCCTACAAAAGAGAAAGCACCAGGTTAGTCCATCTCAGAAAATACCTCATTCTTCAGTTATGTTTATGTAATTCTTTTAATGTAGAAAAATACACCAAGGTGTTTCACAGAGGAGAAAATGTGCAGCCCTAAGCCTTTTGATTAGGATAGTTAACTGAAAGCTTGGTTGAAGAGATGTGTTTTGAGAAGAATATTGAAGGCCAGGAGAGAGGTAGGAAGCTGGAGGTTATTGGAGAGGGAGTTCCAGAGGATGATGATTAAGTGACAAAAGGCTGTGCCAAGAAATATGGAGCAGAGGGAGCGAGCGGGGTGCTCAGGAGGCCAGAGGGCACAGGAGATGATGTAAGAAAAGAAAAGGTTGCAGAGGTATGGTGGGGTGAGACCACATAGGGATTTGTAGATTTGAAGATTTTAAATTCAATCTATTGGGGAATGGAGAGCCAGTGTGAGTCAGTAAGGATGGGTGAGCATGTCTTAGTACAAGATAGGATGTGAGTGGCAGAGATTTGTATAATGAGTTTTTGGGGAATGAAGGTTAGGATGCCACCAAAAAGGACATTGAAGGAATCAATATTGTTGGATAAGGGTTTCAGCAGCAGTGGGAATAAGTTAGCAGTGGAAGCTTGTAATGTTGCAGAGATGGAAGTAAATGGCCTTGGTAATGGATAGGATAGGGGCTCTGAAGGTCAGTCCTGATTGAACAGAACAGTGATTTCGTGCAGCATAGCTCAGCCTGACTGAGCTCGGAGGGAATGGGATGGTGTCAATGGCAAAGGCTATGGAGTTTAAACAGTGGCTTCAGAC
The DNA here is from genome assembly GCA_030390025.1 of Squalus acanthias. Lineage (NCBI taxonomy): Eukaryota > Metazoa > Chordata > Chondrichthyes > Squaliformes > Squalidae > Squalus > Squalus acanthias. Next base: position 79,293,521 of record CM059433.1, read on the forward strand.
TTTCCAATGTTGAGTTGGAGGAAATTCTGGCTCATCCATAACATAAAATCATACAGACGGTTTAATAGTACAGTGGTGTCCATGGGGGTCAATGGAAGTCTTAGAGTAGAGTTGATTGTCATCAGCAAATATGTGGAAGCTGACTCTATATTTACAGATGACATCACTGAGGGGCAGCATGTAAATGAAAAAGCGGGGGGGCGGTGGGGGGGTTCAAGAATGAATCATTTGAGAACTCCAGAGATGACAATGCAGGAGCTGGAGGAGAAGCCATTGCTGCAGATATGCGAGCTGCTTTGGGACAGGTAGGATTGGAACGACGCAAGGGAGGTGGACCATGGGGGAGAGGCATTGGAGGAGGACATCATGATCAACCGTGTTGAATATCATAGAGGGTTAGGGGGAACAAACAGGGACAATGCTTCATAGCCAGAATTACAGTAATATCATTGGTGACTTTGGACAGGGATAAAACAGACAAACTATTTGAACAGGGATTTGCAGGTGAGGTGAGCATGCAGCGGAGAGGTGATGGTGCATTCAAGGACCTTAGACAAGAAAGAGAGATTAGAGATGGGACAATAATTGGAGAGACTGAAGGAATTGCTAGCCCATGTCACTGTGTAACTTTATGAGACTCTTTTCCTCAGTGCTATGCGATTTGATCCATTTAATGTACGATTCACCAACTGTTTCTCGATATGATTGCGATTTATAAAAAGTCCAGGCATGAGAAAAAGGTCATCTAGCCCAGTGAGCCCATTCTTCTAGGTAATTGTTTCTCAGGTAAAAGGAATCTCAAGATCTTGGTTGCAATATGTCTTCCAGCCATCAGATATCCTGGTCCGTTACATTTGAAATGGTTTCAGTAAAGAGATCTTTGTTTTCTGAAGGAATCCGCCCTTACTCTGTGATCATTTCATTTTTTCAGCCAAACATGAAAAATTTGAAAAAACAAGTACGTGTCATATGAAACTTTTGCTTGGCTCTCTTTCTTGACAAAATAAAAGCAGCACCACGTCCTGGTATTAATGTGTGCTTTTAATTTCTCTCATACTATCCAGATATGAGCTGTTTTTTTTTAGAAACTACCTGTTTGGTCTATATTTAATTTAGCTTTGCTGAGATGGCGAATGATAATCCTGGCATTTCATACTTGCATGCATTGCAGGATTTATATATTTTAGCGAATAGAGCATATGTGGGAAAGATTAGCTGACTTCTCTGGTAATTTAACGAAAGCCCGGCTAACATTCTGATACCTAATTAGAATGAAAACTTTAGTGTTTAAAACAATGCTACACAAAATGTTCATCTCAATGCAATATTATTGCCAAAGCGGTGATCCAAACCTGATTTTCTTATTACAGGTATTTACACTGCGTTGGTAGATCACAATTTAAGTATTTGTGTACAATGTAAATGAGATTTTTGGATTCTTCATGCTCTCTCCCTGAATTCACACATCTTAATTTATTTTTGTAAGCTATACCATGAGCCTTTTATATGAAGGGTTGGTGCAATCTCTCATTCTACTCTTTCTAGTCAATCAACGTTTAGCGAATTTGTTTTTACTACTGGTTAAAATGTAATATTCATTTCCATTTTCTGACCATTTTCATAAGTTAAATTAAGTGAAAAACATCTTTAATCTAAACCTTTTCTGACTTACCTTTTAGTTTTGAAAGTTAAAATCAATTCAGAAAAATCTTTTCATTTTCACTCTGACTTCAACTGTCCAACACAAAGTTAAAAGACAAATCCAGATATAATGGCTGGAGATTTGTGTATTGAGTCTGTGAGCTGTACTCTGGCCATTGATTCTATGAAAAAAAAAATTTTTTGTTTTAATAGGTGCACAATTTGATATTGGGGGGAAAAAAAGTGGAGTAGAAATTGGTCATCATTGAGCTTGTTTTCTGGATGGAAAATGAAGGTAAAAATGATCAATTTTACAAGGGCACCTGTGAAACATCAAACTGGCCTCGGTTGATTTTCAGGTGTTCGGGGCGGTCACCTAAAACAGGTCCCTTGCATATGCTAATAAGGGGCCTGTTTTAGGTCCCCTCTGATAAATTGGGATGCCCTCTCAGGTTTTCCGGGTGTGGATGTGGCTTAGCAAGCATCCGCCACCTAAAATTAGGTAATTTTATTTTAAGGTTGATGTGGAGCCAGGAGGAATATGAGTGCATTTCCACTGCGCTCTGAGGGCCACTGCCGACCTGAAATTTGCGCCCCTCCAATTGTTCACTCGCCCCCGTCCCGCCAACCTGGCTTGAAGAGAACCCATGGAAACTGGGTGGAAGGAGTTGTGGGCTGCACCTTCTGATTGGAGACTCTGTCAAGGGGCAGCCAGCAAACTTCTCTTAACTCAACTAAGGCTTTTTTTTGCAATTCTTTGGTGCAGCTTAGGGCGTGAGGCCATTTGCCTGTTACTTCTGACAGCAGCCACAAAGGCAAAATTACACTGGCTATTGGTACTGCTATGGGCCTTTAGGTTCTGCAGCAGCACACAACGACCCAGCCCCTATTCTGGTGTGGGATAGTCCCATCTGGTGCTTGCCCAACACGTACAAAGTATCTGAACCTGGTAAACTATATGGGTTCAGTAGAGGTCATGTTGGACACACAGGTAAAGCGCACTGCCCCTCTTATCTTGAGGGAGGTAGACAAGCAGCCCAGCTAGTTTAAACAAAAACCAACAACAATTGTAGGAACTTTTTGTCCAAGGTTTAATCATAAACATTGGCTTGAAACTCATGAACCACCTTGCATCAAAAGGATCCAGTTTCAAAGCAGGCATAATAGCTCGACGACCAGAATATAGATTTTTTTTTGGCAACTCTGGCTGGCTTTTTGCCTGCATATACTTCATTAAAGACTGCTAAATTTTCTTTTAAGGTGTTATATTTTTTTATTAATTGAAAATATAATCAATAGATGCAATCTTTAAGTAAGTATAGTATGTTAATGTTTTAAGGTATTTAATTGTATTCCAGTATGAATAGCTGCTTGCTGCATTCTGTGTTTTATGCAGATTGGGCTAAGGATTCCAGATATTCAGCTGATAAATGTGGGTTGATCAATAATAATGGTGGAAGGCAAGGGGGATTTTGCTTTTGTTACCAATGAACTCATAGGGTGATATATTTTAACATTTCCTTTTTCACTTTTGCAGAACCAGTAAAACAGAAAGCTACAGCTCCTGTTACAACAAAGAAAGGTAATTAATGCCATTTCTCAGCAATCAATTCCCAAAGGAAATGATCTTAGCCCAAGTCCTCACTTATTTCTGATCTGTCTGCATGCTGACATGATTAAAGCTTTCTTCACTTTGAATGCCAGTTGGAGGCAATAAACTCCACTTACTTTACCAGTAAAGTTTTCAATATATTATGAAAAGCCGGTGTCATAATTTTGAGTAACACTTTTTATGCCAATATTTATAATTGAAACTACTGATGTAAATACTTATAAAGGACATTTCCACTGTACACACTTGCCTGTCACGGTATAGTTGCAGACCACGCACCACTGGTGGCGCTGTGCACCTCCACCTCCACTGATTGGTTGAAGAGCCTCGCTGTATCTTCCCCTGCTCACAGACGCCACAAATTCCCTGTAGAGGGCGCCACGCTGAACCAGACGGCAGATTAGGTGGAATCTCTGCTGACAAGCCTGCAAAAACTCTGTGGGAAACTGTCAGTGAAGTGAACAGCGAGTGCTGTTGCTTCGACGCTGAGAGCAAAATCCGGGCCGTACAGACGCACAAAGGGAAAGAGAACTGAGACACACTGGGGCAGGCATTTTAAGCAATACATCGGCTTTGACGCCCAAAGCCAATAAAGCAATGAAGAGCACCAGCAGGCCCAGGAATGACTGCAGACAGAGGCAGGCAGTGCCAGGGAGGATGAGGCAGAGGGGAGGATGGAAGGCTGATGCTTCTCTCTGGATGGCTATAATTCCCTGCTTATTCCCATGATTCAGCTCCCTCTGTAGACGGGCTCCTGTCTCACACTGCCAGATGCTGCTGCTACTTTCTTTCATTAGTTCTACCTGTTTGAAATCTGCGGGCTTCACACTTTGGAGTTGTTCTTGGCACTGGTATAGGTAGAATAGAACCATAGAACCATAGAATGGTTACAACACAGAAGGAGGCCATTCAGCCCATCAAGCCCGTGCTGGCTCTCTGCAAGAGCACTTCAGCTAGTTCCAGTCACCCGCCCTTTCCCCGTAGCCCTGCAATTTTTTTTCCTTCAGGTACTTTCCCTTATGAAAGCCACGATTGAGTCTGCCTCCACCACTCTTTCAGCCAGTGCATTCCAGATCCTAACCACTCGCTGCATAAAAGTTTTTCCTCATGTCACCTTTACTTCTTCTGCCAGTCACCTTGAATCTGTGTCCTCTGGTTCTCGACCTGTCTGCCAATGGGAACAGTTTCTCTCTATCTACTCTGTCCAAACCCCTCATGATTTTGAACACCTCTATGAAATCTCCTCTCAACCTTCTCTGCTCCAAGGAGAACAACCCCAGCTTCTCCAGTCTCTCCACGTAACTGAAGTCCCTCATCCCTGGAACCATTCTTGTGAATCTTTTCTGCACCCTCTCTAAGGCCTTCACATCCTTCCTAGAGTGTGGTGCCCAGAATTGGACACAATACTGCAGTTGAGGTTGGACCAGTGTTTTATAAAGGTTCATCATAACTTCCTTGCTTTTATACTTTATGCCTCAATTTATGAAGCCCAGGATCCTGTATGCTTTTTTAACTGCTTTCTCAAGCTGCCCTGCCACCTTCAACGATTTGTGCACACATACCCCCAGGTCTCTCTGTTCATGCAACCCCTTTAGAATTGTACCCTTTGCCTCTCCTCGTTCTTCTTACCGAAATGTATCACTTCGCATTTTGCTGTGTTAAATTTCATCTGCCATGTGTCCGCCCATTCCACCAGCCTGTCTATGTCCTCTTGAAGTCTATTACTATCTTCCTCACTGTTCACTATACTTCCAAGTTTTGTGTCATCTGGTGTATTTAGTATAATAATAATCAAACAGGTAAATCCAAGAAGGCAGCAGCACCATGGGACAGGAGTATAAATTTCACTATTTTAATTGGAAATTTGCAAAAAATGAAAATTTGCCATAAGATGCATACTCCTGCATGTTAGAAGCTACTGTGTTATTATTCATATAGTTAATTCTGTACAGATACTGACAATCTATTTGTGCTACAGAACTCTTTCCACTGGAAGCATTTCTGTAATACAACCTAATTTTCCTGCTACTGAATGCTGCAAATGCAACTTTAAAGCAGCTACATACCGACAAAGCTCACACTCTTGCGATTGTACCAGTCTGGCTGAGACCTCCTTTGATGTCAGGGGAAGGTCTGTCTTCGGGAATGGATGTTCTTACTTGTAAATTTATACATTGTTCCACAAGATAATGGGGTTCAAAGGCATTTATTGGCTTTCATTGGAATTAAGCATACAATGATAACCATTATTACTAACAATTACACATATACAATGATAACCATTACTAATAATAACACTTGAGACGTTTACGGTAAAACAATTACTGGAGAATTTACTGCGTCACAGGTTTCGAGCTCGAGGGGATCAGCTGGCCAGGCCTTGTTGAATTCTGAAGTATCTATTCCATCCCCCCTCTTCTTATACCTTACATTCACTCTTGCTACACGAGATATCCACATGTTTCAAAGTATTACCTCATCCCGTTATTCACTTAATGAATTTCAGTTTTAACAAGAAGGCTTCGTATACACCTTATCAAGGCTTTATCTTGACTGAGTTATCAATCAAATCATTCAACTGGATGAGTTATCCTTTGCCTTGCATAGATGTGTCCTTGGAGGAGTTAATCTCGAGGAGGACAGCTGCTAAGACAAAGAATGCTTATCAGCTAAAGTCTCTGTCTGGTAAACAAAACTGATTTTTCCAGCCTTCTAACAGAAACTCACCTAGCGGGCAAAAGGTACAAGTTAAGAATTAATAATTTCCTTACAGTCTGTACAGACAGGCAGCGGTAAAAGAGCATCAATGGCCCATGTGGGCAATCTGAGAGTTCAGCCCGACCAAATCCAAACTCAAATGCTGGTGGCAGCAGTTTTTTATAGTTGCCCTGTAAGGTAAATGGGAGATGGGTCTTGGTGCAGCAATGTAGGTTCAGTGTGTGCATTTGTAAGTATAGATTGATTGGAACTAACTCCTTGCATGAGATCAAATTGGCTGTAGGACCTACTTCATCTGAACCTAAAGGCCCTGAATTTCCGATCGGAGGCTTCCTGCGGGTGGATGCCTCCGATCGGGAAAAATCTACGCACTTGCCTGCTGACTCTGTAGGTCCTGAAACTTCCAATCCTGGGCCTCTCCTGGTCCGCGCGTGCAGAGGCCCAGGTATCCCAGGGGTGCATGCGGTTCGCAAGCGTCCCTGGGATCACGTGGGCCATGGGGAACCAATCAAAGAAGGGAATCCCCCTTCACACTTTTGACAGGTCTCTATGCATAAATCTGTCAAAAGTATGAATAGGGATCACTCAAAAAACAGTTATACATTAAATAATTTTTTTTTTAAATCACGTATTTAAAATTAGTTAAAATTACATTAAATTAAATATTTTAAACAAAGATTTAATTTTTTGAAAAAATAATAAGTTTTACGGGGCTAAAATTAAACGTACCTTTTTTTAAAAGTATTTTTCAATTATAAATGAGTGAAAAAAAAAATATTTTTTATTTTTTTAAACTCTTATGCTGGGATGCTTTTACCAGGTGTAAGATTTTATAAAGGTTTTCAGCGGGCGGAGGTTGTGCAGAAAGCAGAATTCTGCCCGCGGAGGCCCTTCTCCCGGGCAGGCAGAGGATGATCGGAAGTGCCGGGTTTTAGTGTATGCGCTTCGCATGCCTGAAACCAGCACTTGCGAGGCCCCTACGGGTGCGTACACACCTCGTACACACCCGTGGGGGTCGGAATATCCGGCCCATTATTTCCATTTTACTTATACAATTACAAACATATTAGATGTTCTGTATGCACATAATTTTTTTTTGGGAGGGGTCTATCATACAATTAGTCAAATTGATGTCATTCAACATGGGTAGAATTGTAGGCTGGCATGGAGCAGGTTTTGTGGCCAGAACAGGTGAGGAAATGTCACTACAATATTACAACACTGGACTCCAATCCAGGACCTGAGGTTTTCCCTGAGTAGGTAGCAACATGTTATTGCTTGTGCCAAATTTATTGCCACCCATTTTTGCAATGTTTCATTCTTGTCAGTAACTGCTGCATTGCTAACCTAGTTGAGATCATAAACTCACAGCATAAAATTGTAATGCCCATATTTCTATGCAAAATCAATACTTCCTATAAATCTTAGATGATAATTCTGAGTGTGAAGAGAAAGCTTTGTAAGCGCAGGCATTGGTAAACTGGGATAGAGACTTACAGGCCCAGGGGTTATAGAAGCTGATCACTTATGGAGGAGATAATTCCTCCCTGGTGCAGCAGCGCCAGAACTGGTGTATGTTGGGTACTGCATGCACACTGTGGACAAGTATCTGACCTTATACCATAATGCAAGGTCAGCTCATTTAAATATTTAGATGTCATCGCAGCGCTGAGCACATGATGCGCTTTTCTGGTGCTCCAGCTATGTTATTTATATAAAATTGTGGGACCTAATAAGCCTTGCAGATACTGTGTGCACAGGTTCTAATCATACAAATTGCCATGCACGCCACAGATGGGGAAAAGAGTAGGCTTCAGACCTCTGCACCCAAAAATATGGAGCTCACGTACCCAAACCACAGTGTATTTTGCGTGCTTCCAATTATAATACTAACGCCGTGGTGTATATAGTGCTTGATACATTGAAGTAAGAATATCATGTATAAATGAGAAATACCAAACCTTTCTTGTTGTTTATAGAGTCAAAGGAAGAAAAGCCAAAGCCTACTAAAGAGAAAGGTAGGTAAAGCTTAATTTGAAGCTGTCCTTAATCAGTGTGAAGGCAACTTTGCCCCACACACATGTTTCTACAAACACGATATATCAAAAACTAGATGGAATATATTTCAAATGTAATATCAAAACAAAGCTTTATTATAAGTACATGGACTCCCTTTGTAGATAAAAAAATAAACTAAAAAGCCAAAGCCTACTAAAGAGAAAGGTAGGTAAAGCTTAATTTGAAGCTGTCCTTAATCAGTGTGAAGGCAACTTTGCCCCACACACATGTTTCTACAAACACGATATATCAAAAACTAGATGGAATATATTTCAAATGTAATATCAAAACAAAGCTTTATTATAAGTACATGGACTCCCTTTGTAGATAAAAAAATAAACTAATTAAATGCATTTCATTGTAATTGCAGTGCTTTGTACCAATTTCCATTTTAAAGAAAGGAAGAACTTATACTTATACAGCGTCTTTCACGTCCTTAAGATGTTCCAAAGCATTATAATCAATAGGTTATTTCTAAAGTTCATTCACTGTAGTTATGTAGGCAAATGTGGCAGCCAAGTTGCACAAACAACAAATAAATGAATGAGCACAAAGTCTATTTTGGGGTGGTGCTGGTTTTAGGGACTGAAACCCTCTGTCACAGAAACTAGGGGGAAAATTACTGAACTTCCAAAGTAATCCGTTGACTGTAAAGGCATTTGAGATAACCTGAGGACATAATACGTTGCTATGGAAAAAGTTCTTTCTTTTAGTGCTGGTATGTTAAAGGGGAAATAATGCTCATTGAGTTTACAAATTCTAAATAATAATGAATCCCAATTTATTGAAATATTTGTCGTGAATAAAGGAGAGAAAACAAAGATTTCACTGTATAACTTCCCAACACAGATTTTTAATCTTTTCAGTTCAACCAGCCAAAGGCAAAGAAAAAAGTAAGTGGTTCTTTGCTGACTATCACAATGATCAAGAAATTATAAATAAATGAGGACCCTTCTTCCAGCTTCAAGTCTGACTTATTCAGCTACAATCAGCTGTTATATCCTTGGGACCAACAGTGTCTTGTGGCATATGTCAGACACAGGAGGCCTGTAGAAGCAGGGTTTCTGGCAAGATCCAAGGACACCAGTTCACAGCTCAAATCCGCTTGCATCCAGTTCATGCAGAGAGCTGGAATGGACTGAACTTCTTCCACCCCCCAGCATGGCCCCTGATGTCAGAAGGGGCGGGGCGAAGAGGAGAGAATTCCCACATTGGAATTTTCCTCAGCCCTGGCCTATCATCCAGCAATGTGGACAACAACAATAAGAACATGCATTTATATATCGCTTTTAACATAGTAAAACGTCCTAAGGTGCCTCACAGGTGTGTTACCAAAATAAATTTGACACCATGGGGGAGAAATTCAGTATCGCCCCATTTGGGGCGCAATTATCGGCCGGGCGCAAAGATTAGCGCCTGGCGCTAATTATCGCCACCGACTGCAAACTTGACTTTTATCGCCCCTGGAGGTGATTGGAGCGCTAAATCAGGCGCTTCACACCTGTCTTAAGGCGCAAAGGCCGAGGAGCGAGGCGCTACCTCAGAGCACTGGCGAAGCTCATGTGATGTCAGTCAGCAATGGAACACACACACAATGACGCGGGCCAGTTCTTAAAGGGGAGGGTTGATCTTGCTTTCCATCCACATCCTGCTCATTGCAGCCTTGAATCTCGGCCTGGAGAGACCTGTACATCAAATCTGCTGGAAAGAACAATGGAGAGTACCAGGGAAAGAGCTCAGAGTGCAGCCCCCACAGTCTCTTCTAAATCGATACAAGGAATGGCAAATCAAAATGAACCTGCAAAGTGCTGCTCAGTACCCAAAACTCCCTCACACAGCGTTGAATCTCTCCAGAAGTCTCTTTCTCTCTCTGTCAGAAAGCGTGGTTCAAAAATGTCACCAACAATAAAAGGCAGGAAGCGGTTGCCTTTAAATAGCGCTCCCCAGTCCCTTCCTGACTGTAAAACGCTCCCCTCAACCTGTCGTTGCTAGCGGCAGGCGGTAAGGCAGGGGGCGCCACTCAATATCCACTCCGGGGCGATACCGGGGCGTTGCGCACTCGACTGACGTCACGATCTGCCGGCGCAGGAGATCGTGGCGGTAGTGTTTAGCGCCGCCGCAAAATGTCTAGTTAATTTCGCGAGCGGCGCAAACATCGCCGCGCCCGGGCGCCAGATGATTTGCGCCCCATTAGCGCCCTCTTAAGGCGCTAACGGGAGGCGCAACCAACTGAATTTTTCCCCCCGAGCCAAAGAAGGAGACATTAGGACAGGTGACCAAATGCATGGTCAAAGAGGTAGGTTTTAAGCAGTGTCTTAAAGGAGGAGCGAGAAATGGAGAGGCGAAGAGGTTTGGGGAGGAAACTTGAGAGCTTAGGGCCTAGATGACTGAAGGTACAGCCGCAAGTGGATACCGGAATAAATCTGGTGCACAGGGTCTTTGAGTGACTGAAATGGAGCCCACCTGGGCATCCAGGTCTAGGTCCTGGACTGGACTCCGCCCACCCCACCATCGGAAATCTGGCAGCTTAAGTAATATCAGCCCCCTTATCAGCTTTCATGTAAATTGACATAATTATGCTATTTTATCTTGGCATAGACTATGAAAAATCATAAAAATTAACACTGTCCACAAATGTAAGTTCCACAACTCGGAGCCAGGAGAAGCAGTCATGTACATTCCGGCACCAAATTCAGGTAAGTAATTTTAAAAGCACTTACCATTTTGGTGACGGCACCGGTTTTTCTGAACGCAGGTAGCCCGACGCAGTCTGCGTTCAGGGCAGACCAATTTTACAAAGGGGACTTCAAATAGGCATCAGGCCCCCTATTTACATGTGCAATGGCTGTTTCAGGCGTGGGCCTCCTTTTCTGCCTTTACCAATATGGCGGGTAGTGTACTTCCAGTGCGTAATGGCCGTGTGCCATAATGAATGCATAGGTGCGCTTTTGCACTTGAAAAACATGCGTGACACCATCAAATTTCACCTTGGCCTCACAAATAGTGGGTATTCCTTTGTTTACTTGAATCCGCCATTAATATTTGTTCTGTACTCAACTATATAATAAAATATTAGTGTTTGTAATAATGTGTTATTTCGAATGAAAAATGAAGGCAGCTGCTGGCACTATGTACATTTAGTTAAACAAACCTTACAGAACTCCTTTAGGACCCAGCATACTGAAAGTATATGTTGGATATAGATCTAACATGATTACCAGAGTAGGAAATTCAGGCCCAAAACTCTGGAATTCCCACCCTGACCCTCTCCGCCTCTCAACCTCTCTCTCCTTTAAGATGTTCCTTAAAATCTATCTCTTTGGCCAAGCTTTTGGTTACCTGTCCTGATATCTCTTGTGCCTCAGTGTCAAATTTTGGTTGATAATCACTCTGGTGAAGCTCCTTGGGACGTTTAACTATGTTAAAGGTGCTATATAAATACAAGTTGTTGTTATACATGGCCCAGAGCCTTTAGGGGTAACTTTGTGTGAAAGACATGTGTTTCTGTGGATTCTTATTGCACAAATTAGTAATTACGTTTATTTTCTTAAATATACGTTAAAGTTCTCTCAAGCCTAAGCTCCCTGTAAAAGTCCTTGGTGTCAAAGAAAAAGGATTATTAATATTTCTCAGATAAATATGTATTATATACATTAATGCAAACTTTGAATAACTATATCATTCATTTTATTTGGTAGAGATTGAAAAGGAAAAGCAGAGAAAGCCTACAATCAAACCAAAGGAGAAAGGTAATAAAATTAGTTGTGTTGCTGTGGAAATCCATTTCTAAACTTCAAACATACGAAAATACGAAATTGACAGGCAGGAAAAGACCAGCTGGTACATCAAGCCTGCCCCACACCATGACAGCCAGAGCATCAGGATTAAACACTTCTTCTCTCCCACCATACCAGCCGACAATGTATTCCAGAGGCCCCCGGCTTGCTGGGAAAATAAGAACCGTCTAACATCCAGCTTAATCCTACTCTTACATAGTTTAAACTCGTGTCCCTTGGTCTCCCCAATATGTCAAACTGGAATAATCCATCAATAGGGACACTATGCAGCCCTTTAATTATTTTATTGACCTGAATCAGCTTCCCTCTAATACTACGCTGCTCTAAATTAAATATGAGAAGTCGCACAACACCAGGTTATAGTCCAACAGATTTATTTAAAATTACAAGCTTTTGGAGCTGTCGCCCCTTCCTCAGGTAGCGAAAGCTTGTAATTTTAAATAAATCTGTTGGACTATAACCTGGTGTTGTGCGACTTCTCATTTTTGTCCACCCCAGTCCAACGCCGGCATCTCCACATCATGACCTAAATTAAATAGACCATGGTCCTTGAGTCTATCTGTATAGCTGAGCTTCTTTAAGCTAGGTATCATTCTTGTAGCTCACCCCTGGACCTTTCCCAAGGCCACTATATCACCCACCATGTGGGGGGACGAAAACTGGGCACAGTACTCCAGATGCACCAGCGACCCAGGTTCGAATCTGACCTCGGGTGACTGTCTGTGTGGAGTTTGCACATTCTCCCCGTGTCTGCGTGGGTTTCCTCCGGGTGCTCCGGTTTCCTCCCACAGTCCAAAAATGTGTGGGTTAGGTTGATTTGGCTATGATAAATTGACCCTTAGTGTTAGGGGGGGATTAAATATGTGGGGTTATGGGGATAGGATGGGATATGTTAGGGGGAATTAAATACGTGGGGTTACGGGGGTAGGGTGGGATATGTGTACTGTGGGGATTAAAGCAGGGACAGGGTACTGGATTTGGATGATCAGCCATGATCGTATTGAATGGCGGAGCAGGCTCGACGGGCCGAATGGCCTACTCCTGCTCCTAGATTCTATGTTTCTATGTTTCTATGCAGTCTGACCAGCGACCTATATATTATCAAAATGGTCTCCTTTGATTTATGCTGAAGGGTTCTATTAATACAACCCAATACCCTGTTAGCTTTAGTTTCAGTTTCTCTACATTGGTCATGAACCTTCAGTGATCTGTGCACAATAACGCCTAGATCTTTTTCTGTCTCAACCTCTTTCAGTATTGTTCCCTGCAAACGACATGTGTATTCTGTGTTGGCCGTACCAACATGCATTTATCGAAATTAAACATCATTTGCTGTTGTGTGGTCCACTCCCCTAGCACATCTAAACCTTTTTGGATTTGATTTCACTCCTCTACCGTCTTAACCATTGCACAGATTTTGGTGTAATCTGCAAATTTACTTACCATGCTCCCAACACCACTGTCCAGGTCATTAATAAAGTCTGTGGAGAGTAGCTGGCGTAGGACCGATCCCTGGGGGACACCACTAGTCTCCAGGCTGACTCACATCCGTTAACTACAGTTTTTTGTCTGCGGAATTGGAAACAATTCTTAATCCAACAACAATAACAACAACAACAACTTGCATTTATATAGCTCCTTTAACATAGTAAAATGCCCCAAGGCGCTTCACAAGAGCGTTATCAAACACAATTTGATACTGAGCCACGTAAGGAGATATAAGGACAGACACCAAAAGTTTAGACAAAGAACGTTTTAAGGAGCGTCTCCAAGGAGGAGAGAGAGGTAGAGAGGCGGAGAGGTTTAGAGAGGGAATTCGAAAGCTTAAGGCCTAGGCAGCTAAAGCTGGGGGCGCAATTAAAATCGGGGATACACAAGAGGCCAGAATTGGAGGAGCCCAAAAATCTCAAAGGCTTGTTAGGTTGGAGGAGGCTCCAGAGATAGGGAGGGACGAGGCCAATGAGGAATTTGAAAACAAGGATGAGAATTTTTAAATTGAGATGTTGCCGGACCGGGAGCCAATGTAGATCAGCGAGCACAAGGGTGATGGGTGAACGGGACTTGGTGTGAGTTAGAATATTGGGCAACAGGGTTTTGCATAAGCTCAAGTTTATGTAGGGTGGAAGATGGGAGGCCGGCCAGGAGAGCATTGGAATAGTCAAGTGTAGAGGTAACAAAAGCACGGATGAGGGTATCAGCAGCAGATGAGCGGAGGCAGAGGTGGAGTCGGGAGATGTTATGGAGGTGGACGTAGGCGGTCTTGGTGATGGAGTGGATATGTGGTTAGAAGCTCATCTCGGTGTCAAATACGACACCAAAGTTGCGAACGGTCTGTTCAGCCTCAGACAGTTGCCAGGGAGAGGGATGCAGTTGGTGGCAAGGAAACGGAGTTTGTGGCGGGGACCAAAGACAATAGCAATAGCATAATCCAACATTTCAAATTCCTACTGATACCTCAAGATTCTGTTTGTGAAGTAACCTAGTGTGAGGTACCTTAATAAAGGCTTTCTGAAAGTCCAAGTAGATAATGTCTACTGGTTATCCCTCGTCCACTACCCGAGTGACTTCCTTAAAAAGCTATCAAATTTGTGAGGCATGACCTATTTTTCCAGAAGCCGCGTTGTGCATTTCTAATGCCCCTTCCCTTTCCCAATGATCATAAAGAGCATCTCTTACGATCCATTGAATGTGGAGGCTGGTGGGGTGAACCCTATCATGGTTCTGGGAGGGAGGGGAAAGGGTGAGAGCAGAAGTGCGGGAAATAGAATGGACATGGTCAAGGGCCATGTCAACCACAGTAGAGGGGAATCCTCGGTTGAGGAAAAAGGAAGACATATCGGAAGCACAAGTATGGAAGGTTGCATCATCAGAGCAGATGCGATGGAGACGGAGAAACTGGGAGAATGGAATAGAGTCCTTACAGGAAGCGGGGTGGGAGGAAGTGTAGTCCAGGTAGCTGTGGGAGTCATTGGCTTTTAGTGAATGTTTGTCAATAGCCTATCCCCAGAAATGGAGACAGAGAAGTCGAGGAAGGGAAGGGAAGAATTGGAGATGGACCATGTGAAGGTGAGGGAAGGGTGGAAATTGGAAGCAAAGTGAATAAAATGTTCTAGTTTAGGGCGAGAGCAAGAAACGGCACCAATACAGTCATCAATGTACCGAAAAAGGAGGTGAGGGAGGGGACCCGAGTAGGACTGGAACAAAGAATGTTCCACATATCCCACAAAAAGGCAGGCATAGCTAGGACCCATGTGGGTTCCCATAGCAACACCTTTAATTTGGAGGAAGTGAATGGAGTCAAAGGAGAAGTTCAATGTGAGAACAAGTTCAGCCAGGCGGAGGAGGGTGGTGGTGGATGGGGACTGGTTGGGCCTCTGTTCAAGGAAGAAGCGGAGCGCCCTCAGGCCATCCTGGTGGGGAATGGAGGTGTAGAGGGATTGGACGTCCATGGTGAAAAGGAGACGGTTGGGGCCTGGAAACTGGAAACTGTTAAAGTGGCGGAGGGCGTCGGAAGAGTCCCGAATGTAGGTGGGAAGAGACTGGACAAGGGGAGAAAAAATAGAGTTGAGATATGAAGAAATCAGTTCCGTGGGGCAAGAACACAAATAGCAATGTGATAATGACCAGATAATCTGTTTAGTGATGTTAATTGAGGGATAAATATTGGCCAGGACATCGGGGATAACTCCCCTGCTCTTCTTTGATACAGTGCCATGGGATCTTTTACGTCCACCTGAAAGAGCAGACGGGGCCTCGGTTTAACGTCTCACCCGAAAGACACTTATATTTGTGCTGATGGGGACCTTATGAGATTCACCCACATGCTTGAAAATTGTGAGGTGTTAGAACCATGTATTAGAGTAAAGCAAGGACTTGGATAAGTGTTTCCCAGCACCATCTAATGTTTTCATAAATTAAATCAGAGCATAAAGAGGTGCCATGAAACCCTGAAATCACACCACGGTTGAGTGCACACATTCAAGGCACCTCTTCATTCACTGAAAGTGCCTTGTGAGGACTGGAGCACCGAATTCCGATTGGGTGGATGTGCTGAAATGATTTATAATGTCATAAATAACTAAGTCATCCACTTTTTTTTTACAGCACTCTTAACATCCCACTGACACTCACAAGCCATTCTATCCGCCTGTTAAGCCTTTGGATTACCAGTCCACTAACATAACCACTACACTACTGTACCCTTTCTGCATAGGAAAGGGAGTAAGATGCAAAGGCAACTGAACTGATGATCTGTATCATGGTGACAAAGAAATCTATGAGCTCCTCGCACTTAGGAACATAGGAACAGGAGCAAGCCATTCAGCCCCTCAAACTTGTTCCGCTGATCAATAAGATCACAGTTGATCTGTATCTTAACTCCATCCATCTGCCTTGGCGCCGTATCCCTTAATACCAATGACTAGGAAAAATCTATCGATCTCAGATTTAAAATTATCAATTGAGCTAGCATCTACTACATTTTTGTGGGAGAGAATTCCACACTTCCACCATCCTTTTTGTGAAGATGTTTCCTAACTTCTCTCCTGAATGGTCTGGCTCTGATTTTAAGGTTATGTCCCCTTGTCCTAGACTCAACCAACAGTGGAAAAAGTTTCTCTCTATCCACCCTATTAATTCCTTCCAAAATTCTAATAACCTTAATCAAATCACCCCTTAACAGAAGGGTCGGTTACACAGCGAGTTGTTGTGATCTGGAATGCACTGTCTGAAAGGGTGGTGGAAGCAGATTCAATAGTAATATTCAAAAATGAATTGGATAAGTACTTGAAGGGCTACGGGGAAAGAGTGCGAGAGTAGGATTATTTGGATGGTTCTGCCAAGGAGCCGGCACAGGCATGATGGGCTGAATGGCCTCCTTCTGTGCTGTATCATTCTATGATTCTATCCTTCTATATTCCAGGAAATATTTGTTCGAGGTGAGGTGGAAGCAGGCAGGGGAGAGGGGCTTAAAGAGGCGGTTGGTAGAAAAGAAAAGGAGCCTGGGGTTACATTAGCCCTCTGAGATGATCCAAGAGTAGTGGGCAGTTTTGGCAAAGGAGAGTGAGGTCTGGTAAAGCTTGAAATGGTTGAGCCAGATCTAGCAAAGGATGGCTAAGCCAGTTGTGCACCAGGTATTCTCAAGTAAATGAAATGAATGTAGAATTGGGGTTGAAAGACGATAGGAAGGGGTGGGTGGTGGAGGATACAAGAAGTGGTCAGAAATGCCCTTATTGTTATTGACATTGTTTCATGACACTTGCAAATAATAAACTATGGCACACATCATGCCACTAAAATCCACAAGGTAAGCATTAATCATCTTAGAATGAAGATGGATGTGGAAACCAAAAAGTGTTTTGGTGCATTTGTATAAAAATTAAACTTGCAATTGTTATGTTTTCTGACCAAATTTCAACATTACATTGCATGTTTGCAGGCCATAACAGCCGATATGAAGACAAGAGCTTTACAATGGATTTTAAGATATAGGCCCAACATTTGCGATTGGAGGCTTCCCGCGGGCGGATGCCTCCGACCTGTAAAATATCTACGCATTTACCTGGTGGCCCTGGAGGTATGGAGGCTTGCGATCCTGGGCCTCTCCGGGTACGCGCGGGCAGAGGCCCACGTATCCCAGGGGCGCATGTGGTTCGCAAGTACTCCTGGGATCATGTGGGCCGGCCCAACCAATAAAAGAAGGGAATCCCCATTCATACTTACAGGAGTTCCGCACATATGGAACTCCCATAAGTATGAATGGGGATCACTTAAAAAACACACGAACACATGAAATAAATTTTTTAAAATTACATATTTAAAATTAATTAAAATGCCATTTAATTAAATATTTTAAACAAAAGTTTTGCTAAAAATAAACTTACCTTATTGGACAGGGTTTTTAATGTATAAATGAGTGATAAAATGTATTTTTCTATTTTTTAAAACTCTTATGCTGGTAAAAGCAGGCCTTGCTTTTACCAGGCGTAAGAATTTCACGGGCATTCAGCGGGCAGAAGTCGGGCAAATAGCGCAACTCTCCACCCGCAGAGGCCCATCTCCTGGGGATGCGGAGGATCTGTCAAGAGGATTCTTAACACATCGCAAGTTCCGGGTTTTAGCGCATGCGCTTCACATGTCAAAACCCGGAACTTGCGCGGCCCCTACGGGCGCGTACACACCTCGTACGCACCCATAGGGGTCGCAAAATACGGCCCCTAATGTTCCAGAAACATCCCTACTGAAATTGATAGCAGAGGGACAAATATATTTCTGTACTAAACTATCAAGTTTAAGGTACCTCAAGCTCTTAAAAAAACACCATATAAATGCAGGAAGGAAACAACTAATGATGCTGAAAGTCATTTGCAAGATATTGACATCATGTCACTTGTGGTTAACCCCAAAATGTTAAGTAGCCCGGAGCATGCCCATATGATGCTCTGCCTCATTAAACTTGTAATGTTACCCAGAGATGATTGACGTGATATACTGCTTAAAATGACAGGGCCTCCATTCAGAAGATCCTCTTTATGTCAGTATTCCCAAATTTGCAGACAACTTATTTCCATATTCAAGCAGTTCTTCAAAAGAGTGAATAGGTTGTTCAGTCTGTCTCCCTGATGCATTATTGATTTTGTTAGGTCTTGGTTTATGGCTTAATCAAGGGGACTTGTTAGTAGACTGAGTCTATATAGAATCATACTTTCATATAATCACTGAGCATCACAGAGGGGTTAGAGGTTCTTGTAAGTTATTAGGACAATCAAGTGACAATCAAGTTGGGAATTACCTTGTATTTCATTCTTGGCAACTTGCATGCCCTCGTTGTGGTTGTCTAATGAATACACATCCATTCCAATTTATACACATTACTTCTAAAGGAAGTCATTGTTGATGAACCTCAAATCATTTGATCTCAAACAGAAGAAAATAAGAAACCAATGGTAGATTCAGTAACTTTATTAAAGGTTTAAAGATTACCATTGTGAGTTATTGACCTAGAGTAATCTTACATAATATTAATGTTTAAATAAAAGTAGGTAGAATTATCCTGTTTGTGGTAATGTTAGCAATAGCTAATGTTAGCAATAATTTATCATTTATTGCAGCATTATTTTAACTCTGATTCTATTTTTGGCATAATTATAACAAGCTTGAATATCAAAGAATCATACAGCACAGAAGGAGGCCATTTGGCCCTTCATGTCTATGCCGGACCTTTGAACGAGCTATCAAATTAGTCACAACTCACAAATAAGACCTGCATTTGCTGTCAGCAAGAGCTTCTGCTGCTGGATTGGTTCTCCTGAAATTGGAGCAGTGCTCCGTGCTGTACTTTTACAGATTTACATTAGTGCATTCTGGAAGTAGTAGTTCACCATCAGGTTGTGTGTTCATTCACAGATAATAGGTATGGTACTTGCATATTAACTGAACACTAGATGGCCTCCTGATGAGAGTGATTGTAGCAATTACACGCCAGTATCTTATCTTGTATTACTTTGTTATTCTTTCACGGTGGCATAGTGGTTAGCACTGGTGCCTCACAGCGCCAGGGACCCGGGTTCGAATCTGGCCTCGGGTGACTGTCTGTGTGGAGTTTGCACATTCTCCCCGTGTCTGCGTGGGTTTCCTCCGGGTGCTCCGGTTTCCTCCCACAGTCCAAAAATGTGCGGGTTAGGTTGATTTGGCTATGATAAATTGACCCTTAGTGTTAGGGGGGTATTAAATATGTGGGGTTACGGGGATAGGATAGGAAGGGATATGTTAGGGGGAATTAAATACGTGGGGTTACGGGGATAGGGTGGGATATGTGTCGGTGCAGGCTCGATGGGGATTCTGTGTGAAAGCAGGGACAGGGTACTGGATTTGGATGATCAGCCATGATCGTATTGAATGGTGGAGCAGGCTCGACGGGCCGAATGGCCTACTCCTGCTCCTAGTTTCTATGTTTCTATATTCGAGAGGGCCTGGAAGTAAAAGCAGCTAGTTATTACCACACCAACTATGAGTGTTTATTTAGGCATAACAGTGGTAACAAGGATAACAGACAGTGCATTGTTAAGATTGAATATTAGATATTTTTGTTACTTAGGTAGTGGTCCACCTTGTCACTGAAGTATTTTTAATCATGTCGGTATTAGTTGGAAAAATTGGAGCGTATCAAATGGGGTCAGGCTGGAGTGACGATGTAGAAAAATGCCCTTGCAATAGAAGCCAAAAAGAGAACAGTTTTGCTTATTATCTGCAGACCTGAAACATATACATTGATTCAGAATCTGATCGCTCCTGCCCAGACGAAAGACAAATGGTATGAGGGGTCCAAGTGACCAAAGAACATCTGAACCTGAAGCCACTTCTTATTCTGGAATGGTTCAAGTTTAACCAGAGGAGGCAAAGGGATGACGAAAATGTTTCTCAGAACTGAGGAAATTGTCCGAAACATGTCATTTTTGGTGGGTTTCTCGAAGATACAAAAAATTGTCGCAAGTAAAATTAATGAATGGGAAACCATGGGGGCTTGTCTCTGAATTCCTGAGGTGCTCCTGGCGTGTTGCAGGTGGAAATTTACCCCATGATTTTCTTTTATTTGTTCATGGGATGTGGGCGTCGCTGGCAAGGCCAGCATTTATTGCCCATCCCTAATTGCCCTTGAGAAGGTGGTGGTGAGCCACTTTCTTGAACTGCTGCAGTCCATGTGGTGATGGTACTCCCACAGTGATGTTCGGGAGGGAGTTCCAGGATTTTGACCTAGCGACGATGAAGGATCGGCGATATACTTCCAAGTCAGGATGATGTGTGACTTGGTGGGGAACTTGGAGGTGGTGGTGTTCCCATGCACCTGCTGCCCTTGTCCTTCTAGATGGTAGAGGTCGCGGGTTTGGGAGGTGCTGTCGAAAATGCCTTGGCGAGTTGCTGCAGTGCATCTTGTAGATGGTACACACTGCAGCCACAATACGCCGGTGGTGGAGGGAGTGAATGTTTAAGCTGGTGGATGGGGTGCCAATCAAGCGGGCTGCTTTGTCTTGGATGGTGTTGAGCTTCTTGAGTGTTGTTGGAGCTGCACTCATCCAGGCAAGTGGAGAGTATTCCATTACACTCCTGACTTGTGCCTTACAGATGGTGGAAAGGCTTTGGGGAGTCAGGAGGTGAGACACTTGCCGCAGAATACCCAGCCTCAGACCTGCTCTTGTCACCACAGTATTTATGTGGCTGGTCTAGTTAGGTTTCTGGTCAATGGTGACCCCCAGGATATTGGTGGTAGGGGACTCGGCGATGGTAATGCCGTTGAATGTCAAAGGGCGGTGGTTAGACGCTCGTTTGTTGGAGATAGTCATTGCCTGGCACTTGTGTGGCGCGAATGTTACCTGCCACTTATCAGCCCAAGCCTGAATGTCGTCCAGGTCTTGCTGCATGCGGGCATGGACTGCTTCATTATCTGAGGAGTTGCGAATGGCACTGAACACTGTGCAGTCATCAATGAACATCCCCACTTCTGACCTTGTGATGGAGGGAAGGTCATTGATGAAGCAGCTGAAGATGGTTGGGCCTAGGACACTGCCCTGAGGAGCTCCTGCAGTGATGTCCTGGGGCTATGATGATTGACCTCCAACCACCACAACCATCTTCCTTTGTGCTAGGTATGACTCCAACCAGTGGAGAGTTTTGCCCCCTGATTCCCATTGACTTCAGTTTTACTAGGGCTCCTTGATGCCACACTCGGTCAAATGCTGCCTTGATGTCAAGGGCAGTCACTCTCATCTCACCTCTGGAATTCAGCTCCTTTGTCCATGTTTGGGTCTGGAGCCGAGTGGTCCTGGCAGAACCCAAACTGGGCATCAGTGAGCAGGTTATTGCTGAGTAAGTACTGCTTGATAGCACTGTCGACGACACCTTCCATCACTTTACTGATGATTGAGAGTAGACTGATGGGGTGGTAATTGGCCGGATTGGATTTGTCCTGCTTTTTGTGGACAGGACATACCTGGGCAATTTTTCACATTGTCGGATAGATGCCAGTGTTATAGCTGTACTGGAACAGCTTGGCTAGAGGCACGGCTAGTTCTGGAGCACAAGTCTTCAGCACGACAGCCGAGATGTTGTCGGGGCCCATAGCCTTTGCTGTATCCAGTGCGCTCAGCCGTTTCTTGATATCGCTTGGAGTGAATCGAATTGGCTGAAGACTGGCTTCTGTGATGGTGCGGACCTCAGAAGGAGGCCAATATGGATCATCCACTTGGCACTTTTGGCTGACGATGGTTGCAAACTTCAGCTTTGTCTTCTGCACTCACGTGGTGGGCTCCACCATCATTGAGGATGGGGACATTGATGGAGCCCCCTCCTCCCGTTAGCTGTTTAATGGTACACCACCATTCACGACTGGATGTGGCAGGACTGCAGAGCCTTGATCTGATCCTTTGATTGTGGGATCGCTTAGCTTCCCCAGGTTGGCACCGCATTTTTTAGTACGCCTGGCATGCTCTTCTACTCTCCTTATTGAACCAGAGTTGGTCCCCTGGCTTGATGGTAATGGTAGAGTGAGGGATATGCCAGGCCATGAGGTTACAGATTGTGGTGGAATATAATTCTGCTGCTGCTGATGGCCCACAGCGTCTCATGGATGCCCAGTCTTGAGCTGCTAGATCTGTTCTGATTCTATCCCATTTAGCACGGTGGTAGTGCTGCACAACATGATGGAGGGTGTCCTCAGTGTGAAGACGGGACTTCATTTCCACAATGACTGTGCGGTGGTCACTGCTACCAATGCTGTCATGGCCAGATGCATCTACGACAGGTAGATTGTTGAGGACGAGGTCAAATAGGTTTATCCCTTGTTTTGGTTCACTCACCACCTGTCACAGGCCGAGACTGGCAAGTATGTTCTTCAGGACTCGGCCAGCTCGGTCAGTAGTGGTGCTACCGAGCCACTCTTGGTGATGGACATTGAAGTCCCCCACCCAGAGTACATTCTGTGCCCTTGCTGCTCTCAGTGCTTCTTCCAAGTGGTGTTCAACATGGAGGAGTACTGATTCATCAGCTGAGGGAGGGCAGTAGGTGGTAATCAGTAGGAGGTTTCCTTGCCCATGCTTGACCTGAAGCCATGAGACTTCATGGGGTCCGGAGTCAATGTTGAGAACTTCCCGGGCCACTCCTTCCTGACTGTATACCACTGTGCCGCCACTCCTGGTGGGTCTGTCCTGCCGGCGGGACAGGACATACCCAGGGATGGTGATGGAGGAGTTTGGGATATTGACTGAAAGGTATGATTCTGTGAATATGACTATGTCAGGCTTTTGCTTGACTAGTCTGTGGGACAGCTCTCCCAATTTTGGCACAATTCCCCAGATGTTGGTGAGGAGGACTTTACAGGGTCTACTGGGCTGGCTGTACCGTTGTTGTGTCCGTAGCCGGTGCCAAGTTCGGTGCCAAGTGGTTCATCCGGGTTTATTCTTATTCTTTTTTGTAGCAGTTGTGTTACGACTGAGTGGCTTGCTAGGCCATTTCAGAGGGCAGTTAAGAGTTAAGCACATTGCTGTGGGTCTGGAGTCACGTATAGGCCAGACCAGGTAAGGGTGGCAGATTTCCTTCCCTAAAGGACATTAGTGAACCAGATGAGTTTTTACGACAATCTGATCATTTCATGGTCACCATTACTGATACTAGCTTTATATTCCAGACTAATTTAATTAACTAAATTTAAATTCCCCAGCTACCTATCTAATTTAAAGTTAGATATCAATGGACCTGGATCTTGGGGTTCAACCCCAAAACATAACAGTGCCTATTGTGTAAGAAAAACAGCGTGCCACTATTAACGTATATCACTCGAACATGTGGAGATATATTATATATTATATAATAGAGATGATTTAAAACAGGAATAACAAAAATGTTTTAAACCAACTATAATTGCTTATGCTTTGTTTTGTTTTGCTCATGTGTTGAACTGAATAGAAGCAGATTTGTAAACTAACTAACATTGATGACTATATCCTCACTGACTATGCTTCTTTTTGTGTTCTTTCTTCTTAAAAGCCAAACCAGATAGTAAGTACGCCCAATTCTGCTCTGCCTTCCAGTGACACTATTTACATAGAGTTGTGTGTGGGTGTGATGATAAATTCACTGCTGACTTATCACTCTGTTTTTTCTTGTTTTAATCTTTAGCTTGCTGGATTATGTAATGCAATGCTGACCTATTTCTAGAGACATTGGTTGTTTCTGTATATGTTGTTAAGTCAAGCAAACAGTTTGTTAAACTAATTGGCAGATTTTTTTGTGGCAGGAATTAGTCACAATTTGTGCCTTTAAGTGCATCAGCAAGGAAGATTTCCTCTGTGCCCGATTTGTAGCAAAATTGTTAATATGCTTATAAAGAGCATATTTATGATTTTGTTACAGGGAATGAACAGAATACTCTTACTCAAGATGTAGGGAAATTTTAGAATATAAACTATTTGGAGATTTATTGACATATAGATAAACCCATTGATAGAAAACAGATAGGATATCAGCTATATGTAAACAGGCTGGACTAATGACATTTTATACAAGTAGACTTTATTTTCTTGATTGAGAAACTAACATTGTTATCTTTTAGTAAATAGTATATAGTTTGTGCATTTTTTTATAAGTTCAAACAACCGTATTATATCCTCACGTTTCATAGTTGAAGTTGCAGTATCAAGATAGAACTGCAGCACACTCCCTATATTCCTCTTCTCATTCACAGTCCTTTTATAGTGTATTGTATGATTGCATATAATCTCAACATTAGTGGTGAATAATTTGAGTTAGCTTTATGTTAAATGAGAATATATTTATAATACAGACAAAAGTTATTATTTATCAAGGACTAACAATCTCATAGAACGGGTTCTGGCCATCACTCACTCATATATTGTGTTATGTTGACCAAACAGTAACCTACCTCAAAGTGATTGATGAACAATCTAATCCCATTTGATGAAAATAATAGAACAGCCTCTCAATTCACCATGCTGCTAAACTCTAATCTGTTTATCAGATATAAGTATGGTTCCAGGGAAGAGCTTCACTTCTGTGCATCTGTCTTTCAGTGGCAAGCCCTGAACATAAATTGTTTAAATGTATTGGATCTTTTTTTCCCCTGCATTGTATGCAACATCTGAACTCTAAGTCAGTTTTCAAGACTTTGGGCTGATTTTCTCTATTGCGTTCCCATATGTGTTTTGAATTTCATAAAATTCAGGTTTTCATATCACATGCCAGATAATCATTTTTTGAGAAGCATCAGCCCCTTCCCCAGAGCACAAGTAGGCCGATACTAAAAATGATAGAACTGTAAAAGTAAATGGGCTCCTATAGTGAAATGTGTCCTTAGGATCACCTTGATCTAATTGCCATCTGTCTTATCCAATCCATTTTTCTCAGAATCAGCAGCTTTCTGATGTAATTAAATGGCAGCTTCTGCCAAATTAAGGAGCTATCTGTGAAAGTGGCCACAGGCACCAGCAGAAAAGGTGTTGATTGTTAGGAAATAAGGACTAAGCTTGGAATGAGCAGCAACAGTCACAATCATTTGTTTTTGATTTGACATTGTAGTTGAGTTTAGACTACGTATTTTCAGCACTGTTCACATGGATTAAATCTGCACAGATATTTGTTTAAATTTAGAGATTATTGGCCTGTCAGTTAAAAAAAATATGGCTGCTGCCATCCTTCCAAGCTTTCGCGCTTTCATAATGATGCCGCTGCCTAAATGGTTTAAACAGTGCCTTGGTTTCGGATTAAAATAGTAATGGAAAAACAGCGGGTTTATTTTTTAATCAATGGCCCGCATTTTCCGATCGGCGGTTTCCTGTGTGCGGAGACCTCCGATCTAGAAAAAATCTACGCCCTTACCTGAGGGCTCCAGAGGTCCGGCCATTTCCGCTCCTGGGCCTCTGTTCTACGAAATGCGCAGGGCCCAGGTATCCCAGGGGCGCATGCAGTTCGCAAGCGTCCCTGGGATCACATTGGCCATGGGGAACCAATGGGAGAAGGGAATCCCCCTTCATACTTTTGACAGCTTAGACCTGTCAAAAGTATGAATGGAGATCACTCCAAAAACACATCAAAACATTAAATATATATTTTTTTAAATCATGTTTTTAAAATTAGTTAAAATGACAATACATTAAATACTTTAAACAAAAATTTAACTTTTTGAAAAAAAAATTAAAGTTTTTTACGGGGCTAAAAATAAACTTACCTTTTTAAAAGTATTTTTAAATTATAAATGAGTGGAAAAAAAATATTTTTTTACTTTTTTAAACTCTTATGCTGGTTAAAGCAGGCCTTATGCATGCTTTTACCAGGCGTAAGATTTTTTAAGGATTTCAGCAGGCGGAAGTTCTGCAGAAAGCGGAACTCTCCACCCACAGAGGCCCTTCTCCAGGGCAGGCATCCAATCTGTCAAGAGGATTCTTGACAGATCGGAAGTGCTGGTTTTCAGCGCATGCGCTTCGCATGCCTGAAACCAGCACTTGCGAGGTCCCTACGGGTATGTACACAGCTCGTACACATCCGTAGGCATCGGAAATTAAAGGCCATTATGTCTGCATTAAATGTGCAACATGAGGTCTGGGTGCAGTATATTTGCAGAAATGAAAAACAAGAAAAAGGATGTATAATGCAACGGGTTGCTCACTGGGCCTGTGTTTTAATCCAACTTCGACTTATTGGATAATAGTGTCCTCCCTCTGCTGGCTGCAAAGGCCCTATGTAAAATGAGTTTTGATAATCTCACCCTGTTTCTAGTGGGTATGGGTGAACAGCAAAGAACTGCCCATTTTGGCATCAAATTGCAATCACACTAAAGCACTCAGAATTACTGCTTTATGGGGAAAGACTTGGGCTTTTGTTAATATAGTTTTGTTGCATGGCAGAGTTTTATTATTTAAATCTACATAAAATACCGATGCATGTCTTCAACAAATTTAGATAGCTCATATGATGCTACACCTGTTTAAACTGGGTCAGACTTTGCATCATGTATTCCAATTATTCATAAGCTTTTTGTGGATCATTATGACGTAAGGTCTGTACATAGATGTTGAACAAAATGTAATTCTTTGAATAGATTATCATGCACGTATGCTCTGAAATAATTCCAATTTATCAAACACTAACACTTTCATTATTGTCAAACAGAGGCAAAAGTTGTAAAAGAGAAAAAAACACGTCTCACACGACCAGGTATGATGATTGGTCAGAGTGAAGAACTTGACCACACATGGCATTTGAAAATAATGTTGTGCTCATCAAGGTGAAGAATGTCAGTCCTGGGGAATAGAACATTTTCACTTTTTTTAACCAGCGTCAGTATCAAGCATTCCTGGGAAAACTTTTCATCTCAAGCACTCTCAGCCCTGATCTTTGCACAGCAGGAGCACACATCGGGAATTTGGGTAGAACACCTCATGATTGTCAGTATGTAGCTAAGGTTAAGGTCCCTTTGCATGAGATTGCCAGTTAGCACCAATGAGTACTGAATTGGAGGCAGTTTTGTGCAGTAGATTTACACCAATTAGGAATTGGATTGAGGCTACATAAATTCATTGCATGGAGGACCACTGTAGCTGAGAGCGGATTTCATCCGATCGGTCTGGCTGGACTTAGACCAAGGTCCCAGAGGTGAAAGGACAGTATGCTAGCCCACTATACCATCCAAATCTCTCTCTATGAGGCAGTTCTGATGATCCTACAAAGCAGCAAAGCTTATATTATCCATTTTACCAGCACAAACATGAATAGAATACCGCCTGGGTAGCATTAGTCCTTCCATTCCTGCAATATTTCCAAAAATAACTCAAAAAGAGAGTTATTTTTCTGTTTTTCTTTAATTTCACTGTATCACCAAAGGATAAATGAGAATTATAATGCCTGCCTTTGTACAAAGTCATCACTGAGCAGCTGCACGACACTGAGGGGGGAGGGTGAACAGCCAGAGGTCGTTGTCCATATCGGTACCAACGACATAGGCAGAAAGAGGGATGAGGTCCTGCAGGCAGAGTTTAGGGAGCTAGGAGAGAGATTAAAAAGCAGGACCTCAAAGGTACTAATCTCCAGATTACTCCTGGTGCCACATGCTAGTTAGTACAGGAATAGGAGGATAGAATAGATGAATGCGTGGCTGGAGAGATGGTAAAGGAGGGAGGGCTTTAGATTCCTGAGGCATTGGGACCATTTCTGGGGAAGGTGGAACCTGTACAAGCCGGACGGGTACACCTCAACAGAGCCGGGACCAAATATTCTCGCGGGGAGGTTTGTTCGTGCTGTTGGGGAGGGTTTAAACTAACTTGGCAGGGGGATGGGCACCAGCATATAGGAGTAGAAAAGATAAGGTGCATAAAAGAGTGAGTGTGTTGGACAGTACTAGAGAAGATAGTACTAGAGGCGGTAGTAGTACCATATTAGATAGGAGCAGACTATGGGTTTAGAATGCATGTATGTAAACGCACAAAGTGTGGTGAATAAGGTTGGTGAGCTACAAGCACAGTTAGCTGTGTGGCAATATGATGTTATGGCAATGACGGAAACGTGGCTTAAAAACAGTGAGGACTGGGCACTTAATATTCAAGGGTACAAGGTGTTCAGAAAAGATAGGGAAGGAAAAAAGGGAGGTGGAGTGGCAGTGCTGATTAAGGAAGACATTGTAGTGTTGGAAAGGGAGGATGTTCTTGAGGGGACAAGGACAGAATCCATTTGGTTAGAGTTGAGGAGCAAAAAGGGTATGATCACGCTATTGGGGGTATTCTATAGGCCTCCAAATAGTGAGAGGGAGGTAGAGGAGCAAATCTGCAGGGAAATCGCAGAGATATGCAAGAGCTATAGAGTGGTGATACTGGGGGTCTTTAATTACCCAAATATCGATTGGGATAATGCTAGGGTAAAGGGAAAGGAGGGAGAGGAATTTCTGAAATGTGTTCAGGAGAATTTCCTTGACCAATATGTTCTTGGCCCAACTAGGAAGGAGGCATTGCTGGATCTGGTGCTGGGGAATGAGGTGGGCCAGATCGACCAAGTGTCTGTGGGAGAACACTTGGGTACAAGTGATCATCATATCATAAGATTTAGATTAGCAATGGAGAGGAGCAAGGAACAATCTAGAGTGGAACTTCTAAACTGGAATAGGGCTAACTTCAATGGGATGCAAAAGGATCTAGCCTGGGTAAAATGGAATCAAAGACTGACAGGAAAAACTGTAACGGAACAATGGGTGATCTTTAAGGAGGAGATGTTCCAAGTACAGGCTAGGTACATTCCAACAAGATGGAAGGGTAAGGGAACCAAAGCAAGGGCTCCTTGGATGACGAGGAGATAGAGAAGATGATGAAACAAAAAAAGAGGGTGTATGATGCATATCAGGTGAATTCTTTAAGGGAGAACCAGACCAAATACAATAAGTTGAGAGGGGATGTGAAGATGAAAATAAGATTGGCAAAGAGAGAATATGAGAGTAGAATGGCGGTTAACATAAAAGGGAACCTAAAAATCTTCTACCAGCATGTACACAGTAAGTGGGTAGTAAGAGGCGGGGTGGGGCCTATTAGAGACAAAGAAGGTGATATATGCTTAGAGGCGCAGGGCAAGGCTAGAATACTCAATGGGTACTTTGTATCGGTGTTTACTAAGGAGTTGGATGCTGACAAAATATCGGTAGAAATGGAAAAGTTAGAAGCAATGGAAGGGGTGAAAACTGATAGACAGGATGTACTAGAAAGGCTGGGTATGCTTAGAGTGGACAAGTCGCCAGG
The DNA here is from genome assembly GCA_030390025.1 of Squalus acanthias. Lineage (NCBI taxonomy): Eukaryota > Metazoa > Chordata > Chondrichthyes > Squaliformes > Squalidae > Squalus > Squalus acanthias. Next base: position 79,323,127 of record CM059433.1, read on the forward strand.
TCCAGAGAGAATTGATCAAGGGAATGCAATGGATGTTGTCTACATGGATTTCGGAAGGCATTTGACAAAGTACCACATAGAAGGCTGGTTAACAAAATTGAGGCTCATGGAATAGGTGGGTCAGTGTCAGCTTGGATAAGGAATTGGCTTAAGGACAGAAAACAGCGAGTTGTGGTAAATGGCTGTTTTTCAGACTGGAGGATGGTAGTTAGTGGTGTTCCCCAAGTGTCAGTGCTGGGGCCACTGCTTTTTTTGATATATATAAATGACCTGGATATTGGAATACAGAGTAGAATTTCTAAATTTGCCAATGACACCAAACTTGGGGGTGTGGCAAACAGTGATGATTATATCAATCAACTGCAACAGGACATAGAAAGGCTAGCAGAATGGGCAGACAAGTGGCAGATGGAATTTAATACAGAAAAGTGTGAGGTGATGCATTTTGGCAGAAGGAACAGGGAGAGGCAATATACACTTAATGGCAGTTGTAAAGAGTGTGCAGGGACAGAGGGACCTGGGAGTTAATGTGCATAGGTCCCTGAAGGTGGCGGGACATATTGAGAGAGTGGTTAACAAAGCATATGGGATCTTGGGCTTCATAAATAGAGGTATTGAGTACAAAAGTAGAGAAGTTATGCTGAACCTTTATCAAGCGCTGGTTAGGCCACAACTGGAGTATTGCGTCCAGTTCTGGTCACCACACTTTAGGAAGGATGTGAAGGCCCTTGAGAGGGTGCAGAAGAGATTTACCAGAATGGTTCCAGGGATGGGGGATCTTAGCTACAAAGACAGGTTGGAGAAGCTGGATTTGTTTTCATTAGAGCAAAGCAGGTTGAGGGGTGTTTTGATAGACGTGTACAAGATTATGACGGGTTTGGATAGGCTAGACGGGGAAAGGCTGTTCCCACTAATTGATGGTACAAGGACTAGGGGACACAGATTTAAGGTTTTGGGCAAGAGATACAGTGGGGATATGAGGAAAAACTTTTTACGCAGCGAATGGTAAGGACCTGGAATTCGCTGCCGACGGAAGTGGTGGAAGTGGAGACACTCAATGTTTTCAAGGGGAGACTGGATAGGCACTTGAGGGAAATAAACTTGCAGGGCTACGGGGATAGAGCGGGGGAATGGGGCTGATTGGATTGCTCTACAGAGAGCCGGCACGGACTCGATGGGCCGAATGGCCTCCTTCTGTGCCTCTATGATAAATACCAGATTGTATTCAGAGCCAGGTTTGTCTTGCAGACCTGCTGCCAGAATATGTTTGTGTGCAGTGGTTAATTTCAAACTTGAGCAAAACTCATTGTTATGTACAGAATGGTAATTTTATTAGTGATACCCTTTAAACATAACAAACAACAAATAAAATGTGACCCATTCTCACAGTTTATCTCCAGTCCCTCCCAGAGGAGAAATGTGTAGTTCAATAGAGCTGAGGGATTAAAGAAACCAGAACAGCACTGTCCTGAATCGTAAACTAGCACTAATCAGAAATTGTAAATTCAGGATAAAAATGGGATTATTAGTTGATCAATCCAGATTAATCCTTCAAGGTTTAAAGAAATGATACGACCCTCAATAAAGCATAGCTCTCTGGAGCCAGGCATATCATATGTTATAATCAAGGCAAAACTGCCGCAAACCAAAAGGAAATTGCAGAGGAAATGATAAAATTATGGGTAGCTGTGGAGTTTTTTTCTTGTTCTTCCACTTAGTTTTTCCCCTCACCAGCGCTTCAATTTTAACCAGCTTCATGTTTTAAAGTGTTAGTGTTTCGTTCTTTTTCTGTCCACTTAAGAATGAAGGAAGCTTCCATCTTGTTATTGTAACAGCTGCTGTTACAGTCAGCGTAGGAACACGGGAACAGGATTAGGCCATTCAGCCCCTCGAGACTCTACCACCATTTAATTAGATCATGGCTGATCTGTGCCTCAACTGCCTTTGCTCTGTATCCCTTTATACCTATACCTAACATTCGGGTAACAGCCACTTTAATTCAGACTCTAGTTTTAAACAGGGTCAGTGAGCTGAGTGCTTGACGGCTGTATGAGCAGCTGTTACAGTAACCGGACAGAAACTTGATTTACTTGTTAGGCAGGCTGCGAAATGCAGTACACCATATTCTCTAGTGCTGGGGAAGGGAGAAATGAGCGATGTTGTGCTGTGAGATGAATATCATAGGATTTGTTGAGGAATGTTACATCCCACTGCAATAAATCATTTTTCTGGTTATAATTAGACAATGACAAACCTTGTGCATATATCAGTGTTCATGCGAGTGATTGCAATGGCACAAGATGAAAATGAATGGTAAATCAATTCTGGAGTGTTAAGGAATGGTACTCCAGCTATAAAATGCATATTTAACAACAGAAGGTGAAATGGCAGAAGCAATATGAGTAGCAATTAGTAGGTAGTGGGATAAAGTAATGGACATCAGCTCAAGGCGAATGGTGTAGATAGTGTATGGCTGAGGCAAGTGAAAAAAGCCAAGGTGAATCATATGTGAAATCACGGGAAATTTATTATAACTGAGATAAAGTGGTTAGCCTAAAAATTTGTGCTGGGTGCAGGCCCGAGGCGCATCTGATATTGGTCCTCCTTGACGAGCAGGAATTATACCAAAGTTCAGCATCGGAATACTTGTTGTGATAATCTCACATCATTCTTCTTAAGGAACATTTCTAACAGAAAATCACATGTATGTGCACCTTTTTAAAAGGGGAATTGCCATCTGATGAGGCACCTTTCAAGATTTGGATTACAAAAAAAAGGTTGTAATGGTTTAATGCGCTACAATCTTACCATGGCAGCTAGCCTGGTAGAATTTCAGCAAAGTTTTAATGTTAAATTTCTTCTAGTTGTTCCAGGAACTTAGCTTGTGGAAACTTCCCCACACACTGACAATGGCCATTTAAATATTTTATCTGGTTTCGCAGCCAAGACTCAAAATTAATCAAATATTGTTGCTGATTTTATGACAGAATTGCGACTGAGTTCTTCCATTTGTAATGGATTTTAATTAAGAATGGTTATATCTGGAGGGTGTACATGAATAATATATATGTTACATAATTACTAATGTATATTCTTATATTATCTACAGAACCAGGAAAGCTGAAAAAAGCAAAATCAGCAACAGCAACTACAACTAAAGGTAGAACACATATCGGAACAAAATTGTAACATATAATTTCAGCATTGTTATTTAATATTTTGTAAGAAAGTGAGGCATCTGTTCTTAAGTTATGTAAGAATTGAGGGCCATATATGTTTAAAAGTATAGTCATTGTAGTATAGTCCTATGAAACCTGATGCAAGTTTTTCTCTCATATTCTCTCCATCACAACTATTTCCACCCCAGTGATATCGCCTGTCTCTGCCTCAGCTCATCTGCTGTTGAAACCCTCAACCATGCCTTTGTTCCCTCCAGACTCGACTATTCCAATGATCTCCTGGCCGGCCTCACACCTTCCACCCTTCATAAACTTGAGCTCATCCAAAAATCTGCTGTCCGTGTCCTAATTCACACCAAGTCCAGTTCACCCATCACCCCTGTGCTTGCTGACTTACACTGGCTCCCGGTCTGGCAACACCTCGATTTTTAAAATTATCCTCCTTATTTACAAATCCCTCCATGGCCTCGCCCCTTCCCTATCTCTGTCCCATTCCCCCTCCCTATCTCTGTCCCATTCCCCCATTACCCCTGTGCTCGATAACCTACATTGGCTTCTGGAAGGAAGGGAAGGGAGCCGGAAGTAACAGGGGAGGGAGATGGGGATGTGGAAAACTGCCTCTGTGGGAGGGGAGTGCAGCAAATGTATTTCAGCGGGGTTGGGGGGGGAGTAATTAGAAAAGTGCCTAGTGTTCAAAATCATGATGGATCTGGACAGAGTAGATAGAGAAAAACTGTTCCCATTGGTGGAAGGGTCGAGAACCAGAGGACACAGATTTAAGGTGATTGGCAAAAGAACCAAAGGCGACATAAGGGGAAACATTTTTATGCATCGAGTGGTTAGGATCTGGAATGCACTGCCTGAAAGGGTAGTGGAGGCAGATTCAATCGTGGCTTTCAAAAGGGAATTGGATAAGTACCTGAAGGAAAAACATTTGTAGGGCTACAGGGAAAGGGCAGGGGAGTGGGACTCGCTGAAGTACTCTTGCAGAGAGCCGGCATGAGCTTTTCGGGCCGAATGGCCTCCTTCTGTGCTGTAACCATTCTATGATTCTATGCACTGGGGGACATTGAAAATTTCCTCAGAAGGGGAGGAGTTGGAAAAACTACTTAGTGAGGGGTGTTGGAAAAGTACCTCCGTGAGGGATTGGAGGTGGGGGGCTGGGGGAACTATCTTAGTGAGGGTGGGTTTGGAAAAGTACCTGTGAGGGATAGGGGTGGGAGGAACTGTGTAGTGTGGGAAGTTTGGAAAAGTGCCTCAGTGGAGATGTCTCCAATTTTTCAATGAATGAGGTGTCCCAACTTTTCTAATATTGAAAAAGTTCCGATATTTTAAAAACTACACAAATCCCAATTTTATTACCTTTAGTAAGCCCTAATTTAAAAACAATAAATAGGCTCTATTTTTTCAACAGTAAGGAGGTTCCGATACTTTGAAGATGCCCCAATTTTATTCATTCTTTTATATTTAAACAAATTATAAAATGAAATAAAAACAGAAAATGCTGGAAATGCTCAGCAGGTCAGACAGCATCTGTGGAGAGAGAAACAGAGTTAACGTTTCAGGTCGATGACCTTTCGTCAGAACTGGAAAAAGTTAGAGAAGTAACAGGTTTTAAGGCAAGTACAGAGGCAGGGAAAGTGGGGGGAGTGGTTGGAGGAAAGAATAAAAGGGAAGATCTGGATGATCTTGCAAAGCAAAAGGGAGTGGTAATGGGACAAGAAAAGAAACAAAAGTTGGGTCTAGAGGAGCTGAAAATGACAAAAGCAGAATAATTTGCAGCACCTGCTATCCAAAAATAATGGGGGCATAGGAAATTGTTGAACTCAATGTTGAGTCCGGAAGGCTTTAACGTGCCTAATCGACAGATGAGGTTCTGTTCCTAGAGCTTCCGTTGAGCTTCATTAGAACAGTGTAGGAGGTCAGAGTGGGGCAGAGAATTAAAGTGATAAGCGACCAGAAGCTCAGGGTCACACTTGTGGACTGAACGGAGGTGTTCTGCAAAGCGATCACCCAATCTGCGTTTGGTCTCCCCAGTGTAGAGGAGACCGCATCGTGAGCAGCGAAAACAGTATACTAAATTGAAAGAAGTACAAGTAAATCGCTGTTTCACCTGGAAGGTGTTTTGTGAGGAATTACAAGCAGTTGATCTCTCAGGAGTGCAGCATTATTATATATCAGCATGCTGCATTCCTGAACTTTTGACCTTTACTCTCCACAATGTTTCTGTGAGGCTTGAGTGGCAAGTATGACAAACTGCAGCAGTATTAGATCAAAACAAGGAACACAAAACACTTTATTCAGTTCAGTAAGAGTTTTATTTTGAAGGCATTGGAAATAATAATAGGGAGAGATGTAAAACGAGCTGCCAATGCACTATCACCCGTTTTATACTGTTGCACTAAGTCAAGATCTGCCCCAATGTGTTATCTGCCACCTCTCTCTCCTGGCTTTCCAGGCCATCCACCAGCTGTAGCTGAAAAGGTAGGCAGAAGTCCTATTTCCAAGCCTCTGCCATTGCTGCTCTGACACTGCTCCTAGAAGATGGACACCTCCTTTGACTTTATTCCCCCTCCCTCTTTGTGGGGCAGGACCTGTCCTCTGCTCAGTTCCTCACAGTGGTGCAGCTGATACAATTCAGTCTCTAGTGGAGTGAGGTTAAAGCTACAACTCGCCATCTGTGTGACCACACCTTAGTACTCTAATGTCTTGACTCACTGATTGATTTAAAACCCAAACAAGACTTATACCCCAAACAAGACTTATACATAGTCTCAGACTACTTTTGTGTATTTTATTCAATTTAAAGTACCAGAGACAAAGGTTTTAAGTACCTTTCAGTCAGTAAAGGTGAATAAAAGATGATGTATTGGTTTCAGTTGATGTGTTGAGCTCACCAGGAATGTGTAACGTTCAAGCTACCGAGATGACATCTCTAAACATTTATTTAATCGTTTTTCTTTTTTAAACTTGAAACATTTAGGGGGAAAAATTGGGTATCGCCCATTTTGGGGCACTAATATCGGCCGGGCACAAAGTTTAGCACCCGGCGCTAATTATCGCCTCCGACTGCAAAATTCACCTCTGTCGCCCCTGGAGGTGATTTGAGCACTAAATCAGGCGCTACACACCTCTCTTAAGGCGCAAACATCAGGGAGTGAGGCGCTACCTCAGAACACTACCGAAGCTGAGGTGATGTCAGTTACCATGGAAGCCAGACAGACTGGTGCCATCCAGTTCTTAAAGGGGAGGGGCCATTTTGCTGGCCAGCCACACCCTGCTCATTGCAGCCTCGAATCTCGGCCTGGAGAGACCTCAAAAGCAATTGTGTTGGAAGCACTAATGGATAGGCCCAGGGAAAGAGCTCGGCACTTAGGAACCTCAAAAGTGGTGCTGAGGTCCAAAACTCCTTAAGACAGTGTTAAAACCAAAAATTTTGCCGACAAGAAACGGCAGGAAGCACCCGCCTTTAAATAGCGCTCCCCCAGCCCCTTCCCGACTTGAAAACGTTCCCCTCTACCTGTCGTTCCTAGCGGCAGGCGCTAAAGGCACGACTCAATATCCGGAATGGGGCACTACCGGGGTGTTGCACGCTTGACTGATGTCACGATCTGCGGGTGCAGGAGATCGTGGCAGTAGTGTTTAGCGCCGCCACAAGACGACTGCTCAATTTCGCGAGCAGCGCTAAAATCGGCGCGCTCGGACGCTAAGTTCCTAGTGCCCCGTTAGAGCCCCCCCGGAGGTGCTAACGGGCGGTGCTAACCAACCCAATTTTCCCCCTTAGGGTTTATCTGCCTTTTTGAATATATATGTATTTTTTTTTAACCAATAAGTGTTGCCTCAATTCAATTTAGTTCTGTTTTTTCACTAATTCTGTTTTGAAATGGTGCTTCTCTAAATCACAACAACATGCCTCTATATAGATTTTTGAAGTGTAGCTATGGAACTTTTCAAAAGGAGTTGCATGTCTTAATATGTGCAGATGAACATGAACAAATAATTCAAGACAGAGAACTGGACTTAATCTGCTGTTGGTAACTAGGAGCAGAACAATGCCGACTGTGAAGTAGCCCTCGACCCCTCCACGGTCTCTGAATTGTCAGACTGCTTGTCCGACATACAGCTCTGGATGAGCAGAAATTTTCTCCAATTAAATATTGGGAAGACCAAAGCCATTGTTTTCGGTCCCCGCCACAAACTCCGATCCCTAGCCACTGACTCCATCCCTCTCCCTAACATCTGTCTGAGGCTGAATCACACTGTTTGCAACCTTGGTGTCATATTTGACCCTGAAATGAGCTTCTGACCACATATCGGCAGCATAACAAAGACCACCTATTTCTCCCTCCATAACATTGCCCATCTCCGCCCTTGCCTCAGCTCATCCGCTGCTGAAACCCTTATTCATGCCTTTGATACCTCTAGACTTGACTATTCCAACACACTCCTGGCTGGCCTCCCACATTCTACCCTACGTAAACTTGAGGTCATCCAAAACTCAGCTCCCCGTGTCCTAACTCGCACTAAGTCCCGTTCGCCATTACCCCTGTGCTCGCTGACCTACATTGACTCCCGGTTAAGCAGCGCCTCGATTTCAAAATTCTCATCCTTGTTTTTAAATCCCTCCATGGCCTCGCCCCTCCCTATCTCTGTAATCTCCTCCAGCCCCACAACTCCCCGAGATATCTGCACTACTCTAATTCTGTCCTCTTGAGTATCCCTGATTATAATCGTTCAACCATTGGTGGCTGGGCCTTTTGTTGCCTAGGCCCTAAGCTCTGGAATTCCCTGTCTAAACCTGTCCACCTCGCTATCTCTCTTTCCTCCTTTAAGATGCTCCTTAAAACCTACCTCTTTGACCAAGCTTTTGGTCACCTGCCCTAATTTCTCCTTATGTGGCTCGGTGTCAAATTTTTTAATCTTATAATACTCCTGTGCAGCGCCTTGGGACGTTTTACTACGTTAAAGGCACTATATAAATACAAGTTGTTGTTGTTGTTGGGTGCAAAGTAGAAAATGTAGAAAACTCTTAGCAGACCTGCACACAAAAAGGAGGGAAAAATTGATTGTCACACCTGATCACCATTCAAAACCAAATTGGTCCACCAGTAGTAGGGCACCTTCTCTTTCAATAAAAACCTGAGATTTTCAAATGGGCCAGAAATTTGGCTTTCCGGCTTCCTGCGGGTGCAAGCATCGCATGCGTTCTTGCCTACCGTGCCTGCTGTTGTGCTTTGGGCCCACAAGGACTTCGGCTCCTGGGCCTCCTCCAGCTGCCGGCGCGCAGTGCTTGCATATCCCAGGGGCGCAGTTAGTTCGAAGCGTCCCCTGGGATCACGTGGGCCATGGAGAGCCAATCCTAGCAGGGCATTTTCATTCATAGATTTGACAGGAAGACCTGTCAAATCTATGAATAGAGATCGGCCCCAAAACCACACTTAAACTTCAAATAAAAAAATTTTTAAATCACATTTTAAAATAACTATAAGTTACATAAATTAACTACTTTAAACAAAAATGTAAATTTTTGAAAAAATTAATTATACTTTGTAACGGTGCTAAAAATAAACTTACCTTTCTTTAAAGTATCTGAAAAAGATAAACCTGTTGAAAAAATGTTTAAATTGTAATTAATTAACCACTTACCTTGTTAAAAACAGGCCTTGCGCCTCCTTTTTAAAAGTGCAGCTTCTCTATACTTACCCTCCCGGAGAAACCTGAAAAAAAACCAAAGTTCGCTGCGTGCGTGCAGCCTCTACGGTGCACGCGTTCGACTTCTAAACCTCTCCCTTCAGGGGAACGGAAGTTCCGGTTTCCCGCGCATGCGCAGTGCATGCAGGAAACCGGCACTTCAGGTGGCCTTACGGGTGAGTACACAGTGCATACTCACCCGACAAGAGCCGAATTTCTGGGCCAGCAGTACAGCCCAAAGTAACAAGTGAGTGACTTGCATGCAGATTTTATTCTTCTTGTTTGTAATAATGGCCCAGAAATTCGTCCGAATATGGGAGAGTACGCACTGTGTACTCACCCATATTCGGTCCCGAAATGCCAGTTTTCTGCATGCACTGCGCATGCGCGGGAAACCAGCACTTCCGATATTGCGAAGGGGGCGGTTCCTAAGTGAACCGCGTGCGCACTACAGGCTGTGCGCACGCAGCACACTTAGTTTTTTTTTCAGGTTTGAACACGAAGGTAAGTGTTGAAGATTTTACACATGAAAAAAGCAGGCGTAAGACCCCCTTTTAACAAGGTAAGTAGTTAATTAAGTATTATTTTAAATTTTTTTCAACAGGTTTATCTTTTTTAGAGACTTTAAAGAAAGGTAAGTTTATTTTTATAACTTTTAAAAAGAATTTAAATTTTTTCAAAAATTTTAATTTTTGTTTAAAGTGGTTAATTTATTTAACTATAGTTATTTTATTAATGTGATGGTTTTTAAAAAAAAATTAATTGAGGTTTAGCTGTTCTTTTGGGGGCAATTTGTATTCATAGCTTTGACAGCTCTTCCTGTCAAAACTATGAATGAAAGATGGTGTGCTGCCATTGGCTCTAACTGGCTCACGTGATCCCAGAGGTCGCATCGAACTAACTGCGCCTCTGGGACACGCACACACTGCGCGCCGGCACCAGGGAGAGGCCCAGGAACTGAAGTTAGTGTGGGCCAAAACCATAAAGGCAGGCGCGGAGTGCGATATCGCGGGGGATCCTTACCCCCGCGGCAACCATCGAAGTCCAATTTCTGGGCCAATGTCTTGTTGGGATTAGAGCTTTCTTTCTCTACATAAGCTGTAGAGCTAAATGATTAGAGTTGCTAGCATATACAAAACAAATATTTGCATGAATTTTCTGTTAATTTCTGATAACTTTGCTCATTGATTATTGATGGTTGGATTTGAATGAAATTTGCTACTCTTTTCTGTTAATATATATATACAGTGCACAGGGTTTATTAGTGTCACATCCCCAAATAAACAATTATTTTGGCCCGGAATTTTTGGTCGGAGGCGTACCTCCAGGGTACGCCTCCGACCTGCTAAAAATATACAAACTTAACTTCAGGCTCCCTGGCTGTGGAGAGTTTGGGTCCTGGGCCTCCAGGCGAACGCCTGTGTAAAGGCCCACGGATCCCAGGGACGCAGGCGGTTCAGAACACTGGGATCACGTGGGTCAGGTCATCCAATCAGAAAGGAGGATTCCATTGCTGTCATTTCCAAATGGAGTCCCCTTATGACAAGCAATGGAATCCCCAAATAATTAAAGAATTTACACAATTCTAATTAAAAGTCCCTTCAATACATCAAATAAAATGAAAATTAAATTTTTTGAAAAATAATTTTAAAGATTTTAATCTGGGCTAAAATTTGCATAAAGTAGTTTCAAGTGTTTGTGCATCATTTTTTATTTTTTAATTTAAGATTTATATTAACCCTTACGCTGGTGAAAGTAGGCCCTATGCCTGCTTTTACCAGCCGTAAGAGTTTTGTGGGCATTTGCTGGGCAGTAATTGGGCAAATAGCCCAACTCAGCGCCAACGAAAGTGATTTTACTTTTGGTTCGGTAGATCTGTCAAGGCGAACCTTGACAGATCGCAAGTTCCGGGTTTTCACGCATGCGCAGCGCATGCGGAAACCCGGAACTTGCGGGGCCTTTTACAAGGCTTACGACAGCATATGATGAGCGTTTGCCGTCAAAGCCACCGCAAAATCCGGGCCTATATTTCAGATGGAATATTGTGTCCAATTCTGGGCAACACACTTCAGGAAGGATGGCAAGGCCTTGGAGAGGGTTCAGAGGAGATTTAGTAGAATGGTACCAGGGATGAAGGACTTGAGTTACGTTGAGAGACTAGAGAAGCTGAGATTGTTCTCCTTACAGCAGATAAGGTGAATGAGAGATTTAATAGAGGTGTTCAAAATTATGAGGGTTTTTTGTAGAGAAACTGCTTCCACTGGCAGGAGGGTCAGAAACCAGAGGATACAGATTTAAGATAATTAGCAAAAGAACCAGAGGGGAGACGAGGAGATTTTTGTTTGTATGCAGCGGGTTCTGGAATGCACTGTCTGAAAGGGTGGTGGATGCAGATTCACTACAGGAAACTCTTTCGTATCAGGCACCGACGGGACCGGGATGGTGCCGGTTGATTAAAAATTCCGGATAATGGAGAGGTATATCTACCGAGGCTATTTTTAACAAACAAAAATTAAAAAAAACAAGAAATGTGCAGTATAATTGGGTACTCCCCTACAGAATGTTGTGTTAAATGGATGGTGGAAGATGCTTGATTAAGTACAGTGATGCCAGTTGAGGGTAATCCATAACTCTTTAATTACTTAACAGTAAAACAAAACTTATAAACGACTGTATACTGTAGTTTTCGGAGTATGAATTCTGCCGGTTATTAGAGAATTCCGGATATTTAGGTGCGGTTTAAACGAGAGTTTCATGTAGTTACTTTCAAAAGGGAGTTGGATATATAGTTGAAAAGCAAAAATTTGCAGGGCTATGGGGAAAGAATAGGGGAGTTGGACTAATTCGCACAGGCACGATGAGCCGAATGTCCTTCTGTGCTGTATGAATCTATGATTCTACTTTAAAAGGGAGTGTAACATAGATTTATATTTAGGACGTCACCAACAGTAATAACCTAGCTGCAGTCTATTCCTCTGCATCATTAATGGCCTCAAATAGACGCAACATCACAACAACCCCAACAATTGTTTTTTATAAAGGCATGTTTCACTGTGCCTTGTATATATGAACGCTGATTTTATGGAGCTTCAATGAGATGAAATCAGCCTTGTTGGCCCACATGCCTGATTTTCAGTGCATTACATTTCATTGTGAAGATAAATGACAGTCAAAAGGTGGCTTCACTGTGTCTACCACCAGCATCATATGGTAATTATATTAATTAGGTTCTGATTCTATTGTATGTTCTTTGGGCGAGCTCCATTCTGGTTCTCATCTCACCCATAAAATATTGGCACATGACTAATGCACTGGCCTGGCCTGCTGAGGATGGGTTCTTAGAGCTAGTTTCTTGTAGCAACAGTTCATCCCTTTCAACATTTGTATGTAACAGTGAAAGTTATTTGTTTACCCCACAAAAAGTGTGCACTTCATATTCCCTATAGTAAAAGACCCGGTAAAAAGGGTTGTCCATGTTTTGCACACTAGTTCTATGAAGACGTTGCAGCTCACAAATTTGATTTGGTTCATGTGAACTGTGCCCCAGTAGTAAAATAAAATATGCAAAGATCAGTATACCTTTTTTCTCACTCCTTCTCATCCCCCTCATACTACCAAAGCTCTTCCTTATGCTCTGGATCTGGGAAACTCCATGTACTCTGCTACCTCTATCCAAGTAGATTTGACCTCTGCTTTATCGTGACTATCTTTTCCCAGGAGGGCCACGTTCCTTTGTTGCACCTCTTGCACCAGGACCGCTGGGGCTTGCTCAATTAAAGGAACTTTCCCGACATTCCTGTTTCCAGACATTTTTGTCCACTTTTCTTTGATGGTCACTTTTCTGCAAGCAGAACTTTAGCCACAACGAAAACTCTCCTTTCCTTCAATGCCAAGCAACAGCCCTTTAAGAGCTACTGCCTCACCAGAGTTCTTGCCCCTTTAGCAAACTGTGCTGCTGCTTAGGCTCCTTTAAATCCATTTCTCCTGCCTAGGAAGCTGATTAAATCGAGGAGGAGTGGGGCCTAGCTTTGCAAAATGCAGCAAAACTATCTGCACAGCCTTGCCCGTGTTGAGCTGAGTTGCACCATCCATGGTTTGTAGGTGTTGAGCAGGAACTGGCGGTAATCAGGTGGTCAGCGTAAAAGTGGTGTTGGGGTCTAAATGACTTCACTTGATCCTTTTTTTTTAACGCATTCATGAGACACTCGACAGGACTTATGTCCACTAGAAAAATCGGACTGTCCGTAAAAGCAGCAATAAGTGGGTGTGACTAAGCCATTTTATTCAGGGCCAGCACAGACAGGGCAATACCCACCCCCATATGTTTTGTTATATTAATTATTGCATGTGTACATACAATATGTTGAATGTACATCTTATGAGACTAATATCTGGTTAATATTCATGTACAATTAAAGTATTAACCATATTGAACCTAATTCAATTGCTCACCTATTTTTTAGAGACAGTACCCATAAAGCAAGTGAAACCCAAACCTACAGAGAAAGGTAACACAAAAGTTAAACCAATGAGATATTTACGTGTTTCTAACCTCGGAGCTCACTTTTCTTCCAATGCTAAAAGTACAAAATTACCAGTGGGTCTCTGGGGATGGATGGATCTAGCATTCTGCACTCCAGTTTTCTTGTCCTCTTGGCAAGGGAAAGAAAATGGAGTTTTTATCCACACAGGACCATCTTGTAAAAATCATTTGACAATTTTGTAATAATAATGGCGCAGTATAATTTAAATAATTGACAAAATAACATTCAAATTAAAGTCTGGCAAGCTTGCCTCCTTGAACACTCTTTGTACCAACATGAGCATTGATGATTAACTTACAGAATCCGCACGTTCGTTGTATCTAGTGCAATATCCGAAGTGAAAATAGGAATGTACAGCAGCTGTATCTTTACTCACAGGGGTTAATTTGGACTTTGGTCAATAGTGTAAAAAGGGCGAAATTGTTTCGCCCGCCCGATGGAAATGAAAATCGGGAGAAATGTATAACAAGCGGCTGAATCGATGTTGCCCATTTTACACCTTCAGCCAAAGTCAAAATTACCCACTCTGTGTGATATCATCAAGCTCCTTTGAAACAATGTGCCAGGAGTAGAGCTTTACCAATCAAAGGAGGACACAATGATTGATGTCACTCCTGATCACCATTCAGAAACTTATTGTTCCACCAGTAGTAGGGAACCTTCTCTTTCAAAAATGTACTGATCTTGTTATCACAAATTTTCATTATTTCTGTATTACACAGTAGTAAAGCCCAAAGTAACAAGTGAGTGACCTTCATGGAGACTTTATTCTTCTTGTTTGCCATAATGTTTTGTTGGGATTAGAGCTTTCTTTCTTTGCATAAACTGTAGAGTTAAATGATTAGATCTGCTTGCATATACAAAGCAAATTTGTACCTGTATTTGCTGTTTACAGTTATTTTAATTTTCTGCTAACTTTTCTCAGTGGTTGGATTTGAATCAAATTTGCAATTGTTTGCAGTTAAACTCTGTGTGCCTTGTATATATTACCAGTGTCGCTCTACCAAATAAACAATGGGCCTGAATTTGCAGTCCGAGGCTTCCCGTGGGAAAATGCCTCCGATCCGCAAATAAAGTCTGCGCCTACCTTCTGCCTCAGGATCCACGGAGACTCATGCTACTGGGCCTCTACGCAGAAGCCCACATATCCCAGGGGCGCAGGCGGTTCACAAGCGCCCCTGGGATCACGTGGGCCGGCCCAACCAATAAAAGAAGGCGATCCCCATTCATGCTTATGGGGATTCCATTTTCGTACGGGACCCCCGTAAGCATGAATGGGGATCACATAAAAAACAGTTACATACCAAATAAATAAATAACAAACATTGCCTATTTAAAATTAATTAAAATATAATTTAATTAAATATTAAAACAAAAATTAAATTTTTTGAAAAAACAATGTTTTAAAGGGGCTGAAAATAACCTGAATTTATTTTACAGGTTTTTTATGTTTAAATAATTTTTGAAAATGTATTTTTATGTTGATTTTAAACTCTTACGCTAGTACAAGCAGGCCTTATACCCTGGAACTTGCGGGGCCCTTACAGGTGCATACGCACCCGTTGGCCCCGGAAAATCTGGGCCAAAGTTATGCTTTATTATAATATAGTTCTTCAGCTAGGATGTTACAAACAGTGCAGCCTATTCCTCCCCAATGTCCCCAACAATTGTTTTTATAAAGGCATATTGCACTGTGCCTCGTATATATGAACACTGATTTTGTGGTGCTCCAATGAGATGAAATCTGACTTGTCGGCCAACATGCCTGATTTTCAGTGCGTTACATTTCATTGTGGAGATAAATGATGCGCAAGGAGGCTTCATAGTGGCGACCACCAGCATCATTGCAATATAGTAATTGGATCAATTAGGTTCTGATCTAAATTGCACGTTCTTTGGGCAAGCTCCGTTTCTGGTTCTCCACTCCTGTACAAAATTGATACATGACTAATCCACTGGCCTGGCCTGCTTAGAATGGATTCTTAGAACTAGGTTTCTGTAGCAACAGTTCATACCTTTCAACATTTATATGTAACAGTGAATGTTATTTGCATAACCCAGAAAAATTGTACACTTCAGTTTCCCTGCAGTAAAAGACCTGGTGGAAAGGGTTGTCCATGCTTTGCATGCTATCTCTGTGAAGATGTTGCAGCTCACAAATTTGATTTGCTTCATGTGAACTGTGCCCCAGAGTAAAATAAAATATGCAAAGGTCAGCACACCTTTTTTCACTCCTCCTCATATTACAAAACTTCTTCCTTATGCTATGAAGCTGGGAATCTCCTTTTACCCTGCTACTTTCATCCAAGAAGATTTGATCTCTGTGTTACAGTGACAGTCTTCTCCCAAGAGGACCACCTTCCTATGTTGCACCTCCTGCACCAGGACCTCCAGGGCATCCTCCGTAACAGGACATTTCCCCACATTCCAGTTTCCAGACGTTTTTTGGATTCACGCAGTTTTGGCCACTTTTGCTGTAGCTGATCACTGTTGCTCTCTGCGATCATATCTTCTGCCACAATGCCAACATCTCTTCTTTAATTGCAAACAACAGCACTTTAAGAGCTGTCACTCACCAAATTTCTTGCCCCCCAAGCAAACTGCTGCTGCCCATGCTCTTTGCACCCATTTTTCATGTATAGGAAGATGATGAAATTGAAGAAGAGGGGGTCTAGCTTTGCAAAATTCTGCGAGGCCTACCTTCCTTTCTTTCTGCACAGCATTGCCTGTGCTGTGATCTGACTTGGACCATCCGTTGTTGGCCGTGCTCAGGCAGTGTGTGTAATGATGTTTAAATGACTTCACTTGACCCTCTTCTGTACGTATTTATGAGGTTCTTGCCTCGATTTATTGCCACTGGAAAATCAGACTGCTTTTAAAAGCAGCAGTAAATGGGTGGGATTGGGGCCATTTTTTTGGTGGTAACAAGACAAAAATCATCATGTGTATTGTTTTATTAATTATACATACAAGGTGTTGAATGTACAACTTATGAGACTATTGAACCCAATTCAATTGTTCACCAAATGTTTAGAGGCAGAAACCTTGAAGCAAGTGAAACCAAAACCTGCAAAGAAAGGTAACACAAAACTCAATCCAATGAGATATTGACATGTATTTCTAACCTCACAGCTCTCCTTTTGTTCCAATGCTAAGAGTACAAAACAACCAGTGAGTCTCTGGGGATGGATGGGTTATCATGTCTAGCAACCTGCTCTCCAGTTTACTCCTCCTCTTGGTAATGGAAAGAAAATGGAGATTAGTCCAGTTAAAACCAGTGTTTATTCGCACAGGACTGTCTTGTAAAATTCACTGGAGAATTTTGTAATAATAAAGCTAATGGCAAAGTAAAATTAAAATAGTCAACAAAATAATGTTCAATTTAAAATTTGTCAAGCTTATCTTGTTGAACACTTTGGCCTAGGA
The DNA here is from genome assembly GCA_030390025.1 of Squalus acanthias. NCBI lineage: Eukaryota > Metazoa > Chordata > Chondrichthyes > Squaliformes > Squalidae > Squalus > Squalus acanthias. The sequence continues at coordinate 79,339,967 of CM059433.1, forward strand.
ATTAGGCCATGTAGTGTCTGTTTTTCAGGTGCTACTCAGCCTCCTAAGTCGCCTCAATGGGGAGCAGGTAGCCACATAGGCTATAGGCAAACAAGAGGGGTTGTTTACCCATGACTGGAGCAGGCGTTAGGCCCTTTCCAGATGCAAAATAAGGGCCCTGCCGCAACATTGGTTTTCCTTGAGGCAGCCAGTGCCATTGCACTCAGGGAGACCACCCCTACTGATTGCTTGTAGAAAAACAGTAAATTGCTTACCCGTAAACCACCCTCCCAAACACTGCTGCTTCCAGCCCCCCAGGCCCAAGGATCCTCAACCTCCAGGCCTTGGCCCCACATTCTATCTCCCTTCCTTCCCTGCCCCCGATCTCCGGGCGCTGACCTCCGCTCACCCCCCCAACCCCCACCCCCAGGCCATCACTTGCATCTGCGCTAACAGCGGCTGTATGGGAATTAAGTTTGAGGTCCAGCATCCGGGACTCCTTGGACCTCCCAATTTGTGCGCAGGGAGAGTTCCCAAAAATGGACGCTCTCAAATTTCTAGGAATTGGTAAACCAACATGACCATTAACAATTGGAATTATGTTCAGCAGCAGCAGGTATATCTTTGCACACGAGGTCCATTGCAGTGCAGGCTTAGCACAGTTGGGTCTGGGTTTCCTGGGGGTTTCACCAGTTTCCCACTAGACTTATGGCCAGAGACCTCCGGAACTTCCAAGGAATCTTGGTGTCTATGGCCGCAATTTTATTAATGGAGGCGGGTTGGGTGCGGGTCAGGTGGTTTCCGGCTTCCAATCCCGCCCCCAGCTGCATCCGGTCTACAGACGTGATTTTGCCTTGATTGACTTTGTTAAGCCCGTCCTGCAGGCTTGCCGTCCAATTAACAGGAACCCGGTCAGATGACGTCATTTGATGACGTGTCATCTGCCGGTTTCTTAAAGGGACCATGCACAATTTTGATTGTTGATTTCTCAGTTTTTGACAGCATTGAAGTGCTGCAAACACTGACGATCACTGCACAAAGGTGATCTCTTGTACCCAGGCTCTCCAAAGACTCCCTCCATAGGCTGGAATAGATGGCAGCTGCAGGTGAGGTGACAGAAGCGATCTGTCACTGGTAAGAGAGGTTCTCCCAATGAGGTGGCACTGGACATGGATTTAAAAACTTGTAACCTAAAGAAATGTGTAAATGTATCAAAAATGCAGTACCCAACATTTTCCTTCCTTTGAGACTCACCATGTGCAACATTGGATCCTTCACACCACTTCTGCAGCTGTCATCCATCCAGAAACATTACAGCAGACTCACAACATGCCACACTTACCTGGCGTGGTGTCCGGACGTCGGAAAACCCGAGCCAGAAGCGGCAAAATCCAAAAATAGGCTGACAACTCCTGGCAAGTACCTGTTAATGGGCCGGTAATTGCCTTTAGTCCGCTTCCCGCCGCTAGGTGTTGGGTCCATTCGCAAATCGGGGACCCGACACTTGGGAAAGCTGTTTGGAGGCGGGTTGATGGCGGGATCGGAACCCGCCGTCAATCAAAATGATTTTAACCTATGACCCGCCCTCTGAGTGCCGGCAAAATCGTGGCCTATATTTTTGTTATTGGGCACTGTTGAAAGCACTTGGAAAAACCAGTAGCAGATCAGCACTAATAAAACTGTGAGATTGATGCAATAGTGTGAAAGGCGAGATTATACCTGAATTTCTGCAGGATTCAGTGGTGGGTTAAAGAGATTTCGTGACTCGTATGTCAAATGTGTTGTGCACAGCACTTTACCACTTCCAAGGTTTATTGTTGTCCTGTACATGGACACTTAGTAAACTTCCGAATTAATTATGGTAGGATGAACAACAAGACCTAACATCTGCCATTAACTTGCAGATTCCGCACACGTTAGTTGTGTCTGGTGCACTACCAGAAGTGAAAATAGGAATAATGTTCAGCAGTAGGAGGTGTACCTTTACACACAAAGGGGTAATTTTGACTTTGGCCTCTATAATTTTCATTTCTATTGACTTCAACAACATGCCTCCATATGAATTTTAGAAATCTGGCTGTGGAACTTTTCAAAAAGGAGTTGCATGGATGGGATTCTTGAAACATGCAATCCACAATGCAAGGCAGTGGAGTGGATTTATCTGCTGTTGGTGACCAGGAGCAGAACTATCCTGACTGTGAAGTACAATTTCTACCATTGGGTGCAATGTAGAAAATGTATTCTTAACAGACATGTGCACAAATGGACAGTGATTGTGTGATATCATGAAGCAGCTTTTCAACAATGTGCCAGGGAACAGACCTTTACCAATCAAAGGAGGAAAACATTGATTGATGTCACTCCTGATCACCGTTGAAAAACTAATTGGTCCACCTGGAATAGGGACCCTTCTCTTTCAATAAAAACCTAACTTGTTATCTCAGATTCTTATTATTTTATTTTTTTCTTAAACAGCGGTAAAGCCCAAAGTAACAAGTGAGTGACTTTCGTGAAGAATTTATTCTTGTTGTTTGCAATAATGTTTTGTTGGGATTAGAGCTTTCTTTCATAGCAAAAGCCGTAGAGTTATATGATTCGAGCCACTGGCATACACAAAGCAAATGTGTGCATGAATTTTCCGTTTACAGTGGTTTTAATTTTCTTATAACTTTGCTCAGTGGTTCGATTTGAATCAAATTTGCTACTCTTCTTTTATATAAATATATATACACACAAAGGCACAGAGTTAAATAATTTTGCACCCCCAAATAAACAATTGTTATACTTTAGTGTAATATGGCTCTTCAGTTAGGATGTTACAAACAGTAATGAGCAAGCTGCAGTCTGTTCCTCCTACCATTAATCTTCACAACTAGACTCAACATCATCATAACAACCCCAACAATAGTTTTTTTTTATAAAGACATGTTTCACTGTGCCTTGTATATGTCAACGCTGATTTTGTAGAGCCTCAATGAGATGAAATCAGACTTATTGGCTCACATGCCTGTTATTCAGTGCATTACATTTCATAGTGGAAATAAATAAGTCAAAGGGAGGTTTCATTGTGGCTACCACCAGCATCATTGCACTACGTTAATTATATTAATTCGGTTCTGACCCAAATTGTACGTCCTTTGGGCGAGCTGCATTCTGGTTCTCAACTCAACCATAAAATATTGGTTCATGACTAATGCGTGGCCTGCTGAGGATCGATTCTTAGAGCAAAGTTTCAGTGACAAAAATTCAGACCTTTCAACATTTGTATGTAACATTACTCACAAAAAAGATTGTACTTCAGTTTCCCTGCAGTAAAAGACACTGTTGAAAGGGTTGTCCATGTTTTGCACACTAGCTCTGTGAAGACGTTGCAGCTCACACATTTTATTTGCTTCATGTAAACTGTGCCTCAGATTAAAATAAAATATGCAAAAAGGTCAGTACACCTATTTTCTCACTCCTTCTCATCCTCCCTCATTCCTCATGCTCTGGATCTGGGAAACTCCATGTACTCTGCTACCTCTATCCAAAAATGAGAAGTCGCACAACACCAGGTTATAGTCCAACAGATTTATTTAATTTTACAAGCTTTCGGAGCAGTTCGCTCCTTCGTCCACATCATGACCTCTATCCAAGTAGGTTTGACCTCTGCTTTGGGGTGGCGTCTTCTCCCAAGAGGACCACATACCTATTTGCTCCAGGGCATCCTTAGTAAACTAAGTTTCCCCACATTCCTACTTCCAGACATTTTAGGATTCCTTCAGTTTTGGCCACTTCTCCTGTAGTTGATTGTTATTCTTCTCTGCAAACACAACAATTGCTACAACAAAAACTCCCCTTTTATTTAACGGAAAGCAATAGCCCTTTAACAACTGCTGCCTCACCGAATTTCCTGCCCCAGTCAAACTGCTATCCGGGCTCCCTGCGTGCATTTTTCATGCCTAGGAAGCTAATTAAACTGTGGAGGAGGGGGACTAGCTTTACAAAATGCAGCAAGGCCTGCCGTCCTTTCTGTCTGCACAGCCTTGCCTGTGCCGTGAGCTGAGTGGTACCATCTATGGTTTGTAGGCGGGAACAGGAACCTGGCGGTGGTCATGTGATGAGCATATCAGTGGCATTGGGGTCTAAATGACTTCACTTGACCCTTCTTTGTTTGTATTCATGAGAATCTTGCCTGATTCATCTCCACTGGAAAATTTTACTGCCTGTAAAAGAAGCACTAAATGGGTGGGACTAGCAGCCATTTTTGGAGCCACTACCGTCTCATTTTTCTGCAATATTAACGATTGTATGTATGCATAAAATATGGTGAATGTACGGCTTACGAGATAAATATGATTAATATTGAACCTAATTCAATTGTTCACCAAATGTTTAGAGGCAGAAACCACGAAGCAAGTGAAACGAAAACCTACGGAGAAAGGTAACGCAAAACTAATTCAATGAGATCTTTGTGTGTTTTTAACCTCACAGCTCTCCTTCCTCCCTCCCAATGCTAAAAGTACAAAACTACCAGTGAGTCTCTGGGGATGGATGGGTTATCATGTCTAGCATCTGCTCTCCAGTTTACTCATCCTCTCGGCAATGGAATGAAAATGGAGATTAGTCCAGTTAAAATTATTGTTTATCTGCAAAGAACCATCTTGTAAAAACCGTTTGACAATTTTGTAATAATAAAGCTCATGGCAAAGTATAATTTAAATAATGAACAAAATAATGTTCAATTTAAATTCTGGTAAGTTGCCTCCTTGAACACTTTGAGAAGCAACATAAGCATTGATGATTAACTTAGAGTCCGCACATGTTAGTTGTGTCTGGTGCACTACAAGTGACAATAGGAATAAGGAGCAGCAGCAGCAGCTGTATCTTCACACACTAGTTGGTAATGTGACTTTGGCCAATGGTGTAAAACGGGTGATATTGGGTCGGTCAAACGTTGTACATCTCTCCCGATTTCCATTTTCATTGAAATCAATAGACTGAAAACCAGAGTGATGTTTAAGGGCGGCTGCATCGATGTCGCCCGTTTTCTTTCTTCTTAGGCAGTCCCTCGGAACCGAGGATGACTTGCTTCCACACTAAAAATGAGTTCTCAGGTGATTGATGAGTCCAATGCGGGACCTACAGTCTCTGTCACAGGTGGGGCAGACGGTGGTTGAAGGAGCGGGTGGGTGGGGTGCTTGGGTTGACGTGCGCTCCTTCTGCTGTTTGCGCTTCGCTTCCGCTTGCTCCCGGTGAAGAAACTCGAGGTGTTCGGTGCCTTCCCGGATGCTTCTCCTCCACTTTGTGCGGTCTTGGGCCAGGGATTCCGAGGTGTCGGTGGGGACGTTGCACTTTTTCAAGGAGGCTTTGAGGGTGTCCTTGAAGCGTTTCCTCTGCCCACCTGAGGCTCTCATGCCGTGTCGGAGCTCTGATTAGAGCGCTTGTTTTGGGAGTCTCGTATTGGGCATGCGGACGATGTGGCCCATCGATCGGAGCTGATCGAGCGTGGTCAAAGCATTGATGCTGGGGATGTAGGCCTGAGCGAGAACACGGAGGTTGGTGTGCCTATCCTGCCAATGGATTTGCAGGATCTTGCAGAGGCAGCATTGGTGGTACCTCTCCAGTGCTTTGAGGTACCTGCTGTACATCGTCCATGTCTCTGAAGCATACAGGAGGGGGGGTATCACTACTGCTCTGTAGACCATGAGCTTGGTGCTGGGTTTGAGGTCCTGGTCTTCAAACACTCTCTTCCTCAGGCGACCGAAGGCCGCACTGGCACACTGAAGGCGGTGTTGGACTTCGTCATCGGCGTCTGCCCTTGTTGACAGTAGGCTCCTGAGGTATGGAAAGTGGTCCATGTTGTCCAAGGCCTCGTCATGGATTTTGATAATTGGGGAGCAGTACTGTGTGGCGGGGGCAGGTTGGTAGAGGACTTTTGTCTTACGGATGTTTAGTGTAAGGCCCATGCTCTCGTATGCTTCGGTGAAGGTGTTGACGATGGTTTGGAGTTTGACCTGAGTGTGTGCGCAGACGCAAGCGTCATCCGCCCGTTTTACACCATCACCCAAAGTCACAATTACCCACTTTGTGTGATGTCATCAAGCTCCTTTTAAACAATGTGCCAGGAGTAGAGCTTCACCAATCAAGCAAGGACACAATGATTGATGTCACACCTGCTCACCATTCAGAAACAAATGAGTCAACCAGTAGTAGGGAACCTTCTCTTGAAAAAAGTATCGACCTTCTTATCTCAGATTTTCATCATTTTTTTTCTTAAACAGCAGTAAAGCCTAAAGTAACAAGTGAGTGACTTTTGTGGCGATTTTATTCTTGCTGCTGGCTGTAGAGTTAAATGATTAGAGCTGCTGGCATATACAAGGCTAATTGGGCGTGAATTTTCTGTTTACAGCACTATCAATTCTCTGATAACTTTGCTCAGTGAATTGATGGTTGGGTTTGAAACCAATTTGCTACTGTTTTCTGTTAATATATATACACACACACAAGGCACAGAGTTTCAGTGTTCACCTCGAAATAAACAATTGTTATACTGGCTCTTCAGTTAGGATGTTACAAACAGTAATGAGCAAGTTGCAGTCTATTCCTCCACCCATTAATCTCCTCAACTTGACTCAACATCACAACAACCCCAACAATTGTTGTTTGATGAAGACATCTTGCACTGTGCCTTGTATATATGAATGCTGATTTTCTGGAGCCTCAGTGTGATGAAATCAGGCTTTTTGGCCAACATGCCTGATTTTCAGTGCATTACATTTCCTAGTAAAGATAAATGGCAGTCAAAAGGAGGCTTCACTGTGGCTACCACCGTCATCATTGCAATATGGTAATTCTATTAATTACATTCTGAGCCAAATTGCATGTTCTTTGGGCGAGCTCCATCGCCGGTTCTCACTTTGGCCCTAAAAAATTGCCGCATGACTAATGCTCTGGCCTGGCCTGCTGAGGTTGGATTATTAGAGCTAAGTTTCCATAGCAACAGTTCATACCTTTCAACATTTGAATGTAACAGTGAAAGTTATTTGTTTACCCCACCAAAAGTGCACACTTCATATTCCCTACAGTAAAAGACACTGTAGAAAAAGTTGTACATGTTTTGCCTGCTAGTTCTGTGAAGACGTTGCAGTTCACAGATTTAATTTGTTTATGTGAAATGTGCCCCAGAGTAAACCAAATATGTAATGGTCAGTACACCTATTTTTGATCCCTCCTCCTACTACAAAACATCTTCCTTCATGCTATGGATCTGGGAAAATCTGTTTACTCTGCTACTTTCATCCAAGCAAATTTGTCCTCTGCTTAATGGTGACCGTCTTCTCCCAGGAGGGCTACCATCCTTTGTTGTACCTCCTGCATCAGAACCGCCAGGGCATCCTCAGTCAAGGGAATTTTTCCCACATTCATGTCTCCAGACATTTTTAGATGTACGCAGTTTTGGTAATTTTTCCTGTAGTTGTTCACTGTTCATCACTGCAGGCTCAACTTTTGCCATAATGAAAACTTTTCTCTTCTTAATTGGAAGCAACAGCTCTTGAAGAGCTGCTGCCTCACCAGATTTCCTGCCCACAAGCAAACCGTGCTACTGCTCATGTTCCCTGTACCCATTTTTCATGCATAGGAAACTGAGGAGTGGGGCTAGTTTTGAAAAATTCAGTAAGGCCTGCCTTCCTTTCTATCTGCACAGCCTTGCCATGCTGTAAACTGACCTGTGCCATCGTGGTTTGTAGGTGTTTGCAGGAACTTGCTGTATTCAGGCAGTGAGGGTAAAAGTGACATTGGAGTCTAAATGACTTCACCTGACCCTTCTTTGTATGTAGTCATGAGACTCACGCCTACATTCATCTCCACTGGAAAACTTTTCTGCCCTTAAAAGCAGCAGTGACTGGGTGGGACTGGCAGCCATTTTTTGGGGGGGCCAGTACCGCCTCATTCTTGTGATACAAAAATCATCCAGTTGTATTGTGTTATATTAATTATTACATGTATACATATAATACCTTGAATGTACATCTTATGAGACTAATACCTGGTTAATATTCTTGTACAATTAAAGATTGATTAATATTGTTCACCAAATGTTTAGAGGCAGAAACCATGAAGCAAGTGAAACCAAAACCTGCAAAGAAAGGTAACACAAAAGTTATACCAATGAGATATTTACATCCGTTGCTAACCTCGCAGCTCTCCTTTCTTCCAATGCCAAATGACTAAAACTACCAATTAGGCTCTGGGGATGGATGGGTTATTAGATCTAGCATTCTGCACTCCAATTTTCTGCACCTCTTGACAATGGAAATAAGTCCAGTTAAAATCTGTGTAGGAACAGCTTGTAAAAATCATTTGAGAATTTTGTAATACTAGTCATAGAGTCATAACGGCACAGAAGGAGGCCATTCGGCCCATTGTGTCCATGCCGGCTCTCTGTGGAGCAATCCAGTCAGTCCCATTCCCCCGCTCTATCCCTGTAGCCCTGCAAGTTTATTTTCCTCAAGTGCCTATCCAGTCTCCCCTTTCAAACATTGAGTGTTTCCGCTTCCACCACTTCCCTTGGCAGCGATTTCCAGGTCCTCACCACTCAGTGCGTAAAAAAGTTTTCCTCACGTCCCCCCTGTATCTCTTGCCCAAAACCTTAAATCTGTGTCCCCTAGTCCTTGTACCATCAACTAGTGGGAACAGCCTTTCCCTGTCTCGCCTATCCAAACCCATCATAATCTTGTACACCGTTATCAAATCACCCCTCAACCTCCTCTGCTCTAATGAAAACAAATCCAGCTTCTCTAATCTGTCCTTGTAGCTAAGATCCCCCATCCCCGGAATCATTCTGGTAAATCTCCTCTGCACCCTCTCTTAGTGCCTTCACATCCTTCCTAAAGTGTGGTGACCAGAACTGGACGCAATACTCCAGTTGTGGCCTAACCAGCGGTTTATAAAGGTTCAGCATAACTTCTCTACTTTTGTACTCAATACCTCTATTTATGAAGCCCAAGATCCCATATGCTTCGCTAACCAGTCTCTCAATATGTCCCGCCAACTTCAGGGACCTATGCACATTAACTCCCAGGACCCTCTGTCCCTGCACACTCTTTAAACCTCTGCCATTAAGTGTATATTACCTCTCCCTGTTCCTTCTGCCAAAATGCATCACCTCACACTTCTCTGTATTAAATTCCATCTGCCACTTGTCTGCCCATTCTGCTAGCCTTTCTATGTCCATCCTCACTGTTTGCCACACCCCCAAGTTTGGTGTCATTGGCAAATTTAGAAATTCTACTCTGTATTCCAATATCCAGGTCTTTTATATATATCAAAAAAAGCAGTGGCCCCAGCACTGACCCTTGGGGACCACCAATGTCTACCATCCTCCAGTCTGAAAAACAGCCATTTACCACACCTCGCTGTTTTCTGTCCTTAAGCCAATTCCTTATCCAAGCTGCCACTGGCCCACCTATTCCATGAGCCTCAATTTTGTTAACCAGCCTTCTATGTGGTACTTTGTCAAACGCCTTCCGAAAATCCATGTAGACAACATCCATTGCATTCCCTTCATCAATCCTCCCTGTTACTTCATCAAAAAGTTCAATTAGATTAGTCAAACACGATCTGCCTTTTACAAATCCATGTTGGCTCTCCTTAATTAGCTTAAAGCTCTCCAAGTGCCCGTTAATTTTTTCCTTGATTATTGTGTCTAAAATTTTACCCACCACTGATGTTAAATTGACCGGCCTGTAGTTACTAGGATTGTCCTTACACCCTTTCTTAAGTTTTTCCGCGACCGGTGGGCGCCGCGGGGACTGGAGTGCATCGTCACCCCGGACTTCCAAATTTTAATTTGATTTATTACGTTTTATTTAAGTTTTAATTGATTTACAGTGAGTTGGTTCTGTCCAACCAAAAAGAGTTACACCCTTTCTTGAACAATGGTGTTACATTTGCCACTTTCCAATTTTCAGGCACCTCCCCTGAATCTAGGGAAGATTGGAAAATTATGGCAAGCCCTTTCACTATCTCCTCCCCCAATTCCCTTTGCAACCTGGGATCTCCATCTGGACCTGGCGACTTATCCACCCTAAGCATACCCAGCCTTTCTAGTACATCCTGTTTATCAATTTTCACCCCTTCCATTGCTTCTACGTTTTCCACTTCTACCGATATTTTGTCAGCATCTACCTCCTTAGTAAACACCGATACAAAGTACTCATTGAGTATTCTAGCCTTGCTCTGCGCCTCTAATATTATATTAGCTTCTTTGTCCCTAATAGGCCCCACCCTGCCTCTTATTACCCGCTTAATGTTTACATGCCGGTAGAAGTTTTTGCGTTCCCTTTTATGTTAACCGCCATTCTACTTTCATATTCTCTCTTTGCCAATCTTATTTTCATCTTCACTTCCCCTCTCAACTTATTGTATTTGGTCTGGTTCTCCCTTGAAGAATTCACCTGACATGCATCATACACCCTTTTTTTGTTTTATCATCTTCTCTATCTCCCTCGTCATCCAAGGAGCCCTTGCTTTGGTTTCCTTATCCTTCCCTCTTGTTGGAATGTACCTAACCTGTACTTGGAACATCTCCTCCTTTAAAGATCACCCATTGTTCCGTTACAGTTTTTCCTGTCAGTCTTTGGTTCCATTTTACCCTGGCTAGATCCTTTCGCATCCCATTGAAGTTAGCCCTAGTCCAGTTTAGAAGCTCCACTCTAGATTGTTCCTTGCTCCTCTCCATTGCTAATCTAAATCTTATGATACGATTATCACTCGTACCCAAGTGTTCTCCCACAGACACTTGGTCGATCTGGCCCACCTCATTCCCCAGCACCAGATCCAGCCTCCTTCCTAGTTGGGCCAAGAACATACTGGTCAAGGAAATTCTCCTGAACACATTTCAGAAATTCCTCTCCCTCCTTTCCCTTTACCCTAGTATTATCCCAATCGATATTTGGGTAATTAAAGTCCCCCAATATCACCACTCTATAGCTCTTGCATATCTCTCCGATTTCCCTGCAGATTTGCTCCTCTACCTCCCTCTCACTATTTGGAGGCCTGTAGAATACCCCCAATAGCGTGATCATACCCTTTTTGCTCAACTCTAACCAAATGGATTCTGTCCTTGTCCCCTCAAGAACATACTCCCTTTACCCTAAAGCTAATAGCAAAGTATAATTAAAATAATCAACAAAATAATGTTCAAATTAAAATCTGGCAAGCTTACCTGCTTGAACACTTTGCATACCAACTTGAGCATCAATGATTATCTTACACATTCAGAGCATGTTAGTTGTGTCTGGTGCACTGGCAGAAGTGAAAATAGGAATTATGTTCAGCAGCAGCAAACATACCTTTTATATACGAGAGGTACATTGCAGTGCAGACTTGGCACAACCAGGGATTTGCCAGTTTTCCTGCGAGTTTGACCAGTTTCCCACCAGGATGGCAGGAGACCTCCAGAACTCCAAAGGAATCCTGGTGCTTATGTTTTTATTATTGGGCACTGCTGAAAGCACTTGGCAAAACCAGTAGCAGCTGAGAATCCTCCATTCATTCTTTCATCACTAATAAGACTTTTTTTTTGCAAAATTGTGAAAGGCGAGTCTGTACCTGAATTTTTGCCGGATTCAGTGGTGGGCTGAAGAGATTTTGGCCTAGAAATTTGTTTCGGGCGGTATCGGATCGGCCGCCCGTTCTACACAGTGCCTGATATTCAGTTCCATTGACTGCACTGGAACTGAACATCAGGCGCTGCCGATAACGGGCAGCCGATCCCATACCGCCCGCGATGAATTTCTAGCCAAAAGTGCCTCATAGTCAAATGTGTTGTGCACAGCACTTGACTATTTCCAAGGTTTATTGCGATCTTGTACATGGACACTTAATAAACTTTTTGAAGCAGTTATACAGGATCTAACATCTGGCAGTAAATACTGTACATAGGGTATTAGAATGATCAAATTTGGGAAGTAGGTATCATCTAGATACAAAGTGAGCTTAGTTCTCTTTGTTCACTAATTCTGTTTTAGAATGGTACGACTTTAAAATAATGATCCTGAAATTCGCCTCTCCGGCTTGCCGCGGGGGTAAGGATCGCCCACGCACTTACCTATCGCGCCTGCCGTTGTCCTCTGGGCCCACGGGAACTGCAGCTCCTGGGCCTGCTCCAACTGCCGGCGCGCAGTGCTTGCGTGTCTCAGGGGCGTAGTTAGTGCGATGCGTCCCCTGGGATCACGTGGGCCATGGAGAGCCAATGGCAGCAGACCATCTTTCATTCATAGATTTGACAGGACCTGTCAAATCTATGAATTGAAATCGGCCCCAAAAGAACAGCTAAACTTCAAATAAATTTAAAAAAAAACCATCACATTTATAAAATAACTATAAGTTAAATAAATTAACTACTTTAAACAAAAATTTAAATTTTTGAAAAAATTAAAATACTTTTTAACAGTGCTAAAAATAAACTTACCTTTCTTTAAAGTATCTAAAAAAGATAAACATGTTGAAAATAAAATTTAAATTATAATTAATTAACCACTTACCTTGTTGAAAACGGGTCCTGCGCCTCCTTTTTAAAAGTGCAGGTTCTTCAATACTTACCCTCCCGGAGAAACCTGAAAAAAACCCTAAGTTTGCTGCGTACGCGCAGCCTCTACCACGCACGCGGTTCACCTATGAACCGCTCCCTTCACCAGACCGGAAGTTCCGGTTTCCCGCGTATGCGCAGTGCATGCAGGAAACTGGCACTTCAGGACGCCTTACGGGTGAGTACACAGTGCGTACTCACCCGGCAAGGGCCGAATTTTTGGTCCAATGTGCCTACAACACACAACAACATGCCTCCTTGGAATTTTAGAAATCTAGCTGTGGAACTTTTCAAAAAGGAGTCGCATGTCTTAATATCTGTGATTGGGATTTTCGGAACATCAGCAAACAATGTAAGACAGTGGAGTGGATGTATCTGCTGTTGGTGACCAGGAGCTGAACTATCCTGACTGTGAAGTATAAATTTCTACCATTGGGTGTGAAGTAGAAAATGTATTCTTAGCAGACATGTGCACAAATGGACAGTGTGATATCATCAAGCTGCTTTTAAACAAAGTTGAGAGGTCGCACAACACCAGGTTATAGTCCAACAGTTTTATTTGAAATCACAAGCTTTCGGAGCTATCGATTTGCTCCTTCCTCAGGTGAAGTCAAAGTGCCAGGAGTAGATCTTTACCAATCAAAGGAGGGAAACATTGACTGATGTCACTCCAAATCCCCATTGAAAAACAAATTGGTCCACCAGTAGTTGGGAGGGACCCTTCTCTTTCAACAAAAACCTACCTTCTTATCTCAGATTTTTTTTTTTTCTTAAACAGCAGTAAAGCCAAAAGTAACAAGTAAGTGACTTTCGTGAAGATTTTATTCCTGTTGTTTGTAATAATATTTTGTTGGGATTGGAGCTTTCAATTTTTACATAAGCTGCAGGGTTTCATGATTAAAGCTGCTAGCATGTGGAAAGCAAATTGGGTATGAATTTTCTGTTTACAACTGTTTCAATTTTGTAATACATCTGCTCACTGATTTTTGATGGTTGGATTTGAATCAAATTTGCATCTCGTTTCTATTAATATATATACAAAGGCACAGAGCTTCAGTGTTGCACTCCCAAGTAAATAATTGCTAAACGTTAGTGTAATATGGCTCTTCAGTTAGAATGTTACTTCAGTAACGAGCAAGCTGCAGTCTATTCCTCACTATTAATCTCCTCAACAAGACTCAAGACCACAACAACCCCAACAATTGTTTTTTTTTATAAATACATGTTGCACTGTGCCTTGTTTATATGCACGCTGATTTGTGGAGCTTCAATGAGTTAACTCCAGCTTTTTGGACGACATGCCTGATTTTCAGTGTGTTACATTTCATTGTGGAGATAAATGACAGTCAAAAGCAGGCATCCCTGTGGCTACCACCAGCATCATTGCAATATGGTAATTATGTTAATTAGCTTCTAATCCAGATTGTACGTTCTTTGGGCAAAGCTGGCAGCTGTCCTTCATTCTGCCAGTAGATTTCACACTTCATTCAGCCTTAATCTGTCACATTAACACCACCTCTAGCCTTGCATATCTCTTAATGTCTCTTCATCTCCTCCTTTGTTCCTTTATCCCCTCCCCCTTTTCCCAGCTTTACCCTGGCCTTAAATCTATTTGATTTCCAGCTCTACCCAGTTCTGATGAAAGGTCATCGACCTGAAACGTCAACTCTCTTTCTCTCTCCACGGATGCTGCCTGGCCTGCTGAGTTTTTCCAGCGTTTTCTGTTGTTATCTCCATTCCTCGTTGTCATCTTGCCCGTTAACAATGCACTGGCCTGGCTTGCTGAAGTTGGATTATTAGAGCTAGTTTTCTGCAGCAACAGTTCATACCTTTCAACACTTGTACGTAACAGTGAATGTTGTTTGTTTACTCCAAAAAGTGTGCACTTCATATTCCCTGCAGTAAAAGACACTGCAGAAAGAGTTGTCCATGTTTTGCATGCTAGTTCTGTGAAGACATTGCAGCTCACAAATTTGATTTGGTTCATGTGAACTGTGCCTCAGTGTAAAATAAAATATGCAAAGGTCAGTACACCTATGTTTTCACAACTCCTCATACTACAAAACTTCTTCCTCATGCTATGGATCTGGGAGACTCCATTTACTCCACTACCTCTATCCAAACCTGTGATTTGGTGTGACCGTCTTCTCTGAGGAGGGCTAGCTTCCTTTGTTGAAACCCCTGCACCCGGACCTCCTCAATAAAAGGAAGTTTCCCATTTTTAGATTCACAGTTTTACCCACTTTTCCTACAGTTGATTACTTTTTTTTGCAAGCACAATCTTTGCCACAATAAAAACTCCCTTTTTAAATAACAGCAAGCAACAGCGCCTTACCAGCTGCTGCCTCACCAAATTTCCTGCCCCAGTCAAACTGTTCTGCTATCCGGGCTCCCTGCGTGCATTTTTCATGCCTAGGAAGCTAATTAAACTGTGGAGGAGGGGACTAGCTTTGCAAAATGCAGCAAGGCCTGCCGTCCTTTCTATCTGCACAGCCTTGCCTGTGCCGTGAGCTGAGTTGTACCATCTATGGTTTGTAGGCGGGAACAGGAACCTGGCGGTGGTCATGTGATGAGCGTATCAGTGGCGTTGGGGTCCAAATGACTTCACTTGACCCTTCTTTGTTTGTATTCATGAGAATCTTGCCTGATTCATCTCCACTGGAAAATTTTACTGCCTGTAAAAGAAGCACCAAATGGGTGGGACTAGCAGTCATTTTTGGCACCACTACCGTCTCATTTTTGTGCAATATTAACTATTGTATGTATGCATAAAATATGGTGAATGTACATCTTACGGGACAAATATGATTAATATTGAACCTAATTCAATTGTTCACCAAATGTTTAGAGGCAGAAACTGTGAAGCAAGTGAAACGAAAACCTACGGAGAAAGGTAACGCAAAACTAATTCAATGAGATCTTTGTGTGTTTTTAACCTCACAGCTCTCCTTCCTCCCAACGCTAAAAGTACAAAACTACCAGTGAGTCTCTGGGGATGGATGGGTTATCATGTCTAGCAACCTGCTCTCCAGTTTACTCCTCCTCTCGGCAATGGAAAGAAAATGGAGATTAGTCCAGTTAAAATTATTCTTTATCTACAAAGAACCGTTTTGTAAAAACCATTTGACAATTTTATAAAAATAAAGCTCATGGCAAAGTATAATTTAAATAATGAACAAAATAATGTTCAGATTAAAGTCTGGCAAGTTGCCTCCTTGAACACTTTGAGAAGCAACATGAACATTGATGATTAACTTACAGAGTCCGCACATGTTGGTTGTGTCTGGTGCATGACTAGAAGTGACAATAGGAATAAGGAGCAGCAGCAGCTGTATCTTCACACACGGGTTGGTAATTTGACTTTGACCAATGGTGTAAAACGGGTGATATTGGGTCAGTCACACGTTGTACATCTCTCCCGATTTCCATTTTCATTGAAATCAATAGACTGAAAACCAGAGTGATGTTTAAGGGCGGCTGAATCGATGTCGCCCGTTTTAGACCATCACCCAAAGTCAAAATTACCCACTTTGTGTGATGTCATCAAGCTCCTTTTATACAATGTGCCAGAAGTAGAGCTTTACCAATCAAACGAGTACACAATGATTGATGTCACACCTGATCACCATTCAGGAACAAAGGAGTCCTCCAATTGTAAGGAACCTTCTCTTGAAAACAGTATCGACCTTCTTATCTCAGATTTTCATCATTGTTTTTCTTAAACAGCAGTAAAGCCTAAAGTAACAAGTGAGTGACTTTTGTGGCGATTTTATTCTTGCTGCTGGCTGTAGAGTTAAATGATTAGAGCTGCTGGCATATACAAAGCAAATTGGGCGTGAATTTTCTGTTTACAGCACTATCAATTCTCTGATAACTTTGCTCAGTGAATTGATGGTTGGGTTTGAAACCAATTTGCTACTGTTTTCTGTTAATATATGTATATACACACTAGGCACAGAGTTTCAGTGTTTACCTCGAAATAAACAATTGTTATACTTTAGTGTAATATGGCTTTTCAGTTAGGATGTTACAAACAGTAATGAGCAAGTTGCAGTATATTCCTTCTCATCATTAATCCATTATTAATCTCCTCAACTTGACTCAACATCACAACAACCCCAACAATTGTTGTTTGATGAAGACATCTTGCACTGTGCCTTGTATATATGAATGCTGATTTTCTGGAGCCTCAGTGTGATGAAATCAGGCTTTTTGGCCAATGTGCCTGATTTTCAGTGCATTACATTTCCTAGTAAAGGTAAATGGCAGTCAAAAGGAGGCTTCACTGTGGCTACCACCGTCATCATTGCAATATGGTAATTCTATTAATTACTTTCTGAGCCGAATTGCATGTTCTTTGGGCGAGCTCTATCGCTGGTTCTCACTTTGGCCCTAAAAAATTGCCGCATGACTAATGCTCTGGCCTGGCCTGCTGAGGTTGGATTATTAGAGCTAAGTTTCTATAGCAACAGTTCATACCTTTCAACATTTGAATGTAACAGTGAAAGTTATTTGTTTACCCCACAAAAAGTGCACATTTCATATTCCGTGCAGTAAAAGGCATTGTAGAAAAAGTTGTCCATGTTTTGCCTGCTAGTTCTGTGAAGACGTTGCAGTTCACAGATTTAATTTGTTTATGTGAACTGTGCCCCAGAGTAAACCTGCATGGGTCCTAGCTATGCCTGCCTTTTCATGGGATATGTGGAACATTCTTTGTTCCAGTCCTACTCAGGTCCCCTCCCTCACCTCTTTTTTCAGTACATTGATGACTGTATTGGTGCCGTTTCCTGCTCTCGCCCTGAACTGGAAAATTTCATTCACTTTGCTTCCATTTTCCACCCTTCCCTCACCTTCACATGGTCCATCTCCGACTCTTCTCTTCCCTTCCTTGACTTCTCTGTCTCCATTTCTGGCGATAGGCTATCGACAAACATCCACTACAAGCCCACTCACTCCCACAGCTACCTGGACTACATTTCCTCCCACCCCGCTTCCTGTAAGGACTTTATTCCATTCTCCCAGTTTCTCCGTCTCCGCCGCATCTGTTCTGACGATGCCACCTTCCATACCAGTGCTTCCGATGTCTTCCTTTTTCCTCAACCGAGGATTCCCCTCTACCGTTGTTGACATGGCCCTCGACCGTGTCCGTTTCATTTCCCGCACTTCTGCTCTCACCCCTTCCCCTCCCTCCCGGAACCACGATAGGGTTCCCCTTGTCCTCACCTTTCACCCCACCAGCCTCTACATTCAACGGATCATCCTCCGCCATTTCCACCACCTCCTGCGTGATCCCACCACCAAACGCATCTTCCCCTCACCTCCCTTTTCAGCATTCCGAAGGGACCGCTCCCTCCGCAACACCCTGGTCCACTCCTCAATCACTCCCAACAGCCCCTCGCCTCCCCACGACACCTTCCCGTGCAAACGCAGGAGATGCAACACCTGCCCTTTTACCTCCTCCCTTCCCACTGTCCAGGGCCCCAAACACCCCTTCCAGGTGAAACATCGATTTACTTGTACTTCTTGCAACTTAGTATACTGTATTCGCTGCTCACGATGCGGTCTCCTCTACCTTGGGGAGCCCAAATGCAGATTGGGTGGCTGCTTTGCGGAACACCTCCGTTCAGTCCGTAAGGGTGACCCCGAGCTTCCGGTCGCCTATCGCTTTAATTCTCCGCTCCACTCCCACTCTGACCTCTCTGTCCTCGGCCTCCTGCATTGTTCCAATGAAGTTCAACATACGCTTGAGGAACAGCACTTTCGATGAGGCACTTTACAGCCTTATGGACGCAAAATTGAGTTCAACAATTTCAGACTATAAGCCCCCTATTTTTTCAGGCGGCAGCTGTTTTTGATTCTGCCATCCCATTTGCAACATTTAACCACTCCCGCCTTGCATTTTAGCACAGACTGACCCTTCCGTTCGTTCTTCCCCTCCCCCCCCCGGCACTGCACCTGCTTAAAATCTGTTACATCTCCAACTTTTACCAGTTCTGAAAAAGGGTCTCCGACCTGAAACGTTAACTCTGTTTCTCTCTCTACGGATGCTGCCTGGCCTGCTGAGTGTTTCCAGCATTTTCTGTTGTTAAACCAAATATGTAACGGTCAGTACACCTATTTTTGATCCCTCCTCCTACTACAAAACATCTTCCTTCATGCTATGGATCTGGGAAACTCTATTTACTCTGCTACTTCCATCCAAGCAAATTTGTCCTCTGCTTAATGGTGACCGTCTTCTCTCAGGAGGGCTACCATTCTTTGTTGTACCTCCTGCATCAGAACCACCAGGGCATCCTCAGTCAAGGGAATTTTCCCCACATTCCTGTCTCCAGACATTTTTAGATGTACGCAGTTTTGGTAATTTTTCCTGTAGTTGTTCACTGTTCATCACTGCAGGCTCAACTTTTGTCATCATGAAAATTTTTCTTTTCTTAATTGGAAGCAACAGCCCTTGAAGAGCTGCTGCCTCACCAGATTTCCTGCCCACAAGCAAACCGTGCTACTGCTCATGTTCCCTGAACCCATTTTTCATGCATAGGAAACTGAGGAGGAGTGGGGCTAGTTTCGAAAAATCCTGCCTTCCTTTGTATCTGCACAGCCTTGCCATGCCGTGAGCTGACCTGTGCCATCTGTGGTTTGTAGGTGTTTGCAGGAACTTGCTGTATTCAGGCAGTGGGGGTAAAAGTGACATTGGAGTCTAAATGACTTCACCTGACCCTTCTTTGTATGTAGTCATGAGACTCACGCCTACATTTATCTTCACTGGAAACATTTTCTGCCCTTAAAAGCAGCAGTGACTGGGTGGGACTGGCAGTCATTTTTTGGGGAGCCAGTACCACCTCATTCTTGTGATACAAAAATCATCCAGTTGTATTTTGTTATTATAATTATTACATGTATACATATAATACCTTGAATGTACATCTTGAGACTAACACCTGGTTAATATTCTCGTACAATTAAAGATTGATTAATAAAGATTGATTAATATTGTTCACCAAATGTTTAGAGGCAGAAACCATGAAGCAAGTGAAACCAAAACCTGCAAAGAAAGGTAACACAAAAGTTATACCAATGAGATATTTACATCCGTTGCTAACCTCGCAGCTCTCCTTTCTTCCAATGCCAAATGACTAAAACTACCAGTTACTCTCTGGGGATGGATGGGTTATTAGATCTAGCATTCTGCACTCCAATTTTCTGCACCTCTTGACAATGGAAATAAAATGAAGATAAGTCCAGTTAAAATCTGCGTAGGAACAGCTTGTAAAAATCATTTGAAAATGTTGTAGTACTAAAGCTAATAGCAAAGTATCATTAAAATAATCAACAAAATAATGTTCAAATTAAAATCTGGCAGGCTTGTCTGCTTGAACACTTTGCATACCAGCTTGAGCATCAATGATTATCTTACACATTCAGAGTATGCTAGTTGTGTCTGGTGCACTGGCAGAAGTGAAAATAGGAATTATGTTCAGCAGCAGCAGCCATACCTTTATGTACGAGAGGTACATTGCGGTGTAGACTAGGCACAACCAGGGATTTGCCAGTTTTCCTGCGAGTTCGACCAGTTTCCCACCAGGATGGCAGGAGACCTCCAGAACTCCAAAGGAATCCTGGTGCCTATGTTTTTATTATTGGGCACTGCTGAAAGCACTTGGCAAAACCAGTAGCAGCTGAGAATCCTCCATTCATTCTTTCATCACTAATAAGACATGTTTTTTTGCAAAATTGTGAAAGGCGAGTCTGTACCTGAATTTTTGCCGGATTCAGTGGTGGGTTGAAGAGATTTTGGCCTAGAAATTTGTTTCGGGCGGTATCGGATCGGCCGCCCGTTCTACACGGTGCCTGATATCCAGTTCCATTGACTGCACTGGAACTGAACATCAGGCGCTGCCGATAACGGGCAGCCGATCCCATACCGCCCGCGATTAATTTCTAGCCAAATGTGCCTCATAGTCAAATATGTTGTGTACAGCACTTGACTATTTCCAAGGTTTATTGCGATCTTGTACATGGACACTTAATAAACTTTTTGAAGTAGTTATACAGGATCTAACATCTGGCAGTAAATACTGTACATAGGGTATTAGAATGATCAAATTTGGGAAGTATGTATCATCTAGATACAAAGAGAGCTTAGTTCAGTCTGTTCACTAATTCTGTTTTAGAATGGTACGACTTTAAAATAATGTGCCTACAACATACAACAACATGCCTCCATAGGAATTTTAGAAATCTAGCTGTGGAACTTTTCACAAAGGAGTCGCATGTCTTAATATTTGTGATTGGGATTCTCGGAACATCAGCAAACAATGTAAGACAGTGGAGTGGATGTATCTGCTGTTGGTGACCAGGAGCTGAACTATCCTGACTGTGAAGTATAAATTTCTACCATTGGGTGTGAAGTGGAAAATGTATTCTTAGCAGACATGTGCACAAATGGACAGTGTGATATCATCAAGCTGCTTTTAAACAAAGTGCCAGGAGTAGATCTTTACCAATCAAAGGAGGGAAACATTGACTGATGTCACTCCAAATCACCATTGAAAAACAAATTGGTCCACCAGTAGTTGGGACCCTTCTCTTTCAACAAAAACCTACCTTCTTATCTCAGATTTTTATTTATTTTTTCTTAAACAGCAGTAAAGCCAAAAGTAACAAGTGAGTGACTTTCGTGAAGATTTTATTCCTGTTGTTTGTAATAATATTTTGTTGGGATTGGAGCTTTCAATTTTTACATAAGCTGCAGGGTTTCATGATTAAAGCTGCTAGCATGTGGAAAGCAAATTGGGTATGAATTTTCTGTTTACAACTGTTTCAATTTTGTAATACTTCTGCTCACTGATTTTTGATGGTTGGATTTGAATCAAATTTGCATCTCATTTCTATTTAATATATATACAAAGGCACAGAGTTTCAGTGTTGCACTCCCAAGTAAACAATTGCTAAACTTTAGTGTAATATGGCTCTTCAGTTAGAATGTTACTTCAGTAACGAGCAAGCTGCAGTCTATTCCTCCTCACTATAAATCTCCTCAACAAGACTCAAGACCACAACAACCCCAACAATTTTTTTTTAATATAAATACGTGTTGCGCTGTGCCTTGTTTATATGCACGCTGATTTTGTGGAGCTTCAATGAGTTAACTCCAGCTTATCGGCCCACATGCCTGATTTTCAGTGTGTTACATTTCATTGTGGAGATAAATGACAGTCAAAAGCAGGCATCCCTGTGGCTACCACCAGCATCATTGCAATATGGTAATTATGTTAAT
Organism: Squalus acanthias; assembly: GCA_030390025.1. Taxonomy (NCBI): domain Eukaryota; kingdom Metazoa; phylum Chordata; class Chondrichthyes; order Squaliformes; family Squalidae; genus Squalus; species Squalus acanthias. The sequence goes on from CM059433.1 coordinate 79,361,797, forward strand.
TAGCTTCTAATCCAGATTGTACGTTCTTTGAGCAAACTCCATTCCTGGTTCTCAAATTGCCTGTTAACAATTGCCGCATAACTAATGCACTGGCCTGGCTTGCTGAGGTTGAATTATTAGAGGTAGTTTTCTGTAGCAACAGTTCATACCTTTCAACATTTGTACATAACAGTGAATGTTATTTGTTTACCCCACAACGTGTGCACTTCATATTCCCTGCAGTAAAAGACACTGTAGAAAGAGTTGTCCATGTTTTGCATGCTATTTCTGTGAAGACATTGCATCTCACAAATTTGATTTGGTTCATGTGAACTGTGCCTCAGTGTAAAATAAAATATGCAAAGGTCAGTACACCTATGTTTTCACAACTCCTCATACTACCAAACTTCTTCCTCATGCTATGGATCTGGAAGACTCCATTTACTCCACTACCTCTATCCAAACCTGTGATTTGGTGCGACAGTCTTCTCTGAGGAGGGCTAGCTTCCTTTGTTGAAACCCCTGCACCCGGACCTCCTCAGTAAAAGGAAGTTTCCCATTTTTAGATTCACAGTTTTACCCACTTTTTCTGCAGTTGATTACTTTTTTGCAAGCACAACCTTTGCCACAATAAAAACTCCCTTTTTAAATAACAGCAAGCAACAGCGCCTTACCAGCTGCTGCCTCACCAAATTTCCTGCCCCAGTCAAACTGTTCTGCTATCCAGGCTCCCTGCGTGCATTTTTCATGCCTAGGAAGCTAATTAAACTGTGGAGGAGGAGGGGACTAGCTTTGCAAAATGCAGCAAGGCCTGCCGTCCTTTCTATCTGCACAGCCTTGCCTGTGCCGTGAGCTGAGTTGTACCATCTATGGTTTGTAGGTGGGAACAGGAACCTGGCGGTGGTCATGTGATGAGCGTATCCGTGGCGTTGGGGTCCAAATGACTTCACTTGACCCTTCTTTGTTTGTATTGATGAGAATCTTGCCTGATTCATCTCCACTGGAAAATTTTACTGCCTGTAAAAGAAACACTAAATGGGTGGGACTAGCAGCCATTTTTGGAGCCACTACCGTCTCATTTTTGTGCAATATTAACTATTGTATGTATGCATAAAATATGGTGAATGTACGTCTTACGGGACAAATATGATTAATATTGAACCTAATTCAATTGTTCACCAAATGTTTAGAGGCAGAAACTGCGAAGCAAGTGAAACGAAAACCAACGGAGAAAGGTAACGCAAAACTAATTCAATGAGATCTTTGTGTGTTTTTAACCTCACAGCTCTCCTTCCTTCCAATGCTAAAAGTACAAAACTACCGGTGAGCCTCTGGGGATGGATGGGTTATCATGTCTAGCATCTGCTCTCCAGTTTACTCCTCCTCTCGGCAATGGAAAGAAAATGGAGATTAGTCCAGTTAAAATCATTGTTTATCTACAAAGAACCATCTTGTAAAAACCATTTGACAATTTTGTAATAATAAAGCTCATGGCAAAGTATAGTTTAAATAATGAACAAAATAAAGTTCAGATTAAAGTCTGGCAAGTTGCCTCCTTGAACACTTTGAATACCAACATGAACATTGATGATTAACTTACAGAGTTCGCACATGTTAGTTGTGTCTGGTGCACTACAAATGACAATAGGAATAAGGATCAGCAGCTCCTAATTTGACTTTGACCAATGGTGTAAAACGGGTGATATTGGGTCAGTCACACGTTGTACATCTCTCCCGGTTTCCATTTTCATTGAAATCAATAGACTGAAAACCAGAGTGAGGTTTAAAGGCGGCTGAATCGATGTCGCCCGTTTTACACCATCACCCAAAGTCAAAATTACCCACTTTGTGTGATGTCATCAAGCTCCTTTTAAACAATGTGCCAGAAGTAGAGCTTTACCAATCAAACGAGTACACAATGATTGATGTCACACCTGATCACCATTTAGAAACAAAGGAGTCCACCAGTAGTAGGGAACCTTCTCTTGAAAAAATGTCGACCTTTTTACCTCAGATTTTCATCATTGTTTTTCTTAAACAGCAGTAAAGCCTAAAGTAACAAGTGACTTTTGTGGCGATTTTATTCTTGCTGCTGGCTGTAGAGTTAAATGATTAGAGCTGCTGGCATATACAAGGCTAATTGGGCATGAATTTTCTGTTTACAGCACTATCAATTCTCTGATAACTTTGCTCAGTGAATTGATGGTTGGGTTTGAAACCAATTTGCTACTGTTTTCTGTATATATACACATATATACACACAGTATATACACACAAAGCACAGAGTTTCAGTGTTGCACGTCCAAATAAACAATTGTTATAATTTACTGTAATATGACTGTTCGGATGTTACAAACAGTAACAAGCAAGTTGCAGTCTATTCCTCATCACCTCCTGAACTTGACTGAACATCACAACAACCCCAACAATTGTTGTTTGATGAAGACATGTTGCACTGTGCCTTGTATATATGAACGCTGATTTTCTGATGCCCCAATGGGATGAAATCCAGCTTGTCAGCCATGAAACCGTGCCTGATTTGAAAACATGCTTGATTTTCAGTGCATTACATTTCACAGTGGAGATAAATGACAATCAAAAGGTGGCTTCACTGTGGCTACCACCAGCATCATTGCAATATGGTAATTATATTAATTACGTTCTGATCCAAATTGCACGTTCTTTGGGCGAGCTCCATTCTGGTTCTCTCTTTGCCCCTAAAAATTACTGCATGACTAATGCACCGGCCTGGCCCACTGAGGTTAGATTCTTAGAGCTAAGTTTCGATAGCAACAGTTCATCCCTTTCAACATTTGTACATAACAGTGAATGTTATTTGTGCACCACACAAAAAGTGTGCACTTCAGTTTCCCTACAGTAAAGGACCCTGTAGAAAGCGATGTCCATGTTTTGCGTGCGAGCTCTGTGATGTTGTTGTAGTTCACAGATTTGATTTGGTTCCTGTGAACTGTACGCCAGTAGTAAAATAAAATAGGCAAAAGTCAGTACACCTTCTTTCACTTCTCCTCATACTACAAAGCTTCTTCCTCATGCTGTGGATCTGGGAAAGTCTAGTCACTCCGCTGCTGCCATCCAGACAGTTTTAACCTCTGATTTATGGTGCCCGTCTTCTTCCAAGAGGGCCACCATCCTCTGTTGCACCTCCTGCACCAGAATCTCAGTCAAAGGAACTTACCCCACTTTCCTGTTTCCAGACATTTTTGGATGCACACAGTTTTGTTCATTTTTCCTGTAGTTAGTCACTGTCCATCTCTGCAAGCTCAACTTTTTCCACAAAGGAAACTCTCCTTTTCAATCATAGCAAGCAACAGCCCTTGAAACTGCTTTCGCTTCACCAGATTCCCTGCCACATGGCAAACAGTGCTGCTGCCCAGGTTCTGTGCACCCAATTTTCATGCATAGGAAGCTGAATTAGAGGAGGAGGGGGGATAGCTCTGAAAATATTCAGCGAGGCCTGCCTTCCTTTCTATTTGCACAGGCTTGCCCGTGCCATGAGCTGACCTGTACCACCCGTGGTTTAGAGGCAGGCCCTAGTCGGGGGATGAGCGGAGAAGTGACGTTGGGGTCTAAAGTACTTCACCTGATCCTTCTTTGTTTGTATTTATGACAATATCACCGGGATTTATCTCCACTGCAAAATTGGACAGCCTCTAAAAGAAGCAGTAAGTGGGTGAGACTACCAGCCATGTTTGGGGTCACTACTGCCTCATTTTTGTTTAAGATTACGTATTGCATGTATACATACAATCTGTTGAATGTACATCTTATTTGACAAATATCTTGTCAATATTCATGCACATAGTATGATTATATTGAACCTCATTCAATTGTTCACTGAATGTTTAGAGGCAGAAACCGTCAAGCAAGTGAAACCAAAACCTCGAGAAAAAGGTAATATAAAAGTTAAAGCAATGAGATAGTAACGTGTGTTTCTGACCTCACAGCTCTCCCTCCTTCCAGCGCTAAAAGTACTGGAGAAGTGGGGTTGTTCTCCTTGGTCCTGTCGGGCGGGAACCCTGCTGAAAAAATGTAAAAGACGTCCTGTAGTTAATTCCTGCAGGACGTCTGGGAAACCCGTACTTCCGTGTCTCCCGTCCGGAAATCCTTCCTTCCCTTTCTTGACAGCCCTGAGTAAATATCGGGGCCAAGGTCTCAATTGCAATCATTCCCAGTGCCACAGAAGGCATAAGTAGTGATTTTTTTGAAGGGGATAAAAATGTATCCCATAGAATCACAACAAACATGATAGACCATGAGCAAAGGATGCCAAGAAAAAGTGAGCAGGTTCTAAAGAAAATAGTTTTTGACAGCGCACAGAATGCTGTTATTTATCCAGTAAAACTCATGTGACATCTCTCACAGAATAAAAATAAACGGACTGAAATTCTGCAGATTGGGATCCCGGAGTTAACCAAGTCATTGCGAGGGCACCTACTGGGACAGGCGGGCAAAAGCCGGCCTGCACTAATGCACTAACTCCAGATTCAACCACAGAAGCGAGAACACCCAGCGGAGGTTGGGCCGCTCAAAAGGCAACCTGGAAGCAGTGGAGACCTAGCACAATCGGGTCTCTGCCGTTTTCTTGGGAGTTCCATCAGTTTTCCACCAGACTTATGGTAGGAGACCTTTAGAACCCCCAAGGAAACTTGGTGGCTATGTTTACATTACTGGGCACTGTTGAAAGCATTTGGCAAAACTCGTTAGGTGAGAATCCTCCACACGAATAAGTATTGTGCAATCCCTTAGTGCCTCTCATTACTATGCCTTTGCCTGCTCCAGTGCTCCTACTAAGTGTTGGCCCATTATGTTTGTTGCAATATTGTGATGGCGAGACTGTGCCTGAATATTACTGTATTCAGCAGTGGGTTAAAGACATTTTGTGTCTCATAGTCAAATGTGTTGTGCACAGCATTTGACTAATTCCAAGGTTTGTGTTGTCCTGTACATGAACATGTAATAAACTTCTGAATTCGTTATGTAAGCATGAATGACAGGATCCAACATCTGCCGGTAAATATGGTACATGGGGTATTAGAATGATCAAATTTGGGAAGTATGTATCATCGAGATACAAAGAGAGCTTATTGCCTGCAACACACAACAACATGCCTCCATAGGAATTTTAGAAATCTAGCTGTGGAAATTTTTTTAATGGAGTCGCCTGTGATTGGGATTCTCCGAACATGAGCAAACAATGTAAGACAGTAGAGTGGATGTATCTGCTGTTGGTGACCAGGAGCAGAACTATCCAGACTGTGAATTACAAATTTCTACCATTGGGTGTGAAGTAGAAAATGTATTCTTAGCAGACATGTGCACAAATGGACAGTGTGATATCATCAAGCTGCTTTTGAGCAAAGTGCCAGGAGTAGATCTTTACCAATCAAAGGAGGACAAAATGATTGATTTCATACCTGATCAAGATTCAAAAACAAATTACTCCACCAGTAGTAGGGAACCTACCCTTTCAAAAATGTATCGACCTTCTCACCTCAAATTTTCATCATTTTTTTTCTTAAACAGCAGTAAAGCCTAAAGTAAAAAGTGAGTGACTTTTGTGGAAATTTTATTCTTGTTGTCTGCAATGTTTTTTGGGGATTAGACCTTTCATTCTTTGCAAATGCTGTAGAGTTATAAATTCAAGCAGCTGGCACATATAAAGCAAATGTGTGCAGGAAATTTTTGTTTAAAGCTGTTTTAAAGTTCTGATAACTTTGCTCAGTGAATGATTACCGATGATTGGATTTGAATCAAATTTGCATATATATATGTATATAAGGCACAGTTTCAGTGTTGCACCACCCAAGTAAACAATTGTTATACTGTAGTGTAATATTGCTCTTCAGTTAGGATGTTATAAACAGTATCGAGCAAGCTGCAGTCTATTCCTCCTCACCATTAATCTCCACAACTAGACTCAACATCACAACAACCCCAACAATTGTTGTTTGATGAAGACATGTTGCACTGTGCCTCGTATATGAATTCTGATTTTCTGGAGCCTCAATGGGATGAAATCAGGCTACATGCCTGATTTTCAGTGTGTTACATTTCATCGTGGAGATAGATGACAGTCAAAGGGAGGCTTAAGTGCGGCTACCACCAGCATCATTGCAATATGGTAATTATATTAATTAGGTTCTGATCCAAATTGTACGTTCTTTGGGCGAGCTCCATTCCGGTTCTCAACTCGCCTGTAAAAATTGCTGCATGAGGATGGATTCTTAGAGCAAAGTTTCTGTAGCAATTGTTATTTCTGTTACTCACAAAAAGTGTGCACTTCAGTTTCCCTTCAGTAAAAGACACTGTAGAAAACGTTGTCCATGCTTTGTATGCGAGCTCTGTGAAGATGATGCATTTCTCAGCTTTGATTTGGTTTGTGTGAACTGTGAACCAGAGTAAAATAAAATATGCAAAGTTTAGTACACCTATGTTTTCACTCTTCCTCAGGCTATGGATCTGGGAAACTCTAATTACTTTGATACTGCCATCTGAGCAGATTTGACCTTTTCTTTGGGGTAACCATTACCTCCCAGCAGGACCACCTTCCTTTGTTGCACCTTCTGCACCAGGACCTCCAGAGTAAATGGAATTTTCCCCACATTCCTATTTCCAGGCATTTTTGGATGCATGCAGTTTTGGCCACTTTTCCTGTAGTTGGTCACTGTTCATCTCTGCAAGCAGATCTGTGGCCACAACGAAAACTCTTCTTTAAGGGCAAATAACAGCACTTTAAGAGCTGTTGCCTCACCAAATTCCCTGTAGAGAAACAAACTGTGCAGCGGCCCAGGCTCCCTCCACCCATTTTTTAATGCATAGGAAGCTGATTAAATTGAGGAAGAAGCTAGATTTGCAAAATTCATCGAGTTCTGCCTTCCTTTCTGTCTGCACATCCTTGCCCGTGCCATGAGCTGGGTTGTACCATCTAGGGTTTGTAGGCAGGAGCAGGAACCGGCGGAGGTCAGGCGATGAGCGTAAATGTTGAGGTCTAAATGTCTTCACTTGACCCTTCTATGTTTGTATTCATAAGCCCGTAAATGGAGCAGTAAGTGAGTGGGACTGGCAGCCATCTTCGGGACCACTACTGCCTCATTTTTGTGCAATATTAACTATTGCATGTATACAGATAATATGTTGAATGTACAAATTATGAGACTAATATCTGGTTAATATTCATGTACAATAAAGTATGATTAATATTGAACCTAATTCAATTGTTCACCAAATGTTTAGAGGAAGAAGCCGTGAAGCAAGTGAAACCAAAACCAGCAGAGAAAGGTAATACAAAAGTTCAACCAATTACATATGTCCATGTGTTTCTAACTTTGCAGCTCTTCTTTGTTCCAATGCTGAATGTACAAAACTACCGGTGAGCCTCTGGGGATGGATGGGTTATCATGTCTAGCATTCTGCTCTCCAGTTTACTCCTCCTCTTGGCAATGGAAAGAAAATGGAGATTAGTCCAGTTAAAATCATTGTTTATTCACAAAGAATCATCTTGTAAAAACCATTTGACAATTTTGTAATAATAAAAGCTCATGGCAAAGTATAATTAAAATAATTAGCCAAACAATGATCAACAAAATAATGTTCAGATTAAAGTCTGGCAAGTTGCCTCCTTGAACACTTTGAGAAGCAACATGAGCATTGATGATTAACTTACAGGGCTCGATTTTGCCATTGGGGGCAGGCTGGGGTGTGTCAGGTGGTTTTTGTGTCAGGACCCTGACTCCGATGTGAAGTGGGAAAAAAATGCGATTTTTCCCCTAATTGGGCACTTGATTTCCAGCCTGTGGAAACCCCTGGCCCAATGAGTCTTTTCATACAGAAAGTCGCCTCTGATGACGTCATCAATGCTGCTGGATTTAAGGCCTGCAAGCAACCTTGCTTCTTCTGGAGACTGGAAACTTTATGACCATTGTTGTAAGCCCTTCATTCATCCACTATTTCCAGCAGTAGGCCAAAGTGTGCTCCACGCTTTGATGAGCCCTCCCTCCAAGCTCTGGTGGAGGGAGCAAGATCCAATAAGGAGGTGCTCTTCCCTTCCTCAGGGAGAAAAAAGCCACCCCAGCAGACTAAATCTGTGTGGCTGCAAGAGGCCCAGGAGGTCAACTCCATCTCTGAGCCGCAGAACCTGGCTGCAATGCAGGAAGAGGTTTCATGACCTTCTCCGCACAGGAAAAGTGAGCATGACTTTCCCATCACCCTCAATCTGATCCCCATCGCCTCTCCTCACCAGCACTCTGCTTTGCCAACCTCTTCTTCCACATCCCACTTGACTCTTACATTCCTGCACCCTTACCCATTCCCTCTCTCTCTATGGTCACATTGACTTAACTATTCGACCATGCAGCCCTCACACGCCCTATCACTCTGATGCAACGACAACATCTGACAACACACAGGGAGGGCCCTTTGTTTCCTTCTAAGCATCTATGCTATGGATTCTCTACACTCACTCCTTCATTCTCACTCAAACTACACTTGTGTCCCTCATTGCAGGAAAAGAGAGCCCACAATAAGAGGGAAAGAGTGAGGACAGGAGGAGGGCCACCCTCAGTAGCCCAGCTCACCACCTGGGAGGAGGCGACCCTGGAAATCGCCGGTGTCGAGGACGATTCCCAAGTGGGGGACGGACAGACGGGCGCATCACAGCAAGCTGGTGACAGAATAGTTTGGCATCTCTCTCATTGACATTGCATGAGTCACTGATAATAATTCTGATGTTCTAACAGATTGACTTATGATCATCTGCACTATTCAATGTGCATGTAACCTTGACCTCACATCTCTTTCCTTTATTCCCTCACAGGACCATCGAAAGCCCCTGTCTCCACTGTCCAGGAGGAACAGCCTGAGCCTCAAGACTCCTCAGAGGAAGCTGCAACCTCTGAGGGTGCAGCATCAGCAGAATTCAGTGCACCCAGCACCAGCGCAGACACTCACACCTCAGTGGGACCTTTGCGAGATGGAGTAGTGTTGTCACCTGGTGTATCACAGCTCACAAGTGAGCATCAGCAGATGGTGGAGACAGGGACAGCAGTGGAGAGTCCTCGTCGGAGGGCGCAGGACTCTGCCAGCTCGGCTCAGCTGCATGTCGACCCTGTGCCTCCGGGTCCATCCAGAAGGAGAGCGGTGCTGGAACTCCAGGAACAGGTGCAGGAGTCTCTGGCAGGTTTTGTATCCAGGGTCGCTGCGAGTGTGGAGCGAATGGAGGAGTCCATCGTGAACATGAGCAGAGCCTTTGTGGAGGCATTAGCGCATGAACGCATCACCATGGAAAGGATGGCTACGGTAGAGGAGAGGATGGCTACAGCCATGGAGGTGCTAGGTTGCCAGATTGTTGAAAACATGGTCATTGTTCAGAATAGACTGGCATCTCTTGAGGAGTGATGGTCAGCTATTGAGCATAGAAACCAGACCTTCATGGAAGTTCTCTGGAGTAGGACTTCCAGTGCAGAAACGGGTCCTCATGGCCCCCCTGAAGTGCAGCAAGGTGCTGTCAAGCCACTTGCTAGCTCTGAAGTGGGGCTGACCCATGAGAGGGATGTTGGTGGCAGACAACAAGGAAGTGGGGGCTCCTCTCCAAGCGCTCACATGACCATGCCACTGCAAAGCCCTCGGTCAGAGCCCCACCAGAGTCCTCACCCAACTGAGGTGGGCATCTCATCCCCTGCACAGTCACAGGAGCAGCAGACTGTTGCCGAGCCCTCACAGGTTCGCAACCCCAGAGGACGGCCGCCAAAGGTGTCGAGACAGGAGCAGCAAGAAAGTGAGCAAGGGGCCTCCACATCTGCTGAAGCCACAGGGGAAGCACCACGTAGGAGCACGCGTAAGAGGAAGATAATGCACAAGTAGTCACAAGGGTAGTCACTTGGGTGTTGTGTTTATTTTTGAAATGCCATCAGTTGCTTGTTGTGATAAAAAATTCTGATGGCAAACTGTTGAAGTTGTGGCCTGTGTCATTTCGCAAATGGGACTTCCACACTGAGGGCTTAGAGTGACTTGCAATTGTCATTATGGTGGTCAGAGTGATAGGAATCCGCAGGTTCTTGTCCATTGTCGATGCTCTGGTAAGAAGGTGCGAGGCAAGAGTGTTTGATTGTGCAGGCTAAGCAAATCTGGCCAACATGAGTGCATCCCTTGCATCCCGGGCAGCAATGTGATCGTGTGCTGGCGCCTTCTGGCCTGTGCATCTTCAGGTGGGTGACCAGCAGCTTGGCGCTCCTGTTGTTGGTGCTGCTGTTGTTCATGGCTCTGCTGCTGCCACAGCTCGTCTTCGTCCGAATCTGATGTCCAGGAGGAAAGGAATTAAATGGACGGCATGCTTCTGGTATATGCCTCAGTTGAGGAAGCGCTCAGTCAAGGTGGGGCGAGGGGTTTCCCAGCAGGTCACACTGGAGATGGGTGTCAGGCTCCAAACTTCCACAACAATGAGTAGGCCTGCTAAAATCTCCCCCAGACCTGAGACAACAAAGTTCTGCCACCTGCAAGTGATCATTGGTTAAAACTGCTTTTTAATGGTGGAGCTGCAGCTGTTAGTAAGCAATCCACTTGTGAGGCCGCCAGGATTAACTGCCGTGTTCCAGAGGAGACGTGTAGGATGGGGGAAATGTGTTAAAATCAGAAAGGCCTCTCAAAATGGGATTATAGAGGCAATTATGTAGTTGTTAAGGGCCTATCCCGCCTCTTGGAAGCGGGATGGAAACGGGGTCTGAAACCACGAATGTGGGAAAATTGTTCGGAGGCAGGATGGAAGCGGGATTGGAGCCACTCGCCATTTTAGTAATAGAGTCATAGAGTTATACAGCACAGAAAGAGGCTCTTCGGCCCATTGTGTCCGCGCCGGCCATCAAGCCCTGTCTATTCTAATCCCATTTTCCAGCACTTGGTCCGTAGCCTTGTATGCTATGGCGTTTCAAGTGCTCATCTAAATGCTTCTTGAATGTTGTGAGGGTTCCTGCCTCTACCACCCTTTCAGGCAGTGAGTTCCAGATTCCAACCACCCTCTGGGTGAAAAAGTTTTTCCTCAAATCCCCTCCAAACCTCCTGCCCCTTATTTTGAAACTATGCCCCCTCATTATTGACCCCTCTGCTAAGGGGAAAAGTTCCTTTCTATCAACCCTATCTATGCCCCTCATAATTTTGTACACCTCAATCAGGTCCCCCCTCAGCCTTCTCTGCTCTAAGGAAAACAACCCCAGCCTGTCCAGTCTCTCTTCATAGCTGAAGCACACCAGCCCAGGTAACATCCTGCTGAATCTCCTCTGCACCCTCTCCAATGCAATTACATCCTTCCTATAGTGTGGCGACCAGAACTGCACACAGTATTCCAGCTGTGGCCTAACTAGCGTTTTGTACAGCTCCATCATAACCTCCCTGCTCTTATATTCTATGCCTCAGCTAATGAAGGCAAGTATCCCATATGCCTTTTTAACCACCTTATCTACCTGTCCTGCTGCCTTCAGGGATCTATGTACATGCACACCAAAGTCCCTCTGATCCTCTGTCCTTCCTAGGGTCCTATCATTCATTGTGTATTCCCTTGCCTTGTTAGTCCTCCCAAAATGCATCACCTCACACTTTTCAGGGTTAAATTCCATTTGCCACTGTTCTGCCCATCTAACCAACCCATCTATATCGTCCTGTATACTGAGACTTCCCTCCTCGCTATTTACCACTCCACCAATTTTCGTGTCATCTGCGAACTTACTGATCATACCTCCTACATTCATATCTAAATCATTAATGTACACTACAAACAGCAAAGGACCCAGCACCGATCCCTGCAGTACACCACTGGACACAGGCTTCCAGTCACAAAAACAACCTTCGACCATCACCCTCTGCCTCCTGCCACTAAGCCAATTTTGGATCCAATGTGCCAAATTGCCCTGGAGCCCATGGGCTCTTACCTTCTTGACCAGTCTCCCATGCGGGACTTTGTCAAAAGCCTTACTGAAGTCCATGTAGACTACATCAACTGCACTACCCTCATCCACACACCTAGTCACCCCCTCGAAAAATTCAATCAAATTGGTTAGACATGATCTCTCCCTGACAAAGCCATGCTGACTATCCTTGATTAATCCTTGCCTCTCCAGGTGGAGACTAATTCTGTCCCTCAGAATTTTTCCCAATAATTTCCCCACTACTGATGTTAGGCTCACTGGCCTGTAATTCCCTGGTTTATCCCTACTACCCTTCTTGAACAATGGTACTACGTTAGCTGTTTTCCAGTCCTCTGGCACCTCCCCTGTGGCCAGAGAAGTTCTGAAAATTTGTGTCAGAACCCCTGCAATCTCTTCCCTTGCCTTACACAGCAGCCTGGGATACATCTCGTCTGGGCCTGGGGATTTATCCACTTTTAAGCCTGCTAAATCTGCTAGTACCTCCTCCCTCTCAATACTAATTTGTTCAAGTATATCACAATCCCCCTGCCTGATTTCTATGCCTACATCATCCTTCTCCATATGTTTTGCGATTTTAACACCTGACACACCTCCAATCCCGCCTCCTCGGGCCTGGCAAAATTGAGCCCACAGAGTCCGCACATGTTAGTTGTGTCTGGTGCACTACAAGAAGTGACAATAGGAATAAGGAGCAACAGCAGCAGCAGCTGTATCTTCACACACGGGTTGGTGATTTGACTTTGGCCAATGGTGTAAAACGGGTGATATTGGGTCAGTCACACGTTGTACATCTCTCCCGATTTCCAATTTCATTGAAATCAATAGACTGAAAACCAGAGTGATGTTTAAGGGCGGCTGAATCGATGTCGCCCGTTTTACACCATCACCCAAAGTCAAAATTACCCACTTTGTGTGATGTCATCAAGCTCCTTTTAAACAATGTGCCAGGAGTAGAGCTTTACCAATCAAACGAGGACACAATGATTGATGTCACACCTGATCACCATTCAGAAACAAATGAGTCCACCAGTAGTAGGGAACCTTCTCTTGAAAAAAGTATCGACCTTTTTACATCAGATTTTCATAATTTTCCTCTTAAACAGCAGTAAAGGCTAAAGTAACAAGTGAGTGACTTTTGTGGAGATTTTATTCTTGCTGCTGGCTGTAGAGTTAAATGATTAGAGCTGCTGGCATATACAAGGTTAATTGGGCATGAATTTTCTGTTTACAGCACTATCAATTCTCTGATAACTTTGCTCACTGAATTGATGGGTGGCTTTGAAACAAATTTGCTTTTCTGATCTGTATACAAGGCACAGAGTTTCAGTGTTGCACCTCGAAATAAACAATTGTTATACTTTAGTTTAATATGGCTCTTCAGTTAGGATGTTACAAACAGTAACAAGCAAGTTGCAGTCTATTCCTCCTCACCATTAATCAACTCAACTAGACTCAACATCACAACAACCCCAACAATTGTTGTTTGATGAAGACATGTTGCACTGTGCCTTGTATATATGAATGCTGATTTTCTGGAGCCTCAGTGTGATGAAATCAGGCTTTGTCGAGCTCCATTTCTGGTTCTCAACTCATCCGTAAACAATTGTCACATGGCTAATGCTCTGGCCTGCTGAGGTTGGATTATTAGAGCTCAGTTTCTGTAGCAACAGTTCATACCTTTCAATGTTTTTACGCAACAGTGAAAGTTATTTGTGCACTGCACAAAAAATGTTTACTTCTGTTTTCCTACAGTAAAAAGCATTGTAGAAAGGGTTGTCCATGCTTTGCACGCTAGCTCTGTAAAGACGTTGCAGCTCACACATGATTTGGTCCATGTGAACTGTGCTCTAGAATAAAATAAACTATGTTAAGTTCAGTACACCTATTTTCTCACTCCTCCTCAGACTACAAAACGTCTTCCTCATGCTAATGGATCTGGGAAAATCCATTTACTCCGTTACCTCCATCCAAGCAGATTTGATCTCTCCTTTTTAGTCACCATCTCCTCCCAAGAGGGCCACCTTCTTTTGTTGCACCTTCTGCACCAGGACCTCCAGGGCATTCTCGGCAACAGGAAGTTTCCCCACTTTCATATTTCCAGACAATTTTAGGATTCATCCAGTCTTGGCTACTTTTGCTGCAGTTGGTCACTGTAAGCACAAACTTTTCCACAATAAAAAACTTTTAAGAGCTGCTGCCGCACCGAATGTCCTGCCCGAAGAAAACTGTGCTGCTGCATAGGAAGCTGATTAAATTGAGGAGGAGGGCGGGCTAGCTTTGCAATATTCAACCAGGCCTGTTTTCCATCTGCCCACCCTTGCCCATGCCATGAGGCAACTTAACATAAGAACTTAAGAAATAGGAGCAGGAGTAGGCCATTTGGCCCTTCGAGCCTGCTCCACCATTCAGTAAGATCATGGCTGATCTTTTACCTCATCTCCACTTTCCTGCACTATCCCCAGATCCCTTGATTCCCTTAATATTCAAAAATCTATTGATCTCTGTCTTGAATATATTCAACGACTGAGCCTCCACAGCCCTCTGGGGTAGAGAATTCCAAAGATTCACCACCCTCTGAGTGAAGAAATTTCTCCTCATCTCAGTCCAAAATGGCCGATCCCTTATTCTGAGACTGTGACCCCTGGATCTAGACTCCCCAGCCAGGGGAAACATCCTCCCTGCATCTACCCTGTCGAGCCCTGTAAGAATTTTGTATGTTTCAAGGAGATCACCTCTCATTCTTCTAAACTCTAGAGAATATAGGCCTAGTCTACTCAATCTCTCCTCAAGGACAATCCCCCCATCCCAGGAACCAGTCTGGTGAACCTTCGTTGCACTCCCTCTTTGACAAGTATATTCTTCCTTCGGTAAGGAGACCAAAACTGTACACAATACTCCAGGTGTGGTCTCACCAGGGCCCTATATAATTGCAGTAAGACGTCTTTACTCTTATACTCAAATCCTCTTGTAATAAAGGCCAACATACCATTTGCTTTCCTCGTTGCTTGCTGTACCTGCATGTTAACTTTCAGTGATTCGTGTACAAGGACACCCAGGTCCCTCTGAACACCAACATTTCCCAATCTCTCACCATTTAAAAAAATACTCTGCTTTTCTATTTTTCCTACCAAAGTGGATAACTTCACATTTCTCCACATTATATTCCATTTGCCATGTTCTTGCCCACTCACTTAGCCTGTCCATATCCCTTGAAGCCTCCTTGCATCCTCCTCACAACTTACATTCCCACCTAGCTTTGTATCATCAGCAAACTTGGATATATTATATTTGGTCCCCTCATCCAAATCATTGATATAGATTGTGAATTGCTGAGGCCCAAGCACTGATCCTTGCAGTACCCCACTAGTTACAGCCTGCCAACCCGAAAATGACCCGTTTATTCCTACTCTCTGTTTTCTGCCCATTAACCAATCCTCAATCCATGCTAGTATATTACCCCCAATCCCATGAGCCCTAATTTTGTTTAAAAACCTCTTGTGTGGCACCTTATCGAATGCCAACTGAAAATCCAAATACACCACATCCACTGGTTCCCCCTTATCTAATCTGCTAGTTACAACCTTAAAAAACTCTTAACAGATTTGTCAAACATGATTTCCATTTCATAAATCCATGTTGACTTTGCCCAATCTTATTATTATTTTCTAAGTGCCCTGTTACCACATCCTTAATAATAGATTCTAGCATTTTCCCTACTACTGATGTCAGGCTAACTGGTCTGTAGTTCCCAGTTTTCTCCCTCCCTCCTTTCTTAAATAGTGGGGTTACATTTGCTACCTTCCAATCCACAGGGAGTGTTCCAGAATCTATGGAATTTTGGAAAATGACGAACAAAAAACTTATACCATCCACGGTTTCTAGGAGGAAACTAAACTAACGGTAATCAGGCAGTGAGTGTGAAAGTGGCGTTGGAGTCTAACTGACTTCACGACACTTCTTTGTATATACTCATGAGGTTCCCACCTAGATTTATCTCCACTGCAACATCAAACTTCCCATAAAAGGAGTAAGTGGGTGAAACTAGCAGCCTTTTTTGGGGGCCACTACCACCTGATTCTTGTGCAGTATTAACTACTGCAGGTATATATACACTGGCCCCGATTTTGCGGTGGATAATGACGATGAACTGTCAGCGTTCGCCATCATTACTCCTTTGAAACTGACCATAACTTCAGGAATTAGCGCATGTGTACCTAAACACGGAAATCCTGAAGTTGCGGTCAGTCATTCTCTTCTCCGACACCGTCTGCTCTGTAGACCCCACTAACCCCACCGGCAATCAGTGAAATCAATGGAACTGATGAAAACTTGAGCTTTTCTGCTCTAATATTGCTGTTAAATATCCCATTAAATGTTAAGCCTTGTTGAAATAGGTGTAACTGGAGTTTTAACAGCGTATTGACTGCTAAACAACCGTCTGGCCCTGAAAAACTGGTCGTTATATATGTGGAATGTCAATTTTCTCCATTATGATAAAAAATACGATATATTTTAAAAACAAATTGTTTGTTCATGATATTTTAGTTTCTACCTTCACCCCATATGTATGTCCCAATCTTTATTTTGTTCTCTGTATCATTTTTAAAAAGTGCAGATCATCAGTGCTTTTCATATCCTGGTTTGCTGTCTGTGAGAATTCGTCAATGTGATTGGCTGCTTAGACAGCTTGATGACATCATGGCTGCATCTCGCTAGGAATCCCCTATTGCCAGTACTGCATTCAATTACATAGGATTACATAGGATATACAGCACAGAAACAGGCCATTTGGCTCAGCCAGTCCATGCCGGTGTTTATGCTCCACTCGAGCCTCCTCCCGTCTTTCCTCATCTAACCCTATAATCATAACCCTCTATTCCCTTCTCCCTCATATGCTTATCTAACTACCCCTTAAATGCATTTATACTATTCGCTTCAACCACTCCCTGTGGTAGCGTGTTCCACATTCTCACCACTCTCTGGGTAAAGAAGTTTCTTCTGAATTCCCTATTTGATTTCTTGGTGACTATCTTATATTGATGGCCTCTAGTTTTGCTCTTCCCCACAAGTGGAAACTCTCTGTATGTACTCGATCAAAACCGTTCATGATTTTAAAGACCTCTATTAGGTCACCCCTCAGCCTTCTCTTTTCAAGGGAAAAGAGACCCAGCCTGTTCATCCTTTCCTGATAGGTGTACCCTCGCATTTCTGGTATCATCCTTGTAAATCTTCTCTGCACCCTCTCCAGTGCCTCTATATCTTTTTTATAATATGGCGACCAGAATTGCACACAATACTCCAAGTGTGGTCTAACCAAGGTTTGATACAGGTTTAGCATAACTTCACTACTTTTCAATTCTATCCCTTTAGAAATAAACCCGAGTGCTTGGTTTGCTTTTATTATGGCCTTGTTAACCTGTGTTGATACTTTGTGATTTGTGTATTTGTACTCTGAGATCCCTTTGCTCCTCTACCCCATTTAGATTCTTATTTTCCAAGTAATATGTGACCTCCCTATTTTTCTTACCAAAATGTAATACCTCACATTTATCTGTCGAGAAACCTAAAGTTTTTGCCACATAGATTGGGTAGCTTTCTTCGAGGTCAGCGGCGATTGCCGCAAATTACAGGCCAATATGTTGAATGTACATCTTATATGAGACTAATATCTGGTTAATATTCATGTATAATCATAGTATGATTAATATTGAACCTAATTCAATTCTTCATTAAATGTTTAGAGACAGAAACCATGAAGAAAGTGAAACCAAAACCTGCAGAGAAAGGTAACACAAAATTAAACCAATGAGATATTTATGGGTGTTTCTAACCTCACAGCTCTCCTTTGTTCCAATGCTAAAAGTACAAAAGCACCAGTGAGTCTCTGAGGATGGATGGGTTATCATGTCTAGCAATCTGCTCTCCAGTTTTCTCCTGCTCTTGGAAATGGAAAGAAAATGGAGATTAGTCCAGTTGAAACCAGTGTTTATCCGAACAAGACCATCTTGTAAAAATTTGTAATAATAAAGCTAATGGCAAAGTATAATTAAAAGAATCAAAATAGGAATTATATTCAGCAGCAGACGTATCTTTACACAGGTGTCCTTTGCAATCATTCCCAGTGCCACAGAAGGCATTAGTAGCGATTGTTTTGAATAGGATAAAAATGTATCCCATAGAATCACAACAAACCTCCAGCCCATGAGCAAATGATGCCAAGGAAAAGCGAGCATGTTCTAAAGAAAATTGTTTTTGACAGTCCAGAATCTGCTGCTGTTAATCCTGTCAAATTTATGTGAAGTGTCTCATAGAATAAAAAAAAATTAGGACTGAAACTCTGCAGTTAACCAGGTCACTGGGAAGGCACCTAATGGGACAGGCGGGCAAGAGCCGGCCTCCACTGATGCACTGGGCCCTGCTCCAGCCTAAAGAACAGAAACTCCCAAAGGAGGTTTTGCCCTTCACTGGGCATCCAGGAAGCTCCTGGAAGCAGTGGAGACACAGCACAACCAGGTCTCTGCTGATTTCCTGGGGGTTCTACCAGTTTCCCACTAGGAGACATTCAGAACCCCCAAGGAATCTTGGGGCCTATGATTATATTATTGGACACTGTTGAAAGCACTAGGCAAAACTAGTAGGAAGTGAGAATTCTCCATCACTAATAAAACTCTATGTTGCAATGTTGTGAAAGGCGAGACTATACCTGAATTTTTGTAGGATTCAGTGGTGGGTTAAAGAGATTTGTGCCTCATAATGAAATGTGTTGTGCACAGCACTTGACTAATTCCAAGGTTTATTGTTGTCCTGTACATGGACACTTAGTAAACTTCTGAATTCGTTCTGTCAGCAGAAATGACAGGATCTAACATCTGCTAGTACATGGGTATTAGAATGATCAAATTTGGGCGTAGCTACTGCATACAAAGAGAGCACGGCTTGATCCTAATAAGTGTTCAACAACCCGAAGTTGACCTTTCTCCTTTTAGTTTGGGTGGAATGAGCCAAATAAAAAAACTGAGTGCTCATTACAGCTGAGCCCAAGGCCAATTTTGTTGGCATTATATATAACATTCACAATTGCACAGAGCGATTATGACTCTCCAACAAAAAGAGGTGCTTATTGTTAGTGACAGGTTCTGGCCTCAGTATTGCTTCCTTTTTGCTGAATTTTAAAGGAGAAGGAACCTCGAGGGCTAAGGGATCAGTCCTTGGACCCCAGCTATTCACAATATATATTAATGATCTAGACGAGGGAACTAGATGTAATATCTCCAAGTTTGCAGACGATACAAAACTGGGTGGGCGTGTGTGCTGCGAGGAGGATGCCGAGAAACTCCAGGATGATTTGGACAGGTTGGGTGATTGGGCAGAAGCGTGGCAGATGCAATATAACGTGGATAAATGCGAGGTTATCCACTTTGGTGTCAAAAACAGAAAGGCAGATTATTATCTGAATGGCAATAGATTGGGAGAAGGGGAAGTGCAGCGAGACCTTGGTGTCCTTGTGCACCAGTCGCTGAAGGTAAGCATGCAGGTGCAGCAGGTGGTTAAGAAGGGAAATGGTATGTTGGCCTTCATAGCGAGAGGGTTTGAGTACAGGAACAAGGATGTCTTGCTGCAGTTGTACAGGGCCTTGGTGAGACCACACCTTGAGTACTGTGTGCAGTTTTAGTCACCTTATCTGAGGAAGGATGTTCTTGCCATGGAAGGAGTTCAGCGAAGATTCACAAGGCTGATACCTGGGATGGCAGGAATGACGTATGAAGAGAGATTGGGTCGATTGGGCTTATACTCGCTGGAGTTTAGAAGAATGAGAGGGGATCTCATTGAAACTTATAAAATTCTGACAGGACAGGACAAACTAGATGCAGGAAGGATGTTCCCGATGGTCGGGGAGTCCAGAACCAGGGGTCACAGTCTAAGGATAAGGGGTAAGCCATTTAGGACAGAAATGAGGAGGAATTTCTTCACCCAGAGAGTGGTGAACCTGTGGAATTCTCTGCCACAGAAGGCAGTAGAGGCCAATTCATTAAATAGATTCAAGAAGGAGCTGGATATATTTCTTAAGGCTAAAGGGATCAAGGGATATGGGGAGAAAGCAGGGACAGGGTACTGAATTTGGATAATCAGCCATGATCGCATTGAATGGCGGAGCAGGCTAGAGGGGCCGAATGGCCTACTCCTGCTCCTATCTTCTATGATTCTATGTACCAGAATGGTTAATACTTGGGACATGATTCAAGCATTTGGTTATTTTTACCTCTATCAGTTTTAACAGTAATCCAATTTACAGGCTTCTTCATTGAGTCCCTTGGAATATGTCCAATTGAGTCATTTACCTCCTCCGTTGTCCATTTGGGTGGGACTGCCCTCGCCTGGTTCCATTCCTACCTATCCAGTCATAGCCAGAGAATCACCTGCAATGGCTTCTCTTGTCGTTCCTGCACCATTATCTCTGGAGTCCCCCAAGAATCTATCGTTGGCACTCTCCTATTTCTCATCTACATCCTGCCCCTTGGCGACATCATCCGAAAACACAACGTCAGGTTCCAAATGTACGCTGACGATACCCAGCTCTACCTCACCACCTCCTCTCTCGACCCCTCCACTGTCTCTGATTTGTCACACTGCTTGTCCGACATCCAGTATTCGATGAGCAGAAATTTCCTCAAATTAAATGTTCGGAAGACCAAAGGCTTTGACTTCGGTCCCCACCACAAACTCCGTTCCCTGGACATCAACTCCGTCCCTCTCCTTGCTCACTGTCTGAGGCTGAACCAGACTGTTTGAATCTTTGGCATCCTATTTGACCTTGAGTTGAGCTTCTGACCCTATAACCTCTCCATCACCAAGACCGCCTACTACCACCCTCGTAACATCGCCCATCTCCATCCCTGCCTCAATTCATCTGCTGCTGAGACTCTCATCCATGCCTTTGTTACCTCTAGACTCAACTATTGCAATGCTCTCCTGGCTGGCCTCCCAATTTACACCCTCTGTAAACTTGAGCTCATCCAAAACTCTGCTGCCCGTATCTTAACTTGCACCAAGTCTAGTTCACCCATCACCCCTGTGCTCGCTGACCTACACTGGCTCCTGGTCCGGCAACACTTCGATTTTAAAATTAATCTCCTTCTTTCCAAATCCCTCCATGGCCTCCACCTCCCTATCTCTGTAAACTCCTCCAACTCTTCAACGCTTCGAGATCTCTGCCATTCCCCGATTTTCTTCGCTCCACCATTGGTGGCTGTGCTTTCAGCTGCCTAGGCCCTAAACGCTGGAATTTCCTCCCTAAACCTCTCCGCCTCTCTACCACTCTTGCCTTCGCTAATTTCAGTGAAAAATTAATGCAAGTAAAAGTGTTATTTCACCACCAACTCACATCAAAGGGTACATTTTGTGAATTTGTGCCCCAGTGTGGAGCCTCAGGCAATACACATCAGGAATATTGGGTGGGATAGGTAACAGATCCGACAGGATTTTCCATCTAGTAAAATTAATTGCTGTAAAATTCTGCAAAACTGTGAGATTAGATTTGGATTGCTCTAGCAAAGAGTTGGCACAGAAGTGATTGGAAGAATGGTTTCCTTGTATGCTGGAAGCTATTATGGTTCTGTGGTTCTAATTTGTTCTTGCCTTAAATCTGGTATCCTGTTAATTGACCTGGAAGTATATTAATTATTGTTTAAACAACCTATGCTGCAGAACAGCCATGTTGCAGTGTAATGTCCATGTTTTCATTTCAATTTTATTCAATTAATAATTCCTAGATGTAATCAATGTCATGAGTTTGGATATTGCATCATTACAGTGCATCATCTTTGTTTACATATAGTGGTGTTTGATAGACATTTCACCACTTTATGTCTGAAGTTTATTTTGTTGGCAATTTTTTAATGAGACCAATATTTTACTTTGCATAGGGATTATATCATTGCCATTATATTTACTAGAAAAGTCTAAGTAAAAAGAAAACAACTAGAGATCTAAAAGAAAAACAGAAAACGCTGGAAATATAAAGCAGACATGTCCCCATCCGTAAAGAGAAAAGATGGGTTAATATTTTGAACGTATACCATTCATAGAAAGAAAGAAAGACAGAAAGACATTGGGGTGGATTTTCAGCTTGCTACTCAGTCATAAAGCTGGTGTTGCGGATTAGTCGTCCATTATTCAATGGAAATAAAAATTGGGCGATTTCTGTAACAGGCGGCCAATCCACGACACCAGTGCCACGCCCGGGAGCCAGGTTGAACATCTACCCCCCTTACATTTATATAGCACTTCTACATTCCTCAAGATATCCCAAAGTGCTTTACAGCCAATTAAATACTTTTTGAAGTGTAGTCTGCACTGTTCTGTGGACAAACATGTGCAACCTATTTTTGCACAGCAAGATTCCTCAAACAACAATGCAATGAATGTCCAGTTAATCCAATTTTGGTTGAGGGATAAATGTCTACCAGAACACTTAGAGAAATTCACTGTCTACTTTGAAAAGTGCCATGAGATCTTTTACATCCACCTGTGAGGGTAAACAGGACCATGTCTCATTGGAGAGACAGCATCTCTGATAATGCCGCCCTTCCCACAGTACTGCACTGAAGCGTCAGCCTAGATTATTTGTTCAAGTCCTGCAGTGGGGCTTCGATTGACAACCTTCTCCCTCAGAAGTGAGAGTACTATCACTGAAATGTGCTGACACATTAGGGCTGATTTTAACTCACTCTGCCTGATGGAAACAGGGTGGTAGCAGTCTGAAAATGGCGTTGGGTCACATATTGCCTCGATTACACTGGAGCTCTGGCCACAGTCATCTTGGGAAGGGTTCTGATGAGATGGGTGGCCGGAGCGCCAGCCTGTTTCAGATGAGAGGACACTAGTAATATGCAAATTGAGGTCCTATATGTGTATATAGGACCCCGAATGCAATTTCGAGCTATAAGTTAGTGGAGCTTGTGCTGCCCATTTGTACCAGGTGTTGAGTGGCCTAACCAGCGGTCCTTAAAGAGACCACTGGAGACTTCTCAGAAAACGTCCCAGGAAATGTTTAATTTTTTGTTTGGTGCTCCTCCTGGGCTGAAGCCTCCCCCTACCGCCTGACTCTGACTGTTGCTCGGATCAGCATGGGTGCCAGCCTTCTCACAATTAGTGAGATGCAGCAGGATGCCCGATTGGCACCCATACCTCGCCAGCTGCATCTAAATAAGGCTCGGGCCTCACAATGGCTCCGACCTCACAGCGCACTTTGCGCACCACCCGCACATTATCTGTGTGAAGTTAAAATCATCCCTATTGAGGGGATACATCAGAAACATTGGGGCGAATTTTTACAGAACAAAACGGGTGGGTTGGAGGCGGGGGGAAGTGAAAGTTGGAAAAATCTAAAACCCGACCCCACCTGCCTCCAACTGGCCCACTTTCACCTTTTACTCAGGCGGGATGGGGGGGGCAGGCAGCCAACCTGCTGCCAGGAGGCAGGTAGGCATTTTAAGTATATAATGAGGCCTGAAGCCTCTGCTTTACCCTGCTTTGCAGGATTTACTGCAGGTGGCTTAGAATCCCAGGGCTCAGTATTCCCAGTGGCTGCAACGAGGTGAGCACAGCCGAGGAGAGCAATCCTTGTGGGCCGGGAGGAGCAGGAGTGCTTCCTCCTGGCCTCTCAAGCTCCCCCACCAGCAGCCCGCCCCTTCCCAGGGTCAGGGATCGTACCCCCCGACGGATCGACCTTGCCACCCCCCCTAAGGGTCCTGGATCGCAACTCAGCCCCGGGGTCGGGGATCGGACCCCCCCCTACCTCACTTGGACCTAGCACCTATCTGGTCCTGCGGTGTCTCCTGGTTAGCGTTCCCTTGTCAATCAGGCTGAATTCCGGGCGGGAAACCCGCCAATTACATCACACGTGCGGGGAAACCCAGAACTCCAGGTTTCCCGCCGTCTACCGGGTACCCCCACAGGTGGGAAATGGGAAAATCCCGGCCATTAACTTGTTTTTTTCTCTGCAGAAGCTGACTGACCTGCCGTATGTTTTCAGAATTTTTATTTCCATACTAGAAAAGTATGTTACATCCCAGTGCATGTTGGTCTCACTTCACTTTTCTCTTTTTTTTCAGCTAAACCACAAATGCCCAAAATATCAAGTAGGTATCCCATCACAAAGATGTTTGAAATCGCAGTCTGTAAAAGCATGTTTGAAACAGGGATTGATACAAAAACTTTCTAAACATTAAATATTGATTTTAGTACATATGTTTTTATAATATTTTTCAGTTTACTAATAAGTTACTGTTATTATTTTTGTGCAGATTATTTTCATATTTATGTCTTAAACTCTGCCACGGGGGCAGTTTATTTTCCTGGAAATCCTGTATGGTGGTAAAATTATCTAGTGTGGTTCAAGACGCATTTGTCCTGCTTGCTCAAGTTTATAATTAAACTTTTTGGATTTATTTTATTATTCCACAGTTTTCCCTTCTTAAGTCTTCATGCCACAGTGTTGCCAGCTCTCTCAAATCCATCGCGAGAGACGCAATTTCAGAGTGAAATAAAGCATCACTCGCATCTTGTGATGGAACGCCTAAATCTCAGGATTTTTGGGGGGGAAAAGACGCCGATTTCCGCATGCACAAGAAAAATACGTCAAAAGCCACTTGCATCGTGCTTTCCGCAATCTTTTCCGCTGATTCAAGATTCAATTTGCTCGAATCAGGGTCCGCCTACAAAACTGGCCACATCTCCAGGTCAAAATTGGGAGATTCCACTAATTGCGCTGGTTCGGGAAAGCTCTTCAAATTGCGCTCATTTCTTTAGGCGCACAAGCACTAGTAGGCACGGTTTAAAAGTTCTTTCATATCGAAAGATATTTATTACAAAGAAACAGGCTAGTGTACACCAATGAACCTATGAAATGGATCAGTATAGCTTTTAAAGTCATTTTCAGTGATTTTTAAATCGGGTTACTCACAGGTGGAGGGCTTATTAAAATGCTTATTTTTCCTGATAAATCCATTTTCAGCTGTATTAATAAAACTGCACCAGGTTACCACTCTTAAAGACATCAAGGAATACTTTTTAATGGAAATAAATAAAAGAAACAATTACATTTTGTTACACTGCCCAATTGTGCTGGTTCATGGAAGATTTTACATTTGTGATTATTAAATTAATTTTAGCGGAAACATGAAGCCTAACCTAACTAGCACAATTTCCGAACTGTGCCCAAAGCGGAAACACTAAGTCTACGTCCTCTTGTTCCTGGTATCCTCCTAGTGAATCTGTATTGTACCTTTTCCATGGCTATAATAGCTTTTCTGTGATAGTTTTCCCAGAACTGCACGCTGTATTCAACTATGGCCCAACAGTGTCATTTTACTTCCTTGATTTTCTATCCTCATTACATAGATTACATAGGATTACATAGGATATACGGCACAGAAACAGGCCATTCAGCCCAACCAGTCCATGCCGGTGTTTATGCTGCACTCGAGCCTCCTCCTGTCTTTCCTCATCTAAATCTAGCAGCATAACCCTCTATTCCCTTCTCCCTCATATGCTTGTCCAGCCTCCCCTTAAATGCATCTATACTATTCGCTTCAACCACTCCCTGTGGTAGCGAGTTCCACATTCTCACCACTCTCTGGGTAAAGAAGTTTCTTCTGAATTCCCTCTTTGATTTCTTGGTGACTATCTTATATTGATGGCCTCTAGTTATGCTCTTCCCCACAAGTGGAAACACTCTCTCTGCATTTACTCTGTCAAAATGTGTAAACCTAGAATTCCAATTTGCTTTTTATATCATTTTTCCACCTGTTATCCGCCATTTATAGATCTCTGTATCTGTATCCCTAGCTCTCTCTCTCTTCAGTCCATTGTGAATACTTCCATTCTCTATTCTTTTTCACAAAATGTGCTACCTAACATTTATCCATGTTGAATTATATTAACCATATATCTTCTCATTTCTCCAACCTGTCTGTGTTCTTCTGCAGTCTCTCATATTCTTTCTCAAGTGTGCCAACAAACAAGTTTCAGTATCACTCTCTTTCTACTAATGTCCAAGTGATTTATACTTTTGGGTAACGAGAGGTGCCAACACAGTTCCATGGGCATGCTACTAACTATACCCTGCCAATCCCAAGAAACATCTTTTTATTCCTACTCTCGGTATTTATCCTCAGCTATTTCTCTATCCATGCTGCCACTTTGTTTATAATGCCATGGGTCTTAATCTTCACAACAAGTGTCTTATGGAACACCTTCCCAAATGATTTTTAGAAGTCCAATGTACCACAGCTAATGAGTTCTATTTTCTCTATGCACTTGGTATTTTCCTTGAAGAATTGGATTAAATTGGTGTTGATTGTCTCTGATTAGCCCATATCTTTCAAAGTGTTCAGTGATGTTATCCTTTATGATGGTCTCTAGTAGTTGTCATACTATTAACATGAGAATGACTGGTCAATAGTTACCTAATGTAATCCTTTCCCCTATTCTGACTAACATGCAGCATTTGCCCCCTCCAGTCCTTTGGTACAACTACTATTTCCAAATATTTTTGAAAATGATGGCTAGTACTTCTCACTCACCTCTCTTAGTATTAGGGAGTGCAGACCATCATGTCTGGTAGCTTAGCAACTTAAAGTGCCATTAACACTTATGGTATAGTTTCCTTTTTCATATCCACATAGATAGTTATGCTTAATGGGAGTATTCTTGCCTCTGAATCAGAAGTTGTAGATTTAAGCCCCATTCTAGGACTTGAGCGCATGGTCTAGGCTGGCACTTCAGTGTAGTAGTGAGGGTGTGTTGTATTGTGGGGATGCCATCATTTACAAAACACATCTGCTCATTCAGGGGAATGTAAATGATTCCATGGTACTCTACGAAGATCAGAGCAAGGATTTCTCCTGATGTCCTATCCAACATTTTCCCCTCAACCAGCGCCACCAAAAGCAGATTAGCTGGTCATTAATTTAGTTTGCTGTTTGTGGGAGCTTGCTGTGCGCAAATTGATTGCCATGTTTTCCTACATAACAACAGTGACTACACTTCAAAAGTAATTCATTGGCTGTGAAAGACTTTGGGGCATCCTAAGGAAGTGAACTATTTTATTTATTTTCATCTATTAGTTCTTCCTCCCTCTCCTTCTTTGATACTTCTCAGTCTATTCTTCACCCTCCTGTATTAATAAGGAGGCAAAATACTTGTTAAGCATCTCTACCATCTGTCATTCTCTAGTAAAAGGTTGCCTTTTTCACCCCTTAGTGGCTCCACACCTTTTTTCACTATACCTTTTCTTTAGTGTGCTTTCAAATGCTTTGCTGTTACTCTTTATGTTAATTGACAGCATTTTTTCATAGTGTCTCCTAATTTTTTTAATCACTGTTTTACTTCTCTTCTGTGATTTTCATATTTCTTCTGTTTTTTCTATTACTCATCTTCACTCTATTGTATGCATTCTCTTAGATTTTACTTTTGATCGAATCTCTTTATTCACCCATGGAACTCCAGCCTTTGCTGCAACCTTTTTACCCTGGTCAGAATATTTTTAGTTTATACACTACCTGAATTGTACTCAAGTATTTCTCACTGCTGGTCATCTGGTTTATCCAATTAACTTGAGCTAGATCCACTTTCTTCGGCCTAAACTTTTTCTTTTACAGTCCAGCACCTCTGTCCTTGACTTCGTGTTTTCTTTATCTATTCTGACAGTAAACCCAATTGTGTTGTGATCATTGATCCCTACATGTTCTCCTACTTTCAGATTGTTTACTTGTCTTACTTTGCTACCCAGAACCAAGTCTACTAGTCCGAATATCTTCATTGGACTTTTAATGTACTGACTTAGGAAACAGTCCTGAATGCATTCTGTGAACTCTTCCTCAAACTTGACCACCATTGTTAATGTTATACCATTGGATAGTTAAAGACCCCTTAAAGGAGTTTGCTTGACAACTGTCCATTGAAAACTTTTGACAAACTACAACAAAAATGATTAAATACTCTTTAACTGTTTTAAGATTAATGTGTGGAAAAGCAATCTGATTTTCCAAGATTCACTCCCAGGGAACACCTTTCAATGCCAAGAACACCAAAGTGGAACATCTCTCCTGAAATTTGTGACATCACTGTGTGTTTGTAAGAGTTTAATCTGAGGTGTATTATTGGACATGCAGTACATATTACAGGGAAAGAATAGTCCCCATTCTGTGAGGCATCCTGGCGTAATTGCCATGTATCAAGTATGCTGGCATGCCAACCCCTGTTCAACCACACTGTATTAAGTGAGGTGTTTATGTTACATTCAGTAACTAGGCCAGAAGCCGCAGGCTGTATTCATATGTCATGTGCATTCAGCATGATTAAATATATTCAGTTTCTTTGTATGAAATAATCTTGTATTGATTTCTCTTAAGATTCAGCTTAGAAAGTCAAGGTAAGGAATAAAACTCCTGGCAATCTTTCATTCTCACCTTTAGTAACTTCCAATTCACTTTGTCACCTGATTTTTTTTCCAGCCAGTTCAACAAAGCAAAAAGCAGCACGTATGTAGTTTGGGGAACACTAAGCCTGCAAGTGATAATTAAGTGCATGCTACCATAACACTCATGCAACTATCTATGCTTATTTGACTTCTGCTGTTCAAGACTGTTCTGATCTGTCTATTTATTAAAGTTATATTTTGTAAACAGACAGGAGGAATTTATAAGACAATAACACATCCAGGGGGTCAAACTGATTTGTGAGCCAGGAGATCAAAATTTGATTAGTTTATACAAATTATTCACACCCCTGGATTATGTTCATTGCCCTTCTATCTATCCATTTACTTTTTATTTCACAATGTATATTTATTTGTAAAGATGCAGATTGTTGGTGATTTGGCATTACTCAGTGTTGCTATGGTGGCTTCAATTAATGCACTTGTAATGTAAGCAAATGCATGATGTTGATCATATGATGTTTAGAGTGGCATTGCAAAATGATTTATTATGTGGTAAGGTGCACTACCAGATATAGGGGGGTGACTGTCCGCGCAGGTTCTCCTGCTCATCCTCTGTAACATTGATGAAAAAGCAACAGAGCCTTGGGAAAACTGCTAATTTAGTGGAATGAAAGGGGACGTAGGCATGACCTCTCATTTTCCCCAACCAGATTAATTGGATGGAAAAAATGGTAGATCAAAACACAGATCAGCAGTGGGAGATGTTTAACTATGAGCTGAATAAGGTGCAGCTTAAATACATTCCTACTAGGAGTAAAGAGGATGTGATAAAGGCTGGGGGTTCAAAAGAAGAGGTTGGAGCAAAAATGAGATTTTAAAAAAGGGCATATAATACTATAGGGGGATAATCCAGAAGAGAACTGAAAATTATACAAATAGAAGGAAAACTGGAGTTTAGGAAGGCTAAGAGAGAGTATGACTGAAGACTGGTGGTCAACATAAAGCGAATAAACCAGAGATTTTATTTGTCTGTGTAGATGGACTATTTGAGCTAGATAGGTTAGGAAAAGTGAGGGGTCATGCTTATAAACTACGCAAGCATAGGACTAGGTTAGATGTCAGGAGATTTTTCTTTATGCAAAGAGTTGATGACACCTGAAACAAGTTGCCGGCTCGAGTAGCGAGTGCCGAATTCTCCGCGATAGTTCAAAAGGAAGTGGATGGGTTTCTGGCTGTGGCCAATATCACTGTGTACATAAGGTAAGTGGGACTAGGGTTTGTACCTCATGGTCACGGTGATCTCCTGGAACTTGTTTTTGATCGCCCCAGGGGGTTGGAGAGGAATTTCCCAGATTTTATTCCTTGAATTAGCCTCGGGTTTTTTTTACCTGGTGTTTTGCCTCTCTCAAGAAATTACATGACTACTAGAGGGAAGGAACACTGGTGATTGAATATGAGCTAAATGTTCAACTCAGTCAAATCAAATTTGGCAGCAAGAGCTATGGAAGATTTAAACAAAAGTAAGTGGTATAATCCTGATATGTCCATTGAGAGTGATGTTTGATGTAGGCAATCCTGACTATCTAAGAATCTCTGCATCTCTAATGACTTCTGAGACATATTGTCAGTTTAATAACATGCTTGAAGCTTATTAATGTATTAACGGTATGCAATAAACCAATGCAGTGCTCTTGATTTACTTGTGACTTTTTGAAATGGTTGCTTCAATTACCTTTTGTGCATTATACTCGGCTTTGCCCCTTTTGCTTCAGAAGCCCGCAGTGCATTAAAACAATCGATTGATTAGTATTAATGCTTTAGGTAGTCTCCTGTTTTTGTGCTTGGATGCTTAGAGCTTTCTGTGCCAACCAATTATGTGGATTTTCTAAACCTTAATCAATGAAATGTTAGCGTGCCAAACAAAATGTGCTAAGACAAAGCAGCAGGGATCTCATCCTGTGATTTCATTTCCCAGAGAAACCTTCTCCAGCCAAAGCAGCAAGTATGTATATTCCGTGATATTTAATCAAGTTTTGCTTGCATTTCATTTTTGATGCATTCCACTTATGCATATGTGAAGTAAAAATTTGAAACCAGACCATTTTAGTAAGCTTAAAATTGTGGTGTTGTTTGAACACTGTGCAGTATAACATAAGCTAATTCTGTATTGGCTCACTTTATTTGATTCAGCTGTGGCTCAGTGGGTAGCACACTCACCTCTGAGTCAGAAGGTTGTGGGTTCAAGTCCCACTCCAGGGACTTGAGCACGTAAATCTAGGTTGACACTCCAGTGCAGTGCTGAGGGAGTGCTGCACTGTCAGAGGTGCCGTCTTTCAGATGAGACATTAAACCAAGGCCCCGTCTGCTCTCTCAGGTGGACGTAAAAGATCCCATGGCACTATTTCGAAGAGTAGGGGAGTTATCCCCGGTGTCCTGGACAATATTTATTCCTCAATCAACAAAAACAGTTTATCTGGTCATTATCGCATTGCTGTTTGTGGGAGCTTGCTGTGCGCAAATTGCTGCCGCGTTTCCCACATTACAACAGTGATTACACTCCAAAAAGTACTTCATTGGCTGTAAAGCGCTTTGAGACGTCCGGTGGTCGTGAAAGGCGCTTTATAAATGTAAGTCTTTCTTTGATTATTATACCCATATTCTCTTACTTTCCATTTTGTTTTTAGGTTCTAAACCTGCACCTGAATCAGGTACAAATTCTCTTTTGAAACATTATTACAAAATCCAGCAGATTTAGGCAACTTTTATTTTATTCATCGCAGACATCCCCATACAGAAGTAATGTTCCATTTGATGATGACATACCATGGTGGTCTGTGCTACTATTTGCATAGGAAATTCCGAATTACCTCACACCACTTATGCATAATGACTGCCATTGTTCAGAGCTGGGAAGGGTCGTTCACTTATAGCAGTTGCAAGCCCAAGATTGTCTCCTGGATTTGTGCGTTTATTCAACTTGTTGAAAACAAAAAAAAAAGGTCCAATTGCCATTTCACCACCATTTCTTTCACTTACAGAAATATAAATAACTGGCAGCATAGTTGCATTGCCACCCCATCACCAACTAGCTGGTCTTACTGGTGCAAATTTGTACAGCTTGTGCAATATTTCACCGCTCCCCTAAGCCATGTACCTACCTCAATATGAGATGATCATTTTTGTCCCCCCCTCTTTTTCTGTGAGAAGCAGCTAGATTTCCACTGTGCCCATCCTACAGCTCCACTGCTCTCAGACTCAACCCATTGATTAGCAACACTGTCACAATCGAACATATTAAAACCGATCACCTTTTTTACTCTCATAACAGGGAAAATCTATGCTCACGCTCTTAATGTTTGGATGCTGATTTTAATTTATTTTTGCAATACAATATCTATAATTTTTCAGATGTGCTTGGTTCTGGCTTTTTTGCCACAGTGCATTGGGGAGTATCTTCATATCTGCTGTGAAACATTAAGACAAAATAATAATGGAGCATATTTCTTAAAGGCTGATGTTCATGACCGCGGTTTCACTGAATAAGCCACACTGTCTTTTTAATTACAAGGGATTCTGGGATTTTTACCAATGTTTTGGGGCTTGTCCATGACGCCATCCTTTTTAAAATAAGGCTTACTGATTTATAGACTGAATGAGTCAAATTTCACTTTTATTACATGGAAGTTTTCAGATTCTTACCACTGTTTTGGTGACCATATTCTGTAATTCTGTCTTTTTTTTTCTATGGAAAACACAAAATCAAGTGGCCCTACTGAAATTGATACTTATTTGTTTCATGCAGACATTGTAAACAGCCTCGGTAACAAAGCAGTGCAAATATTTTCAATGTAACACTGAAGCTTTGACTGTGTGGTGCCCATGTTGCATTCACCAAGGACCTGGACAAATTTTTAATAAGTGTACTTGACTGTTTAAACTTGCCTAGTCATTGAGAGACAATAGTTAAAAGAAAAGAGCTCAATACAATCATATTTCAGTACTCAGAATAAATAATAATTATGCTTTATTGTGTTGCAACTCATGAGAATGACATTAAAGGCAAAATATTCTGAGACTCCATGCCACTAGTGGTGTTATCAGTGGACCACTTTTCAGAAAAACGTGGGTACACTGCCCAAGATTTTCCATATGTTGGTATTAATAGTGGAAAATCACGAGCAGTATACCTATGGTTAAATAAACTTCTCACTGTGCCAATGGAATGCAGCCTCCGAAAAGCCCAGCCTAACACTTCTACCGTAAATAGATTTATTTTAGTGGATTATGTGAATAAAGAAATGTTCTGTATGCTTTGTGCCTCCCTCCCTTAACAACTTGCTGTATTTAGCATAATTTCTTTCTCACTTGTAAGGATGGGTCATTCTAGCCATTCCATGCTGAAACATTGAGCCCGATAATAACTCGGAGCCAGGAAGAGAGTGGGGGGGTGGGGGGGTGAGGGGGAGGGAGGATTTGCAGACGGGAAACCTGGAAGTATGGGTTTCTTGCAGGTTTAGCAGCAGAATTTAGCGGCAGGACCTGCTTTAAATGATCTCAACAGGCTTCCCGGCAACAGATTGACAGGCTGTCAGTCTGTCGGCTGGAGAGCAGCCTGGGACCAGAAGTCAGGTAAGTCCGACATCACGGGGTTGGCGGGGGGGGGGGGGGGGGGGAAATCGGACATCACTGGGGGAGGTGTTGGTCAGCTGATCGTGGGGTGTTTAAAAGGTAAGCTTGGTGGGCCGGGGGAAAACACTGCTGCTCCTCCTGGCCCACAAGTAGTGCAATAAAGGAACTTACCTCATGGATCCGGCCTTTCTCGTCTCTTTTCATCTGCCAGGATTCTTAAGGTTCGGGAAACACGGCCTGCAGCAGTTTAAAAATATAGGATTAGTTAAAATGGAGGCACGCAGCCTCCTTAAAATATTTTAGTGAGCGATCTGCCTCCTGAGAGCGGATTGGTCACCCGCTCCCTTACCCACCTCCACTAAAACTGGAAGTAGGCAGATTTCCCATTTTTAAATTTTTAACCCCCCTTGTTCCAGCATTATAGCCATCTATATTAATTCTCCAGAGAAGCTGACAGTGACTGGAATTGTTCATTTTTTAAGTCAAAGATTGGTTTAGACATGAGGAGGTAGATTTTTTTGTTTTTACCACCTTGGCAGAATGCAGCAAAGTAAAGGAAGAGGACTAATTTGCAGGGTTATGGGGAAAAAGCTGGGGAGTGGGACTAAATTGGACAGCTCTTTCAAAGAGCCGGCACAGGCACGACGGGCCGAATGGCCTCCTTCTTTGCTGTAAGATGCTAGGATTCTATAGTGAGCACAGAGGATTACACACCCGTAAAAGAGCCAACACCTTTTCTGCGGGTGATGTAGTGTGTGGTGATGAAGGGTGAGCTAGGGGAGGGGGAACCTCAGTTACTCTGCTGCTACTGGCAGCAGAGTAAAAACAGCTCTGTCTATGTGCAGATTCCTCGGAGCACTGTGGGGGATACTTTCAGTACATCTGTTTTCATTGCCTGCTTTCTGCTCTCTAATATGGAGCTCATTTAAAAATTCTATTTTTAATTACTATGCAGCCACAAATCAGCAAAAATATCACGAGCTTTATGACCAAGAATAAAACTATTAAGTCTTTGGCACAGAAACAGCCCATGTTATTTAGACAGTGTGCCCACTGAGGAGATTTTCAATTACCTCAGGGAGGGGGAAAGCAGGAGATTTGTAAAGTAGATCTGTTCATCATGCTATTTTATGGCTATTTGCAAATTAAGCAAATTGTTTCAGAGGGTAAAAGGTCACACGAGTGTATAAATCTAAATAAGTGATTGCAGCAGTGTATAATCTTGGAGAGAGATGTTAGCTGACACTTGCTGGGACATTATTGCTGAAACTACAGTATCTCCTTCTCAGGGCACAAGTGCATTACACTCATAACAGCACTTAATATGTCTGGATCCACTTACCACCCATACCATAAATTGGCCTGACCTTGCTGAGTACTTTTCAGTTAAATGCATTGCTTAAATGGATCAAATGTACGACAGCCAACATGCTTTGCAAGCTGTATTCTATTATGAATTTTGCAATCATATTTACATTTTCTCCTTCAGCAAAGAAGAAGTTGGAGAGAAGAGAAGAACCAAGTAATTAAAGCGTTTATGCAATTGTTCTTCACAAAAAGCTCTTCAGTTATGAATAGATACAGGGAAAGCAAAGTGGGATATGTTTGTATTTCAGGACACTGATTTAATATTCAACCATCTAACAGTTTGCATCATTATGACAGTCAGTTCAGTTGTAGCTCTCTGACTATATTTGATGCCTGAAAAGTACCAGACCCCTATAGATAAGATCAGAGTTAACTTGTATAGAAATCCACACAACAAAACTGCTTCAGGAAAGGATAGATGCAACGGATCTCAGATCATAATCTGGATCATTTTTATTTTCAGCCTGCAAAATGGACCATGCAAAATAAAAGAGCGTACAAATTCCACGGTGCTGCTAGGCTACCAGAAGTGAGCTGAGGCAGAATTTTGACCTGTCGCTTTGACCCTGTCTACGTCCCTATCCCAAATCCTGGTGAGGGGGCCATTTAAATAAGTGGAGATGGGCCCCTGTGCCTGTAGTGGTGCAACAGGGACCTTGCAGAGACATCATAACCTCAGAACGGCAGGATACTGCTCCAAGAGGGGATGTCAGAGATGGGCTCGACCCAAGTATAAAGGTGGGCCAGTTGCATCTATCCTTTCCTGCAGTATAGAAGGCACATTTATATGTTTTGGTGATTTTTAAAAATATTTGTCAAGTTAAGAAGCACCACAGTTAGGGCATGGGGCACTTTTCTACTCTTTGTACTCAGCATCAACCTTAAACACTCCTGGATCAGTTTGAGCCAATACAACAATGCACAGCTTTCTTAATCCAACCCCAAGCTCAGAAGAGCGCCCTCTATTGTACCAGTGTGAACTTTTCTATTTCCCATGCCATTGCTCTGAGTGGCACTGTCAATTTTACATCAATTTGTGCGGTAATAGACATACTTGTGGTGTGGAACCTCACCACTAGCAACTGGATTGAAACTTCCCAAAGTGCTTTCACTTTGACCTCTAGCAGCTGGCAGGGAGAGGGGTCTTTCATCCCAGGAGGCTGCTATAGATTTGAAAGACAATGGCCCAACTCAAGAGCCACCCAGTCTGCTATTTGTAAGAACTTTCAACCTGAACATACTTTAGAATCAATTAGAAGACATGAGACATAAATACTTATTTCCATTATACAATATTATATAAGCTAGCTATAGAATTTCAGCTGTAATAGGTGATCAACTGCAACTGATTTATTACTAAAATAATAGTAATATCTTGGATGTTAATACTTTGGTGTGAATATCATCACACATCAATAACACAGAGGGCTGGATGTCATGTCCAAAAATGAGGATCAAAGTCAATGTACAGTGGGACCCAATGATGAATAAAGCTATCCATAATGTTTACAGAGTTTTAGAAACATTCCATGTCATGAAATTATTTCAAGTCCATTATTTTTCTCAGAATTCAGATAGAATTAAACGAGGTGGCTGCAGAGGTACTGGGTGCATTGGTTTGATCTTCCAGAATTCCCTAGATTCTAGAACAGTCCCCGTGGATTGGAAGGTAGCAAATATAAGCCCGCTGTTCAAGAGAGGAGGGAGAGAGAAAACAGGGAACTATAGGCAAGTTAACCTGACATCAGTAGTAGGGAAGATGCTAGAATCTATTATGAAGGACATGGTAACGGAGCATTTAGAAAATCATAATCTGATCAGGCAGAGTCAACACAGTTTTATGAAATGGCAATCATGTTTGATAAATCTATTAGAGTTTTTTGAAGTTGTAACTGACAGGGTAGATAAGGGGGAACCAGTGGATGTAATATATTTGGATTTTCAGAAGGCAATCGATAAGGTGCCACACAAGTGGTTGTTAGACAAGATTAGGGCTCATGGGATTGGGGGTAACATATTAGCATGGATTGAGGATTGGTTAATGGACAGAAAGCAGGGAGTATGAATAAACTGGTCATTTTCAGGATGGCAGGGTGTAACTAGTGGAATACCGCAAGGATCAGTGCTTGGGCCTCAGCTATTTACAATGTATATCAATGACTTAGATGAGGGACCAAGTGTAACATATCCAGGTTTGCTGACAATACAAAGCTAGGTGGGAATGTAAGCTGTGAGGAGGGTGCAAAGAGGCTGCAAAGGGATATAGACTGGTTAAGTGAAATTATGCACTGGCCCCAAATTATCCATTTTGGTAGGAAGAATAGAAAAGCAGAATATTTTTTAAAAGGTGAGAGACTAGTAAATGTTGGTATTCAGAGGAATTTGGGTGTTCTTGTACACAAATCACAGAAAGTCAACATGCAGGTACAGCAAGCACTTAGGAACGGAAATGGTATGTTGGCCTTTATAGTAAGGAGGTTGGAGCATAAGAGTAAGGAAGTCTTGCTGCAATTATATAGTGCTTTGGTGAGACCAGACCTGGAATACTGCATACAGTTTTGGTCTCCTTACCTAAGGAAGGATATACTTGCCTTAGAGAGAGTGCAGCAAAGATTCATTAAATTAATTCCTGGGATGAAAGGGCTGTCCTATGAGGAGAGATTGAATAGACTGGGCTTATATTCTCTGGAGTTTAGAAGAATGAGAGGTGATCTCATTGAAATGTATAAAATTCTTAGAGGGCTTGACAGGGTAGATGCAAGAGGCTGTTTCCCCTGGCTGAGACAATCTGGTCAGACCAGGCATACCTCCCCGATGGGGGTGGAAGTGGGGACCATTAATGGCTCCAGGCTGGGATCAAGTCCTGGACCCCTGAAGAATATTTTTTTTAAATATTTTTTAATACAGCTCCCTTATAACTGGAGCTGCCGGGACACCATTAAGTAGGGGGGAATCCTGCTACTCCCCACCCTGACGAAAACACTCCACTAGACATTCCAGCATTTCCAATATGGCGTGCCCCCTAGCTGCATCCCTCATGGCGTGGGTACCATCAATGGGATTTAGTGTTAAATATTCTGGTCAACACTGGCCACTGATGAAATCACGTCCCATTAAGTACACCGATTTTCACAGCTTCTGATGGGCCACTCAGTCACCTATTTGCACAGATTTTTATGCCAGCAGCGCAGTGTCTCTAGCAGACAAGACGTTTCATACCATTGCTCAATAAATTCTCAGTCACTTAACTCTCACCTGGCTAGTGACAATCGCTTCCTATTTGAACACATTGCAGAGGCAGTTATATTTTATGCAACATCTGCTGTTACATTCAACAAAATGTTCTGCTCTCCAGCTCCTTAAAGATCTGGAACTCGTATTTTAAATAGATTGGGGTAGATCTTGACTTTGTGCGATAGTGTAAAATAGGCGATAGCAATTTGGCAGCCCGTTTTTACATCTCCTGATTTTTTATTTACATCGAAGTTAAAAAAAAGCCAATTGCATTTTGGGCTTTGTAAATAGGGACATAGAGAACAAGACATATAAGAACATAAGAAATAGGAGCAGGAGTAGGCCATTCGGCCCTTCGAGCCTGCTCTGCCATTTAATGAGATCATGGCTGATCTTCTGCCTCAATTCCATTCACCGGCCTTATCGCCATATCCCTTGATGCCCTTACTAGTCAGAAATCTATTGACTTCTGTTTTGAATATACCCAATGACTGAGCCTCCATAGCCCACTGGGGTAGAGAATTCCAAAGATTCGCCACCCTCTGTGTGAAGAAATTTCTTCTCATCTCAGTCCTGAATGGCCTACCCTTTATCCTGAGGCTGTGGACCCTGGTTCTAGACTCCCCAGCCAAGGGAAACATTCTCCCAGCATCCACCCTATCAAGCCCTGCAATACTTTTATATGCTTCAATGAGATCCCCTCTCATTCTTCTGAATTCAAGCGAATACAGGCCTAGTTTACTCAATCTCTTCTCATAAGACAGTCCCGCCATCCCAGGAATCAATCTCATGAACTTTCGTTGCACTCCCTCTATGGCAAGTATATCCTTCCTTAGGTAAGGAGACCAAAATTGTACACAGTACTCCAGGTGTGGTCTCACCAAGGCCCTATATAATTGGAGTAAGACTTCTTTACTTCTGTACTCAAATCCTCTTGTAATGAAGGCCAGCATACCATTTGCCTTCCTAATGGCTTGCTGCACCTGCACATTCACTTTCAGTGACTCATGTACAAGGACACCCAGGTCCCTTTGAGCATCTGCATTCCCCAATCTTTCACCATTTAGGAAATACTCTGCCTTTCTGTTTTTTTCTACCAAAGTGGATAACTTCACATTTATCCACATTATATGCCATGTTCTCGCCCACTCACTGAGCCTGTCGAGACCCCTTGAAGCCTCTTCACATCCTCTTCGCAACTGACACTGCCACCTAGTTTTGTGTCATCAGCAAATTTGGAAATGTTACATTTAGTCTCCACATCCAAATCATTGATATAGATTGTGAATAGCTGGGGCCCAAGCACCAATCCTTGCGGTGCCCCACTAGTCACAGCCTGCCATCCTGAAAAAGACCCGTTTATCCCTACTCTTTGTTTTCTGTCTGTTAACCAATTCTCAATCCATGCGAGTATATTACCCCCAATTCCATGTGCCCTAATTTTGTTCACCAACCTCTTGTGTGGGATCTTATCGAAGGCCTTCTGAAAATCCAAATACACAACATCTACCGGTTCCCCTTTGTCTACTCCACTAGTTACATCCTCAAAGAACTCCAATAGGTTTGTCAAACAGGACTTCCCTTTCATAAATCCATGTTGACTCTGCCCAATCTTACTATTAGTTTCTAAGTGCCCAGTTATTGCATCCTTTATAATAGATTCCAGCATTTTCCCAACTACTGATGTGAGGTCTGTAGTTCCCCGTTTTCTCTCTCTCTCCTTTCTTAAATAGCGGGGTTACATTTGCTATCCTCCAATCTGCAGGAACCGTTCCAGAATCTATAGAATTTTGGAAAATGACAACCAATGCGTCCACTATCCCAATGGCCACCTCTTTCAAAACCCTAGGATGTAGGTCATCCGGTCCTTGAGATTTATCGACTTTTAGTCCCATTAATTTTGCTAGTACTGCTTTTTAACTAATAATAATTTCTTTAAGTTCCTCATTCTCGCCACACACTTATTGAGTGTTTAGCGCCACGAGATGGCACTAAAACGCCGGTTGACGCTCTATCGCCAGCTGATGGAGGTTCCAGTGCTGCACGCCATATCCATCTTGCCGGTAGCGCTGCTGCTAAACTCGGTTGCCGGGGACATCGCAATCACGGAGATCATGACGTCAGTGAGTGTGCAACACTCACTTGATGCCCGATCTCCCAACTTCGTTTTGGCTATTGAACTTACCGGCTGGGGAAAGCAACAACAGGTTGAGGTGGCATGCAGTAGCAGGAAGCCAGCTGCAGCGACTCTCTTTAAAGGGATCATCACCAATCACTCGCATCTGACAGGGTTTTGACATTTGAGTGGCTGTGTGCTACTTCCTGCAACTGCAATAGTTTTCTTTAATCATTTCAAGGTTATTTGGTATCAGGGAATGTTTTGGCAAGTACAAAACTCCCTCATTATTTTTGAAATGCTTCAACCTACAACATTTGCTAAAAGTAATAGGGGCTGTACTGGCAGTCGACCTCACCCTCCAGGATCTACAGCGGAGGGAGCGGAGGCAGCGAGAAAGATGGGAACATGTGCCCAGAGGGAGAAGAAGGGCCATCAGCATGCTCAACAAGAGGCCTTACACTCCTAGAGTCTTCCGACATCAGTTCTCCTACCTTCAATTAAGCGAGGAGCAGTGTATTAGGAGGCTTCGCTTCACCAAGGAGGTGGTCACAGAACACTGCCACCTCCTGCAACCATACCTCTAGCCTCAGACCAGGATGACCACAGCTCTCCCAGTGGCAGTCAAGGCCACCGTGGCCCTCAATTTCTTCGACAGTGGATCCTTCCAGTCTGCAGCAGGAAATGTAGCTAACATCTCACAGTTCACCATCCATCGCTGCATCTGGGAGGTCACTGAGGCTCTCTACACCAGGAGAAGGGATTACATTGGCTTTCCGATCACCAGAGAGAAGCAGGACGAGCATGCATGTGGCTTTGCCAGGATAGCAGGCTTCCCAATGGTGCAGGGCACCATCGATTGCACCCACGTGGCTTTGTGGGCACCGCATAGCAATCCTGAGATCTTCCGTAACTGCAAAGGCTACCACTCACTTAATGTGCAGTTGATATGTGACCACACAGAGCGAATCCTCAATACCAATATCCAGTATCCTGGCAGCAGCCACAATGCCTTCACCCTGTGCCAGACCGGCGTGCCAGCACTCTTCCAGCCACCACTTCAAGCTCATGGGTGGCTGCCCGGAGACATGGCTATCCCTTCTCCACCTAGCTCATGACTCCCCTCCGCAACCCCAACACTACTGCCCAGCACTCATATAATGAGAGTCATGCTGCGACCAGGAACATCATCGAGCAGACCATCGGTCTACTGAAGCAACGTTCCGCTGCCTTGACCGCTTGGGAGGAGCCCTCCAGTACTCGGCTGAGCGGGTTTCCCATCTCATGGTGGTCTGCTGCATACTCCACAAGGATGAGGAGGAAGACAAGTAACAAGAGGGAGGGCAGAGACAGCGAGACAATCGGCCTTCTGGACTGGCTGATCAGACTCCGATTCGCATGAATGAAACCCCAGATCCCCATTGCTCACCACATCACCATCATAACATCCCTGTCTTAGGCCATATCACAGCGTCCTCCTGGGCGCAAAGCTGAAATGACAGACACCACAAAAGATTCCAAACAAAATTAATAAATTTATCTATAAACATATAACTAAACACCCTGTGCAATCCCTTAGTGCCTGTTGTTCATGTGCCTTTTCCTACTCTAGTACTCCTACACAGTGCACCTCCAGTGGCTGCAGCATGGTGGGTGGAAGGCTGCTGGGTTTCCGTGCGGGGGACTTTAGATGGCCTTGCAGGACAACCTTGACCAGCTGTGGACCTAGAAGGCCTGGCTGTAGACTGCACCACCTTGGCATGTGCAGCAGCAGTCTGGGCTGGCTGGCTGACAAGCAACTGCAAGTGCAATGGTGGAGTGACAGTGGTGGGAGTAGGAATACTATAATTCTGAGGGAGGACAGTAGGTTCCTGCTCCACAGACACATTGCCACTCCCCCGGGGCGGCACCTCAGCATTCCTAGCAATCTGTTGGAGCACAGATTGCTGGGTGTGTGGTGCTTTGGGCAGTGTGTGAAGCTTGTTGTACAGATGGTGGTATGTAGCATTTGTTGAAACCTTCACTCACCCTGAGCACCCGTGTGAGGTTGTTAAACTTCCTCCTGCACCGGGTGTGGGTCCTGGGGAGCACAGTGCTGCCCGTGACATGGTGTGCCAC
Organism: Squalus acanthias; assembly: GCA_030390025.1. Taxonomy (NCBI): domain Eukaryota; kingdom Metazoa; phylum Chordata; class Chondrichthyes; order Squaliformes; family Squalidae; genus Squalus; species Squalus acanthias. The sequence goes on from CM059433.1 coordinate 79,403,618, forward strand.
CTCCCTCCATATAGTCTGGCAGACTTGTGGCGAGGGCCTCCTGCCAGTTGCCGGGTACAGGACCGCCCACATTCTCTCCGCCGCAAAACCCAATGACTCCAAATCTTCAAGTATCTCTGGGCTCTCTCCCTGGGGTAACGATCTGCCATCAGGATTTGTTGCCTCCTCCGTTGTCGTCGCCGCCGCAGCAGCAGCAGCATCAATGAACCGCCCATTTAAGTAGTGAAAAAAACCTGTGGCAATCATTACTTGCAATTAGACTGCCCCCAATATTAGTCCAGCTTTTCATTGTAATGCCAATAAGCTTGAATTTTAGATGAGAATCATGACTGCAATCATTTTAACGAGGAGTGAGCACAAATTTTGCGTGCATCCTAGACGATTTTCGTGTGGTGCTGCTTAACCATTTTTAGTCTAAGCACTGCCCATTTCTTGGCGATATGTAATGACAACTTAAGGTGTGTGCAGTTTAGAACACCCCATTATAAATAGGACATTAAACCATAAAGGCTGAAAATCCATTGGCTCCACTCCACCGAGGGAAGTGTGGCCTAAGTGCACCAACTTTCAGAAATGCTATCCCCCATCCCAAATTGCACGGGCGAGGCAATTTGCACGGTCATGGCAGGTGAATTAAGCCTGTAAGGGTACATCAGCGACAGCCGCCCCAGTGGATGGCAGAATGTTAGAGTGCCATGCCACTCTAACACAACACAAGAGACCCTGGAATGGCCTCACAGAAATACTGCAGTAGAAGTCTTCTGTGCTGTAAACTTTTATGGTAACCTGCTCTGCCTGCCAGAACTTTAAACACACTTCTGTTTAAAACTAGTGTTCTAAGGGGGAGAAATTCCCCGAGAGGGCCATTTGGGGCACTAAGTCAAAAATGTTTGAAAAGTTAGCACCAGGCGCTAACCTTTTCAAACATTTGAGAAATTCCCATTTCTTGCTCCAAGGGGGATTTGGAGCGCCCTCTTGGAGCGCAAGAGGCGGGGAATGTCCCGATCCGGGGCAAAGTGCTCAGCAGCGCCACAAGTGGCCAAGCGTGGTGCTGCCGTGTGGCAGGGGCTCTTCCCTGCATTAAAGGGAAGGGCCGCACGCTGCGAGCTCTGCAGGTTTATTTTTAGACATGTGGGCCACCGGGGAGTGGGAGTGCCGCGATCGGTCAGCCCGGTACTCATGCAGAATGCCGGGCTGACCGATCGCGGCGTGAACGCCGTGACCGGTGGTCAAAAATAAATATAAAACAAAAATCGGCAGATTTTTTTGGCCGGCCACAAACCGCGCCCTTAAGTTGCGCCAGGCGAGTGGCCAGCCTCCGTGTTCGCGACCCCTGCGGCTGTCGGTAACATCGGCCGGCGCTGCTGCAGGGCGCGATTGCAAATTTTTCTTCCGAGGCGCAAACGAGGGGAATTTCGCCCCCTAAATGTTTAAAATATGGGTAGTACACTGCAAAATGAAGCTCCGTGCAGAGAAATTTCCGCATATCTTCCCCTGAATTCCCACCGTAACTTCGGTGAAGATCGAAGGAAACATTAGAAACAGCTGCTTAGGTCATTTTTCTGGGGTTTCTGCGATCTGCCAGTGAAGTTACAGCAGGAACTTCACAGAAATTCTACCTCCAGATAAAAAGGGAAAAGTTCAGTTGTGGAGGCAAGACATAGTAGACTACAACAATATCTTGGTCAACTAACAAAGAAGTCTTAGTCAAAAAAAACTATGAAGATAAATGTCTGGAACTCGCGCTCCTGGCATAGAACTTCACTAACCAGCAGTGTATATTAGGGATTTGGGCACCCTAATTCCTGATTGACACTCCTGGCAGGCGAAGCTCCATGCTGGGCATGCAATTCTGTAAAACTTACCTAATGCAGTTTGTTTAAATACACAAGTACTTTTCAACGGCAAAAACAATGTAGTTCTCAGCAGACTTCACTGTATCTGTTATTTAGACCTTTCATAACTGAAGAGAAAATGCTGCTTGTTACTGCATTTACTGTGTTAATAGTGTGGGATTTTGGTCCATCCAGCAGTGTGAGGGTTGGAGTAGCCTTGAAAAGCTTCATTTGTGTGCTTGAGAAAGATTGTCTTCAGCAGTATGCGCACTTGTTATATATTATTTCAGTAACTGTTTACTATTTGTAGAGGCATTATACAACAATTCCACATTAAAAGTAAAATTAACATTTCTTATCCTCACAGAGATATTTGTTCACTGATAGTGTTGCATCCTTCCACCCACTTGAAGCCAAGGAGTTCTTGCATCTTATAACATCATTATTTTATTTTCATTTTTAATGACTGTTCGGTTTCTCCAGTTGATTATGACTCTGTGTTAGTTGACATGATATCTGTCATCACATTTGCACTATTCATTTGGGAGGTTAACCTGGTTTAATTGGATAGCTGCATTTGCATTTGTTCACCCTGCACAATTTGTGCTTCTTTATTAAGCTTAAAACATTCATTGACAAACAAGAATATGACTCAAATTCAACTTGGAAAAAAAATGGAATTATAAAAATGCAAACCTGTGGCCAAATTTAAAGGTTATATCTGGTTATATATTGAAATGTGCTTATAAAATGAGAGTAAAATATAATGCCATCCTCCTGGAGGGAATTGTGTTTATAAATACATTATTAAAGTTAGTCTACAGCATCTCTTTCCCAGCTGTTCCCACCTTCCAGGTCAGCTGCTACGACATACACATTAGTGAACCTACCATAGCTGTCATAGTACATGGGAAATTGGGTCAGGCTGAACGTTGGCAGCCTATTTTAATTGGGAAGAGAATTATTTTATTTGAAACAAATTTGTTGTACAGCTATATATTTAAATGGTAAATCATTGGTTCAAGCAATCAGAATATCAGTGAATCTAACACCAACATCACTGATTGAAGCATACATCATCTTTAAACTGTACAAAAAGATTATGATCAATTATTTGGTATTATTTCCAGAAAGCATTGCTAAATCTAGCCAAAATATTGGGGTAGATTTTCAACTTAAGGCTCAGATGTGTTAGCAGTCAACTTCCTTCCTCCTTTGGTTCACAACAACATGTTTAGAGTAAGCACAAGACGTAGTGTAGTATACAGAATCAGACTTTATTGATGCACAGTAGAGGTGATCAGCCTAACTGTATGCAGAAAGTGGCTTTTCGGTTTCTCTAGCTTTTGAGCCCTCCAAAGAAATGCTGAAAACCATGCTCCTTTATACAACATATTTTGCCTACATCAAAGGTAAATGTAATAGATAAGACCTCATGACGTATCTATCCCCAAATCCTTTGAAGACAGACTATTCATATAAACATTTGTAGTTGTTTACTCCAAAGCTACTTCCCCTAAACAAGACTTCCTGATGTAACAGTTACTAACTTCTTTAAAGAATAGGCTTCATCAACTGTCATCTTTTTATACTATAACTAATGGATACCTCTACCTATGTTTATTACCCTAGCTATGTTTATTACCCTAAAGTTACACTTTAATCACTCATGGCTGAGGTCATTACTGTCAAGTATTTCCTTACACAAGCACTTTTCACATCAGAAGACAAGCTATGCAGTTCTCTCCTGACACTTCAAAGTCATTATGTTTATATTGGAAAGTCTATTGCTCCATGAAATGAAGAAGTTCGACTGTTAACCCTTAACTCCCCAAGATGTCCAACATGCATCTCTCCAGGATGTCCAACAGGGTGTAAATGTGGCATTGCAGAATGGTCGCCCGTTATAGAAACTGCCCGATTTTCATTTCCAATTAAGTCAATAGAAATTAAAAAGTGTGCTTTCTATAACAGGCGGCCGATCTGCAATGCTGGGCTTCCAGCTGGCTGGTAAGTTGAAAATGTGCCCCATCGACTTTGTACTGAGATCAAATGATATAGAAAATTCAATAATGGCAAACAAGCGCTAACTGTAATAGAAGGGAAAGGATCTCTGATAGAACTTTCTGTATTTCTAATTCAGACTTTGCCCCAAACTCGGCACTAAAAATTACATGGAATAGAAAATCGGGCTCAGTATAAAATGGGCTGCCGATTCACTATGGCGTAGACCCCCAAAGTGTCCCAATTCAAATTTCTACTTTAGAATGATTGAAGGTTTTCCAGCAAACTCATTTTTAAAGGAGCAATATTAGCATGCAAAATGACTTATTTCATCATAAATTATAATAACGTACCTTTATTGGGATCCTGTATAAAAAAAAAGTTGATAACCAATTCTAAAAACAATTTGAAATTTGGAATATGGTGTGCAAAATTGAGCATTTTACCTTTGAAAGAAAAGTGATGCACTAGAGATGATCCAGGGAAGAGGGACAAAGATAATTTTGGGACTTGGGGCTTTAAATTATGAAGGGATGAGTTTGTTTTCACCACAAAAAGAAGATTCAGAAGAAATAAGATGTCTGAGAAGAATATATAATGTAGATGCAAGAAGATTCTTTAACTTAATTGGCATAGACTGAGAAGTTCTAAAATTATAAATCCTTGAGGAAGATTTGAGATTTGATAGAATTTATTTTTCCCATAGAGTCGTGGCTATGTGTTACAGGCTCCTACCTACGATAATCAATAATGTATTGATTAACACTTTTAAAAGAAGTGCTTCATGAATATGTGGTTAGGAACAGAAAGGAGGTTAACAAGATTGAGAGCAGATAGAGATGAACAAACATTGTGTGCAAGATATTAGGACAGGTTTTTCTGCCCCAAATCCCTGCCCTGGCTTTGGGTGGGCTTCATCGGTCTAGCTCTGGAACCTCTTGGATTTCCTGTCCCAGGGACAACCGTAACGTGACTGACCGGCCAGGGCCTGCCACCAGCAACAGGGACAAGAAGATTGGAGTAGCTGTATCTCTGGCCGCAGTGATTTCCATTGGCAGCCACAAGGTCCCAATTCCAGTTTAAAGTTCTAGAGGGGGTAAAAAAAAGGTATCCAGTCCTCGCCTGTCCTTGTTTAGCCTGCCCCAAGACCCCCGCAGATCCTCCAGTTAGCAGGGGTTCAGGAGAAACCACTGCAGCATGTTCTTCGGATGCACCTGCTAGCAATCGCAACACAGAACTAGGCAGGAAGCTAGGTATGCCCTTCCTGCCTCAACTGTATAGGTGCGGCAGGCACAAACCAGGCTCTGCCCCACTTCCAGGGAAGCCTAAGAAATCTCTGGGCAGCGGTAAAGGGGAAGAGTCATGGCAATCCGCATCTCCATTCCTTTTTCCTGACCTTTGTGCCTGAAGAATTGAGCATTCCTGAGGGCAAGGGGCAGGCTCTATTGTCTCCTCAATTGCTAAGGCCCATAAAAATGTCATAGCAAAGATGGTACAAGTTAAGGATGAATAATGTACAAGTAAGAGAGGTATTCTGAATTTTCATTTGGTTTGCCTTTTTGGTGGTAGTAGTGATGGTTGTTGTGGTGACCAGGACACTGCAGAACCTATCCATAGAAAGGTAAATGAGTTGAGTAGAGTCTAAGACTGAGTGAATTGTACATGCTATGGAAAAGGCACATGGATGAGCCAAATCTCCTCTAATCCATGCCTTCTTATATTCATATATACCGTGCAGAGCCACTTTCAAATATTCAGAAATACTAAAGTATCGTGGGTTAAGAATAAATGTTGGTAGAGCAAAAAAGGAATATTATATTACAACATGTGGGTTGAAATATGGTTTAGAACTAAAACGTACAGAACTCCTCCATAGTATCACCTCATATGTACACTGTAAGAAATAGTGAAAATGTTAAAGATCATTTTCTCATAATTGGATATAGCAGCTGCTGTAGAACAATCTTTCTCGGAATGGCAAGTGTGCTGGAATTATGGCACAGGCTGATGCTGGTGGGTGCGAGATGTGAGCTTACCTAAAATTTCCCACAAACAGTGACGAAAGACTTTGCCTATTGCTCCTTCTATTTAACTGGTAGCTGTGTTAACAACTGTGTTTCAAATAATTACTACAATATCTGGCCTAGTGTAATATAGTATTTTGCGCCAGTAACTTATAATGGGAACATCTGTTCAAATAGAAAGTATCCTCAAGCACTAATACTGCAATGCTTGGGAATGAAAGGGAAAAAAGAATGTTTTGCTAAGCACAAAGGCCAGCCCGTTAAGGAAATTGTGTGAAAGTTAAGTATTTCAGAAGTAAAAGTGAACAAGGGACCTGCTTAACCTTGTATTACTTGGGAAACAAATTCCTGTTTATACACTACCTACATCATATTCATATTACTGAAATAATTTGTATCTGTCTTATTTTGCAGAGACACTTGCTGTTCCTGAACCAGGTAATAAAACTTTGTTTACTAACAAATGTATTTTCTATATATGGCAGGGAGATTAAATATTAAGTACCAACATTAGTGAGGGTTCAGAGCAAATATGTTCCCACAAAGAAAAAGGTGGGACTCCCATATCTAGAGCCCCCTGGATGTCAAGGGGCATACAGGGTAGGATACGGCAAAAAAGGGAAGCTTATGTCAGATACCGAGAGCTAAATATTGCAGAAAGTCTAGAGGAATATAGAAAGGGCAAGGGTGAAATTAAAAAGGAAATTAAGAATGCAAAGAGAGGGCATGAAAAAATATTGGCAAGTAAAATCAAGGAAAATCCAAAGATGTTTTATAAATACATAAAGAGCAAGAGGATAACTAAAGAAAGAGTAGGGCCTATTAGAGACCAAAAAAGTAACCTGTGTGTGTAAGCGGAAGATATGGGCATGGTTCTTAATGAATACTTTGCGTCTGTCTTCACAAAAGAGAGCAACGATGCAGACATTGTAGTTAAGGGGGAGGAGTGTGAAATATTAGATGAGATAAACATAGTGAGAGAGGAAGTATTAAGGGGTTTAGCATCTTTGAAAGTAGATAAGTAACCAGGCCCAGATGAAATGTATCCCGGGCTGTTAAGAGAAGCAAGGGAGGAAATAGCGGAGGCTCTGACCATCATTTTCCAATCCTCTCTGGCTACAGGTGTAGTGCCAGAGGACTGGAGAACTGCTAATATTGTACTGTTGGTTAAAAAGGGAGAAATGGATAGACCAGGCCAGTCAGCCTAACCTCAGTGGTGGGCAAATTATTGGAAACAATTCTGAAGGACTGTATTAATCGTCATTTAGAAAGGTACGGATTAATCAAGGACAGTCAGCATGGATTTGTTAAGGGAAGGTCGTGTCTGACTAACAAAAATTGGCCTTGTGGTTGATAATGAGGAAGAAAGCTGTAGACTGCTGGAAGATATCAATGGACTGGTCAGGTGGGCAGAAAAGTGGCAAATGGAATTGAATCCGGAGAAGTGTGAGGTAATGCATTTGGGGAGGGCTAACAAGGCGAGGAATACATAATAAATGGTAGGATACTGAGAAGTGTAGAGGAACAGCGGGATCTTGGAGTGCATGTCCACAGATCGCTGAAGGTAGCAGGACACGTATAATAAGGTGGTTAAGAAGGCATATGGGACACTTTCCTTTATTAGCCGAGGCATAGAATATAAGAACAGGGAGGTTATGCTTGAACTGTATAAAACACTAGTTAGGCGACATTACAAGAAAGATGTGCTTGCACTAGAGAGGGTACAGAGGAGATTTACTAGGATGTTGCCAGGACTGGAGAAGTTTAACTATGAGGAAAGATTGGATAGGCTGGGTTTGTTTTCTTTGGAACGGAGGAGGCTGACGGGAGACTTAATTAAGGTGTATAAAATTATGAGGGGCCAAGATAGAGTGGATAGGAAGGACCAGAACAAGGAAGGTCAACAACCAGGGGCATAGCGTTAAAGTAATTGATAGAAGGATTAGAGGGGAGTTGATGAGAGCTTTTTTCACCCAGAGGGTGGTGGGGGTCTGGGCAGAAACCCACATTGCATTTAAAAAGTACTTGAATATGCACTTGAACCGTCGTAACCTACTGGGCTACGGACCAAGAGCTGGAAAGTGGGATTAGGTTGAATAGCTCTTTTTTGGCCTGCACAGACACAGTGGGCCGAATGGCCTCCTTCTATGCTGTAAATTTCTATTATTTCTATTTCTATGATTAGTTGGCCTGTTTCTAAATCATAGGCTCCCCCAGAATAATTTAACACTATATAATTATCCTAAGTTTTGTAAGAAATCCCTTGCAAGGGTGCGCAAAAATTTGGTTATGCTATTAGGTAGTTCAAATTTGAGCAGCGGTGTACTCCCAGCCCAGTTACACTGGGACCTGGTTTGGGAGGAATTTCCATCCATACCAAACATGACTGCTGATGTCAGAGGGGATGGTGCCGAGGAAAGATATTATCTTGCTGGAAATTTCCTCAGCCCTGGCTTCCCTACTACCGGGTTCCCTGGAAGCCAGGATGACCCCGGAAAACAAGCATGCTCAGAACCCCAAGTTGGGGAAACCTGGGGGTTCAGGTCTGGGGCCTAGGCTGGACCCCCCCAATAAAATCTGGCAAGACAAAAGCAAAATACTGTGGATGCTTGAAATCTGAGATGAAAGCAGAAAATGCTGGAAATACTCAGCAAGTCAGGCAGCATCTGTGGAGAGAAAAACAAAGTTAATGGCTGGAATTTTGCCTATCTGGGCGGATGCAGTGTGGGTGGTGTCCGTGGTGGGTTCCGACCCCGCTGCTGGCTCCATTTCACTGCAGAAAATGAACTTACTTAATGGGGCCTATTAAACCCGCCCAGCGCGTTACCAGGCCCAATTAGATGGAGTGGGTCTGGTGATGTCATTCTTGACGCGTTTTCAGCCGGGATCCTTAAAGGGACCCTGGCCACATTACATTTTAAGTTTAATCTAAAATAGTGGGTGCTGAATCTTTACTCTACAATAATATAATAAGAACATAAGAATATAAGAAATAGGAGCAGGAGTAGGCCAATCGGCCCCTCGAGCCTGCTCCGCCATTCAATAAGATCATGGCTGATCTGATCCGAACCGCCAATCTACTATCTATCACAGAACCATCTCCTGCATCTAACAGAATTGCACACACGAAATAGGAGCAGAATCAGGCTACACGGTCCCTGGGCCCGCTCCACTACCCACAGGGCCATGACCGATCCGAACCTAGACTCATGTCCAAATTCCTGCCCGCTCCCTGTAACCCTTAATGCCCTTTACTTCTAGGAAACTGTCTATTTCTGTTTTAAATTTATTTAATGATGTAGCTTCTACAGCTTTTTGTGGCAGCATATTCCATGGACCTACCACCCTCTGAGTGAAGTAGTTCCTCCTCATCTCAGTTTTGAAAGAGCAGCCCCTTATTCTAAGACTATGTCCCCTAGTTCTAGTCTCACCCGTCATCGGGAACATCCTCCCCGCATCCACCCGATCCAACCCCTTCACAATCTTATATGTTTCAATAAGATCGCCTCTCATTCTTCTGAACTCCAATGAGTAGAGTCCCAATCTACCCAACCTCTCCTCATATGACCACCCCCTCATCCCCGGGATTAACCGAGTGAACCTTTTTTGCACTGCCTCGAGAGCAAGGATGTCTTTCCTTAAGTAAGGACACCAAAACTGTATGCAGTATTCCAGGTGCGGTCTCACCAATACCTTGTACAACTGAAGCAATACCTCCCTATTTTTATATTCTATCCCCCTAGCAATGAAAGCCAACATTCCATTTGCCTTCTTAATCACTTGCTGCACCTGCATACTAACCTTTTGAGTTTCGTGCACCAGGACCCCCAGATCCCTTTGCACTTCAGTACTCTCCAGTTTCTTGCCATTAAGATAATAAATTGCTCTAGGATTTTTCCTGCCAAAGTGCATCACCTCACACTTTCCAGTGTTGTATTCCATCTGCCAAATCTCTGCCCACTTACTTAGCCTGTCTATGTCCCCTTGCAGGTTTTTTATGTCCTCCTCACTCACTACTTTCCCTCCCATCTTTGTATCATCTGCAAATTTTGATATGTTACACTTGGTCCCTTCCTCCAAATCGTTAATATAGATTGTGAAGAGTTGGGGACCCAGCACTGACCCCTGTGGAACACCACTAGTTACTGATTGCCAGTCTGAGAATGAACCATTTATCCCAACTCTTTGCTTTCTGTTAGATAGCCAATCCTCTATCCATGCCAGAATATTACCCCCAATCCCGTGATTTTTTACCTTAAGCAATAATCTTTTGTGTGGCACCTTGTCAAATGCCTTTTGGAAGTCTAAATACACTACGTCCACTGGTTCCCCTTTATCCACTCTATATGTTACTTTCTCAAAGAACTCCAGCAAATTTGTCAAACATGACTTCCCCTTCGTAAAACCATGCTGACTTTGTCCTATTAAATTATGATTATCCAAATGTCCTGTTACTGTTTCCTTAATAATGGACTCCAAAATTTTACCTACCACAGATGTTAGGCTAACCGGTCTATAGTTACCAGCCTTCTGTCTACTGCCCTTTTTAAATAAGGGTGTTACATTAGCAGTTTTCCAGTCTGCCGGGACCTTAGCGGAATCCAGGGAGTTTTGAAAAATTATTACCAATGCATCTACAATCCCTACCGCCACTTCCTTCAAGACTCTAGGATGTAAGCCATCAGGTCCAGGTGATTTATCCGCCTTGAGTCCCATTATTTTACCGAGTACCACTTCCTTAGTGATTTTGATCGTGTTTAGCTCCTCTCCCCCTATAGCCCCCTGTTTGTCCAGTGTTGGGATATTCTTAGTGTCCTCTACTGTAAAGACTGATACAAAATATTCATTCAGTGTTTTTGCCATCTCCATATTTCCCACCATTAATTTCCCGGTCTCATCCTCTAAGGGACCAACATTTACTTTAGCCACCCTTTTTCTTTTTATATAACTATAAAAACTCTTACTATCTGTTTTTATATTTTTTGCTAATTTACTTTCATAATCTATCTTCCCTTTCTTAATCAATCTTTTTGTTATTTTTTGCTGCCTTTTAAAGTTTTCCCAATCCTCTGTCCTCCCACTAGATTTCGCTACCTTATATGCCATTGTTTTTAGTCGAATACTATCCTTAATTTCTTTACTTAGCCACGGATGACTGTCCTTTCTTTTACACCCTTTTCTTTTCAGTGGAATATATATTTTTTGGAAGTTGTAAAATAACTCCTTGAATGTACACCACTGATCATGTGTCGTCTTACCCTTTAATCTATTTTCCCAATCCACTCTACTCAATTCCGCTCGCATACCTTCATAGTCTCCTTTATTCAAGCTTAGCACGCTTGTTTGAGATCCAACCTTCTCACCCTCTAATTGAATATGGAATTCAACCATGTTATGGTCACTCATTCCAAGGGGATCCTTTACTAGGACATTTTTAATTAATCCTGTCTCGTTACACAGGACCAGATCTAAGGTTGCTTGCCCCCTGGTCGGTTCAGTTACATACTGCTCAAGAAACCCATCCCTAATACACTCAATGAACTCGTCCTCAAGGCAGCCCTGCCCCATTTGATTTGTCCAATTAATATGATAGTTAAAATCCCCCATAATTATAGATGTTCCCTTATTACATGCCTCAACTATTTCCTGATTGATACTCCGTCCAACAGAGTTGCAACTGTTCGGAGGCCTATAGACTACGCCCACTAGTGTTTTTTTCCCCTTATTATTCCTTATCTCCACCCAAACTGTTTCATTATCATGATTTTTTGACCCAATATCATTACTCTGTATTACAGTGATTCCTTCCTTTATTAACATAGCCACCCCACCTCCCCTTCCTTCCTGCCTGTCCTTCCTGATCGTTAAATAACCTGGTATGTTTAATTCCCAGGCATTGTCACCCTGCAGCCATGTTTCTGTAATGGCCACAATATCATAACCATATGTAGTTATTTGTGCCATTAACTCGTCTATTTTGTTACGAATGCTACGTGCATTCAGATAGAGAACTTTCAAATATGCTTTGTGGCACTTAGTTCCTGCTTTTTCACTTTTTACCACTTTACCTTTTACTCCACACACTCTGTCCCTTCCTGCCACGCTCTGATTTGTGATTCCCCTACTGCTACCTATGTCTATGACCCTCTCTGTTGTCATTTTTATTTTTTGCTCTCTGGAAACCTCCCCCCCACTAATTAGTTTAAAGCCCTCTCCACAGCCCTAGTTATTCGATTCGCCAGGACACTAGTCCCAGCACTGGCCAAGTGAAGTCCGTCCCAACGGAACAGCTCTCTCCTGCCCCAGTACTGGTGCCAGTGTCCCAAGAAGCAAAACCCATTTTTCCCACACCAGTCTTTGAGTTATATATGAGTGACAGAAATATTTAAGTAATATTATCATTAAGTAATATGCCATCTACAAATACGATCAAGAATATAATTTAAAAAGTACATTAATTGGGAAGTTATTGGTGCTTTAGTCACAAATCTATAGACTTTTGTAACAGTAACTGGTACAAATAAAAGATGTGTGTGTATATGTAATACATAAAATTAAGCAGATTTTAAATGTAATTGTAAAGGGGTGGATTTACAATCTTATGCAAGTTCAGTGGAAGAGCTGCGGAATCCCTGACAGTGTAAGTGGTGCTTACAATGTGTTTCTGGGATTTCTGCAGCTCTTCTGTTGAAGTTAACAATGGACAAGTGAGAGAACCTCCGCAGAAATTCACCCTAAAGTCTCAGACTGAAAAATTAAATTAGTCATATTGAGGGACTGAAAGCAAATTGAACCAGTGGAATAAGTGATGAGAATTAAATTATTACAGTTGATGACTTGATTTAATGTGTAACTGGACAATCACAGTCAACTGAGAAAATCCTGACCAGAAACAACACAAAAATTTATTTAAATGGTATATGTCATTTTTTATAGTGCAGATCAATTCACTGCAATTACTGTTGAGTTGGAAGGCAACAGCCGAGAATGGCCAGTGTAAAATGTATTTCCCTCACCATCCAGGGTAGCACTTACATCCCTTCAGGAATTTCTGAATTAACATTTACCAGTAGCTTTTCAAGTCGAACAGAATCTCCATCAATCTGTTAGCTCATGTAATCAACATGTTTTTATTTTGGTTTGTTTTCCATGCTGTCAAGTAATCAGCTGGGGCAATGGCCAGGGAACTCACACCTCAAGTTGATAGATGTGGTTCCGAGCTGTGTGAATCCCGTGGCCATGCAGGGAAATTTAAAAAGTAGGGGGAAAAAGGCTCCTAAGTGTCTGTCAACTACATGATAATGATCTCAATTGGGTCCCCTGCCACTGCAGGTCGGGTCGGCTCCATAATGACAGACACGTTTGTGGGAAAGGCGCGTGGGAACGAGATGACAGCGGGTTCCCAACCCGCTGTCAAAAATAACAACTTTCCCACCCGACCTGCCACCGATCGCGCCCGCTACTACCCCGAAAAATTCAGCCCAATGTTTCTGGTCGATGACCTTTCGTTAGAAAGGTCTGACGAAAGGTTAGCGACCTGAAACGTTAACTCTGTTTCTCTCTCCACAGATCCTGCCTGACCTGCTGAGTATTTCCAGCATTTTCTGTTTTTAAAATCTGGCAAGAGTTTGATCAGGACTAATGAGGTAAATAACAGTACCGCTGCCACTGGCTGTGGCACTGGCGATTACCAGTGCTGCTCCTCTGGTGAATACCCAAGGTGCGTCCATAGTGGCATGGGTGTCTGCTGCTGCCATGTAACTTTGGTTACTCCGGTGTGGCCAGGATGGGAGGTCGCCAGCACCCGTCCTGTTGCATTTCTGCCAGTGGAGCAGGGCTGAGGATTTTGTGCCTCATGAGATTTGGCAGAAATAACATTTGCAGGAGGTTCCCCATGCAGCAAAGTTTGAAAACAACTGTTCCACACATGCAGAGAATTCTCTCCAGACACCCCTTGTTGAAAACCCTTGCAATTTGTCATTTTATTAAAATATTTGTGACACATGTAACCAAGCAGCTATCTAATGCAGTAATATTTCCATTATTCCAGCAATTGTGAAGCCTGCAAAAGAAGCAAAAAAAGTTGAAGGTGAGTGAATTTTATGAGGCTTTCCAGTTACATGACAAAGTCCTATTACTAATTCATTCTCCATAATTGACTGCAGAGGCGTGATAATTTGTCACAGTGATTTCTATTCATGTTAGCTGCCAATGTATCCCTGGCTAAGACTCTTTTAAATCAGTGGCTGGAGGGCTTGGCATCTTTCTGTACAGCAGATTTAAAGTATGAGTCTGACAGCATCCTTTAGTTTATTAATATAAATAAAATAGTAAATGTAGAATTCTTGCATTGGCACTCCATATTAATCCAACCCTCTCCAGTCATGGAATGGTAGATAGAGTTAAGGGATATTTATGAATGCAAAGAATACCTAAGAAAGTGTGTAAAAATAAATAACAAGTACAATTTTAAAATACATCCTATCATTTTGACCCTGGGAGTGGCATTTATTTTAGCAGCAGTTTCCTGTTAGGTCTTTCTAAATATTGCCAGATTGGCAATGCTAAACAGTTTCATCTTGTTCCTGGGTAGTTGAGACTCTCTTAATTTTGACACACTGGGAAAATAAAATACGTGACGAACATTTAAATGAGTTTGATGCATGATTGTGAACCAATTTATTTTATTAAATACGGGACTTGCATATGTAAGTTTGTGCTATATGAGATACTTGCGAGGAAGGTTTTCTTCTGTACCACTCGACGGCACTATCTTGTACCAGCGTTACTGAAAGGGATCACTGGAAGTAAATCTGACAAGAATAAAGTTGAATTTATATGGCAGTTTTTGGCATCAGGCTCCCCCTGCTGCTTGTTGATAATCCTCTGCCCCTTCATTAATGCTCTCCTTTGCTGCACTCTTCTCCAATCACCCTAGCCCTCCCCTTTAACCCGTTGCTGTAAGCACCCAAGCCCTGCCCTTTAACCTGTTGGCTGTCCCAAAATGGTAGCTCGCCAAAAAAATGTAAATGAGGTCCAACTATCAAGGGCCTCTTGCTGACGACATCAGGTGGGTGCGATTTATCCGCCCACCACCTGTCCAGTGTACACCGAAGACTAAAATTCAGCCAAGGAAATTTACCTGTAAATTGCCATAAAAACAAGGTTAAGGTTTTGAACGGTTTTCCCATTTCCAAAACAAAAGAAAGAACTTGCTTAAAAACTGCATTCATACATTGTTTAAAATATCTAAGGACTCCCCAAAGTGCTTCCCAGCCATTGAATTACAGTTTGAAATGTAATCACTCTTGTTATGTCGGCAAAACTGGCAGCAAATTTGACTGGGAGACCCGAACTATCTCCTCTGCTCTTCTTTGAATAGTGCCATGGGATCTTTTACATCTACATGAGGAGGCTAATGGGGTCCCAGTTTAACATCTTATCTGAGAAACAATAGCTCTGACATTGCAGTTGGAGTGGGACTTGAACCTACAATCTACTGACTCAGAGGTGAAAGTGCTACCTCTGAGTCAAGGCTGAGATTACTTCCCAATTGCAGTACTATTTATGGTTTACATTTGAAAACAGTCTCACTGTTTTAAACAACAGAAAATGCTATAAAAAAAATCTATGGCTCAATTGTATTAAAATTCATGTGCACAGAGCAGATTTTTTCACTTCCAGAATATTAACTGAATTTTCTGACTTCACAACATGTTAGCATAATCACCATAGTGCTTTAGAGGGGGCGTACCAGCTGCTTTTGGGCTGAGGTGCCACTCCAAGCGCCCCAGGCAGTAACGTGATTGGCATATTTCTGGCTGCCAAATGAGTCTGTATCTAATGCGCTTAAAACTATGGTTTGAGTTTCACAGCAAGGGCAGTACACTTAACAAATATGCTCATTTTAATAAGAGGTAACAACATTTTTGACCAGTGCCTGATTGCAGCAATATGGATTATTTTTCTCCGAAACATAAATGAAACTGTTACATTTAGGAGCAGGTTGTCTTATATTCACCAGGCAGACATTCCTCCCCAGTGGCCCTGCAAACATGACAGGTATGCAACATTCAAAGCTGCACAGAGGCAACGGGGACCAGTGGAATGATGTCAGGCAGGATATGCTGCCTGAGGGGTGCTCTGGACCCTCCTGCCCGCATCAGCACCCCAGCATCTGCAGAGAGAGGTAGCAAACCCCACTTTGGCAGATATTGTTGGTGGAGGCCCCTCCTCCCAATACACCAGCAGACCTCCCAGTGACATCACAATGTGATGTGAGTGCCGGTCTAACCTTTATGCTGGAAGATTCTTCAGACGCCTTCCAATCACAGCATGCCATACTTTACATGGTATTGCACGGTGATCAGCAGCCATTGTTGCCTGCTTGGCCGCACCTGCCACCTGCCAGTTCTATGGGCTCTGCCAAACTAGTAGACCTTGGACGGGAAGTAAGTAACTTTTTGCAATTTTAGTCTCGCTGCTGCCGTGTTTGTTTGTTTTTTATTCATTCATGGGATATGGGCGTTGCTGGCAAGGCCAGCCTAATCGCCCTTGAGAAGCTGGCGGTGAGCCACCTTCCTGTACAGCTGCAGTCCGTGTGGTGAAGGTATTATTGTTTTTCGTAGCGGTTTGGTACAACTGAAGCCATTTCAGAGGGCAGTTAAGAGTCAACCACATTGACTGGAGTCACATAGAGGCCAGACTAGGTAAGGGCAGCAGATTTCTTTCCCTGAAGGACAATAGTGAACCAGATGGGTTTTTATGACAATCCGGTAGTTTCATGGTCACCATTACTGACACTAGCTTTTTATTCCAGATTTATTTAATTAACTGAATAAAAATTCCGGAATATTAACTGAATTTTCTGACTTCACAACATGTTAGCATAATCACCATAGCGCCGTGGTGGGACTTGTCATTAGTCCTGTGGATTATTAGCGCCGTGGTGGGACTTGTCATTAGTCCTGTGGATTATTAGTGCCGTGGTGGGACTTGTCATTGGTCCTGTGGATTATTAGTGCCGTGGTGGGACTTGTCATTAGTCCTGTGGATTATTAGTGCCCTGGTGGGACTTGTCATTAGTCCTGTGGATTATTAGTGCCTTGGTGGGACTTGTCATTAGTCCTGTGGATTATTAGTGCCGTGGTGGGACTTGTCATTAGTCCTGTGGATTATTCGTCCAGTAACATAACCACTGTGCTACCATGCCCGATTTGTGCTGAAAAGCAAGGCAGTAGAGAGACTAAAATTGGGGCCCATATGTCATCCATTGGGGCTTTTAAACAGGGGAGCTGTTTTATGCTCAATTAACGCTGAACAGTCAGGAATACAGCAGTTCTGGGCCACAGCAAAGTAATATTTGCTTGTTGGGAAGTTAATCATTCAATTGAGGCTGAGCCATGATAATTACAGTTTAATATCTTAACAAGCCGGTAGTGAACCTCTTGACACTAATAACACACCATCCATCCAGAAATCCAAATGTGCTGATTGGAACCTTGTAAACTGTAACTGCAAAACCTTGGTGTGTTTTAAGAATTCTATTAAGAGTCATATTGTAGAGCATTCAGAACTCAGTCCTCATTAATGTTTTACACATCAGTCTTAACAGATCATAATTGATACCTTTCTATAGATATCATCAATCTAGTCATCTTGAGAACTTAATATCGGTACCACGCTTCCTTAAATATTCTGAGTCTCTTTGTCCAAATTTCAGGACTCCATTTTCTATCATTCATCATAGCCAATGTTTTCTCCCAGATCTGATATCACAGCATCCACTATCTCCACAGCCGAATTACTGCTGTCAGTTAATTTTCTTGATCAAACCCTGAACAATGTTTAGTGAATTACATACTGGTGTGTGTCCCTGACTGTATGAATGTTTAATTTTGAGAAGGAGGCAGGCCACTTGAGGGAGGAATGTCAGTGTCCAGCAGGCTCACTTCAACAGCATCCCAGTACTGCAATACTGCACTTTCTGAATTACTAACAAGTTTGACTGCTCTTTTGCAATTACTTAACTGAAAATTGTAGCTTTTAAAATCATTATTGAATAGAATTATTATACCAGGATTATTTGAAAAGCACTTACTAAACATTTGACACTTCAAACCATTTATAGTACTGCAGTTGGGAAGTTATTTTCAGATCCTCTGACATAGAAAATCAGGGGTGTCCAATCCTTTGGAAGAGTGGAGATGAACCAATCTGTGTACATCAAATCATAAGTGGGCTGCATATGATCACATCACTTTTCAGTCCAGTAGAATCGTGATTAAACACACATCCAACCTCCAATCTATTTGTCATTTCTTGGATGCCTTGGACCGTGCCATTTCCACCAGATGGTTCTGATTGTTGGAAGCCAATCACCTCAGCCCCAGGACATCACTGCTACGAAAAACACTCAGGGCAGTGTCCTAGGCCCAACCATCTTCAGCTGCTTCATCAATGGCCTTCCCATCATCATAAGGTCAGAAGTGGGGCTGTTCTTTGATGAATGCACAGTGTTCAGTTCCATTCGCAACTTGCAGGTAATACAACAGTCCATACCTGCATGCAGCAAGACCTGGACAACATCCAGGTTTGGGCTGATAAGTGGCAATAACATTTGTGCCACACAAGTGCCAGGCAATGACCATCTCCATCAAGAGAGAGGCTAACCACCTCCCCTTAACATTCAGCAGCATTACCAAGACCAAATTCCACACCATCAACATCCTGGGGTCACCACTGACCAGAAACTCCACTAACAAGCCACATAAATGCTCAGGCTACTAGAGCAGGTCAGAGGCTGGGTACTCTGCAGCGAGTATCTCACCTCCTGACTCCCTAAAACCTCTCCATTGCCTACAAGGCACAAATCAGGAATGTGATGGAATACTCTCCACCTGCCTGGATGGGTACAACTGCAACAACACTCAAGAAGCTCAACACTATCCACTTGATCAGCACTTCATCCAGTAGCTTAAACATACACCTCCTTTATCACTGGTGTACCGTGGCTTCAGTGTATACTTACAGGATGCATTGCAGCAACTCACCAAGCCTCCTTCGGCAGCACCTCCCAAACCTGCAACCTCCACCACCTAGAAGGCCAAACAGCAGGTGCATGGGAACACCAGCACCTCCAAGTGCCCCTACAAGTCACATATCATTGTGACTTGGACACAAATCACCAGCCCTTCGTCTTTGCTGGATCAAAATCCTGGAAATCTTTACCTAACAGCACTGTTGGAGTACCCTCATCACACAGACTTCACCTGTTCAAGAAGAAGGCCCACCAATGGCAATGAGGGATGGGCAATAAATGCCAGCCTTGCCAGCGACACCCACATCCCAAGAGTAAGTGTTGTGGGGCATTAGAATTTAGAAAGTCACTTGTCTTTGCCAATGCTGAATGATTTGATATTGTTGGTATTTTGGCAATGCAAACTGATGTACAATAAGCCAGCCACCCAAAAGCCATTGGCAGAAAAGAGAGACAGAACTGATGCTTCTGCGGTCTTCAGCTTCCAACTCCTTTGCAATGTACCTCAAGGCTTTGCGTCATCCAGCAGATGAGTAAAAGAATTCACTCCACAATACTTGTTTTTTTGGAATGTAGAAATAACACATGGAACCATCCTTAACTCCCTTCCTTTGTTTTAACATGTAACTGATCAGTTCCCTCATGAAACAAATGCTGAGCACAGTTAAATCTTGTTTAACCGACTGCCTTTGTTTCATAAAATGATTGTTGTCCATTTCTAATGTAAGAAAGCCAGGCTTGACTGATATTCTTTATCAAATGTCCCATTTGTAAACCGGCAGTGATCACTGCTTAATCTCTGTTCACTAAGCTGTTCAGATATCTGCTGCTTTTAGTCTTTCAATTGCCCTGAAGCTCCGTCCCTCCTCCATATGACCTTAGTCATGCAAGTACTGGCCAGCAAACTTTTATGTCTAGAGCTGTATTTATTTTTATGCATTCATCACCGTAAAAATGTCACATCACAGAAGCCACAGTGATGATCATGAGACGTCAAACTTGTTTTGTACAACTAAGCTCTTTATTTTGCTACATTTATTTTTCTTCTCCTCTCTCGCTTCTGTTTTTCTGTCCTTCAATTCAATTTTCTACTTTTTTTAAACTTTTTTTCTTATTTCTTTTCAATTTCCTTCTCTTCTCCTTCATTACTTCTCTTTCATACCAAAAATAGTGGGGAACCAAGGGGCTAATGAGAGCGAGGAACTTAAAGTAATTAAGATCAGTAGAGAAAAAAATACTTGAGAAACTAATGGGACTAAAAGCCGACAAATCCCCTGGACCTGACGGCCTACATCCTAGGGTTCTAAAAGAGGTGGCTGCAGAGATAGTGGATGCAGTGGTTGTGATCTTCCAAAATTCCCTAAATTCTAGAATCGTTCCCACAGATTGGAAGGTAGCAAATGTAACACCACTATTCAAGAAAGGAGGGAGAGAAAACAGGGAACTACAGACCAGTTAGCCTGACATCAGTCGTCAGGAAAATGCTGGAATCCATTATTAAGGAAGTGGTAACAGGGCACTTAGAAAATCATAATGGCCCTGAATTTCCGATCGGAGGCTTCCTGCGGGCGGATGCCTCCGATCGGAAAAAAATCTATGAACTTACCTGCTGGTTCCGTAGATCCCGAGGCTTGCGATCCTGGGCCTCTCCTCTTCGAAATGCACAGAGGCCCACATATCTCAGGGGCACATGCGGTTCGCAAGCGCCCCTGGGATCACGTGGGCCAGGCGAACCAATGGAAGAAGGGAATCCCCCTTCATACGCACAGAACTGTCAAAGGTATGAATGGGGATGACTGCAAAAATGCACCAACACACTGAAATAAATAAAGAAAAACCATTACATATATAAAACTGAGATGAGGAGGAATTTCTTCACTCAGAGGGTTGTGAATCTTTGGAATTCTCCAACCCAAAGGCCTGTGGATGCTGAGTCGTTGAGTATATTCAAGGCTGAGATAGATAGATTTTTGGACTCTAGGGGAATCAAGGGATATGGGGCTCGGGTGAGAAAGTGGAGCTGAAGTCGAAGATCAGCCATGATCTTATTGAATGTCTCAAAGGGCTGTATGACTTACTCCTGCTCCTAATTCTTATGCTCTGATGAGGAGAGAGAGGCGAGGAGATGGGTAGGCCGTGTATCTTAAGCTTGGTGGGAAGGCGTGCTGCAACATACTGGTCAGGGAGAGAATCTGAAAACCTCTTGGTTGATGGCCTGTTTTGGGAAGCACAGTTTGTTGGGGAGCGGGAAGGGCACAGGCGTTAGCAAGCTCAGACTGAGCAGCCCGACCTGAGCTTCAACGGCTGTTTTCACTTCAATAGACACTCACAAAGCCTTGATGGCGTCCATCTCTCCCACTTCGAGCACAAAGCCGTATATTGCAATTAATGAAACGTACTGGCCCTCTGAAAAACCCAGTGGTGCAAAGAACTGATTTGCTGGTGGGGGTCGGCAGACGGCGCTGTTGGAGCTCGGTGGGTGAGCACTCGGCGTGCCTCTCACTTGTAACAGTGCTGCTCCCCCTTCAGTCATGACTCGTACCAACAGGCAGATTCCAATTGGAAGGGCAGAGCAGCACTGCTGGAAACGACAGGTGCATGCCGGCCATGTGCACTCCTGCTAAGAGAGTCGTCAGTGCTGCTTGTTGTATTTCCCAGCTGCAGATCAGCTGTTTCTGTTCCTTTTTTGAGGCAAAAATGTTTAATTAATTTTACTCATCTGCCTCATTTAGGATTGTTTTCTTTTGCAAGAATGCAGCCGGTGTGTGGTTCTCTGGCTGTCACCTGCACTGGTCAATATAAACGACCTGATCCACTTTGCTCCTACAGCTGTGGTGATTTACTTTTTCACAGGTTTTGCGAGTTGCCACTAAATTTATCTACTTCACTTCTGGCTCATTAAATCTGTGGAACAGCTTTAGTGCACTTGATGCTAAGATGCCAATAGTATTACACTATTAAGATGCATCCACCTGCAGTAGCTTCAAAAGCATCAAAAGCTGACCAATTAAAATGCTCACATTGAAACAGAGATCAATATGCTGAATGCAAGCACAGAAAAATGGCTCTCTGTATTCCTAATCGGTGTTCTACCGAGTGCAGTGCCATGTGAGATTAAATAAACGGAGGAAAACAGCATTAGGAGTTTGGTGCATTCAAAATAATAGGCCGCGATCTTGCCGACCGAGGCAGGACCGGGGCGGGAGAGGTCGTTGTCGGGCTACGAGCCTGCTGCTGTCTACATTCCGCTTAGAAAAAAGATTTTCCGTTAATGGGCCTTGTTAAGCCTGCCCCTCGCGTTCCCCGACCCTATTAAAAGGTGCGAGTCAGGTGACGTCAGCGCTAACGCTTCTTTTGCCGGTATATTTAAAGGGCTCATGGCCCCACTTCATTTCATTTGCTCCATTTAAAGCGTGCATTACAGATATACCTTGTTCTGCTCCAAGAATGGCCTCAGAAAGGCAGAGGGCTGCTCCTCGCTTCAGTGATGACTCCCTCCATGTTCTTTTGGAGGCAGTCCGAGCACACAGGGAGGTTCTCTTTTTCCCTGCCAGTGGGCGGAAGAGACTTCTCCAGGAGACCAAGGCAGCCTGGCTGCAAATAGCTGAGGGGGTAACAGGCAGGTGTGTGGTAATGAGGACCTGGGTTCAGTGCCGCAAGTATTTTCATGATCTTCTACAATCTGGAAAAGTGAGTATAAAACCACACTTACCTTCAGGCTGCTGTGCCTGTTATCACTTCCCCATCACTCAGCATTTCTAACCCTACTCCTGCATATCGCAACTCGATGCAACATCCCTTGGACCTTCACCCATCTCTCTCTATCTATCTACATTATTGCATTCCCATCTTACTCTGCACCCCTCACACTCACCCTCATCCTAGCTAGCAACAGTAAAGGATGCGACTTGTTACAGCCACCCCACTCCATTATAGTCTCCCTATAAAGATCTAACACATCTACTCCTTACACTCATTCCATTAGTCTCACTCAACCTTCTCTTCTTTCGCTCCTTGGAATAAATCTTTAATTCGTTCAAATATTGTTCCTTCGCAAATGTGTGTTGACACTTGGAAGTGGCAGAGTGGATGGTCAGGGATACTTTAATCTCCATCAATGGTGGTGAGATTGATAAGGTACGACTGGTCATTGTAGGGATGGTTAATGGTGTTGATGTGGGCTGATACCAATACGCCAACGCATGTGGCAGCCACATGTCTGTGTAGCGTGAACTTAGCTAAATCTGGCCCTGATGAGGTGATTCCTGGCCTCACGGGCAACAATGTAGTCGTGTACTGATCGCATTGGTACCGCCGGCTGATCAAGGTCTTCCTCATCGTCGTCCTCAAACTCATCCTCCTCCTCCTGTCCTCCGAAGAGGCTGTGCGCTCTGCGCGTTCTTCCTTATGCAGCACTAAGCCTTGCTGCTGCGCTATGTTGTGCAAGGCGCAGCAGACCACAGCGATTCTGGAGACCCCGGCTGGTGCGTACTGCAGGGCTGCTCCAGATCTGTCCAGGCATCTGAAGCGCATTTTAAGCAACCCTATTGTCTGCTCTATGGCACTTCTGGTGGAGATCAGGCTTTGATTGTAATGTTCCTCAGCCTCGTTTGTTGTCCTCCTCAAAGGTGTCATGAGCCACACCTTTAGTGGATAGCCTTTGTGTCCAAGCAGCCAGCCGGAAAGACTGTTTGGAGGTATGAAGAGCTGAGAAACGGTGGAGTGGCGCAGGATGTAGGAATCATGGCAGCTCCCAGGGAACTTGGTGCACACATGGAGAATGATCTTCCTATGGTTGCAGACAAGCTGCACATTGAGGGAGTGGAAGCCCTTGCGGTTGATAAACACTGCTGGGTTATGATGGGGTGCCCTGATGGCCACATGTGTGCAGTCGATTATGCACCCGTGGGAATCCAGCCAGAGCCGCAAAGCCAACCGCACGCTCAGCAGTACTGGATTCATCAGTTGCAAAGTTTATATAATTTGCTGACTTGTCAAGTAGGGCATCGGTCACCTGCATAATGCATCTGTGGGCGGCCGACAGCGAGATACCGCAAATGTCTGCCGCAGATGCCTGAAAGCAGCCTGAGGTGAAGAAGTTGAGGGCAAGGGTGACTTTCACAGCTACTGGTAAGGGGTGTCCACCCACTCCTCTGGGCTGCAGCTCTTGCTCCAGCAATCTGCAAATGTCCGTCACGACCTGGCGCGATAGCTGAAGCCTCTGTTAGCACTCCTGCTCAGTCATGTTGAGGAAGCTCATCCTCTGCCTGTAAACCCTGTGCTGGGAGTAGCACCTCCGGCGAAGTCCAGCCCTGCTCTGATGCCCTCTGCCCTGTGCAGCATCAGGTGGTTGAGGAGAAGGTTGACGCTCTGGCGGTTGTTGTGGCTGCTGGGGTGCCTGGTTCTGCTGGTGTTGGGGCTCTTCATGGTCAGATTCTGAGGACCAAGGTGAGAGAGTGTGAACCGTACCCATTCTGATGTAATAGATGGCAGGTGACAGAGAGATGACAGAAACAAATCTGTGAATGCTGCGAGAGGTTGTTCCAATGAGGTGGAACTGGATAGAGAGTTGGCTCCAAACGCTTGCAAGCTGCACAAGGCTGTATATGTCTTCCAAATACAGTAACCAACAGTTTCTGAGCTCTGAAAGTGAACAGCTGCAACATGGTAACCTTTATAGAACTTCTGCAGCTGTCAGGTAATCAGGTAATGCATTGCAGACTCAACTCACGACATGGTGAGCTGACGTGTTCCCTGAGCAGCGGGTAACCCGTGGGGGAGCACATAAAATTGAAATGTAGCCTTAAAATAGCAGTTAATTGGATGTTAACAACCCAGTTAATGATTTGAATTGCCTCCCCTGCCGCTTGAACATAGAACATAGAACATAGAAGAGTACAGCACAGTACAGGCCCTTCGGCCCTCGATGTTGTGCCGAGCATTGTCCGAGACCAAGATCAAGCTATCACACTCCCTATCACTCTGGTGTGCTCCATGTGCTTATCCAATAACCGCTTGAAAGTTCCTAAAGTGTCCGACTCCACTATCACAGCAGGCAGTCCATTCCACACCCCAACCACTCTCTGAGTAAAGAATCTACCTCGGACATCCCTTCTATATCTCCCCCCATGCACCTTATAGTTATGCCCCCTTGTAACAGCTGCCTCTACCCGAGGAAATAGTCTTTTAACATCCACTCTATCTATCCCCCTCATCATCTTATAAACCTCTATTAAGTCGCCTCTCATCCTCCTCCGCTCTAAAGAGAAAAGCCCCAACTCCCTCAATCTTTCCTCATAAGACCTCCCCCCCAAACCAGGCAGCATCCTGGTAAATCTCCTTTGCACTCTTTCCAATGCTTCCACGTCCTTCCTATAGTGAGGTGACCAGAACTGCACACAATATTCCAAATGTGGTCTCACCAAGGTCCTGTACAGTTGCAGCATAACCTCACGGTTCTTAAACTCAAACCCTCTGTTAATAAACGCCAACACACCATAGGCCTTCTTTACTGCTCTATCCACTTGAGTGGCAACCTTCAGAGATTTGTGTATATGAACCCCCAGATCCCTCTGCTCCTCCACGTTCCTCAGAACCCTGCCATTGACCCTGTAATCCTTATTCAAATTTGCCCTACCAAAATGAATCACCTCGCACTTATCCGGGTTAAATTCCATCTGCCATTTTTCGGCCCAGCTCTGCATCCTATCAATGTCTCTTTGCAGCCTACAACTGCCCTCCACCTCATCCACTACTCCACCAATCTTGGTGTCATCAGCAAATTTACTGATCCACCCTTCAGTCCCCTCCTCCAAGTCATTGATAAAAATCACAAACAGCAGAGGACCCAGCACCGACCCCTGTGGCACACCGCTGGTAACTGGTCTCCAGTCCGAAAAAGTTCCATCCACCACCACCCTCTGCCTTCTATGAGATAGCCAGTTACTTATCCAATCGGCCAAATTTCCCTCTATCCCACAACTCCTTACTTTCTTCATGAGACGACCATGGGGAACCTTATCAAACGCCTTACTAAAATCCATGTATACGACATCAACTGCTCTACCTTCATCTACACACTTAGTTACCTCCTCAAAGAATTCAATCAAATTTGTTAGGCAAGACTTACCCTTCACGAATCCGTGTTGACTATCCCTGATTAAGTTGCCCCTTTCCAAATGGTCATAAATCCTATCCCTCAGGACCTTTTCCATTATCTTACCAACCACCGAAGTAAGACTAACCGGCCTATAATTACCAGGGTCATTCCTATTTCCTTTCTTGAAGAGAGGAACAACATTCGCCACTCTCCAGTCCTCTGGCACCATCCCCGTGGACAGTGAGGACCCAAAGATCAAAGCCAGAGGCTCTGCAATCTCCTCCCTTGCCTCCCAAAGAATCCTAGGATATATCCCATCTGGCCCAGGGGACTTATCGACCCTCAGGTTCTTCAAAATTGCTAAAACATCTTCCCTCAGAACATCTACCACCTCCAGCCTATCCACCTTTATCACACTCTCATCCTCAAGAACATGGCCCCTCTCCTCGGTGAACACTGACGAAAAGTATTCATTCATCACCTCTCCTATCTCTTCTGACTCCATGCACAAGTTCCCACTACTGTCCTTGACCGGCCCTACCCTCACCCTGGTCATTCTTTTATTTCTCACATAAGAGTAAAAAGCCTTGGGGGTTTTCTTGATCCGACCCGCCAAGGACTTCTCATGCCCCCTCCTAGCTCTCCTAAGCTCTTTTTTTAGCTCATTCCTTGCTACCTTGTACCCCTCAATCGACCCAACTGAACCTTGTTTTCTCATCCTTACATACGCTTCCTTTTTCCTCTTGACTAGACATTCAACCTCTTTTGTGAACCATGGTTCTCTCACTCGGCCATTTCCTCCCTGCCTGACAGGGACATACCTATCAAGGACACGCAGTAATTGCTCCATGAAAAAGCTCCACTTTTCGTTTGTGCCTTTCCCTGATAGTTTCTGTTCCCATCTTATACTCCCTAATTCTTGCCTAATCGCATCATAATTACCCCTCCCCCAATTATAAACCCTGCCCTGCCGTATGGCCCTATCCCTCTCCATTGCAATAGTGAAAGTTACCGAATTGTGGTCACTATCTCTAAAGTGCTCTCCCACATACAAATCAAACACTTGGCCCGGTTCATTACCCAGTACCAAATCCAACGTGGCCCCATCTCTTGTCGGCCTATCCACATATTGTGTCAGGAAACCCTCCTGCACACACTGTGCAAAAACTATCCCATCCGAACTGTTTGACCTATAAAGGTTCCAATCAATATTTGGGAAGTTGAAGTCACCCATGACAACTATTCTGTGACCTCCACACCTATTCATAATCTGCTTTGCAATTTCTTCCTCCACATCTTTATTACTATTTGGGGGCCTGTAGAAAACTCCTAACAACGTGACCGCTCCTTTCCTATTTCTAACTTCAGCCCATATTACCTCAGACGGCAGATCCCCCTCGAACTGCCTTTCTGCCGCTGTTAAACTATCCTTGATTAACAATGCTACTCCTCCACCTTTCTTACCAACTTCCCTACTCTTACTGAAACATCTATACCCCGGAACTTCCAACAACCATTCCTGTCCCTGTTCTAACCATGTCTCCGTAATGGCCACCACATCGTAGTCCCAAGTACCAATCCACGCTCCAAGTTCTCCTACCTTATTCCGGATGCTCCTTGCATTGAAGTAGACACACTTCAAGCCATCTTCCTGTCTGCCGGTACATTCCTGCGACCTTGATACCCTCCTCAGTACCTCCCTACACTCACCACTGGCTCGTGGACTACAGCCCTTTTTCCCATCTCCCTGACAAATTAGTTTAAACCCCCCCGAAGAGCCGTAGCAAATTTCCCTCCCAGGATATTGGTGCCCCTCTGGTTCAGGTGCAAACCGTCCTGTTTGTACAGGTCCCACCTTCCCCAGAATGTGCTCCAATTATCCACGGCTTGGTGCCGAGTCTCTTTTGCGCCGACTGACCCGACATCTGAGAGACTCGCGTGGAGGCGGGTTGACAGCGGATTCCCTACCCGCTGTCAATCTTTGCCATTTTGACATCTGACCCGCCTCCGAACCCGCCCTCTGAGCGCCGGCAAGACCGCGGCCATAAACTCTCCTTATATGCCTCTGTACTGGGGAGTGGAAGGAATCCAATCTGAAGAGTGGCAGCATGGATGAAAGCACAGAGGTGGGCCAGGTTTTGGCTGCTGGTTGGACATCCCAGTAGTAAATGAGCTTTATTTCAGAAAAGTGTTTGGCTTTATGAACAGACATAAATAGCATTTGTCCTCCTGCGCCACCCCCCCCCCCCCCCCACCCCCCCCCCCCCCACCCCCTCTGCACCCCACACGCACACTCACACATGTATTGCATTTTTCTCTCCTTATAAGATGACCTTGTGGACATCATTTCTCAACCGAAAGGAATAGTAGGTGATTTTTTGCTGGTCCTCTGTCAATACTCCTTCATAACTGGTCAAAATTGCACCCAACTTTCCCTCATTGTCTCAGGGAAGTGCTTTACCTCCGGTTAGTCTTTTCTCCTGTTGGAGATGGAAAATTGAATCGAATAGTGTAAATGTTGTGTGCAAGATGTGAGGAAGTGAGGGTTACAATAGTGGTGAGAGTAGGAAGTGCAGAATGTGTGAGCAGGAGGAGCAAGATGTGGAACAGAATGTGCTGCAGTGATTGTAGGAAAGTGAAGGGAAGCAGAGGAGGGGAGTATTGTGAGTAGTGAGACTGCAGGTGGTACAGGTGAAAGGAGAGAGCAATTGGTGTGAGAGGTACGATTCTTACCTTGACAATTCCGTGAGGTCATTCAACCTTCGGTATTTTAGCCATGTCCTGGGAGCTAAGCTCCTCGCATTGACCTCCTCAGTGACCTCGTCCCACTGGTGACGGAGCTGTTGCCTAGAGAGCTTTTTACCCTCCCAAGGGGAACAGAATCTCCTTCCTCAGTCCTCTGCCTGACCAGGACGTCCAAAATTGCATCTGAGAACCTGTGTGCCCTCGCTGGACTTCTTGCAGTCATTTTTCCACTTGTGAAGTTTCCCTGCTGTCTGCAGCCACAGTGCGCCTCCCCTTTAAGAGGTGCTGGCACCCTCTAAGTAGCGTCAGTGAAGTCCGATTTCCCATCACTCCAAATAGGCTGCATGCCTGACTCATTATAATGAGCTGCTTCCACGAATTTCACGTTGTCCTTGCACCCACGTGAACAGGCGTCCACACACTTGTTTTTGGATGTGATCGAGTTTCTAGATCAGAATATTTGACAGATGTTTAACAGTTCACAGATGTTGGTTTGTCTACATGTTCTTTTATTATGAATCAAAAATTGGACAGATTGACTCCTAAATTGAAAGAAGCAGCATGATAGCACAACGTTACTGCAAGTAAATATCAGAAACATCTTTTGACAACTAACTTCAATCTCTTCAGATTATCTGTAGGGTTCAGAGTGAGGGGTAGATATTTTGTGTGCTCACATGCCAAGAGGTACTTTATAAGCTATGAAAATGCATCGCAAAATCATTGGCAATGGGTACGTGCGAGGACTCAGAATATCTACCCTAATGAATGCAAAGCCAAAACCCCATTGTAGATTAAGCTCATTCTTTTTATAACTGTAAAAGTAGTGTCTGTAGTAATCATCTTTATGAAACTTTTTTTTTTACTGCTGTAGTTCAGGTAAGTTCACGTGCTCTCTGCAAATTGTACTTCAATCCATGGATGTTTACTCCACAATGACTCATCACACCTGTTGGACAAGAAATGTTGTGTGTGAAAATAATAACTAATCTGGCTACTGCGTCAGTGATTTCACAAGAATACGGACATATATATAACATAGGAACAGGAGTAGTTTGTGGAGCATGTTGTCATGGTGTCCCATCTATAGGACTGTTGACACAAGGCACGTTCTTTAAAATTTGACATGGTTAGAGTTATTTCTGTTTTAGATCATAGAATCATAGAATCATAGAAGATAGGAGCAGGAGTAGGCCATTCGGCCCCTCTAGCCTGCTCCGCCATTCAATGCGATCATGGCTGATCATCCAAATTCAGTACCCTGTCCCTGCTTTCTCCCCATATCCCTTGATCCCTTTAGCCTTAAGAAATATATCCAACTCCTTCTTGAATCTATTTAATGAATTGGCCTCTACTGCCTTCTGTGGCAGAGAATTCCACAGGTTCATCACTCTCTGGGTGAAGAAATTCCTCCTCAATGGCTTACCCCTTATCCTTAGACTGTGACCCCTGGTTCTGGACTCCCCGGCCATCAGGAACATCCTTCCTGCATCTAGTTTGTCCTGTCCTGTCAGAATTTTATAAGTTTCAATGAGAACCCCTCTCATTCTTCTGAACTCCAGCGAGTATAAGCCCAATCGACCCAATCTCTCTTCATACGTCATTCCTGCCATCCCAGGTATCAGCCTTGTGAATCTTCGCTGAACTCCTTCCATGGCAAGAACATCCTTCCTCAGATAAGGCGACCAAAACTGCACACAGTACTCAAGGTGTGGTCTCACCAAGGCCCTGTACAACTGCAGCAAGATATCCTTGTTCCTGTACTCAAACCCTCTCGCTATGAAGGCCAACATACCATTTGCCTTCTTAACCGCCTGCTGCACCTGCATGCTTACCTTCAGTGACTGGTGCACACGGACACCCAGGTCTCATTGCACTTCCCCTTCTCCCAATCTATTGCCATTCAGATAATAATCTGCTTTCCTGTTTTTGACACCAAAGTGGATAACCTCGCATTTATCCACGTTATATTGCATCTGCCACGCTTCTGCCCAATCACCCAACCTGTCCAAATCATCCTGGAGTTTCTCGGCATCCTCCTCACAGCACGCACGCCCACCCAGTTTTGTGTCGTCTGCAAACTTGGAGATATTACATCTAGTTCCCTTGTCTTGATCATTAATATATATTGTGAATAGCTGGGGTCCAAGGACCGATCCCTGCGGTACCCCACTAGTCACTGCCTGCCACTCGGAAAAAGACCCGTTTATTCCAACTCTTTGCTTTCTGTCTGCCAACCAGTTCTCTATCCAAGTCAATACCTTGCCCCCAATCCCATGTGCCTTAACTTTACACGCTAATCTCTTATGCGGGACCTTATGGACCTTATCAAAAGCCTTTTGGAAGTCCAAATACACCACATCCACTGGTTCTCCCTTATCTATTTTACCAGTTACATCCTCAAAAAATTCCAGTAGATTAGTCAAGCATGATTTACCTTTTGTAAATCCATGTTGACTTTGTCCGATCCTGTCACTGTTTTCCAAGTGCTCAGCTATTACATCTTTTATAATGGACTCTAGCATTTTCCCCACTACCGATGTCAGGCTTTCTTGGGAAAAGAACTGTAATTCCCCGTTTTCTCTCTACCACCCTTTTTGAATAGTGGGGTAACATTAGCTACCCTCCAATCCATGGGTACTGTTCCAAATTCCATCGAATGTTGGAAGATGATCAGCAATGCATCTACTATTTCTAGGGCCACTTCCTTAAGTACCCTAGGATGTAGATTATCAGGCTCTGGGGATTTATCGGCCTTCAATCCCTTCAATTTCCCTAACACCATTTCCCTACAAATACTGATTTCTTTCAGTTCCTCCCTTTCATCAGACCCTATGTTCCCCAATGTTTAGATCATATCAAAGACTTCATAGGATAAGGAGAATACTCCATTAATGTTTCCCCAGTGGTTCACTGAGCAAATGTACTGCTTGGTTTGGTACTCAACCAAACAGGCTAGAAAGATCTCCGATTTGATCCTTGGTCTGTGCTGAGTCATCCGAAACCAATTGTATTTATATTGCTGCTATAATTAGCCTTAGCACAACTGAGCTAATGAGGTAAAGTCAGCTCCTGGTCACTATCCAGTCGCCCCAGCTTGAAAGTGGCCATGGAATTATGTCCAGAATAAGAGTCGCTGCTTTCAGTAAAGGACATGGGAAAATTGAAAAGAACAGTACAAAAAAAAACTATTTCACTTATAAATACCTCTTTCACTGTAATGCTGATTCTATGCAATTTGTCAATAAGAGGTGCAGAAATGTTCTGTTCTTTGGGCTGTGTCTTAATAGAATGGTCAGGATCTCCATTTGTGAACAATATAACCATTCATCCTGTATTTTACTTGCTTCTCTCTCTGGATTGCTGTCCATTTTCATTTTTTTTATTTATTGGGATGTGTGCAACACTGGTGAGGCAGTATTTATTATCCACCCCTAGTTGTCCTGAGGGCATTAAGAGTCAACAACTGTGGAACTGCGGTCATGTGTAGGCTGGTTCCTTCCCTACAGGACGTTAGTGAACCAATTGGGTTTTTATGGCAATCCGACTATTTTACTGGCCATTTTTTGACATGCTATCCAATAAATTCCCAAATTTATTGAATTCAGTTTAACTTGTCATGGTGGGATCTCAACTCACAACCTTGGTCGCTTATCCAGTACCATAGGTACAAAGGGACTTATTATTGGTTACACACTATACGCTACTAATTATTTGGTCATTTATATGTCAGCACAATAATAATAATTATCAGTTCTTAGTATTTTTCAGTTCAAATCTAAATTCTGCAAGACGATTAATGCGAATATGTATGTGCATGAAATGAAAATGCAGTAAATAGATTCAAATTGCGATTTTGTTGTCTATGCTAGATATATTCCTTTAATATATATAATATATATTACCACAATATGTATTACTGTAATGTAATACTATATGCAAACAAAAAAAATATATGTGGCATAAAAGGTGAACTTGTTTATTGCATTATATCATGTTTTCATTCATTAGATCTGATATTGAATACTTATTCAACTGCGATATTTATGTATTTATAAGTTACATTTAACTTTTTTTTCTTAAGTAAAGCATTGTTAAACATTAGGCATTTATCAAATAATAATATGAGAACAGATTTTGCTTTACAGGTGGACAGCTCATGTCAGGACTAGATTGTGTACATGTTAAGCATGAAAATTAATGTGATTTATCATACGCAAGATGCCTCTGCAGGAGACTGTGAATAGGTTTACAGTACTGTGAAACGTGTGGATAAAATAACAATGCAGCATTTTCATTTACAGAGAAACCTGCCAAAGAAGTGAAGCCACCAAGTAAGTGATGTTTATTTCTATCAGTAGCATAACACTGTTAGGTTGCACATTGCCCATAGTAGAACTTTACCATCACGCATTCCACAGCTATTTAACTTCTTGGCACACTTTAATTATCGATGAGCTCAAATTCACATGAAACTCTCACTTCTCTGAAATACTCTTTGAAGTTTCCCTTTAGCTCTCCCAATGCCACGGTGAATTTAACAAGTGAGTGACCGAGCCATGCAGACCAGTAAGATTGCAGGTTCAAACACTGGCCTATGCTGAGTTAGCTGATTTCAGCAGGGATGGTAGAATGTTTGCTACAATTGGCCTCAGGATCCTGGGTTAAGAGTTATATTTTGATTTTTAAAAATTTCAATATTCAGTGTGTAGATGAATAAAAAATACTTCAGATATCTCTTTTGAGATAGAAGAAAATTGCACATCTACCAATACCATAGATTTGCCCCAATTTCTCAGATAATCATGACAGTAACACCATACCTGAATACCACTAGAAGATATCCAGCTCAAGATATGTTAATGGCCCGAAAATTAAACCTAATACGCGAGAGTACGCACTGTGTACTCTCGCGTATTAGATCCCGAATTGCCGGTTTCCTGCATGCACTGCGCATGCGCGGGAAACCGGCACTTTGTGAATTGAAAAGGGGGCGGTTCCTAAGTGAACCGCGTGCGCATTACAGGCTGTGCGCACGCAGTGCACTTAGTTTTTTTTTCAGCTTTGAACGCGCAGGTAAGTGGTGAAGATTTTACACACAAAGAAAGCAGGCGTAGGACCCCCTTTTAACAAGGTAAGTAGTTAATTAAGTGTTATTTAAAAAAAAATTCAACAGGTTTATCTTTTTTAGAGACTTTAAAGAAAGGTAAGTTTATTTTTATAACTTTTAAAAAGATTTTAAATTTTTTCAAAAATTTAATTTTTTGTTTAAAGTGGTTAATTTATTTAACTATACTTATTTTATTAATGTGATGGCTTTTTTAAAATTTAATTGAGGTTTAGCTGTTCTTTTGGGGGTTTGTAGTATTCATAGCTTTGACAGCTCTTGCCGTCAAAACTATGAATGAAAGATGGTGTGCTGCCATTGGCTCTAACTGAATCACGTGATCCCAGAGCTTGCACGAACTAATTGCGCCTCTGGGTCACGCAAGCACTGCATGGTTCCAACAGAGAGAGCCTTTGAAACTAAAGTTCGTGTGGGCTCGGAGCAAAAAGGTAGGCGCGGAGTGCGATATCGCGGGGAATCCTTACCCCCGTGGGAACCATCCATGTTTAATTTCTGGGCCATAATTTTCACTAACCTACACATTAGCAAAACAAAAAATAACTTTTTTTTATCTGTCTGTAATTTTAACAAAATAGAACTTGATTTGCAGTCATTTGACTCCAACGTTTTCACGTTATGATTTAATTAATCTATTGTCATAACTGTGGCAAGGGAACGGTAGCATAGTGGTTATGTTACTGGACTAATAATCCAGAGACGTGAGTTCAAATCCCACCACGGCAGCTGTGGCATTTAAATTCAGTTAATTAAATAAATCTGGAATAAAAAGCTAGTATCAGTAATGGTGACCATGAAACTACCGGATTGTTGTAAAAACCCATCTGGTTCACTAACATGGCCGATATGTGACTCCAGACCCACAGCAATGTGGTTGACTCTTAACTGCCCTCTGAAATGGCTTAGCAAGCCGCTACAAGAAACAATAAGAAGAATAAAACCAGACAGACTAACCCGGCATCGACCTTGGCACCAGCTTCAGATACGACAACGGCACACCCAGCCCAGTCGACCCTACAAAGTCCTCCTCACTAACATCTGGGGACTTGTGCCAAAATTGGCAGAGCTAGTCAAGCAACAGCCTGACATAGTCATACTCACAGAATCATACCCTTCTGCCAATGTCCCCGACTCCTCCATCACCATCCCTGGGTATGTCCTGTCCCACCGGTAGGACAGACCCACCAGGGGTGGTGGCACAGTGGTATACAGTTGGGAAGGAGTGACCCTGGGAGTCCTCAATATTGACTCCGGACCCCATGAAGTCTCATGGCTTCAGGTCAAGCATGGGCAAGGAAACCTCCTGCTGATTACCACCTACCGCACTCGCTCAGCTGATGAATCAGTACTCTTTCATGTTGAACACCACTTGGAAGAAGCACTGAGGGTAGCAAGAGAACAGAACATACTCTGGGTGGGGGACTTCAATGTCCATCACCAAGAGTGGCTCGGTAGCACCACTACTGGCTGAGTCCTGAAGGACAGAGCTACCAGACTAGGCCTGCGACAGGTGGTGAGAGAACCAACACGAGGGAAAAACCTACTTGACCTTGTCCTCACCAGTCCATGACAGTATTGGTAGCAGTGACCAGTGCACAGTTCTTGTGGAGACGAAGTCCCCTCTTCACACTGAGGACACCCTCCACCGTGCTAAATGGGATAGATTCAGAACCGATTTAGCAGCTCAAAACTGGGCATCCATGAGGCGCTGTGGGCCATCAGCAGAAGCAGAATTGTATTCCACCACACTCTGTAACCTGATGGCCCTGCATATACATCACTCTACCATTAACATCAAGCCAGGAGACCAAAACTGGTTCAATGAGGAGTGTAGGAGAGCATGCCAGGAGCAGCACCAGGTGTACCTAAAAATGAGGTACCAACCTGGGGAAGCTGCAACACAGGACTACATGCATGCTAAACAATGGAAGCAGCATGCTATAGACAGGGCTAAGCGATCCCACAATCAATGGATCAGATCAAAGCTCTGCATTCCTGCCACATCCAGTCATGAATGGTGGTGGACCATTAAACAACTGACAGGTGGAGGAGGCTCCATGAATATCCCCATCCTCAATGAAGGCGAAACTCAGCAGGTGAGTGCAAAAGACAAGGCTGAAGCGTTTGCAACCATCTTCAGCTACAAGTGCCGAGTGGAAGATCCAGCTGGGCCTCCTCCTGAGGTCCTCACATCACAGAATCCAGTCTTCAGCCAATTCGATTCACTCCACGTGATATCAAGAAGTGGCTGAGTGCACTGGATACAGCAAAGGCTGTGGGCCCCGACAATATCCCGGCTGTCGTGCTGAAGGCTTGTGCTCCAGAACTAGCCGCGTCTCTAGCCAAGCTGTTCCAGTACAGCTACAACACTGGCATTTATCCGACAATGTGGAAAACTGCCCAGGTATGTCCTGTCCACAAAAAACAGGACAATTCCAATCCGGCCAATTACCGCCCCATCAGTCTACTCTCAATCATCAGCAAAGTGATGAAAGGTGTCATTGACAGTGCTATCAAGTGGCACTTACTCACCAATAACCTGCTCACCGATGCTCAGTTTGAGTTCTGCCAAGACCACTCAGCTCCAGACCTCATTACAGCCTTGGTCGAAACATGGACATAAGAGCTGAATTCCAGAGCTGAGGTAAGAGTGACTGCCCTTGACATCAAGGCAGCATTTGACTGAGTGTGGCATCAAGGAGCCCTAGTAAAATTGAAGTCAATGGGAATCAGGGGAAAGACTCTCCACTGGCTAGAGTCATACCTAGCACAAAAGAAGATAGTTGTGGTTGTAGGAGGCCAGTCATCTCAGCCCCAGGACATTGCTGCAGGAGTTCCTCAGGGCAGTGTCCTAGGCCGAACCATCTTCAGCTGCTTCATCAATGACCTTCCCTCCATCATAAGGTCAGAAGTGGGGATGTTTGCTGATGATTGCACAGTGTTCAGTTCCATTCACAACTCCTCAGATAATGAAGCAGTCCGTGCCCGCATGCAGTAAGACCTGGATGACATTCAGGCTTGGAATGATAAGTGGCAAGTAACAATCACGTCACATAAGTGCCAGGCAATGACTATCTCCAACAAGAGAGCGTCTAACCACCGCCCCTTGACATTCAACAGCATTACCATTGCCGAATCCCCCAACATCAACATCCTGGGGGTCACCATTGACCAGAAACTTAACTGGACCAGCCACATAAATATTGTGGCTCCAAGAATAGGTCAGAAGCTGGGTATTCTGTGGTGAGTGTCTCACCTCCAGACTCTCCAAAGTCTTTCCACCATCTGCAAGGCACAAGTTAGGAGTGTGATGGAACACTCTCCACTTGCCTGGATGAGTGCAGCTCCAACAACACTCAAGAAGCTCGACACCATCCAGGACAAAGCAGTCCGCTTGATTGGCACCCCATCCACCACTTTAAACATTCACTCCCTCCACCACTGGCACACCCTGGCTGCAGTGTGTACCATCTACAAGATGCACTGCAGCAACTCGCCAAGGCTTCTTCGGCAGCACCTCCCAAACCCACAACCTCTACCACCTGGAAGGACAAGGGCAGCAAGCGCATGGGAACACCATCACCTGCAAGTTCCCCTTCAAATCACACACCATCCTGACTTGGAAATATATTGCCGTTGCTTCATATTTGCTGGGTCAAAATCCTGGAACTCCCTCCTAACAGCACTGCAGGAGTACCTTCACCACGAGGACTGCAGCAGTTCAAGAAGGTGGCTCACGACCACCTTCTCCAGGGCAAATGGGAAGAGCAATAAATGTTGGCCTTGCCTGCAATGCCCACATCCCAGGAACAATTAAAAAAAAGAAATGACAAGAAATTTGGGTTCAAATTAATCATCCAAGAACAAAAGGATCTTGAGAAGCAATTTAATTTAACAGTGACATTTTATAGTGCTTAATGGAAATTATTCTGATTGGACATTTTATTTATCTTAAGTGGAATTTGAGCATTTCACAGTGGTGTTATTTAGGCAGTCCAAAACTCCACACTAAACTGTGTCTGTATTGTCTACAAACCATTCTTAGAATTGCAGAACAAGACTGCATTCCATATCCTGAGCCATGCTGCTTCAGTTTATGTCATCAAGGGGAATTTAAGTACAGAATAATTCTAATCGAAGGGCCACTAGTATCTATTTGACTGCCTAAACTGTGTTCATTTTTAAACCTTCTGTTTACTGTAAATGTTTTTGTTCATTGTCGAGATGTGGGAGACACTGGTAAAGCCGACATTTATTGCCCATCTCCAGTTGCTGAGAAGGTGGTGGTCAGCCATCATCTTGAACCACTGCACTCCATGTGGTTTGTAGCGCTTTGATTTAACTTAGTGTCTTGTTCAGAAGGCAGTTAAGAATCAGCCACGTTGGTGTGGGACTGGAGTCACAAATAGGCCAGACCGGGTAAAGACGGCAGATTTTCTTCCCTAAAGGACGTTAGTGAACCAGTCGTTTTTTATGACAATCCAACAGCTTCATGGTATATCAAATAACATCAAATGTAATAGATAGGAATTGAGAAGATATTATTAAATGATATATTATTCAGATAATGGCCCAAAAATTCGTGAGTGAGCCTTCATGCGAGGGTAAGGCCTCCCCGCGATCTCTCACTGCGCGCTGGCTTTTTCAGTCCGAGCTCGCACGAACTTGATGTTCTGGACAGCAGCTGTGCAGGGCTTTCGTATCCCACAGGCGTAGTTAATTCGTGCGAGCTGTGGGATCACGTGACTCAGTTAGAGCCAATGGCAGCACACCATCTTTCATTCATAGCTTTCACAGCACGGCTGTGAAAGCTATGAATACTATACCCCCCCAAAAGAACAGCTAAACCTCAATTAAATTTAAAAAAAACCATCACATTAATAAAATAAGTATAGTTAAATAAATTAACCATTTTAAACAAAAAATTAAATTTTTGAAAAAATTTGAAATCTTTTAAAAAGTTATAAAAATAAACTTACCTGTCTTTAAAGTCTCTAAAAATGATATACCTGTTAAAAAAAATTCAAAATAATACTTAATTAAGTACTTACCTTGTTAAAAGAGGGCCTTACGCCTCCTTTCTTTATGTCTAAAATCTTCCATGCTTACCTGCGCGTCCAAAGCACTAAGTGCACTGCGTGCGCGCAGCCTGCAGCGTGCACGCGGTTCACCTAGGAACCGCCCCCTTTTGAATTCACCAAGTGCCGGTTTTCAGCGCATGCGCAGTGCATGCAGAAAACCGGCAATTGGAGACAGAATACGCGAGAGTACACAGTGCGTACTCTCGCGTAGCGGCACTAATTTTTGGGCCAATATCTATTCTTAATTTGGAAATGGGCAACAACATCTATTTGGTTAGAACTAAGGAACAATGGAAGAGCTATTGATCTACTGGGTGTACACCATAGGACACCAAATAGTGGGAAGCAGATAGAGGAGCAAATTTACAGTCAAATTACAGAAAGATGCAAGAACTATAATGGAGTGATAATGAGGGACTTCAATTACCCTAATATAGACTGGGATAGTAACAGTGTAAACAACAACAACTTGCATCGATACAGCACCTTTAACGTAGTAAAACATCCCAGGTCGCTTCACAGAAGCGATATCAAACAAAATTTGACACCATTTAGGTTTAGGGAAGGAATTCCAGAGCTTAGGACCTAGGCAACTGAAGGCACGGCCGCCAATGGTGGAGTAATTAAAATTGGGGATGCTGAAGAGGCCAGAATTGGCAGAGCACAGATATCTCAGGGGATTGTAGGGCTGGAGGAAATTACAGAGATAGGGAGAGGCGAGGCCATGGAGGGATTTGAAAACAAGGATGAGAATTTTAAAATTGAGGCGTTGCTTAACCTGGAGCCAGTGTAGGTCAGCGAGCACAGGGGAGATGGGTGAGTAGGATTTGGTGTGAGTTAGGACATGGGCAGCAGAGCTTTGGATAACCTCAAGTTTATGGAGGGTAGAACTGGGGAGGCCAGTCAAAAGGGGGAGGAATTTCTGAAATGTGTGCAAAAGAACTTTCTTGATCAGTGTGTTTCCAGCCCATGGATGAAGGAATTTCAGGGTAATGAATTGGGGCAAGTGCAGTATGTTTCAGTGGGGGAGCATTTGGGGAACAGTGATCATAATATCATCAGGTTTAAAATAGTTTAAAATAGTTGTGGGAAAGGAGAAGGACAAGGAACAATCAAGCATAAAAATACTGAACTGGAGGAGGGATAATTTCAGTGAGTTGAAAAGGGATCTGGCCCAGTTAGATTGGAATCAAAAATTGGATAGCAAACAGTAATTGAACAATGGGAGTCCTTCAAAGAGGAGATGGTTCAGGTACAGAATAGATACATTCTCACGAGGGTGAAAGGAAGGGCATCCAAAGCTCGAGCTCCCTGGATGACTAACGATATAGAGATTAAAATTAAACACAGAAAGGAGGCTTATGACAAATGTACAGTTCATAATACAGTAGACAACCAAGCTGAATACAGAAAGTACAGAGGAGATCTAAAAAAGGGAATAAGAAGGGCAAAGAAAGAATATGAGAATAGATTAGTGGCTAACATAAAAGGGAACCCAAAAGTCTTTTATAAACATAACTAGTAAGATGGTAATCAAAGGAAGGGTGGGGCCGATTAGGCACCAAAAAGGAGATCATGTGGAGGCAGAGGGCATGGCTAAGGCACTAAATGAGTCACTAGAAAAGAGGATGCTGCCAATTAAGCAGTTAAGGAGGAGGTAGTAATATTATTGGAAAGGATAAACATAGAAAAAGAGGAGTTACTTAAAAGGTTGACAGTACTCAAAAGTAAAAAAATTCACCCAGTCTGGATGGGATGCATCCTAGGTTACTGAGGGAAGTAAGGGTCGAAATTGCAGAGACTCTGGCCACATCTTCCAATCCTCCTTAGATATGGGGGAGAAGATCCCAGAGGACTGGAGGATTGCAAATGTTACACTGCTGTTCAAAAAAGGGGAGAGGGATAAACCCGGCCATTACAGGTCAGTCAACCTAACATTGGTGGTGGGGAAATTTTTAGAGACAATAATCCGGGACAAAATCAATTGGCACTTGGAAATGTATGAGCCAATAAATGAAAGTCAGCATGGATTTGTTAAAGGCAAATGTTGTTTGACTAACTTGATTGAGTTCTTTGATGAAGTATTGGAGAGGGTTGGTGAGGGTTTTGCGGTTGATGTTGTGTATATGGATTTTCAAAAGGTGTTTGATAAAGTACCACATAATAGACTTGTTAGCAAAATTAAAACCCACGGGATTAAAGGGACAGTGGCAGTGTGGATACGAAATTGGCTAAGGGACTGAAGGAAGAGGGTAGAGGTGTATGATTGTTTTTCAGACTGGAGAGAAGGAAGTCAGTATTAGGACCACTGTTCTTTTTGATATATATTAATGACCTAAATTTGAGTGTACACGGCTCTTAAAAAAGCATGTAGGATCCTTGGCTTTATAAATAGAAGTCGCACAACACCAGGTTATAGTCCAACAGTTTTATTTGAAATTACGAGCTTTCGGAGCTCTGCTCCTTCGTCAGGTACAAATAGAGGCAGGGGGTGAATTTTAACACCTAAAAATGGGTGGGTTGGTGTCAGGACAGATGCTAACATTTTTTAAATCTGAAACCCGACCCCAACGGACCTCCAACTCGCCCACTTCTAGGTTTAACGGAGGTGGAACAAGGGGCTGACAGCCAACCTACTCCCAGGAGGCGAGTTGGCAATTTCAATGGCCCAGATATTCTGATCGCAGGCTTCCCACGGGCGGAGGCCTGCGATCTGGAAAAATCTGTGCCCTTACCTGAGGGCTCCCGGGACACGCACACTTCCGATGCTGGGTCTCTCCAAACTTGAAGTGCGCAGGGCCCACACATCCCAGAGGCGCATGTAGTTCGCAGCGTCCCTGGGATCACGTGGGCCATGGGGAGCCAATCAAAGAAGGGAATCTCCCTTCATACACTTGACAGGAAGACCTATCAAATATATGAATGGAGATCACCCCCAAAACATAGTAAAACTTTAAATAATTTTTTTTAAAATCACATTTTTAAAATGACTTGAAGTTACAATAAATTAACTATTTCAAACAAAAATTTAAATT
Source organism: Squalus acanthias (assembly GCA_030390025.1). Classification (NCBI taxonomy): domain Eukaryota; kingdom Metazoa; phylum Chordata; class Chondrichthyes; order Squaliformes; family Squalidae; genus Squalus; species Squalus acanthias. Next base: position 79,445,605 of record CM059433.1, read on the forward strand.
TTTGAAAAAAATAATTAAAGTTTTTTACGGGGCTAAAAATAAACTTACCTTTTTTAAAGTATTTTTAAATGATAAATCAGTGAATTTTTTTTTTATAACTTTTTTCAACTCTTATCCTGGTAAAAGCAGGCCTTAAGCCTGCTTTTACCAGGTGCAAGAACTGTAAGGGTTTTCTGCGGGCGGAGGGTCTCCAAAAAGTGGAACTATCCGCCCGCAGAGGCCCTTCTCCAGGGCAGCTGGAGGATCTGTCAAGTGCTTTCTTGACAGATCGGAAATGCCGGTTTCCAGCGCATGCGCTGTGCATGCCTAAAACCGGCATTTCCGATGTCCCTACGGGTGAGTACACAGCGCGTACCCACCCGTAGGGATCGGAATATCCGGCCCAATATTTTAATGAGGCTGGCAGACTCTGATTTAACCTGCTTTGCAGGTTTAACAGTGTCCGGCTGGATTTCCCAGGCCTCGGGAAACCCGGCAGCTGAAGGGAGGCGAGAACAGCTTCGGGGAGAATATAAGTGCATTTTCAGCACTAATTTTGGGCAGGGGTGCTACCTCCCGGCCCCCCAAGCTCTATTCCGACATCAGCATCCCCCCCCCCCCATACAAAGATCCCCGGGGTCGGGGATCAGACCCCGGGGGGGGGTGTGGGGGGGGGACTGCTCCGGAGTCCTCCCCGCCTGACTGGAAGCCAAGCCTGTCAATCAGGCTGACTTCCGGGTGAGGAACCTATCAAGTGCAAAAGACACATGTTAAAATCGCATGTAGGGAAACCCGGACATCCGGATTTCCCATCCAAAACTCCATCCGCCCCCCACTCCTGCCTACGTAACCCGCCACTGTTAATATCCAGGCCATAGAGTACAAAAGCAAGGAAGTTATGCTAAACCTTTGTAAAACACTGGTAGGTCTCAGTTAGAGTATTGTGTTCAATATCTGGGCACCATGCTTTAGGAAGGATGTCAAGGCCTTGGAGAGTGTGCAGAAGAGAATTACTAGAATGGTACCAAGGATGAAGGACTTCAGTTATGTGGAGAGAACGGAGAAGCTGGGTTTGTTCATTTAGAGCAGAGAAGGTTAAGGGGAGATTTAATAGAGGTGTTCAATATCATGAATGGTTTTGATAGAGTGAATAAGGAGAAATGTTTTCCAGTGGCAGAATGGTCAGTATCCAGAGGACACTGATTTGAGGTGATTGGCAAAAGAATCAGAAGTGACATGAGGAAAATGAAATTTGCACAGTGAGTTATGATGATCTGGAATGCACTCCCTGATAGGGTGGTGGAAGCAGATTCTATAATAACTTTCAAAAGGGAATTGGATAAATACTTGAAAAGATTTACAGGGCTATGGGGAAAGAGCTTGAGAATGGCCTCCTTCTGTGCTGTATTTTTCAATGATTTATAACTTTCGTAGGGGGTAAATTTTAACTTTTGGCAGGGGCAGAAAACGATTGGTATCGGAATGAAATGTAAATGAAAATCAGTCGTGATGTATAAAGGGCACTCGATCGGCTCCTGCCCATTTTCCACCTCGGCTGAAAGTTAAAATCTACACCAGGGTGCTTTTTGCCCCTTCCGAGCTCAAGTATGTTGCAACCAATTGCAGCACTCCAACTGCTGCCCTGTCTGACATCAGTTAACTCAGTACAGACCAGTTACTAAACTTAGGACTTTCTGGTCTGTGTTGCTTAATGCTTCACCAGGACTACCTTTACTCACAAGGCTCATAGGAGAAAGAAAGAAATGAATCGATTTTGTATTTGAAAACTCTGCAGACTGCAATGGTCTGAACACTCAAGCATTCAAGACTGCAGTGTCAGACGTGGCTCACCTCTGAGTCAGAAAGTTGTGGGTTCAAGTCCCACTCCAGGGACTTGAGCACAAAAATCCAGGCTGACACTCTAGTGCAGTACTGAGGGAGTGCTGCACTGTCAGAGGAACCATCTTTCAGATGAGACGTTAAACCGAGGCACCATCTGCTCTCTCAGGTGGATGTAAAGGATCCCATGGCACTATTTTGAAGAAGAGCAGGGAAGTTATCACCGGTGTCCTGGCCAATATTTATCCCTCAATCAACATCACTAAAACAGATTATCTGGTCATGATCACATTGCTGTTTGTGGGAGCTTGCTGTGCACACATTGGCTGTTGCGTTTCCTACATTACAACAGTGACCATACTTCAAAAGTACTTAATTGGCTGTAAAGCGCTTTGGGATGTCCCGAGATCGTGAAAAGCACTATAGAAATACAAGTCTTTGGGGGCAAAATTCGGTTGCTTTGCACCTCCCGTTCGTGCCCCAAGGGGCCGCTAACGGGGCGCAAAGCAACTAGCGCCCGGGTGCAGCGATGCTAATGCCTCCCGCGAAATTCAGCGGGAGGTTAGCGGCGGCGGTAGCCGTTAGCGCCCCCTGGCACTGCACCTCTGGCAATGACATCACCGCCATGTGCAGCGCTCCGCTCGCAACCCGGCCACAAACTTGGGTCGCGCCTCCTGACATACCGCTGGACGCTATGTCCGACAGGGTCAGGGGGGCGTTCTCGCGGCCGGGGTGGCAATATTTAAAGGGCAGGTGCCGGGCGGCCATTTTTTTGTGGGCTGCCTGCCAGCACCTGCTCCCTCTGCCCTCCTCCCACGCGGTGTTGGCCGCAATCCGTCAGCCTGGCACTCCTCTTGAGTGCCGGGCTCTTTTGCCGGCACCCCGCTCCCTGGTGGCCCTTTAATAAGGGGAGGGAGGCCTGCAGTACCGCGGCACTACGTAGCGCCATGATATTGAACTGGAGCACCCCTAGAGGGAGGGGGAGCGCTTCCAGTAGCGCCCTGCCTCCTGCTTGGGGCGCTACCATCCAATTTCGGGCACAGGGTGCTAACTTTCAGGGGGCTAAAAGTAGCGCCCTGCCGAAGTTAGCGCCCCAAAGGGGGCGCGAGCCAATTTTTCCCCCATTCTTTCTAATGGGAGAATATCAACAAAGATCTAGGAGCAATAGGTGAAGTATTGAAATTGTTTGACGACATAATTAAAATAATGCACAAGAGCAATTCAGTGGCTGAAACTTTGTTAGCTATTGGAAATACATTTGAATCAGATCCATTTCTATGGCTTTTAACAAAGATTGAGACTCATGAAATTTATGCCAAATTAGCCAAATTAGCTATATACATTCAAAATTGTCGAAAAAATATCACAGGAGGTACTGTGATTAGTGAAGTTAAGTAGGGGTATGTTCTGTTTCCTTTTTCACACAATTCATTAATAATATGGAGGGAACTTTTTCAGTAATGCCACAGTATTTGTGGATGAGAGCATGCTGTGTCATATGCAATCAGTGTAAGGAAAATTTATAGCAATCAAAGGAACCTGAACAAATGGCTGGGCTAAGGACTGGCAGATGCATTACAATTTGGAAACATGTAAGGTTATGCATATTGATACTGGAAACATGAATATTGAATATTATTCCGTTTATTAAGTAGAGCTGGGTGTGTAACCATGAATATTTCATAATACAAAAGCAAAATACTGCAGATGCTGGAAATCTGAAATAACAACAGAAAATGTTGGAAATACTCAGCAGGTCAGGCAGCATCTGTAGAGAGAGAGACAGAGTTAATATTTCAGGTCGATGATCTATTGTCATTTTATTTAATATTTCATAATTTAATTTCTGAAAGTATAACTTGATTTATAACCTTGATTTTGGGGTGAATAGTATTGCAGTCCTCAATGGTTAACAATAATGAAATGTAATGATTTCAGCAGTAAAGTGACTAACAGTAGTGAATCAGTCAATATATTAATAGTTTTGCAACTGATATTCCTTCTTTTAAATACAAGAACTCCGTGTCATCCTGTCAGCCAAGGAAGGGTTCCCATTAGGCTAGATCTTTCTGGTTATAAATGAATGTGGCAGGTATGGGCTTATTCAGGTGGCACTCTCTGTGGTACCAGTGCCTCATCACCAAAGTCAGACTGGTTAATCTTTGTTGGTTGTTTAATTGGGACACCCGCATTCATGCAGATTGTTAAAGCAGGGATGTATGGATTTGATGACGTCCTTACAGTTTGATGCGTGGAATCATACATCTGTAGTTTACGTTTATAGTTACAGATCAACACATAGAATTTTGTAATTTTATGTTACATTCTGTTATCACTATGTAAAGTTGTGAAGTAGGAACATAAGTTAAAGCACTCTAGTTTTGAGTCAGATTCGAATTCTGTCCAGTGCTTTATATTTATATTGCTTTCAGTTCAGGACTGATGGTACAGTTCCTAGCTTCTCGCCATTTAAAAAATACTCTGATCTATCTTTCTAGGTCCAAAATGGATGACCTCACACTTTCCCACATTAAGCTTCATCTGCCACAGTTTTCTATCCTTTCACCTGTAAGCTGTAAAAATACTGGTATCGATACCCTGACAAGAGCATTCATCAAGGGTACCAGACAAATCTTTAACCCTTCACCTTCACTCCATGTCAGGAACCGTCTGGGATTTACCACCCGGTTTATGCCTAGGAATTAATGACGCCTACATTTGGCTTGCCAAACTGTCTTACATCAACCAGCTTGGATTATATTGGCATTTACACAACCAACCTCCCATCAGGATCCGATGAGTAGATACTGAGTAACTCAATTAACCCTTTCTTGCCAATTATCCAAGAGGAAGTCAGACAACAAAGTCATGAACTAACAATTGCTTAACAATCTAATTGATAGATTAGGTGAGTGGGCAAAACTGTGGCAGGTGAAGCTTAATGTGGGAAAGTGTGGGGTCATCCACTTTGGACCTAGAAAGATAGATCAGAGTATTTTTTAAATGACGAGAAGCTAGGAACTGTGGATGAGCAGAGAGATTTAGGGGTCCAAGTACAGAAATCACTGAAAGCTAGTGAACAGGTACAAAAAAATAATTAAAAAGTCTAAAGGAGTGTTGGCCTTTGTCTCAAGAGGGCTGGAATATAAAGGGGTACAAGTTATGTTACAGTTGTATAGAGCTCTGGTTAGACCCCATCTGGAGTACGGAGTTCAGTTCTGGGCACTGCACCCCAGGAAGGATATATTGGCCTTGGAGAGGGTACAACGCAGATTCACCAGAATGATACCGGGGCTAAAAGGGTTAAATTATGAGGATAGGTAGAATAGACTAGGCTTGTATTCCCTTGAATATAGAAGATTAAGGGGTGATGTAATTGAGGTGTATAAGATGATTAAAATATTTGATAGGATAGATAGAGAGAAACTATTTCCTCTGGTGGGGGAGTCCAGAACAAGGGACATAACCTGAAATTAGAGCTAGGCCGTTCAGGGGTGATGTCAGAAAGCACTTCTCACACAAAGGGTAGTGGAAATCTGGAACTCACTCCCACAAAAAGCTGTTGAGGCCAGGTCAATTGCAAATTTCAAAACTGAGATTGATGGACTTTTGTTAGGCAAGGGTATTAAGAGTTATGGAAGGCAATGGATGAAGTTAAGATTCAGATCAACCATGAACTAATTGAATGGCGAAACAGGCTCAAGGGGCTGAATGGTTTACTCCTGTTCTTATGTTTATTAACCTTAGAATTACAGTTAACAGTACTTAAACTTAAACTTTGAGTATGCAAATAATTAATAGATAATTAACAAAATAAAAACCAAAGCTTACAAAGGCAGTTCCACATGTCACAGTAACTCAGCTTGATTTCTTAACATCATGCTTTCAGCAGCATAGTCTGATTGGTCACAGCGCAGGCATTGGTGCTCCCAACTGGCAGGGAACTGTCTTCACAAACTTTGGTTCAGCGGAGAGGCCGATGCAGAGCAGTGCCATCTGCTGCAAGGAGACTTACACCTAAAATGCAGCATAGGGCTGTCACAGCCAATGATAGTGACAAGCAGCTGTAGCATGTCACCTGCCTTTCCCTCATTAACATAAAAATTCCGTGGTCCCTTTTAAGAGGGTGGAAGGGAGGTAGGGCAGGACTTCTGCCTGCCACTTGGCCTGTCGTGACCCTGTCCTGGTTATGGTTATTTCCATTGGCCCTTTGAATTTTTGTGGGTGAGCCATGGGTGGATGTTCTGCCACCCCACTGCCCCCTGCCACCCCACCCCCCCACCCCCCCCATACATTAAGGGACATATCTGGAGGAGATTGCACGCTACCCTTGACAGTTGGTGAGATTCCCTAAGAGGCGCCAAACCTTTACTAGGGAAAGATAATTGATCCCAGAGTGGACAGTTTATCTTCTCCGAGCGACCTGCCTGCTCCATTGGGAGCAGAAGATCCAAAGAAGCAAATTCTCTTCAGGGCTTTGATGGGACAACTTTTTACCATCAGAGCAGCATGGCATCGCTATGACATGCCAGCTGGTGGTTTGGGGCATGCACCGCTGATGACCAAGATTTGGGATATGGTCTCCAGCATGGGGCTAGAGTGGGCAGGGATTCTGCTCCACTGCACTTGCGCCATGGAGTGGACCCTCAGGAATTTTGAGGCCCGTTATTTTCCTGGATCTGTCACCAGCCTAAAGGTTACAATAATTTTATACCAGTGGCTTCTGATTCTGCATACATCTCTTATCCTGCAATAAATTATGTCAATTAAGCATGGAAATGAACACAGTGAAATAGGTATCTGGGAGTGCTGGGAGCTCCAACTGCTTCAATTAACTAGTCAGTTGATGCTTAGAGAAACAGCTTCTGACTGTGTGAAAAATTGTACATGAATCTGATTAAAAAAAACAACTGTACCTGGATTCTGTTACTGACTGAAAGAATTTCATGCATTAACAGTAGATGCTATTTCAATATTAAAAAATATAGATTCATAGTCATAGTTAAATATTTTCATCGTTTGTAACTAACACTAAAAATACCTTAGACACAGCATAATAACGTTTACATCTATCTTTTGTTCCATGTATATGTGATTATTAAATTCTGTATGTCATGCTGTTATAAATGAAACACTTTCCCATACAACTACAGCAAGACCAGGTTATCTCAGTCAAGAAATAACAACAACTTGTATTTATATAGCGCCTTTAACATAGTAAAACGTCCCAAGGCACGTCACAGGCGTGTTCTAAAATAAAATGCTGATAAAATGTGATTTCTAAATTAAAGGCTCATTTTAACCTAGGAAAGCAATCACAGTCTAGCGCATACTAACTATCCTTTGGACAGAGTACCAAATGTAAATCGATTACTGCAATAAAATAAATTTACTTTCAAAGGAAAGATAATTGAAAATAGATAAAGAAGGGTCAAAGATAAAGCTGTCGGAGTGGAATTTAGTTAACTTCAGTGAGACTTAAGGGGACTTAACCGGATTAATTGTTTGGAAGAAAATGGCATATCAATCAGTGGATCAGCAGTGCGACATATTTAAATATGAGATGCATGAAGTACATGCTAAATAATTTATGACATAGAATAAAGTGAGTGGATCAAAGACTGGGGTTCCACGGGCAAATAGGTTAGAGCAAAACTGTTTTAAGAAGAGACGTGTGGTAACGATAGGGGGAATAATGCAGAAGAAAACTAGAAGAATTATATAAAGCATACTAAGGGAGCAAAATGAAAGGTTTGGAAAGTTAACTATGAGTTATGGAGAAAGATTTATTGTCATCATAAAAAGAAATAGCAAGTGATTTTATAAGCACATAAGAAGTAAAAGAATAGTCAAAGAAAGGGTGAACGTCTCAGATACAAAGGTCTCGATTTTAAACCCCCACCCCCCCGACAGGCAGGAGAGGGTCTGGGGGAGGGGTTAAAATATCAGGATCGACCAACCCGACCCCATTCACGGCCGCTGTAATACTTGTGCTGGTGATTCTGCGGGGGGGGGGGGGGCTACTTGACAACAACTTGTACAGCAACAATTGTATTTATATAGCGCCTTTAATGTAGTAAAACATCCCAAGGTGCTTCACAGGAGCATTATAAAATAAAATTTGACACTGAGCCACATAAGGAGATATTAGGGCAGATGAGAGGTAGGTTTTAAGGAGCATCTTAAAGGAGGAATGAGAGGTAGAGAGGCGGAGAGGATTAGGGAGGGAATTCCAGAGCTTAGGGCCTTTGCAGCAGGAGGCACCGCCGCCATTGGTGGAGCAATTAAAATCAGGGATGCTCAAGAGGCTGGAATTAGAGGAGCGCAGATATCGCAGCGGGTTGTGGGGCTGGAAGAGATTACAGAGATTGGCGAGGCCATGGAGAGATTTGAAAACAAGGATGAGAATTTTAAAATCAAGGCGTTGCTTAACCGGGAACCAATGTAGGTCAACGAGCACAGGGGTGAACGGGACTTGGTGGAAGTTAGGATACAAGCAGCAAAGTTTTGGATGACTTCATGTTTATGGAGGGTAGAACGTGGGAGGCCAGCCAGGAGTGCATTGGAATAGTCAAGTCTAGAGGTAACAAAGGCATGAATGAGGGTTTCAGCAGCAGATGAGCTGAGGCAGGGGTGGAGACGGGCGATATTACAGAGGTGGAAATAGGCGGTCTTAATGATGGCATGGATATGTGGTCAGAAGCTCATTTCAGGGTCAAATGTGACACCAAGTTTGCGAACAATCTGGTTCAGACTCAGACAGGTGCTAGGGAGAGGGATAGAGTCAGTACCTAGGGAACGGAGTTTGTGGCCAGATGCTAGGGAGAGGGATAGAGTCAGTACCTATGGAACGGAGTTTGTGGCGGGGACCAAAGACAATGGCTCCAGTCTTCCCAATATTTAATTGGAGAAATTTCGGGTGTGATCAGTGTACATGTGGAAACTGACGCTGTGTTTTTGGATGATGTCGCCAAGGGGCAGCATGTAGATGAGAAATAGGAGGGGGCCAAGGATAGATCCTTGGGGGACCCCAGAGGTAACGATGTGGGAGCGGGAGGAAAAGCCATTGCAGGTGATTCTCTGGCTACGATTAGATAGGTAAGAATGGAACCAGGCGAGTGCAGTCCCACCCAGCTGGACGACGGTGGAGAGGCGTTGGAGGAGGATGGAGTGGTCAACCGTGTCAAAGGCTGCAGACAGGTAGAGAAGGATGAGGAGGGATAGCTTACCTTTGTCACAGTCACATAGGATGTCATTTATGACTGTGGTAAGAGCCGTTTTGGTACTGTGGCAGGGGCTGAAACCTGATTGGAGGAATTCAAACATGGAGTTCCGGGAAAGATGGAATGCACAGATTTGGGAGGCGACAACACATTCAAGGACTTTGGAGAGGAAAGGGAGGTTGGAGATGGGATGGTAGTTTGCAAGGATGGAGGGGTCAAGCGTTGGGCCCCAATATTTACGGGGAGGCGGGAAGGATGCAGGGAAAGCCTAAAACGGCCAAAGAACCTGGCAAGCCCTGGGACGTTGAGGTCCTGCCAAATTTGATGGCAGGACCTCATTATCATTTATTTTTGTTCCATGTCCCGCCCAGCAGCCTGTCAGCCTGGCCGGCGGCTGGGAGAATAAGCCAGCAGCAGGAGGCCACAGCCTTGGGGACAGTCCTTGGCAAACGGGACATGGGGGAGGGAGGTTGGCGATTAGCTGGGGTGGCGGCCAAATTCTTCCTTGAGTGGCTGGGAGGAGCATTCCTGCTACGAAAGGCCCTTAACTTGTGGAGCCAGCAGCTCCCACTTCCCTATCATTGCCGGGTTTCCCCACCCTTAGGAAACCCATGCAGCAACAGTGAATTTTATAACGGACTCCCAATTGCACTGTGAGAACCCGATTTAAATATACTAATTATGTAGACGGGACATTCAGATGCCCCAATATCCACCGCCGTAAAAAGAGCAATGGGCGCGTGCGTGGCGTGTTCCCCATATTTAAGTCTTTAACCCCACCTAAGCCTCTCCCGCCCATCATGGGGGAGTTAATATCAAGGTCATTATGTCTATTGTTTCATGTATCAAAAGAATAGTAGTGTATGATTCACTATTTTTGTACTGTGTGTTGTTCATTTATTTGTTTTATGTAAACAACTGGCCTTGAAATTGCTCAGCCATTTTGGTGGACTCCTGCCTTAACTCCTGCAGAACAGCTGCAAGCTGCACTGTGACCCAGAAATGCCATGGTCCAGACTCGAGGTAGAATTTCCAATGGCCTTGCTTTGGGGCAGAATCCCTGCCTGCCCCAAAACAGATGACTAATGTGGGGGGGGAGGGGGTGCGTGGGGTGGTGGGGGTTGAGGGTTAGGGACTCCCTACACTGGGAATTCCCATGTCTTTGGCCTCAAAGTGACTTGTCAGAAACTTGAAGGTTGGTATGTTGAGTGAGATGAGGTGTATCGCTCTCCTGCGGAGCACAAGGATCAGGGTCCAGGCCAGGGATGCAACCTGAACTCCTGAAGTTAAGTTTACTTTATTTTTAATTAAAGATATTATCAGCCCTAAAGCAGACTGACTGGGCCACAAAAGTCATCTTTCTTGGGAGGGGAGTTAGGCACCCAGTCCTCAGATGGCAGCAGACATGAATGAACAGGCATGCATCATTAGGGGTGTATCTTGGCAATATTTAAATAGGGTGATCGCATTCTCCAGTGGAGTCAGTACCAGAGGCAGGTACAATCCTGGCGTAACTACAATTTCAGGGCTACTATCTCTTGCTTTAGAGCCTGAGTTTTTTTCAAATTTGCAATCAGGAGGTGGGTGCCACTGGCAAAGCTGCATTTATTGCCTATTCCTAGATGCCCTGAGAAAGTGGCGTACTTGTTTTAATAACTGAATAGCTTGCTAGGGCATTTCAATGGGCATTAACAGTCACCCACATAACATGCAACTGGAGTCTCCAGATCACACAATTACATTGATGTTACTATGCACAAATAGACCATTTGGCCCAACAAATCCATGTCCGTGTTTACACTCCATGCGAGCATATTTAGGGGTAGCATATTTCTTTCCACGGTGCAGAGTAATAGTCTTCTGGTGCGGTCACTGGGTCTCATTATTATTTACCTAGATATTAGGCAGAAGAAAAGCTCTCTGGATCAGAGGAGGCGCAAGGTCCCCTTATGGGAGTGGTCAGTAACACTGAACACTAGAACAGATCTGGTGTAAAAGCCCAAAAACTTGACGGGAATTAAAATTGGAACAGTCTTCAGCCCAGATGGCAAATATCCAGAATACCGCAGATACGCTAACCATAATTTTCCTAAAACATTGGGAGGAATTCTGCCAAGGGACTGGAATATGACAAATGTTCCACCCATTCTGAGGATGGCGTTTCTGAATTCTCATCTGTGTTGAGGTGTCTCATCTGCCATATTGGAGAATCACTGGTGCGCTGCCCACAATTTTTTGAAAAGCGCTGGTGCCTGCCAAGAACTCCAAAAATCTACCTCTGGAGTCTATAATGCAGGATGGCATTACCGAGCACTCAGAAGGACATGGCTTAATCTGGGAAAGTCTGCAGGCATTTGTGAACAGCAGATCATGCTTGATTAGCTTAGTTGAATTTTTTGAAGGAATCAGAATGTATAGATAAAGGGAATACAGCCAGTTTCACAATATGGATTTTCAGAATGCATTTGATAGATGCCACATAACTGGTAATATTCTTACCCAAGTAAAGGAATAGAGAGATCGAAAGGCACAGATCTGTAGATCTTTAAAGGTTGGAGCGTAAGTTGATAAGGCCCAAAAAAAGGAACTGGGATTCTGGGCTTTATATATTGTACAAACCATTGCACAGAATGCAGCGCTGGGCACCCCATTATAGGAAGGATGTTACAGCCCTGGAAAGGGCATAGACTCAGAATTATCACTGGAAGAACAAAGGGGGAAATTAGAATAATTTATTTTCCCACATGAGGGTTATTCGAACATGGACTGCTTTACCACAAGTAGTTATTGGGGAAGTAATGATATATCATTTAAAAGAGAATCAGGTAAGTATTTGAAAAAAGGATATGGGGAAAGGGCAAGGAAATGTGATTAGAATAAATATTTTCAGTTGAAAAGCTAGTGCTGGTACATGCATAATTAGCCAAATAGCTTCCTTCTGTGTTTGTTTCCATGAACTGAGACAAAATAATTATAGAAATTCAAAATGTATTTTCATTTCTTCTTGTATTTCATTAGAAACACATTAAGAGGACAAACGCATTCCATTTATGAGACGTCTATGTTACCATGACAACAAACATGACCTTTTCCTATAAGAAAGGTTGGGTAGAAATAAAGATTTTCTGCAATTTTTTTGTTTTATTAAATAAAAACTACCAACTTGCATTTCTTAGAGCAGTATCTCTTAAATTATTATCATGCAAGCAGAACTTGGCCTATGCCTCCATGTCCTATTTACAGCTAGTCTCCAAGGGGAGACATTTATAAATCTGTGCCTACAATGCTTATAATTGTATAATATGATAATCTAGGAATTAAGCTCATCGTTTTCAATCAGCAGAATCAGAATTGTATGAAGTGTGCAGCATGACCAGAGCAGGCCACTTTCGCAACAGGGTCATGACAGGCCCCAGCTATCTCAACTCATTTGTACTTGCCTCAGGCTGAATCAAAAAGCTAAACTGAATTTGAACAAACCTAGTTTAGGTCAAACCTGTTTAGATTCAGAGGTGATTCAAAAGGCCATTCCTGAAAAAAAGTCACATGCATATGGAGAAAGTATCAATCCATAAATATGTGGTATCATTGCCTCATGTCACTAGAATCATGTTCTAGTGATGGTGACTAGGAATGATTGTTCAAGAGGTGGTACCCTGCAAATATTTTTGTTTAAAAATATTTTTATTGGTAGTTTTGCAATTTAAGTGTGATTTTCAGTGATCTAATATGATTGTGGGTAGTTAAATATCAGATTCCTGTTGTATAATGCTTAGTGTTCGATTCTCAGTTGTTTTGGCACAAGATAAGCAATTGAAAAAATGGTTGTTTACGAATTTAAAAGCCCAGTGGCCGGTGAAAGGTAGGCTTCAAATTCTAGCTGTTAGTTGGTCTGGTTATAATTCTACACTTCCAATTCAGAACATTTTTCATGCCTGTGATTTTCACATAAATTATGTCATTTTGCTTTTGCATCTGCCCCCTAGGGATATAAGTTCCTCCCACCTACAGTTTTTTTTTATGTCATTTTTTCTTGCTCTTCACCCTGTGTCATGCACTACTCCCTGGACTGACACTGGTACTGCATTACCAGCTGCTAGGATATGCACAAGAATAGCTTGGATCATTTGTCCTTTGATTTTCCCTCACGGTGAAGCAGTCTCAGGTCTCCACTCAAAGGCCCCCTTTGAAACTGGGGTCACAAAAGGAATTAGAGACACATATTCCTGTGTTACCTCTTTCAAGCAGAACACATTGAACTGCCATACTTTCATTCCATTTAAATAGTTTATCTTCATTTATTTTCAATTGACGACAGTAATGTTTGGCAATTATCTGAGTTCATTACTCAATAATAAATACAATCCTTTTGTGTAAATTAGTTTTGATTATTCTAATTTTACATTAATGACTTTACTGCTTTGCTTCTTCATGCTCTTCATATAAGAATTTACATTTTTTGTTCCCTTATGTTCTCTGTATAATTTTCCTGGAAATTCACTTACTAGTGATTTAGTTAATGCCATTTTCCATTAGTGAATCATGTTATCTTGCTGTGATAATTGCTTATTTATTTGACTTATTAGTAAAAAAGAGATGTCATGTGCACAGTAAGTAGAATTCTGCTACATTAATCATCTTACCAGTGGTACTTTTCAAAATAAATGTTAAACTTTACTATATAAGATGCATAACATTCTAGTTCTGCATTTTAATTTGACAAGCGCTTGTGAGCTGCTCCACGGAACATGAAAAAATGTGCTCAGCTATGGGTTTGCAAAACTTTAGAAAAATACAATAGCTTTTTTTTTAATGGACTGATTGATACCTGTCCTGAACTCCTGGAAGAAAAGGTGGTTAGAGGCAAATGGATAAGGGAACAGTCTGAGGAGCAAATGGGTTCATGGGCTGAAATCCCACGGGGGACCTGTTGGTCTGTCACTGTAATTTTGGCAAGAGACAAGTGGAACCACCCAGAAAATGGCAGGGACCCATTTACACTGGGTCTCTACCATTTCTGGGAGTTTCCGATTTGCCTTACTCCACGGGTTCCTGTTCCAGTGGCTCAGTCGGGATCTGGCATATCTGTGGAGGCTGGTACATCGAGTGAGTTGAGGTGCACCAGCCTCCACATTTATGAATGTAGGCCTGGACCCCCCCCCAAAGAAATCCTCCAAATTTTCTGGCGGGGGGTGATAAAAGGCAGATCAGCCTTGTTCAAGGAGTACATGGCCGGAGTCTGGGCAGGAGCTACCCCTGCCCACTATATGGCAGGTGGGCACCAGAATCTTTGGCCGCATGGAGCAGGTGGGTGCCAGAGATATGCCCACAATGGCATATGCTCTAACCTGCCCCATGCCAATTAGGTGACCTCTTACTGAGTCTGCAAAATCCACTGGTTAAGTAGGAGATGGTCGTCTGAGGTTGAGGTTGAGGCAGATTGTTGGAGCAGTGTAGAGGAATCTTTACTCTGTATCTGACCTAGCTACACCTGACTTGAAAGTGCATAATGCTAATACTGGGTGCATAAAATGTCAAAATATTCCATTCCCCAGCACTAATACCCCTCACATTGATGAACAATGTGCTTGGCCCTGAAATTTCTCGGATCATGATTATGGTGGTTACACTGGAATTACACCTAAGGAGGCTGTCCAGCATTGAACCCGCCAAAGGTTGAGAGATCAGTGAAAGGGCAATTCACTTACATGGGACAGGCGGGCACGAGCACCACTTCGGGCGTATCTTTGGTGCCCACCTGTCTATGTTGGCTGGAAACTCTGGCACCAGCCAGAGTTGGGGAGGGTTTCTCAGGCCCCGGACCTCAGCCATTATCTCTTCAGCCCCTTGAGCATGGGGGCCAACCTGCATAAACTTTTGAAAAACTGGTGGTCTGTTGGGCCCACATGTGCCTTTGTGGAAACTGACACCCTTTCACTCACTGGGCTCACTTGTAAGGGACAGGCAGAGGTTCTGCCCATTACAAGACATTGCTGTAGCATTTGCCTTGGCCATTTGCATGGTGCTCTGAGGGGGAAGGCTGGATGTCTGCCATGTGCTGCTGTCCTCAGGTATGCCACCTGCAGTCATCTACTTTTCATGGGTTTTTGTGTGCAAGTTTGTCTTACAATTGTGTGCATTAGGTGAAAGCTAGGGGTATGTGAGGGATGTCTCCTAGGTCGCTCACTTGGCTGCTATAATGCATCTACTGGTGTCACCCTGTCAAAGTAGAGAAAAGTTTTTAAGCCAGTAAGGGGAGATACTGCATGATAAGGAGTTAGTGAACCCCTGAACCACAGTTCAGTATGAAGAACAACTTGTGCAGCAAGTAATATTAGAGGGCCAACTATGCATTGTTGTCCATGCTGCCCAAGAAAGGGACAGTGACAGTTCAGTTACCTTGCCTGCCCTCATCAGATCATTGAACTGGTCAGATCATTATTGTACCTAATCCTCATCCACAGCCTAGTAGGATTCTCTCCAGGTTTTTTATTCATTTATGCTACTTTTTCAGTTTCTCTTCCATGCATTAATGATAACCCTGAATTTCTGTGGAGTTTCTCCAATCCCCTGTAATTTTGACAGGAAATCGGCAGAATCCCTGTGGAAATTCCAAGGCCAATGTCTTTAAATTAAATTATTGGACAATCTTGCCTACTAATAATATAAATAGGATATTCCTCTTTAAGTATTTCATCTGTTTTTAACTACTATTTTTCACTCTAAGCCCATTTGTTTTATTCTTACTGCTCAAGCACAAGGTCTCCTTCCTGGCAGACTCCTTTTGTTTCTTCAACGTGCCTCCTGATCTATTGCTCCATCTGCTCAATGTCTTCCGAGGCATTTCTCCAGTTCAGCACACTCCATGCAAACAGCTTTACACATCAACATCCAGACTATTGAGAAAGAATATCTCATGACTGTCTCAAGCTGCTTCATATTATCTCATAAAACAGGAACACGCTGCAGACTGAATATATTCTGATAATCAATATCAGTCCTAACCAGAATACACTAGAAGTACTGGAGGACATTGAAAAAATATAAACTATTATATTATGATTTGTATATCTGACTCGTGTCTATTTTTCAGAATCTGCCGGTCTTGCTATGCATCCTCTAATACATCTTTAATGTAAAATCCTTTATTGGAGTCATATGAATGTCTCAGTACTTAATGTGCTATAGCATGATTAAATTGATGGTGCTATCAATGTCACAACATCACAGTGTTTGGGATCAAAAATGTTTAAGCTTTCAAAAGTATTGCTTGAAATGAGTCTTGGGAATTTCTATCTCTGCCTTTTGTTAACTTGGCTCAGTAAGTAACTCTTTGGGTTCTGGGTCAGAAGATTATGGGGGCAAAATTGGGTGCCATTGCGCCTCCCGTTAGCGCCCCCAGGAGACGCCAACAGGGCGCAAATGGCTTTGCGACTGGGCGCGGCGCTGACATCGACGCCCACCATATTCAGCAGGAGTTTTGCGGCAGTGCTACAGCATTGCGCCCCGATCTCCTTCGCCCAGAGATTGTGACATCATCGCGTGTGCATTGCCCCGGTAGCGCCCTGGACCCGAAATTGACTTCTGCCCCCTGCAGCAGCGCCGGTCGAAAACACCGACAGCTGCAGGAGGCGAGCATCGGGCGGCCGGACGCTTCGAGGGCGATGATTAAAGGCAAAACTTACCTTGTTCCAGTTTTTTTCGCGGGTTCCTGCCTGTGATCGATCAGCCTGGCACTCTGCTTGAGTGCCGGGCTGACTGCGTGGGATCGCGGCTGCTTTGGTGGTCCAGGTAGGTAATTTTTATATTGCAGAGCCTGCAGCGATGGGCCTTCCCTTTAAGGAAGGGAAGGAGCCTTTGAACGCGGCAGCGCTGCACGGCCCAGTGAGCAGCGCTGCTGAAGTCTCCGCCCCGCCTGCTGCCGATTGCGCTCCAAGAAGGTAGTGGAGCGTTTGATTTAGTGCTCCACTTCCTTCCTGGAGTGCAAATCCGAATTTTTTAAAAGTTTAGAAACATTAGCGCCTGGAGTTAATTTTCTCAACTTTTAAAAGTTAGTGCGCCAAATGGGGCTATAATGAATTTCTCCCCCTATGGTTTCAAACTCCACGCCAGGTTTTGAGCACATAACTGAGACTGACGCTTCCATATAGTACTGTGTGAGTGCTGCATTGTCAGGTGCCATGGTGTGATGGCAAACTAAGGTCCAATCTACTTGTTCCAGATATTAGAGTTCTTACAGGAAGTATTCAAAAACAAGATGGCGCTTTCTTGATGTCCTGGTCAGCATTTCTTACTCAACCAGTACCATGAATAAAATAACAACAGAAAACGCTGGAAAAACTCAGCAGGCTAGGCAGCATCCGTGGAGAGAGAAACAGAGTTAACGTTTAAAATGAATAAAATTGGTCGCTCATTGCTGTTTATGGGTCATTGCTGTCATATTAGCTTACATAATCACAACACTTCAAAATAATTAATTGTGTGAAGTACTTAGAGACATTTTAACATGATGAGGTGCCAAGTAAAAGCAAGTATTATTTCTTTATTATACACATTAGCCCCATTTTAGGACTGTTTGAAATATAATCCTGGGTTGACAGCTTCAACTTTAATTGAAGTTTTTCAACAAATATCGTTTGGTGGACTTTTTTCTTCTTTAACGATGATGACACACTTTTTCTGAAAGGACATTGTTTGGTGCAAAACCATCGTGTGATTTACGAAATTCTGCCCTGGGCAGGGAGCCTCAACTGCCAGGAGCACGTATTAGGAAATTATAGGCATATTCCTCAGAATTTTACAACCATTCATTTTATGGATGGAAAACCATAGGCAGCGGGCTGGTGGTTTCTGGAGATGTGCTCCAGATGGATGAGGCCACCTTGCGCACACTTGTATTTCCTCACCTGGGAATGTTTGGTTAAACTTATTGTACCTGAATTTCCATAGGGATTCTCTGGATCTCCTGCTGCAACTTCAGGGGGAGACCAGCAGAGCTCCCAGGTAATCTGAATAAACCAGCAATTTCAGACATTTACATATACTGCGTGAGCCCTGCTGATCGTCTGTCAAAGTTATGACAGGAGATTGGGAGAAGCCCCCCATGGAAATTCTGGATTATTTTGTTTGCTTTTCAATCGCAGTTGAAAGGGTAGTGGAGCCGAAATTGCATGGCCATTCTGTCGGACTCCCATCATAACCACCGGATCATAAACTTGCCCTAGAATTTCCTGTGGCCTTATCTACTGTGCCAAGGAAGGCCATTGATGCAGAGCGGGCAAAGCTGAGGCGGGGACTCCCTACACTAGGAGTTCTCACATTCTCGGCCTCAAAGGGACCTGGAGGCCAGTGCAGTAAGGAAGAGGAGCTGTACTAGCCTCTGATGGGGCGGTTGGGGGGTGCGGGGTTGGTTGGCTGGAATTGTGGCCTAGACCCCCTAAGATTTCAAAGGTAATTTTTAAAAATGTATTTACATACATTTGCACAATGGCTTGTAGATATCTGTAACTGAATCTATCTTTTTCATTTTCTAGAGCAAAGTTCAGCTGCAGAGATGACGTCTAAAGGTTGGTCACCTGAATAAAAACCTTCCCATTTTTGTTGTAAAAATAGCCAATTTGAGTCATTTCCTTTGCAGAAACTTGCTATGAATTGTACTTTTGAAATGAGAAAGAAAGTATCATTAATTTGAGTTAGCCTGGGTTGTCCTGAAAATTGGAGTTCTGATTAGTCCCAGGGTCTATTGGCCCTGAATTTGCTGGAGCGGAGCATCTCACAGTGGCCTGGTTAGTTAGACCTTTTCCTGCACATTTCAGTTCAAAAATATTTTGCCTTGTAAGTTGCTGGAAGTGTGAGCTGATAACAGCACAGCAAGAACAACAGGCCATCTAGGACCTTGGTGAACAACAATACAAATAGTGTATCTCCTTAATCAATTAGATTTAAGGATTGAGAAATAAACTGATAAGGACTGAGAAAGAGGATGAATTAGTGGGTGAATTGAATATCAAATCAGGTATAGAAAGAGAAATAAAGAGAGGCAAAGAGCAATTGAATCAAGAGAGAGAAAAAAGAGGCATAAAGGAAAAGTGAGGGGAAAAAAATAAATTTTTTAAATCCCCAACAAATCACTACCTGAAGGAATAAGACTCCACACTTTTAATTGTTCACTTTTGGGGCCAGAGATGTTGATTGGCAGACATTAACAATTATCACGTTGTTAAATGGATACTTACGCTATTAGTTACTGGTCTTCATAGAATCATAGAAAGTTACAGCATGGAAGGAGGCCATTTCAGCCCATCGTGTCCGCGCTGGCCAACAAAGAGCTATCCAGCCTAATCCCGCTTCCCAGCTCTTGGTCCGTAGCCCTGCAGGTTAGAGCATCCCAAGTGCACATCCAAGTACTTTTTAAATGTGGTTAGGGTTCCTGTCTCTACCACCCTTTCAGGCAGTGATTTGTTAGTCCCACCTTTTTTCTTTAAGGGCACATATTTGATCTGAACCCTCCGTATCTCCTCCTTGAATGCCTCCCACTGCTCTGACACTGATTTACCTTCAAGTAGCTGTTTCCAGTCCACTATGGCTAAATCCCCTCTGAGCTTAGCAAAATTTGCTTTTCCCCAATTTAGAATTTTTATTCCTGGTCTATCCTTGTCCTTTTCCATAACTACCTTAAATCTAACTGAATTATGGTCACTAGCACCAACATGCTCCCCCACTGATACGCCTTCTACCTGCCCAGCTTCATTCCCTAAAACTAAGTCCAGAACCACCTCCTCCCTTGTTGGGCTTGCTACATACTGGCTAAAAAAGTTCTCCTGGATGCATTTTAGGAATTCCGCACCCTCTATACCCTTCACACTAATTTTATCCCAGTTAATATTGGGGTAGTTGAAATCCCCTACTATTACTGCCTTATAGTTTTTGCACTTCTCAGAAATGTGTCTACATATTTGTTCTTCTATCTCCCTCTCACTGTTTGGGGGTCTATAGTACACTCCCAGCAGTGTGATCACCCCTCTTTTGTTTTTCAATTTGACCCATATGGCCTCGTTTGATGATCCCTCCAACATATCATCCTTCCTCACAGCTGTAATAGTTTCTTTAATCAATACCGCGACCCCCCCTCCCTTTTTGCCTCCCTCTCTATCCCGTCTGAAAATCCTGTAACCAGGAATGTTGAGCTGCCATACCTGCCCCTCTTTCAGCCACGTCTCTGTAATAGCTATAATATCATAGTCCCAAGTATCTACCTGTGCCCTCAGCTCATCTGCATTGAAGTTTATACCATTTAGTACAGGCAAACCTCCTTGTTGACTACTATCTAGCCCTTGAATCCTCTGTCCTTCCAATTTACTTTCTATGTTTTTGTTTTCCAATTCCAGTTTTTCTTCCCTCCTATTGACTCTATACTTAGGTTCCCATCCCCCTGCCAAGCTAGTTTAAACCCTCCCCAACAGCACTAGCAAACCCTCCCGCGAGGATTTTGGTCCCGTTCCCGTTGAGGTGCAACCCATCTGGCTTGTAGAGGTCCCACTTCCCCCAGAAATGGTTCCAATTCCTCAGAAATCTAAAGCCCTCCCTCCTACACCATCTCTCCAGCCACGCATTCATCTGCTCTATCTTCCTATTTCTGTACTCACTAGCACGTGGCACTAACTTTGAGGTCCTGCTTTTTAATCTCTTTCCTAGCTCCCGAAACTTTTATCCTTCTGTGGCTAGTTTAATGGGCAAATAATGTGTAAATGCAACAACTTCAGATGGAGTTTAATGTGGGAAAATGCGAGGTTATCCACTTTGGTAGGAAAAATAAAAAAGCAAATTATTATTTAAATGGGGAGAGATTACAAAATGCTGAGGTACAGAGGGATCTGGGGGTCCTTGTACATGAATCACAAAAAGTTAGCATGCAGGTACAGCAAGTAATTAGGAAGGCAAATGGAGTGTTGGCCTTTATTGCAAAGGGAATGGAGTATAAAAGTAGGGAAGTCCTGTTACAACTGTACAGGGCATTGGTGAGACCACACCTGGAGTACTGCGTACAGTTTTGGTCTCCTTATTTAAGGAAGGATATACTTGCATTGGAGGCAGTTCAGAGAAGGTTCATGAGGTTGATTCCAGAGATGAAGGGGTTGTCTTATGAAGAAAGGTTGAGCAAGTTGGGCCTATACTCATTGGAGTTTAGAAGAATGAGAGGGGATCTTATTGAAACATATAAGATTCTGACGGGGCTTGACAGGGTAGATGCAGAGAGGATGTGTTTCCCCTCGTGGTGGAATCTAGAACTAGGAGGCATAATTTCAGAATAAGGGGGCACCCATTTAAATCGGAAATGAGGAGGAATTTCTTCTCTCAGAGGGTCGTGAATCTTTGGAATTCTCTTCCCCAGAGAGCTGTGGAGGCTGGGTCATTGAATATATTTCAGGTGGAGATAGACAGATTTTTGAACGATAAGGGAGTCAAGGGTTATGGGGAGCGAGCAGGGAAGTGGAGTTGAGGCCAAGATCAGATCAGCCATGATCTTATTGAATGGCGGAGCAGGCTCGAGGGGCCAAATGACCTACTCCTGCTCCTACGTCTTATGTTCTTATGTTATGTTCATGAAACAGTTGGGAAGGTTAAGGGCAAGATGGCATTTTCACGAAGCTAACGGCAGACCGGCGCAAATCGTTCAGCAACTTGTGGTGATTCGCAATTCATGGGGTATCTCTTCCTCACCACAAGTTGCTGGCCGATTTGCACGTTAATCTTTCAGCTAATTTCGACCCATTATGATCTATTTCTTGTGTTATATTTAACTATCTTTGCAATACATCCTAACACCCTATTTGCTGTCACAATAGCCTACTGACACTGGTCGTAGATCTTCAATGACTCATACACTATAACCACCAGGTCCTTCTTCTGTTCAGCTGCCTTGAGCAGGCAACCCTGCATGGTGCACCCTTGCTTGGAGGTCCCCCTACCCAAGTGCATCACACTACATTTGTCTATATTTAAAGTCATCTGCCAGACCTGGGGCCATTCTCCTATTGCATCTAGATTCACCTAAAATCTATTTGTTTTCATATAAGGTCCTTACAGCAGAACATATCTTTGTGTATCCACGAACTTTTGGATAGTTCCCCCAATGCCTTTATCCAGATCTTTGTTTTGGGATGGAAGAGGGGAGAAATTGGGAGTGGCAGCTTGGTAGGAAGAAAAGTGCCAGCATTAAATCAAGGGGGATTGGGAGAGACATAAGAGCATATGAATTGTGAGCAGGATTAGGCCATACGGCCCCTTAAGCCTGCTCCACCATTCAATAAGATCATGGCTGATCTTCATCCTCAACTCCACTTTCCCGCCCTATCTCCATATCCCTTAATTCCTCTAGAGTCCAAAAATCTATCCATCTCAGCCTTGAATATACTCAACGATTCAGCATCCACAGCCTTTGCGGCAGAGAATTCCAAAGATTCACAACCCTCTGAGTGAAGAAATTCCTCCTCATCTCAGTCTTAAATGGCCGACCCCTTATCCTGAGACTATGCCCCCTAGTTCTAGACTCTCCAGGGGAAACAACCACTCAGCATCTACCCTGTCAATCCCCCTCAGAATCTTATATGTTTCAATGAGATCACCTCGTATTCTCCTAAACTCAAGACAGTACAGGCCCAACCTACTCAATCTCTCCTCATAGGACAACCCTCTCATCCCAGGAATCAATCCAGTGAACAATCTAGGGAGAGTGTCAGTGTGAACTGGGGAGGAATGGGAGGCAGCTACACTTGCATTTAAATACCTGCTGCCCTTTAAGGGCTAATAATATGAGATTTTCGACACCCTCACCTGTTGGCAAGTTCCCAGCACCATGCCCAATCCAGGCCAAGAACTCACTGAATACATAATGAGAACCAATTTCTGAAGATGTGACATGGTCGGTCATTCATGATTTGTGTGACTGCAAAGCTCTCTCAATTCAGTCCTGTAGCTTCAATGTTGAGAATGGAAATCATGCCCTTTAAAAGCTACAAGCAGAAGAGTTGGAGCACTGAGGATCCCTCCAAAACTGTAGTCAATTAACATTAGACATATCTCAATGATAGTCTCCCGGGTAATCCAAATTCTTTGAATTCTTTGCTATTCAAATAAGACCAAGGGGGTCAATTTAACCTAACCTGCCCAGTGGGAAACTAATGGGATCAGATCGGCTGTTGGTTTTACCCATCGCCCAAATATCACTTTACTTTTTGTGGGAAGTAAAATCGGTTGTTCCAATCCCATCAGTTTCTCGCTGGGCAGATTAGGTTAAAATTACCCCCTAAGTAATTCATTCTAAATCTGACAGCCTTTCACGAGGGTAGGATCTTTCCTTTGCTGGTCACCACCTTTATGGACCATTCTCTTGCCTCTCCTAGCATAAATTATATTGATTTTTGTTTTATTTGTTCTCTAGATGTGGGCAACACTGGAAAGGCAGTATTTATTACCCATCCTTAGTTAGTGTGAGAACATTAGGAGGTAACCACATAGTGTGGGACTGGAGTCACATGTAGGCCAGACCAAGTAGTGGTAGCAGATCCTCCCTAAAGGATATTTGTAAACCAGTTGGGTTTTTACCACAATCCAGCAGCTTTCAATGGTAATTTCTTATGGTACCAGCCCACAATTCGATTTCACAACTCGCTGTGGTGCAATTTGAGTTAATCTCCTCTGGGGGATTGATACTCTAAGACCTTCTAGGCTACATAATATAATATGCATAACTGCCAGCAGTTTCAAAACTTAGTCCAACCATGGCTGAAATTCCTTTTAAAAGATGAGACTATGGATGACATATTTGATTAACTGGATTTGGTCTTTCTAAATGGATGCATTATTGTTTTTAGTTTACTAGCTTTAATTATGTACCACTGTGTTAAACTTGCACCATCAAGTGTGAAGTGGCATAAAACTCCTCCTGGACTGCCAGCTCTAAATATCTGCTCAACTATATGCATTCAAATAACTTTATTTTCAGAATGAAATGACTGAATTGATGATTACCAGAAACTTTTATGCAATTATTTTCAACAACTGACCTCGGTGTAAAATTTACACAATTTAGAAAATTAACGTAAAGCTCAGTTGAACATCTTTGTTTCTGTAGTCGCAATCCATTACTGTTTCATGATGTTATTCTAAAAAGGAATTGCACCTTAAACTGGCTCCAAACATATCAAGCAGCATTGAATAGCTATGCCATGGTGTAAGTGTCACTTTGACTTTTAATGGCATTATTGTTCAGTTTTTGTATTATCAGCGCAATTACACCTAAATGTCATGCTCAGTCACCATTATCTGCTGCGCTTTGAGCATTCACTGAATATAACCATTGCACTAATTGGCTAGTCAGAGTGTTAATAGAGGATACACAGAGGACACTGCTGTCAATCATGCACAAAGTGAATTTGCAAATTAGTTATGACATCAGATCCATAAATCAATTCATAATTTTTTGCTTTTAAAGAGAGTTGCATTAGGTGCCTTCATGCTCGAATTAAAACGAGGCTTCCACCGTACATCCAGTGAAGATACGGCAGTGGAGCACGAGCAGCTTCGAGGAAATTTCCGGCCGTGGTGTGTTAACATTAACAGCTTGGGTTAGCACAGTGCAGCCCGATGATGCTTGGGTTTTGTTTCAGTTGTGCGATACCTAACCTACTCACTCCTTCTAAGTGAATCCACTGTGGCTGGTTGTAGAGTTTCACCTACAACCTGCTGCAATTCTAATAACCCTATCCCTACTTGGGCTGTGAATTGCAAGAGGCCTGCGTGTGAGTCAGAAGTGTCCAGGACTGGTAACTGACTGGTCCTGCCTGCTTTTAGCCATCTTTTCCACGCCCAGCGCACCAAGCACCAAGCTTTTGGAGAGACAGCCATCCAGACCCATCAATTGTGTACCTCCACTTGCAGCACCTGGCCTGTAAAACTGTGTTTCCTCATTCTAATGCCCAATTTTACAGCAATTTTGCTCAGTAAATAGCTGCCTTTGCTTTCCCAGTGCATTTTTGGTAAATTGTTTCCTAATTGCAGTTCCCAGCTGATTAAGAAGATTAGTGCTTCTCCCTTTTCATTGCCTTGCTTGCTGTGTGGGAGACATAGCCCACATTTTAGCCCACAGATTGTAAATAGGAATGTGTAAACCAGCAAGACTGTTGCTCCCAAAAACGTTTAGTAACTCATTGTGTACTCCTGACTAGTGCACTAACCGTAATTTCCAGACTTATGTTTTCGTTATTTTGCTAGCATTTATCAGAACTTTTATCAAAAGGTGGAAGTTTGGTTTACATAATATGCAAAACCAAAATTACTACATTTGAAGTTGATTCATTTTTAAATGGTTCTGTGCATGTATCCATGAACACCCTATCATATATATGTTAGAATTACACACTTCAATCTAAAATGTATATTTTCATTGCTGTATGAACTTTTTAATGCTCTTTTGCCACTACAGCTCCTCTGCGCTTCTTCCAGTGTGTGTTCCTTGATGCCCTCAATGGATATGGGCCTATGTCAAATGCTTTATCGTCTCTCCAAAGCCCTGCAGTGAGTAAACATAACCCCAAGCAGAGTGGGGAATCTGAAAAGAAGGTCAGATCTCCAGGACATTAGATGAACAGATAACGAGATTACATGGAAAATTATTCTGCAGATTTCATGCTGAAACTTTCAGTCCTCCTGCTCTGGCTCTGTTTGCAGAGTTGTAATCACAGGGGTCACTGAGAAGAAGAAAGCATTTTACTGTTGACTCCAGATACAAAAAGCAGGAATGATGATCGGTTTGAATGGAACTCAACATTATTTAGGGTTGGAACACTTAAATATCTAATTCCTTCTGTCAAAACTCTGGTGCTATAGCATTAAATTGCTCCTAACAACATCTGCAACGCTGACATGTGCCTGCACCTTTCAGCTGTCTTGCTCCCTGGTTTTTTGCAAGTCATTCTCAAACTCGAAGATGTGCCGGTTTAAAATTGCCTTTCAAATGCTTGTAAAATACAACACTTCTGTAACCATGATTTATTCAGTTCAAACCTCTTTGTAACGAAGAATAATGCTTGTCTATGTAATGATTTCTCATTCTCCTGAATTGATAGACTTTCTGCATTTCCGCTTTCCAGTTTAAACAGATGTAGAAAAAAAAACGTGAGCGCCATCAAAATACTTGTTTGCCTGCTTCAATTGTTCTTGTGCCTTCTGTCTATGAATTCTGAATATTAATGTTACTGCAGCTGGTTCTTACTGAGAACCAGAGAGAATATTCAGCATTGTGTACAGACTGTGAAGGGTTTCCGATAATCTTTGTACTAACTATGATACAAATGCCAATGGGCAGTGAAAGTGCCCATCCAAATTTTCAATGTGACATAAGTCTTGACAGTATGCTCTGAAGCATTAGTTCTAAAGTAGAATTTACAGGAAAGCAGATTGTTTTTATGCCATTAATTGCCCTTCAGCATTCAAAACTACTGTTGTGATTAACTGCCAGATGGAAACCTTCATACAGAGCAGTTGCACTCAGCATTTTACTGTCAGACGTATCCTATCCGAAACCTATGATGTATCTATCCTGACAGTGCATGGCTTTGTTGGAAGTGACCTCTCTTTCTGCTCCCCGCTTCTGTAACTGTATTTTCATAACATACTATGATGATGATTTGGAAAAAAAATACAGTTATTTACCAGCTACTGTGTGACTTTAATTATTTTTCAAGCATGTGATAAAAAAAAATTTAAGTTTTGAGGAGAAATTTCATAACCTGGGTTTTAGGCAATTATTATAGAAGCACATGAAGGAAATATATTTGGAGTATGGAAGATCATGACTTGAGGTGGTCTGCGTGCTCTTGACCAGCAAGAGTTTTAAAAGAGATGCAAGGCAAGTGTTATTTTATTGTGGGAAACTGCATTTGACTTAAATCCAGTGAGTAGTCAGAATTTTGCTTGGTTCCGATTTATGTCTAGTGCAAATAACTAGTAAGTCACCGAGATTCAAGAGGACTGGTGCCACCAATGTAATAATAGTAATATTTTCATTGGGTACTAATATTTTCATTGGGTGCTAAATATTTTTAATATATCATTTGTTTTTTTAAACAAAATGCATAATAGAGTCTTACAGACATTAATGGAGCCTGCACTCAATAATGCAACATCTAAAGGCTTTTGATTTTTGCTTTAATAATTTTGTAATTACAAGGCTACATCGAAAGAGCAACTAAACTGAAGCATCTCACTATTTACCTAAATTTGTGCTTACATTTCTTCATATTAATTGTGATCATTGTTTATCAATGTACTCACAAAGAAGTTGCCTTGTAATCTTTTTAGTATAAATTATTCTGGAGCATGTGCATGTGTGTGCTTGTGGACAGAAATTTCTGCTCTGGGATTTATGCCACAGCACCTTGTCTATGTGGACTTTAGTTGCATCAGATCTCAATAAGAAGATCCTGTTCATGCATGGGTGAAGATACAGAAATAAGATGTGAAAGACTTTTTATAGTGCATTTTAGATCTAGCAATCTATTAAGAAATGTGACAGTTGGACAGTAATGAGTTTTTAATATTGGATGTTAAAATACAATTGACAGCACTATCTTAGTGCAGAATCAATGCTGAATCAGCGAATGCAAAATTGTAAACATCTCTAAGTAATTTGTGTTCTTTATAAAAGAATTCTAAATATTCTGTTGGGATTCTGTTTGCCATGTTATACTATTTGCAGTTGGAAAAGATTTCGGCCTTGTTTAGATGATAAATGACAATATGTCACAAAGGACAAAGCTTTCCAATTGCTGGAATATAAATCTGATGAAATCCTGCAAAGCAGATGGGTGCAGCCCATGTGTGTCCACAGGGAAGTAAAGAAACATATGATTTTGGCAGGAAGGTACAATTAACAGGGTAAGAGAGACTGGAGAAAATATTTGTTAAAAGGAAGTTGTAAAAGTTCAGATGACATTGTATAGGTGACGTGAAAACACAATTTGAGGGCAAAAGAGGCTGATTGATCTATGAAGCTTTTCAGGTTACATTGATCAGTGTAAATGGTAATGTAAAGGGTGTATGTTAAGGGCAAAATGGAAGCAAGTTTTATTTTCCAGGAATAATGAACTAAGAAATGAAAGGGAAAGGTGGCACTTTGAAAGTGTGTTACAGGTTTGAACTTGAGAAGCTGTTTTTAAATCTGTGGCTGTGAAATTAAGCTTTATATAAGTATCACTGTTCAGTTGCCTACAAGGCACAAGTACACTTGCTTATCATATTTTCAAGTGATTCACTGCACTATGCTATATTTTACTTTATATTAATATAAATCATGGAGAAATTTAAGGCACTGAGGAGCTGAGTAACCACAATCTCCTGTCAAAGGGGATAGCAACTCCAGCTATGCTTTTATACGAACCTTCAAAAATGTATATGAGGCCCAAAATTCCATTCAGGCTGCTCTGTCGGTGCAAGAATGGCAGAGCAGAACACCTCTCCGCCCACATGGTTGGCTTGTAGACCCCATCCCCAGTTGTAGGAACGGGGTCACTTGCATGGTCATGGTCACTTGCAGGGGCGCTTCAGTAGCACCCTCTTAATCTAGCTTTGTAAGGTGGAGCGGCCCACAGCCAGTCTGCCTGAGGTGTCCCCAGGCTTAAGATAAAAACTGAAGTGCACATGTCTTTGGCTCCAAAAGGAGACATTCTGCTTGAAGATATAAGATTATTGATCCCCTCCGGCATCAATTACCTTAGCCTAGGTAAGGCCTTTCAAAGGGCTTCAAAGGAACCTCACGACAAATCTCAGATGGCGTGTGTTCTGCTGAGGTCTTTTAAAGGGGTACAGGATGGAATTCACAAGGCAACCCTTGAACTCCACCTGACATGCCCCCTTGACGTAGGCGCAGGCAGTAGATCCATTCATGGTCCCCCTCGCCAGAAAATGGGTGCACCCAAAAAATGGGGTGGATTCCCATTAGAACTGGGTTTCAGCTAAATTCCGGCTGCAGGCAGCCAATCTGCCTCCGCTGCAGCCTTAATCTGGGCTGAAATTTCATAACCTTTAACTTAGGCTTAATGGAAGTTATAAATTAAACTAATAGCTATATGAGTTTAACATGTGCTGTAAGACAATGTCACTCTTGTGATCAAACATATATTTTCAGATTGTACTTTTGATATGCTCTTAAAAGAAAAGTTCATGTTGAAAAAATATTACACTAAACAGAGTTTATGGGCTAGATTTTATTTATATTCGTATTAAAGACAATGGGGTAGATCTTGACTGTGCAATAGTGTAAAACGGCTGCAAGTCGACAGCCTGTTTTACATCTCTCTTTGTTTTACACTATCGCAGAGTCAAGATCTACCCCAGTGTATAGTACTCTAGGAATCAAAAATAATTTTCTATTTAGTGGCAGAGATCAGTAGCACCAAATGAATACCAATAAGCTAATTTAAATATATATCAAAAAGTTAATTAAAATATATCATCATCAAGAGTATATTTTGAGTGGAGGATCAGAAATGGTGAAAGGTGCCAATATCTACTGAATAAAATAAAATAATAGGAATATGGCTTGAAGGTCATTCGTAATCCCTCAATATCCATCAACTCAATAAAATAATGAAAAAAGGAAAATGGCTTAAATTTATAATCCCTGCCAGTTCATGTGGAGTTTTTTTTAAAACAAAATAATCTCAAATTAAGATCATTTGTTTTTATTTGGGTACATAAATAAAAATAAGTGAAATACAAAGTATCATGGGGAAAAATAGATGAAAGAAAATGTCATTAACAAGTTAGGATAGGTTACATACTATTTTAGTATAAAGTCAATCAAATGTATGGCAGATCCATCCTCCAAAGAAACATTAGGGACTGAGATCAGGCTTGAACTTCTATCTGCATAATGTTGTCCTAGTGTCAGTTTAGCATATCAGCTTATCTCCCCCTCCAATTACTGTGAGCTGCCACCTTCCAACTTGCGGGTTGGCTTACAGTCCCAAGAAGTGATTTGGTGCAATATCTACAGCTGTGTCTTCATACAGTTAAACAAAGCCCAGAAAAGCTTTCAAAAAAAGCTACTATCCAAGGTATCATCAAAAAGTTTTCCATAGTACAAAGCTTTAGGCAAATTCCCAGACAATCTAAAATACATCTATTTAGCATTTGTATGATAAAGAGGTATCTAAATACGATTTAAATTTGTATTTCTCTTCCGTACAAACTCTTCATCAGTGCTCAGCCCCTAACTCCATCATCTTCCTTAGTCGAATAATAATCCGATAACCTGGTACGATTATTTCCAATATTTCACTGTTACACTACACCAATGTTGTGTTACTATTCATGCCCTAATATTTCAAATTGTATTAGGAACAGCTCCTCCAGTGGTTCAGTGAGTTTATCCAGTAAGTAGTCCATCCATACAGAACAAGAAGGTCTGAGGTTTCATCTCCAGACTGTGCTGAGTTAGCTAATTTCATCAGTGTTGGTAGGAGTGTTTTATAGGTCTGGGATTATAGAGGGTGGAAATCAGCTCGATTTCCTGCTGCTGATTGTTATCCAGTGACCTATGTCGAGTGTGTGGGTGTACAGCTCAGGTGAAGTAAGTCAAATAGGCTATCCACACTCACTGCCAATGCTAACACATGAACAATTGCCAAATGAGTAAAGTACTGGAGTGTGATTTGGCACTTTAGAACTGTACCCCGACAGAGAGTCATTGCCTTTAGGGGAGGATGGGAAGACAAGAAACATTGGCAAGAAAAATAATTCTCTGAGCTACTGAATTAATCTTAGACTGCCGACAGGTCAAGGGAAATTCCTATCTACCTGGGCCAAACAGTTTTATTTGTTTCCAGGCTAAATAACAGAAATAAACACTAATAGTACCACAGTAAAACTATTCCAGTACCTGAGTAGCTTTACAGCTGTAATGTTAATCCTATAGAACTAAAATACATATTTAGAATACAACTTTAATTGAAAAGTTTTAACGCTTTAATTTTCTTTAGCCTTTTACCCCTATTTTCTTCTGTGTTCTTTCGCCTTCCCATTCTCTATCTCTCCAATAATTATTTGAGCTGGAATTTTCAT
This sequence comes from Squalus acanthias, assembly GCA_030390025.1. Lineage (NCBI taxonomy): Eukaryota > Metazoa > Chordata > Chondrichthyes > Squaliformes > Squalidae > Squalus > Squalus acanthias. Next base: position 79,476,768 of record CM059433.1, read on the forward strand.
TTTTAAACTTTTCTATCTTTCCTACCCTTTTGTCTAAAATGTGAGCTCATTTTTAAAAATGGACTTTGTTTCTTTTGAGTCTTGACTCACATCATCCATTTTGGAAGTAAAAGCAAGTTTTAGAAAACTTGGTTCTATTGGCTGAAATAAATTTTCAAAACTTCTTTTTTCAGCCAATCGAAAGCACATACTTGGCAGTTTCACATGGTCTTAGATGCAACCAGGCCGATCTTTGCAACAATTTTACATGCCAACCCAGGAAGATAGCAGTCGATTGAGTGCAGTTATCAACAACTTCTGGAACCCAATAGGGAAGAATGAATCTTTTCCTCTCCATTCTTCCCTTTAGTAGCACACAGCAGAAAGGGGTGTGACAATTTAAAGAATGTGTCTTAGAGTGTTAGGAGGGGGTAATATTGACTTTGTGCGATCGTCTGTTTTATATCTCTCCTGATTTTTATTTCCATTGACTTCAACTTCAACGGAAATTAAAATCAAAAGAGATGTAAAACAGGCTGCCGATTCACTGTCACCTGTTTTACACTGGAGTGGTAGTTTAAACAGTGGGGCTCAGATTAGAGGGATGGGTTAAACAAGTGCACCTGATTTCCATGTCATGGAGTAACATTAAAACCACATGTTGTCAGCAACTGATACTATTTAGCACTAAGTGGGTAAAATGTAGTCCATGCCTTTTGCAGGTTCAGTATTTATTTGTTTCATAAAGTGACTATGTTGATAGAAAAGAAGTCAGTGAGTTCCTTTCTTCCATTACAACTCAACAGAGAAATGTTGGGGTCGATTGTGACTTTTGGGCAGCGACCATTCCAGCGGTGAAGAGGCCCCGTGATTTTGAGGCTCTGGCCTCATTTACATTCACCAGGCGAGCTACAGGGCACCAAACAGGCATCCCAACTCAGCTTGCAAAATTTGGCAAAGGAAAGCAGGCCGGAGCTGCTGCCAAGGAAATAGGTCACAGGGGTGGTGGTGGGTGGGGGAGGGGGAGTCGCGATCATGGAGGGCATGAGTCCCAGGGCAGCATCGGCCCAGATTCGTTTTGTGTTCTCCCGAGGTGCTCCTTTGAGACCCACAAAAGTAATTCAAGACTTCCCTTTGCTGGGCCTCTTCCCTTCCATTTATCTAAACTGACAATCAACAACAACAACTTGCATTTCTTTAGCACCTTTGACATAGTAAAATCTCCCAAGGTGCTTCACAGGAGTGTTATCAGACAAAATTTGACACCGAGCCAGATAAAGAGATATTTAGGACAGGTGACCAAAAGCTTGGTCAAAGAGGTAGGTTTTAAGGAAAGACTTAAAGGAAGAGAAAGAGGTAGAGAGGCAGTGAGGTTTATGGAGGGAAATCCAGAGCTTAGGGCTTAGGCAGCTAAAGGCACGGCCACCAACGGTGGAGCGATAAAAATTGGGGATGCCAGAATTGTAGGAGTGCAGAGATCTCGGAGGGTTGTAGGGCTGGAGGAAGTTAAGTCATAGGACACCAATTTCCATATTAAAAGGGGCCTATCGCCAGAAACGGACAGTCACTTTGAACACCCAGAGGTAGGCCCCTTTTAAAATGGCGCCGGCTACATCGCTGATATTAATGGGGCGATAAGGCTACCAACCCCATTTTGAGGCTGTTAATGCCAGGCAAAGGGAGTGAAAATTGACCTCGTAATTTGATGTCAACATGTTCCACATTACAAAGAGGTAGTGACTCAAAACAACATGCAAAATGTATAATTCAATAGCATGGTTCTAAGAGCACACTGATAGAAGTAAAAATGTAACAAATACTGCATCTATGATTATCAAAAGCATGTCGCACAGCAAATATCTCTGCTCCTGCCGAGATTCATTTAGGAAACATATACCAGCACTGCAGGGCATGGAGAAAAATAAATCAGGCACCAGCACCCAGCCACTCATTCATTCATCAGTATTTTGGGCAATAACAGAACTTACCTAAAATATTGCTGAGCTAAAAGTACAATAACATAGAAGCAGTTTTCAGTCATGAAATCCAAACAGGAATATCCTTCCAGCTATCTCAGTACTTTCATTTCCAAAAAAGGACAATAAATCATGCTAAAGAGAATAAACACACAACATACATATGGAGCAAAGTTAAAAGATTTTTCGATGGAACATTAATTAATTATAAATCTCTCCCAGTTAAACTGATTGTTTTTATAATTGAGCAGGAATATTCAAATGATTAAACTTTCTCGGGTTTCTGGGGTGTGGTGTCTGTCATGCAGGAGGGATTGCAAGGAGCTGCGGGTGAGAGGTGAGAGATTACCATGTTAATATCAACAGATGACGTTTATTGTTGGAATAATTAGAATTATGTACCTTGTGATTTGTTTTAGCTATCGAACAACAAATAAGATAAAATTAAATTGATACATACAGCACATTATTAGTCAGAATTAGCTTTTGATTTAGAGAGACAGGACAAACCTCACTTATCAGTAAACATGCAAACATTTGAATGCTTGTGTCTGTGTACAAAATTATTAAATCATATATTCACTATAATAGAATTCTAGATTATTCATGGCTATAAGTTTATTCTTCCTCCCTTCCAGATAACATTAATTTAAAATAAAATTATTAATTATGTAACCTAGAATTTAAATTCTCTGCCAATATGGAAAAATTAATTCCAAAAGTTAATTCCAAAAATTAATTTAATAAGGGGTTTTGATAGAGTAAATAGGGAGAAACCGTTTCTACTGGTACAAGGGTTGGTAACCAAAGGGCACCGATTTAAGATAATTGGCAAAAAATCCAGGGGAGAATTTATTTTACACAGCGAGTTGTTACAATCTGGAAGGGTGATGGAAGCAGATTCAATAGTAACTTGCAAAAGGGAATTGGATATATAGTTGAAAAGGAGAAATTTGCAGGGTTATGGGGAGAGGGCGGGGGAGTGGGACTAATTGGACAGTTCTTTCAAAGAGCCGGCACAGACACGATGGGCCGAATGGCCTCTTTCTGTGCTGATGATTCTATGGTTTACAATAAATTCTACATGATCAACTAAAACAGTGTAATCACAGTCCATTTTATTTCTCCCACTGAACAGAGATTTCAGTTAAAATACCAGGTTCCCAAAACCTGGAAGCAAAAAATAGCAGTCAGAATAAAACCCTTCAATACCAAACAAATCATCTGTTTTAACCAATTAAAACTGATGTTCTTCTTTTGCTCTTCTGTTGATTACAAATCATAAAGTATGGATTTAAATGACATTTTTAAATTATATTCCCAAATGCAGCTGCTAGTTTATGAAAAAAAATCCATAAAATAATTTAATGTTTGAAAGCTATTTGAATCAGATGACAATGATCACATCACGGGCTAATAGTGGCCACCTTGGATATTAAACACTATCTGAAACTGAGCTTTTCTTTTAATAGTGCCGGAAACTTCTGTTTAAATGCCTAATGACTTTTTAGTTTTAGTCAATCAGTTTTCAACTATTCATTCAAATGGGGCTGAACAACACCTCTGAATAAGTTTAACCTTTGGACAAAATTAACAAAATATTAACAAATATAACTGACTTAAAATAGTCACATGAAATGTTCTTCACTCTCGGCTGAAAGCTTTGTAATTGTCTTCAGAAACTGATATGAGAGGGACATTGGAAGGTTGTTGCTATCTGACTAGTGTCACGATGGAGGGTTGTGACAGTAGGCTGGTGCTGGATGTTGCTCAGCATCTTGGTGAGAGTTTGAAGTACTCAGATGTGACAGTTATCAAAGGGTAAAATAAAATAAATGTTGACTGAAAATGTTACTATTATCATTTAAACATTGACTCTTGTGCTAATAGACAGACCTCAATTAGGTACTAAAAATAATATTATAACGCACTGCCTTAAGCCATGGAGAGGTTTACTTATTGTACAGTCGTCAAAGTGATTTTCAATTATACGATATAGTTATGTAACTGCTGTTTATAATGAATTCTTTTTCTTTTTCTTTGTGACTGAGCATTAAGATCAGCTCTGTGTGGCGTAACCAAAAATAAAATGTGTAGTGTGAAAACTAGAATGTTCTTTACCTCTGATTAATGACTCACTGATTAGAATCACTTTGGCATTTACAATGTCTTCTCACTAAGTATCTACGACATTTAATAGAAAAGTGACTACAAGTTTGAAATGTAGTATACTTAATAGTTACTACATTTAGTTACTAGGTTACAGTGTTTATAAATCTGTACCTTTATTCTATGGCACTGTATTTCAATCAATATTCTGTAGCTGATGATCTATGTGACTCCAGATTTTTCTCAACATAAGGGTTCTAATTCTGATGTGGTTAAAGAGTTTCTCCTGGTGCTCAATGATATGTTTTGCTTTTGGGATTGATATTTATTGTTTTTAATCAGTGTTGTGCTTGAACTCAATCCTGGAAGAAATCACATGTTACAGCGCATTAATTCTAATAAATATGTGAGATGTTATGTTGTCAATTGATTGAGGTCTGCTTGAAATGCTCTCCTGTGTACTTTTTGTTGTGGTTGCTATTATCTTTGTTTGAATAATCTTTAAATAACAAATATATGAAAAGTAATGAGCATAAGGAAAGTATGATTTTGAAAAAGAGATTAAGTGTATGATAACATCCTGCACCTGCACTGACATACCAGGATCATAAGACTGGCTAATAGCAAAGCAGCTCCTAACAGTATAAAAGGCTGCGTTATGTGAAGCTGAGGGTTTTGAAGGTGGATCTGCAAGGCATACCCATACAAGACAACTCGTTTGTGTAAAAATAGTGGGGTAGAGTTTCTGCTTGATTGCGCTGGTTTTTTCGGTACAATTCGCCCGAAATCAGCGTAACCTGCGGAAAAAATCGCGGAATTTTAAGCAGAATTACATTCAGCGCAAATCATGTTTCCGTGATCTTTTGCGCTACTTTAAAAACATCACACTAGAATCATAAAATCATAGAATCATAGAAAGTTACAGCACGGAAGGAGGCCATTTCGGCCCATTGTGTCCGCACCAGCCAACAAAGAGCTATCCAGCCTAATCCCACTTCCCAGCTCTTGGTCCGTAGCCCTGCAGGTTACAGCATCCCAAGTGCACATCCAAGTACTTTTTAAATGTGGTTAGGGTTTCTGCCTCTACCACCCTTTCAGGCAGTGAGTTCCAGACCCCACAACCCTCTGGGTGAAGAAATTTCACCTCAAATCCCCTCTAAACCTCCTACCAATTACTTTAAATCTGTGCCCCTGGTTTTTGACCCCTCTGCTAAGGGAAATAGGTCCTTTCTATCCACTTTATCTAGGCCCCTCATAATTTTATACACCTCAATAAGGTCTCCCCTCAGCCTCCTCTGTTCCAAGGAAAACAAACCCAGCCTATCCAGTCTTTCCTCATAGCTAAGATTCTCTACTCCCGGCAACATCCTTGTAAATTTCCTCTGTACCCGCTCCAGTGCAATCACATCTTTCCTGTAATGTGGTGACCAGAACTGCATGCAGTATTCTAGCTGAGGCCTAACTAGTGTTTTATACAGTTGAAGCATAACTCCCTTGCTCTTGTATTCTATGCCACGGCTAATAAAGGCAAGCATTCCGTATGCTTTCTTAACCATCTTATCTACCTGGCCTGCTACCTTCAGGGATCTGTGGACATGCACTCCAAGGTCCCTTTGTTCCTCTACAATACTCAGTGTCCTACCATTTAATGTGTATTCCCTTTCCTTGTTAGCCCTCTCCAAATGCATTACCTCACACTGCTCCGGATTGAATTCCATTTGCCACTGTTCTGCCCACCTGACCAATTTATTGATATCTTCCTGCAGTCTACAGCTTCCTTCTTCAGTATCAACCACACAGCCGATTTTAGTATCATCTGCAAACTTCTTAATCATACCCCCTATATTCAACTCTAGATCATTGATATATACCACAAAAAGCAAGGGACCTAGTACTGAGCCCTGCGGAACCCCACTGTAAACAGCCTTCCAGTCACAAAAACACCCATCAACCATTACCGTCTGCTTCCTGCCTCCAAGCCAGTTTTGAATCCAACTTGACACTTTGCCCTGGATCCCATGGGCTTTTAACTTCGTGACCAGTCTGCCATGTGGAACCTTATCAAAAGCCTTGCTAAAGTCCATATACACTACATCAAACGCACTACCCTCATCGACCCTACTTGTTACCTCCTCAAAAAATTCAATCAGGTTTGTCAGACACGACCTTCCCTTAACAAATCCGTGCTGACTATCCTTGATTAATCCGTGTCTTTCTAAATGAAGATTTATCCTGTCCTTCAGAATTCTTTCCAATAATTTTCCCACCACCGAGGTTAGGCTGACTGGCCTATAATTACTCGGTCTATCCTTTTCTCCCTTTTTAAACAAGGGTACCACATTCGCAGTCCTCCAGTCTTCCGGCACCACACCTGAAGCTAGAGAGGATTGGAAAATCTTGGTCAGGGCCTCTGCTATTTCCTCTTTTGCTTCGCTTAACAGCCTGGGATACATTTAATCTGGGCCTGGGGATTTATCCACTTTTAAAGCTAATACTTCCTCTCTCACTATGTTTATTTCATCTAATATTTCACACTCCTCCTCCCTGATAGCAATGTCTGCTTCACCCCTCTCCTTTGTGAAAACAGACGCAAAGTATTCATTAAGAACCCTACCGACGTCTCCCACCTCCACACACAGATTATCCTCATGATCTCTAATAGGCCCTACCCTTTCTTTAGTTATCCTCTTACTCTTAATATATTTATAAAACATCTTTGGGTTTTCCTTGATTTTACTTGCCAAGAATTTTTCATGCTCTCTCTTTGCTTTCCTAAATCCTTTTTACTTGCACCCCAGCACTTTCTGTACTCCTTTAAATATTCTGCAGTATTTAGCCCTCGGTATCTGTCATACGCCTCCCTTTTTTTCTTTATCCTACCCTGTATGTCCCTAGACATACAGGGGGCTCTAGATTTGTTAGTGCAACCTTTTTTCTTTAAGGGCACATATTTGGTCTGAACCCTCCAGATCTCCTCCTTGAATGCCTCCCACTGCTCTGACATTGATTTACCTTCAAGTAGCTGTTTCCAGTCCACTATGGCTAAATCCCCTCTGAGCTTAGCAAAATTTGCTTTTCCCCAATTTAGAATTTTTATTCTGGTCTATCCTTGTCCTTTTCCATAACTACCTTAAATCTAACTGAATTATGGTCACTAGCACCAAAATGCTCCCCCAATGATACGCCTTCTACCTGCCCAGCTTCATTCCCTAAAACTAAGTCTCGAATCGCCCCCTCCCTTGTTGGGTTTGCTACATACTGGCTAAAAAAGTTCTCCTGGATGCATTTTGGGAATTCTGCACCCTCTATACCCTTCACACTAATTTTATCCCAGTTAATATCTAGCACGTTTTAAAAGTTTTTGAATGTCATTTTTTTAATTTACTAAGAAACTGTACCCCAATATAACTAGGAAATGGTTCTGGTATATTTTTTAAAAGTAGTCTTAGCAATTTAAAATTAGGTTACTCACAGGTGGTGGATTGATATTGTCATTAAAATGCTTATTTTTTATGATAAACCCATTTTCAGCTGTATTAATCAAACTGCACCAAGTTACCCCTCTTAAATATATCAAGAAATATTTTCATAAAGCAATTAAAAAAAAATTACATTTTAAAACGCTGCCTGATTGCGCTGGTTCCTGGCATGTTTTGTGTTTGGCGATATGCAAATAAGTTTGAGCGGAAACTGAAGAAAAAATATACTTCAAAATGGACATAACTTTGGACACAATTTGCACCTTGATTGCCGATTGCGCCAAAAGCAGAAACTCTACTTCAGTGAATCGCTTAACTTTCACTTTGAAAAAAAAATACCATTGTGTAATGTGGAGCCAGATCAATAATTTTGTCTGAGAAACAAATCAAGCAAAAACGAAACTGAGTCCTAATGAAAATGCTTGGCTGCAACCATTGTGGTCAGAATGGTCAGTGAACCAAGGAATAACTACAAGGTTCCAGATAATGTTCTTGTTAAAACCTTTGGACTGAAAAATAGAAACATCTAAAGAGAGTGATTCAGTAATTACACAAATTGGAATTAATGGCCTGAGGAAGAAAACACTGATTAAGCACTGCATCAAACAGAAACAGTTTGCTGTTCTGGTGATTCATGACAGCCTTGCTCCAAACATGGACAAAGGAGCTGAATTCCAGAGGTGAGATGAGAGTGACTGCCCTTGACATCAAGGCAGCATTTGACCGACTGTGGCATCAAGGAGCCCTAGTAAAACTGAAGTCATTGGGAATCGGGGGGAAAACTCGCCACTGGCTGGTGTCATACCGAGCACAAGCGAGAGTCTAACCACTGCCCCTTGACATTCAACGGCATTACCATCGCCGAATCCCCCACCATCAACATTTTGGGGGTCACCATTGACCAGAAACTTAACTGGACCACCCACATAAATACTGTGGCAACAAGAGCAGGTCAGAAGCTAGGTATTCTGCAACGAGTGTCTTACCTCCTGACTCCCCAAAGCCTTTCCACCATCTACAAGGCACAAGTAAGGAGTGTGATGGAATACTCTCCACTTGCCTGGATGAGTGCAGCTCCAACAACACTCAAGAAGCTCAACACCATCCAGGACAAAGCAGCCCGCTTGATTGCCACCCCATCTACCACCTTAAACATTCACTCCCTCCACCACCGGCGTACCGTGGCTGCAGTGTGTACCATCTACAAGATGCATTGCAGCAACTTGCCAAGGCTTCTTCAGCACCACCTTCCATCAAAGTTGCAATCAGTCTGGTTCATCTGAGACAGTGGCCAGGGAGGGAATGCATTCGGTGGTGAGAGTACAGAGTTTACGGCAGTGGCTGCAGATGATGGCTTCAGTCTTCCCAAGGTTTAAGTGGAGGAAATTTTTGCTTACACAGGACTGGATGTTAGACAAGCAGATTGACAGCACAGAGACAGTGGAGGGCCACAGAGAGATGATGGGGAAGTAGAATTGGATGTCATCAGTGCACATATGGAAGCTGATGTGTGTGATGTCTGCGGATGATGTCGCCAAGGGAAGAGGAAGAGGCCAAGGATGGATCCTTAGGAGACTCCCGAGGAGATGATGTGGGGGTGAGAGGAGAAGCCATTGCTAGAGATGCTCTGGCTATGATTGGATAGGTAAGAGTGAAACCAAGCAAAGGCAGTTGCATCAAGTTAGAAAAAGGAGAGGCTTGGAGGAGGATGATGTGATCGACTATGTCTATTATCCTATTATCAATATGGACTCAATTGTTTTAATCCTAAATACAAATCCTCATTGCTTTGCGCATTATTCTGCTGTAAAATAAAAAAAATACAATGGAGACACGTTCTAAAGGGTAGATCTTGACTTTGTGCGATAGTGTAAAATGGGTGATAGCAATTCGGCAGCCAACATTATATCGGGAGAGATGTCGTTTCACTATCACCCATTTTACACTATCTCACACAGTCAAGATCTAAGGTAAAAGGAGGCGATTACTGTCTTCAGGAGTAAAACTGTTCTAATTTGGTTTGCACTTCTTTAAGACACGCCTGAATCCCATGTGCTAATAGCACTGAATTTTCTCTTGAATTTAAATAATTATTTACAACCCCAGGTGCAAATTCAGATGTGTCTAGGGATGACATCACTGGTAGTAGAGGAAAATTGTCTGCAAGTCAACTTTAAAAGTATGGTGACAATTTAAGGGGAGTGTCACAAAGAGGGGGACAAAAAATTAGAAAGCTTCTGAGCAGCATTAAAAGGCATCTGAACCCATCAGCAACCTTTTCCAAGGCTGAAGCGGTACGGGATTAAGAAGCGGCAGGCCAGAATGAAGGGAAAGTGATCCATAGGCACTGGCATGAGTCTGCAGATGAATGACGGTGCAGCCCAGCGCTCGGACTCCTCTTTGATGACTGCTGACGTCGAGGTAGTGCTGCATCAAATGCTTGCAGGGATCCAGAGGTTTTCCTCTGTATCACTCTACCGCACAATACCATTGACATACTTCAGCATGACTGCAGGAAGGTGTAGCCATGTTTCAGTCCACAGCTGAGCATCAGTGTCCTTGCACATATGCAAGTTCTGTGCTGCATGGTAGACGTTAATGTTCTTGCAGCAGATGGCAGTGCATGGAATCTTCCCTTCTGCTGATCCAGACCCTCGGTCAATCCCAGTGGGTTTACCAGGACCCGCAAAAATAGCCACTGCCATTTTGGCGGGTGCAGCTAAGCAGGCAATGCTGGCTCCTAAATCACTCAGTCGCTTTCTTCCATGCGATACCATGTAAGGCATGTCATGCTGTGATTGGGAAGCTTAAAGGTTAGACCGGCATTCACATCTCATTGTGATGCCACCAGGAGGTCTGCTGGTGCGGCCGTCATTGGGACGAAGAGCCTCCACCGGGAAAGACTGCCAAAGTGAGGTTTGCTACCTCTCTCTGCAGATGTTGCAGTGCAGTTGTGGGCAGGAGGGCCCAGGGCACCCCTCAGGCCAGCATGACCTGTCTGGCATCCTTCTGCTGGTCCTCTGTATCTCTGAACACATCAGCTCAAAGGATTCCTGGTGGCAAACCTTCTGGTGCCAATAAAGGGAGATCAGGGCAAAATAAATAAATAAATAACAGCAGCTGGCACAAAGACTCATGAAATCCTAAGTGCCAGTTGGGGGCAAAACTGAAAGTCACCCCCCTCCTCCCTTGATGCCTGGCACAAGGCTTTGTCCTACAAAAAGTCTGATGGATAATAAAAAATGAAGATGATGGAAGTTCCATTGTACTGCATAAGGCACTTGTTCCATCTGGAATATTATGTGTAGGACCATAGGATGGCTATTATCCTGCATTACAACAGTGACTATGCTTCAAAAGTATTTCATTGGCTGTAAAGCGCTTTGGGACATCCTGAGGTCGTGAAAAGCGTTATATAAATGCAAGTCTTTCTTTTTTTTCTTTTGTCCCCGAGAGGATGCAATAAATCAGAACAAAGGAGCCACAAGAACTATCACAATGATAACTTTATTTAAAAAATTAACCTTCAATTCAAATCCAATAACTGCAGACAGCTAACGTTAGAAAAAGACATGTGAACTCACAATGCCTAATCTAAGAGCGTTAACACACATACAATAAAAGCAGATGTCAAAGAAATGTGTTACAAAATTTAAAATGGTAATATAAATCTGACAGCTATATTGTAATTCAGTCAGGAGTCAAGAGAGACCTGAGGCAGTGAAGGCAGGAATAAGCCAGAATCACAATAAATCATGCACAAAGAAAGTTATTTCTATTACGAACAAATAGATTACAAGCTGAAACAGGAAAATTGGTAAACATTTAACAATTAACAGTCATAAGCTTTTTTTAATTTTAAAATTCTCAGTTTTATATTTTACAAGAGAAAATTATACACTGCTTTTCACACTGATGTCGTCGTGATATATAAGAATAAATCACGATCCTGCGCTCAGAAAAGGGAAGCCACTCTCAAAGGGCTTGTACCCTTGATTCTCCAACCGAAGCTCCCTTTGAACGCTCAGCCATACCTCATGAAAATTATTTGGGTGTCTGCTGCCTGGGCTCCTCCCACCTCCCTCGTTCCCAAAACCCTTCAGTTCCATTAAAATGAAGCCTGGGCCTTAAAATATACCGTGCCTCCCGCTGCACCACCAGACAGTCGGCCTGCACATTCTGCCGGTGGACCGCCTGAGAGTTCAGGTTACCCTTATTGCACGGGAACATCTGATAGTGCTTCACTTTCGAAATGCAGTGACTCCCAGAAAACGTGACCAAAAAAATCATAATGGCCATGTCCAATCCTGTCTTTATCAGATACAGATATTGGCCCAGAATTTCCTGGAACCTAGTGCCATTTAAATGGTGTATCTACGGCGTTGGGTCCATTTACATAGAATTAGATAGAATATACAACACAGAAACAGGCCATTTGGCATTTATGCTCCACTCGAGCCTCCTCCCATCCTTCCTCATCTAACTCTAACAGCATAACCCTCTATTCCCTTCTCCCTCATATGCTTATCTAGCTTCCCCTTAAATGCATCTATACTATTTATTTACACCAATAAAGTTCCAGGAAATTAAATGACTTACACCATTATTTTTGCCCCCCCCCCCCATAATTTCCTGAGACATTTGCACCGCTCTGTCAACAACCTCACTGAAGCCATACAAAATTGATTATCTTAGCTCTTCCCCCACTACAATTAAGTCAATGGCGATTGAATACTTCCTGGATCTACGCCAGTTTTTTCACTGCAGCCACTTAGATAGAAAAATAATGGCGCAGGTGAATGTATTTAAATTCATGAGTTGAAAATAATTGATTAAAGTAAAATAGAACCTTTGTTCTTGATATTTTTAATTCTTAACTAAACCCCTCAAAATAGTTCTTCATTGTTTGTTAGGTTTATTGTATATTGTGTGCATGGAGTAGGGCAATGAAGTACTTGCACATGCCAGTGATGTAAGTGAGAGTGGTGCAGAAATTAGTTTAGGCTTATTTTCAGGCCTGAAATGGCTGAAGCACTCGCAGCACGCAGTGAGCTGCAGGCACTTCTGATGCAGCTCGCTGATTTCCTCTGGACTAATTTGGGCCAACTGTGACACCGGTAGAGGCCCTCAGGTAGATCCTGGGAGGGGGATCGAGCCGGCCAAATCTTAAGTCATGGTTTGGAGCAGACTAGCACTCCTGCTCCTCCTGACTCCACATTAAGGTCAGTTACAAAGAAAAATCTTCCCTTTATGTTGGCGGCCTCCAACAGTCCCTTTAAGGACTGCTGGTTACGCCACAGAAGGAACTGGAAAAATTGCCCAGCGCGTGCTTTTGTTAGTTTCTGACCAATTTGAGAGACAGGTCCTGAAAGAAGCATTAGGTCCCTCATTAGCATATGTAAGAAGTCTAACACCTGTTTAAGGCGGCCACCAGGGATGACTGAATACCTCCCGAGCCAATATGGCATTTGACATTGGGGCACAGGACATAGCCTCCAAAATTAGACTATTTTGCCCCCGTTTTCCTTCAAATGGCCAAAACGAGGTACAATTTCCACCCCCTCTCTGTTTGTTTAATCTGAGACTTTTTAGGTAGCTTAAGTTACTAACGTCATCTTCTAAATAAATGGTAAAAAAATAAATCTGTAACTTAGAATATTCCTGAAAATTGAATACAGCAGCTGAGTGTGTCTATAACTCAAGAAATTTTCTGCAAGTGCCATGTTCAGCACAGTGAAAGGATTTGAAATCTAGAATTCTATGACTCAAGACCCTACCAATATTGATCTGCTTAATTGATGCAGATGGGGTCACCATTATGTTTGCTGTGGCGTATTGAAATTACTATTCCTGGAAATTCTGGAGTAAGTTCACAACGGAAAGATCAGGGCCAAAAACAGCATAATTTACAGCATAAGTCACAGATTGTATCATTCCAGGAAATTCTGGGTCATTGATGCAGATGTGGATATGTACAGGTGTGCAATAGTTTGATTTCCTATCAATTGGCAATTTAAAAATCTGTAGAGTTTTGTGTGTAAGGAAATCAGGACGGGCCTATTCTCTGATTCTTTCTCAAGGTATGTTTACACTACCACTGATGTTATGGTGCAAATGCAGCCTGAATGTGCAGCAAAGTGAGTGAGATTCTTGAAGGACAGTCTTGCTCCACTTTGTTCTGGAGTTTGGTCAGGTCTTAACATCCAAAATCGCTTTGCACCAATACTAAACTTGTAGTGTAAATGCAATCTCACACCCATGTGTGCAATTAGGTATAAACAAAATTGAATTCTGTCTGTTTTAGCACATGTTTAGCTTGCTATTCCTCTTTATTTCATTCGAAATGTTCCTAGGGATAACACCTATTTGTTTTCAGTTGCTAAGCCATGCAGTTTCATGCAGTAACAAACCCATTTTCTTTGAGGACGTGACCCAGATTGCCTCCAAGTTTGGGGCCTCACACAATCTCTGGCTCTTTTCTCCGAGTTTTCTTTTTCTTCAGTTTTGCATCTTTGAAATGCCATGTGTGTGTGGGAGCTGAGTTATGGCGTACAACTTTCTGCCTGACCCACCAGTCAATCTCCCAGGACCCACCTGTCTCTCTAGCCAGCCTTTATTCTAGGTAGCCCAACTCTGCTGCCAATTAATGTGAGATGGGCATAGTGCAAGAGAGGCAAATGTGCTTTGGTTGTGTCTTCGAGGAATCTGAGGATTAAACTGGGTGGCAGTTTGCTATTAATTCAAGTTACTTTTTAATGGGTATTATATGATAAGTTTCATTAAACTTCCAGCTGTCTCCCCCAGTTGATTGGCTATAATTGCTTTTAGGCGGCACTAGGATGGAACGCGTTTCTCTTCCGAGATGATCCCTTGCCCTCCTCTCCTGCCTCCCCGCCTCCGAAAGAAAGGAAGCCAAGGGATCATCTTCAAAGAAAGTCACATTTTATCCCAATGCTGCTTTAAAGCAATTTTAGACAAATTAATTAAGGGAGACAGCTGCAATTTTAACTAAACTGGCAGAAGGTATAATGATAACTCTGAATCTGTTATCCCTTTTATCTGATTGTGATATTGAGGTTGGTGTAAGGTGTATTTCTGGCTTTAGAAATCTCTTGCCAATAAATTGTCAGGCAATGAGGTTATGGTCTTTATCCATTGACAAGAGTAGGAAATGAATTTATTTTATGGCTTACAGAGTCATGAGGAAGCTATCTAAATACTTGCAGCCTTATGTCATTGAAATGAGTCAAATGCTTTACAGTGAATTACTTTTGGAATGCAATGACAGTTGTGCAGGCAAATGCATCCACAAAGAGTAATACAATGAATGATCGGGAACAGCTGTTTTTGGCGCTATTTAAGAACTCTGGCCGTGAAATTGGGAGGTGTAGCCTTGGCCGTTAAGGCCGGTTTTGCTGAAAAAGTGGCGGCTGTCTTGCTTCTGCCCACTTCCGGCGTGGAACGCAGCGGCTGCCATTTTGGGAAGGTCAGCAGCGCTGCCATTGCCTGCGCTCACTGCCCACATTGGCGAGACCATGCAGACACTGCGACAACGTATGAACGGACACCGCACAACAATCGGCAGGCAGGAGTGTTACCTCCCAGTCGGGGAACACTTCAGCAGTCAAGGACATTTAGCCTCCGATCTTCAGGTAAGCGTTCTCCAAGGCGGCCTTCGAGACACACGACAACGCAAAATCATCGAGCAGAAACTGATAGCCAAGTTCCGCACCCATGAGGACGGCCTCAACCGGGATCTTGGGTTCATGTCACGTTACATGTAACCCCACCTGACGTAGAGTCATCCAGACTCGAGTCGTCGTTGGCTTGTTCTCTCTACACAGATGCGGCCGGACCTGCTGTGATTTCCAGCAAAAAAAGTAAAAAGTTTAAAGTTTTTGGTTTTCCATACAGACTCCAGCATCTGCCACATTTGACCCCTTGTGACCCCACCTCATTGTCTTTGTTGTATTTTGCTATCGTCTTTGATGTAATGTCTTCCTAACTGACCTGGTTGGACACCATCCACACCTTTGATTGCTGTGATTGTCTCTCTGCCGAGGTGTGATAAAGGGCAGTTAGAAAGATTAACTGTAGTCATCTGGCATTGTTCACTGACTATATATGCTGTGCCCATATGCATTTCTTCACTTCACCTGATGAAGGAGCAGCGCTCCGAAAGCTTGTGATTTCAAATAAAGCTGTTGGACTATAACCTGATGTTGTGCGACTTCTCACATTTAAATGATGCAGATCGTGACATCACTCACGTGCAACGCCTGAATTGACGCACGATCTGTGATTTTGGATGTCACCGCTCTTATTAGTGCCCTCTCCAAACCACGCACAGAAGAACGTGCGTGCAGCAGTACAACAGAGACGCTTCCAGCACTTCTTAAAGGGACACACACATCTTTCAGGTAAGTCTAGATTATTGCTTTTGGACTTTTTTTTACATTTTATTGGAGTAGTGGCTTGGTGAGATACATTTAAAAAGTTGTTAAAGTGTGCAGGGAGTGCTGCTAGATGTTTGCAAGGCTTTGGCTATTAAAGGAAGGCCTCTGAGAACACCACTTACTCCCAGTCCTGGGGGCTCCAGTTGCAGTCCCCCTTGGGCTGCAGCATCACATGGAGATGGAGCAGAGGCTGCAAAGGGGACAAGCTGCTCACAGAGGGAGGAGGAAGCAGAAGAGGAAAAAGCTGAAGAGGAGGAAGCGGAAGGAAAGAGGCAACGCAGACATCCCCTTACTGGCTGGGATATCCGGAATCGAATCATCCGCCTGCAGTACCAGTGAACATAACCCAAATTCCCCTTTCAACATTTGTCCCACACCTTACCTTCACTCTGTTACTGACCACAACATCGTCCTCCTGGCCACAATGCTGAAATAAAAGCCACCACAAATCAAACTTTCCAATCCAACTTTATCCATATATGCATCCAATATTACATCAGAAAATCAACTAATCACCCTTGTACATTCCCTTAGTGACTGTCTTGCGTGTGTTTTGCCTATCCTAGTGATGTTACACAATGCTACCGCAGTGGCTACACCATGGATGGTGGAAGGCTGCTGACTTTCAGTGGGGGACACTGCAGATGGCCTTGCAGGACGACCTCGAGGAGCTGGTGGCTGGGAATGTGAAATCGAGTGACGGTGTTTCTTCTTCTTCTTCTTCACTCTCCTCTCCCTCTTCTTGTTGACCCACTGGCTGGGCAGGCTGGGTTTCTTGGGTGTCTGAAATGAGGAAGGCACAAGGGCAGGGTTGTGGTGAGGGGAGGGGGGTAAAGGAAGAGGTGTACGCTTGTACATCAGAAGAGATTGTGGGATGAGGGGGAAGTGGAATATGAGAAGGAGGATAACATATGAGGATACCAGCACCTTGTATTCTTTCAGCCCGGCCGCTAGCCAGGAGCTCAGCAATGCCCCTGCCAAGAATGGCCAGCACCGTCTCCTCCAAGTGGGTGAGGTGAATCTAGGAATGGGAGGTGTGCCTCGTGTTTGGTACAGGTTGTTGGTAGGTGAGTGATGGGGGTATGGGGTCGTGTGTGAGGCTAGTAATTCAGTTGGTAGGAGATGGCTTTTGAAGATGCATTCACTGACCTTGACCACTCGTCTGAGGTCATGAAACTTCTTTGGGCACTGGAGCCAGGTCCTGGGGGCTGACACTGCTGGCAGTGACTGCCTCGGTGATCTGGTCCCGCATCCTTCCTTCTGGAGGGCCTCCCGGCCCCCTGTGGGTAGAGGACCTCTCTTCCAGTGTTGACCCCCTGCAAAAGCCGGAGTGCTGTGAGCGAGACCCTGGGTGTCCTTTTCCTGGCCTGTTGAGCCATTTGTGTTAGTGCTGAAGCACTTTTAGCATTTTTTATGTGCAGAAGGCAGTTCAGCTTTCAGAGCTAGAGACTGCCTTGTAAATGAGCAGGCTAGCTTTAAGTAAAACCAGCCTCGCTCCAGTGACTCGGACTTCGGCCCCCTGCTGGGTGCACAGCCTGTCAGCAGCATGTTAATCGCTAGGCTGTACGCTACAATCATGATCATTAGCAGGCAGCACCAAATTGACATGCTGCCTGCGCTTTCTGAACAGGCACAGGCATATCTCGCATTTCGGTTCCCGTGCCCGTTTTTGGGCCTTATCGACTTTCACCCCCTCTGTGTTCCTACAATTCTCACCTCTTGTGCATTCACCACCTCCTTCGGCCCATCATTGGATGCCATGCCTTCAGTCGTCTAGGCCTCTGCTCTGGAATTCCTCCCTAAACCTCTCTGCCTCTCCAACTCCCTCTCCTTCTTTAAGACCCCCTTAAAACCAGCTCTTTGGCAAAGCTTTTAATGACCTCTCCTAATATCTCTTTCTTGGCTCTGCGTCAATTTTTGTCTGCTTACAGTTCTGTGAAGTGCCTTGGGATGTTTTTCTACATTAAAGATGCTATGTTGTTATTGAGGAAGGAATGTTGACCAGCTTCCCTTTAAATAGTACCATGGGATCTTTAACATCCACCTGAACAGGTAGACAGGATCATTGTTTAATATCTCATCCAAAAGGCAGCACATCCAACAATACAGAACCTCCATCAGTACAGCCTAGTCTTTCGACCACAGGTGCACACAATCTGAGTCTGTCCCACCACCAGATTGATAGCTCACAGACTAGGGTTCCTAACCCTCCCGCTTTAGGTGGGAGTCTACCGGAATGGGCGATTGGTCTCCCGAGCGCTGTTGTATGTGCGATTAGTGTATTCGCAGTACTCTGGCTGTTGTGGCTTGCAACCAAACCATGTTGTCTAGGCCCTGCTGGTCCTTCCGCTATTTGGAAACATACCGCTTCACTGCTGGTTGTGAGGATGATGGTATCGGGGCCAACGAAAATCGCCTGGAAACTCTGAGTCCTGAGAGAGCAACTGGGGGAGGGAGAGTGAAAGAGAGAGCAACACAAACTGGGGGAGGGAGGGAGAGAGAAACACAAACTGGGGGAGGAAGGGAGGGTGTAAAGTTTCGCAATTATCCGCGATTCAAAATAACACAAGAGAAGCAGATTCGTTTGATCAGTTTTATTAAACGAAATGCTGTCCTGATAATAAAGGACACAGAAGCCTGTAAAATGGCTGCCGCGCATCGTGGCAGAAGCTTCCAGAAACACAGTGGGCAGACAAGATGGCGTCGAATATACATTCAGTATAAGATTGGATTATACTCGGTAAACATTGATAAAGACAGGATGCAACCCGTTTGCATTTGGAACAATAGCAAAGATATAAGTGCTGGAATCGTTTTCCTATACACAGTAAGGATCATTGTACTGGGCAATCGAAGGCCCATCCAGACACATCAATACACAAATACCCCCCCCCGGCTCTACAATGAGAGAGACATTGACGGGTGATTAAGCAAGTATTCGGGGGGCCCCAAAACCAGTCAGGGAGACGATTCATACACATCCTGGCTGGTTCAACAATGGGGAAAACATTAACGGATAGTTGGCCAGTTTCAGGTGCTACCGAAACCCGTTAAAGAAGATAATCGCCCCATGCTGGGAGTTTTGAGCGCCAAATATTACACAAAGGACAAACATTAAGATTTGAGCGGGAGATAAGCGGACACATCACTATAACTATAGAGAACAAATGTCCATCGGTCTCTTATTCGCTTGCCTCTTCATGAACTCGCTTGACTTGTGGGCTCTTGATTTTCTCTCTGGACTTTGTTGACTCTTGACTCTTAGCCGTACTGGTCGGTTATTCGAGTGTTGGGTGGAGCTCAATCGGTACGAGCCGCCCCGACAAGGGCAAGTAACAGGGTACACCATCCCGAGTGTCGGTAAACGGTGTCTCGACCCGGAGGCCCGAAGAGACGAGACGAGAAGAAGACGAGAAAAAGACGAGAAGAAATTCCACGTGCCGCCACGGTCAGTAAACCCCGACCGCGCCCAAAAATATAAATACAGGACTCTTCTTTGAGTTCTACCGACTACAACCTGTGTCGAACACAGGAAGACTCTTCTTTGAATTTTATCCGAGTTCCGTCGAGTTCTTCATGACAACAGGGAGTCTGGCCTGCTTTTCGCAGCAGCGAAAGTAAACAAGTGGGGTGCAGAGACCCTTCCAAACACGTGACAGTCAGGCAGTCTCCGAAGTAACACGAGTGGTGAGCATGTTTTCCGATCCTACAAATCTAGACGTAGTGTAGGTATTGTTAAGGGAGGGTGGTTTTTAAGGTTAAGATATAATGGGGTAAAAATTCACTTGGTTGCGCCACCCGTTAGCGCCTTAAGAGGGCGCTAATGGGGCGCAAAGCCGCTAACGCCCGGGCGCAGCGATGTTTGCGCCGCTCGAGAACTTAACTTGAGATTGTGCGGTGGCGCTAAAACTTACCGCTGCGACCACCTGCGCGCGCAGATTGTGACGTCATTCCATGGTGCAACGCCCTTGGGGCGCCCCGTAGCGGAAATTGAGTGGCGCCCCCTGCCTTACCGCCTGGCGCTTCCAACGACCAGAAGACTGGAACGCTATCAATCGCTGTGGGGCTGGGGGGGGGCGCTATTTAAAGGGGGCCTCTTCCTGTCTTTTATTGTTGGTGGCATTTTTGAACTATGCATTCTGAGAGAGAGAGGGAGAGACTTCTGGAGAGATTCAACGTTGTGTGAAGGAGTTTTGGGTACTGAGCAGCACTTTGCAGGTTCATTTTGATTTGCCATTCCTTGTATCGATTTAGCAGAGACCGTGGGAGCTGCACTCTGAACTCTTTGCCTGGTGCTCTCCATTGTTCTTTCCAGCACATTTGATGTGCAACTCTCTCCAGGCCGAGATTCAAGGCAGCAATGAACAGGATGTGGATGGAAAGCAAGATTAACCATCCCCTTTAAGAACTGGCCCGTGCCATTGTGTGTGTGTTCCATTGCTGACTGACATTACATGAGCTTCGCCAGCGCTCCGAGTTAGCGCCTCACTGCTCGGCCTTTGCGCCTTAAGAGAGGTGTGCAGCGCCTGCTTTAGCGCTCCACTCACCTCCCGGGGCGGTAAAAGTGAAGTTTCCCGTCAGTGCCGATAATTAGCGCCAGGCGCTAATATTTGCGTCCGGACGATATTTGCGCCCCAAATGGGGCGCGACCTAATTTCTACCCCAATGTGTTCCTCTTTCTACGATGTGCCGTGTGTTCTCCATTTCCATAGACCAAGCTTTATGAATGTATGTATACTTGTACTCTCTTTGATTTGCGCCTATGACATGTATTTCATGATTTTAGACGCCATGCAATAAAGATTTCCATTTCGTACTATTCAACCGAGTCTATTTGAGTTTTTCTCTGCATTACTGCTCCCTGCATCTAAGTCCAGTGTTAGAACCGTAAGGGCGAGTGGGTCGAACCACTCACAGGTGCTTATTGCAATAAGGCTGGCCGGAGACCAGAGCAAGCAATAGTATTAGGCAACGAAGGCCTAACCTCGCACCAGCACCGTCTGAGACACGCCCCCTTACAAGGGAGAGAGAAACACAAACTTGGGAGAGAGAGACACACACACAAACTGGGTAGGGAGAGAGAGAGAGAATCACAAACTGGGGAGAGGGAGGGAGAGAGAGAAACACAAACGGGAGGGAGGGAGAGTTCATATTGGCCTATACGATAGCAAATGTTGGCCTATGATGTCTGCTGTTGTACAATGTATTTTGTTTTGGGAGTCAGGCAGCTTTGGTGCTTCTCCCTGAGGACTAAGCCTCACCTCTCTGAAGATGGACTTCAGTAGTGGAGTTTGGGAGTCAGTGTACTGTAAAAAGTCATAAATTGTTAGATGTTACTTATATCGATGATGTTTTTGTTATCGGTGGTATTTACTTGATGTTTCTTGTTGTGGTAAATACTGTAGAAACATCACAGAAGTAGTTTTTATTTAAAGATCACTTATCCTTAAATCTTTCTATTCTTTTGTGTTCTTTCTTTGATAATTTATGTTATTCATCTCACTATAAAATAAAAGTACCATCGTTCGCAGCAGATTACCCATCTTTCAGGAGAACAGCAACCATGACACCACACAACCCTGCCACGGCAACCTCTGCAAGACATGCCAAATCATGGACACAGATACCATCATCACACGTGAGGACACTACCCACCAGGTACATGGTACATACTCATGTGACTCGGCCAACGTTGTCTACCTGATACGTTGCAGTAAAGGATGCTCCAGAGCATGGTACATCGGCGAGACCATGCAGACACTGAGACAACGTATGAACGGACACCGCGCAACAATCGCCAGGCAGGAGGGTTGCCTCCCAGTCGGGGAACACTTCAGCAGTCAGGGGCATTCAGCCTCGGATCTGCGGGTAAGCGTTCTCCAAGGCGGCCTTCGGGATACACGACAGCGCAAAATCATAGAGCAGAAACTGATAGCCAAGTTCCGCACTCATGAGGATGGCCTCAATCGCGATATCGGGTTCATGTCACGATACAGAACGTGACTTGACATCATGGCCGGTCTTTCCAGGTTTTGTTTTAAAAAGACTAACACAAATGGAGAGGATATGCAGCCAGCAGGTGTTTTGACACGTTGGACCCCCTGGGACACATCTCATTGTCTTGGCTGTGCTCTTAGTGTGTCTTTGATGTAGGGAAAGATTTGAATAGATTTTTTCTGTGTTTATATTGTGAATTCTGGGAGATTCTCTCACAGCTACCCTACCTGAAGAAGGAGCGAACAGCTCCGAAAGCTTGTAAAATTAAATAAATCTGTTGGACTATAACCTGGTGTTGTGCGACTTCTCATTTTTATAAAATAAAAGGTCAAGGGCTAGAAATTGGGTACCTTAGCGCCTCCCATTAGCACCTCCGGGGGGCGTTAACGTGGTGCAAACGACTTTTCGCCCGGGCGCAGCACCACTAACGACTCCCGCTAAATTCAGCGGGAGTTTAGCGGCAGCGGTAACCAGTAGAGCTCCGCTGCGCAGGCGATGATGACATCATCACCGTGCGCAGCACCCCGTTTTCGCCCCCGCCTGCAAAATAGGCCCGCACCCCCTGAATCTGCGCGGGGTGATGACAGCGACCGATTCAGGGGGTGGGAATGGAGTGGCAGGAGGCTCGCGGGGCGCTAAGTAAAGGGGAGGTGGCGGGAGGGGAAGAGAAAAATCATCCGACTTACTTGTCGTGGCCCATTGCGTCTTTGAAAGCGGGGTCCGTGCCGCGATCTGGCAGCCCGGCACTCCTCTTGTGTGCCGATCTACTGGCACGTCACCCCGCTCCCCCATGGTCCAGGTAGGGCTCTGCAGAGTTGTGGGTTTGGGCCCTCCCCTTTAATGAGGGGAAGAGGCCTTCCATGAGGCAGTGCTACATGGCCCAGTGTGTAGCGCTGCAGAACGCACCACCCCGATATTCGGGGTTAGCGCTCTAAGAAGGAAGTGGAGTGCTTCAATTAGCGCTCCTCCTCCTTCTTGGGGCGCAAAAACTAAATTTCGCGGTCGCCGGCGCTAATTAGCGCTGGGCACTAAAGTTAGCGCCCAGGCGATGTTAGCACCCCAAAATGGTTGATACCGAATTTTTCCCCCTAATCTTTTATTCGAGGCTTGGTGATAGTGAGACTAAGGTAAATGCAATAACATTTGCAAACAGTGGGCAAATGCCACATGATCAAATGTCATGTGATTAAGCATCATTTGAGCGGTGTCACGTGATTGAATGTCATGTGATCAAGTGTCACATGATCAAATCTCCAGAAATATGGCAAACCAAAGTTGGCAACCCTAGTGTCTATTGGAGTGTGTAAACATTCCTTTTACTGCTGTCAGCATGCTGGCAATATCTATTTGCATTTTTTTTGTCTGCAAGCAGCTTCATTGTTGGCATCACTGGGGTTCTACTGAATCTACTTCCTATCACTTGCCCATGACTTTCCACTGTCCAGTTCTGGATTTAGCAAACGGCGGCAACCCTACTGTTACCACTACCTCCAGAACCAGGCTCCCTCTGCTGGATGTATGTATAAGTATATAAGTGTCAAACACTACAACACCTGTCAGCAATTATTTATAGAACAGTATTGGCAGAAGTCTGGTGAGGGAAATAATTGGAGGTCTACAAAGAATGCCTTGGAAAATATAGACTGCCTTAGCCATTCTCCCATCAAAAAACACATGACACTCCGCAAAGAGAGCACGGGCTAAGTTTCCTTCCTATAAAAGCCCATGTTGTGAATACTGCACCTTTACCAATCTTAAGTACTTGCACCATAGAACCATAGATGTTTACTGCACAGAGGGCGGCCATTCAGCCCATCATGCCTATGCCAGCTGTTTGCTGGAGCGATCCATAACTAGTCCCACTCTCCGGCTCTCCCCCATGTCCTCGTATCTTCTTCGGCTTCAAAAATTCTCCAATTTTCCCTTAAAATGTTGCAATGGTCTTTGCCTCAACTGTTCCCTGTAGCAAAGCATTCCATGCTCCAACAACCAGCTGCATGAAAAATGTTCTCCTTACTCTTTCTTTACTCTCTTAGTAATAATTTTAAATGGACAATCTTCATCATTGATTCTCCAAACAAAGGAAATAGTCTTTCCCTATTTGCTCTGTCAAAACTTTTCATAATCTTAAAAACCTCTATTAAATCCCCTCTTAGCCTTCCCTGCTCCAGTGGGAATAGCCCCAGTATCTCAGTTCCTTTAATTATAGTTTCCCATCCCTGGCATCAGCCTGAGAATCTATGTTATACGCTCTCTATGGCTTTAATGAAGGTATTTTCAATTGCCAGCCATCCCATTCGTGGCCTAAACTTTTCCAGATTCCTCTAAATTGACGCTTCTAAATATTCTCCTTTTGTCGAGATCACGCTCACTGGGGACCTCGGCTGCTGACCCCACAGGAGCTATGTGGGCTTAGGGGAAGCTCCAGTTATTTGTACTTGGATAGGTACAAGAAGTGTCGTAACCTACAGGGCTATGGACCAAGAGCTGGAAAGTGGGATTAGGCTGGATAGCTTTTTTTTTGGCCGGCACAGACACGATGGGCCGAATGGCCTCCTTCTGTACCATAGTTTTCTATGATTCTATGATTTGCATACCATTGGAGGGTGCTCACACCACTACGGGCACCCACCTGCTCTAAAGGTCGGAAAATGATCCGTCTTCTGCCAGTCCAAGATGTTTTGCCAGGTCCCCTTGACCACCTTTGTAAGGCTGCTTATAATGTATTAATGCAAAAAAACTTATGCTTAATGAAAGTGAAATCCCATTCTCTGCATGTCCGCATAACCAGCAATAGCTTTTTCAGTGCCAAAACTTTATCTGAGAGAGACAGTATGGGCTGGATTTTCCTTGGAGTGGTACTGTTCTGGCAGGGCAGGAAAATTGAGGGTGAGCGGAGAGGCCCATTTCCCACTTTTCCACGGCTATCCTGCCTGAGTTTGGGCAACAGGGGAAAATTCAGCCATATAACAGCAATCTACTTCACTATTGTGTGCTCAGTAATGGACCTGTGTATAATTATTGTATTTTTTATAGTATCTTCAGTGTAAACATACGGAGCTCCCATTGGTACAATATTGTATTTTTGAGGCGGCATAAGGCCGCCTGTTTTCTATTTAATATATGTGTGCCAGTAGAATTCAGATAACCTCTGTAATTAAAGAACACCGTGTGCAGCAGAGTATTCCAGAAATTATGAAACATGCATCTTGAAGGGAAGGAAGCCAAATATTACAGGCTCTTGGAAATTCAAATGAAGATCTGACAACAGCAAAGACAGGATTAAAAATAATAAGCTGGTTAATCAAAAATTCAAGTACAGTTTACCGGCTCAAAAATGTGTTTTTCTACAGGCAAGAACATGAGCACATGTTGGATTCACTGCACATCTTTAAAAAAACATTAAATATGCAGGTAAACCTAAAACAAATCTTTCATTTCAAATATTCATTGAGGTATTCTTATTATTTCTGTAAAAGTAAAGACATGATGGGAAATCAGAGGATTTGCTGGAGCTGTGGATCCCACATGATGGCGCTATGGAGACCGGTTGGTTTCTTACCTGTGTGGTGAACAATTTGATTAGTCTACCTACTGCACCCAGCCTAAGTGACCATTAATGTAATTCAATATTGCCACGTAACTGTATTTCTGGGTGTATCTCGATAGCATAATGGCATAGCCTTTTGCACTGTCTATTATAGCAGGAAATTACCTTCTGTAGTCTGCTCTGGTTGTGAGGTTGGTCGTGACTCTTGAGGTCCAGTATTTGTGAACTATGATTGATATGGCCTTGGTTTTATGTGATAGATCTTCTGGGTTTGATCTTGCAATCCAGAGGAATCCATGAGAGGGATCCTACGAGTTCAGTGTCCTCCACCATTCAGCAGCACAGTCATCGAACCAGAGGTCACATCTCATGATTTGTGTGGCAGTCTCTTTTTCTGATCATCATCTGGACCTGCATCTTATTGCTCCATAGAAATTGTAATGGCCTCTTGCAGCAGCTCAAGGCTTAATGTGATGGACTCAACTGTGCAGCTATGAGACAAATTATATGATTAAATTCAGCGCTCCCCTGCTCCCATAGGGAGTCACACTCAAAAGAAGCATTGGTCGGAGATAGGGTTACAAAACCGCAGCACTGATTCTCTGACCCACAGTCCCTTTGTGCATGGCTCACTACTGGGAAAGCTGAATTAACCGCTTCCTATGAAGTTTTGATGTAGTTACAGCAAGCTGTGCAGAACTCAAAAAGCCACTTATAAATGTATTTACCTGGAATACTGAATGTTCATAAACAGAAGACATTGTTAACGTATGATTTTCAAGACTTTGCATTTATGTGAATATTAGAAAATACATTATCAACATTTCTATGATATTAGTCACACTTAATTACAAAGAACATAAAATATGGGAGGTTTTATGGGAATAGCGCTCCTGGTGGGTGAAGCTCCATGCCAGAAGCACATATTGGGAATTCGGAGAAGCACCTCCTGGCCCCACAAATAAATGTTTTGACTTACTTGGAGGGCTTCTTCGTCCTTCCCACCTGCTACCGACCTATTTTAGCCCGGCAGAACGCCACGGAGCCTTGCCTACTCAGGCCCTGGTTAAAATGTCTAATAGCACCCCATTTTGTACAAATTCATGAGGCTCCCAACACCTTTAAGTACCTCAGCCACCTGCAGAACTCTACAGGTTAATATTGGAGACGGTGGGAAAGAGTCACATTCTAAGCGGGTACGTAACCTACTTGTTTTAAACTGCTTACCTGCCCGGGTGGCTAGGGTTAAAATCAACAATACGCACAGAATGCTCATTTCATTTCTGTTGTACCCTTGTTGCCAATATATAAATCCACATTTTACTGAAATACGCTTTTCTACTGCTTGTCTGGGACATTATTGCCACCAAAATAAGTTTTTTTTTTCACTCCTGGGATGTGGGCGTCGCTGGCAAGGCCAGCATTTATTGCCCATTCCTAATTGCCTTTGAGAAAGTGGTGGTGAGCCGCCTTTTTGAACCGCTGCAATCCGTGTGGTGAAGGTACTCCCACAGTGCTGTTAGGGAGGGAGTTCCAGGATTTTGACCCAGCAATGATGAAGGAACGGCGATATATTTCCAAGTCAGGATGGTGTGTGACTTGGAGGGGAACTTGGAGGTGATGGTATTCCCATGCACCTGCTGCCCTTGTCCTTCTAGATGGTAGAGGTCCCGGGTTTGGGAGGTGCTGCCAAAGAAGCCTTGGCGAGTTTCTGCAGCGCATCCTGTAGATGGTACACACTGCAGCCACAGTGCGCTGGTGGTGGAGGGAGTGAATGTTTAAGGTGGTGAATGGGGTGCCAATCAAGCGGGCTGCTTTGTCCTGGATAGTGTCAAGCTTCTTCAGTGTTGTTGGAGCTGCACTCATCCAGGCAAGTGGAGAGTATTCCATCACACTCCTGACTTGTGCCTTGTAGATGGTGGAAAAACTTTGGAGAGTCAGGAGGTGAGACACTCACCGCAGAATTCCCAGCCTCTGACCTGATCTTGTAGCCACAGTATTTATGTGGGTGGTCCAGTTAAGTTTCTGGTCAATGATGACCCTCAGGATGTTGATGGTGGGGGACTCGGCGATGGTAATGCCGTTGAATGTCAAGGGGAGGTGGTTTTTCTCTCTCTTGTTGGAGATAGTCATTGCCTGGCACTTGTGTGGCACGAATGTTACTTGCCACTTATCAGACCAAGCATGAATGTCATCCAGGTCTTGCTGCATTCGGGCATGGACTGCTCCATTATCTGAGGAGTTGTGAATGGCACTGAACACTGTGCAATCAATTGCATCAATCAATTTGTAAATTTTTACGTGGCTCTGATTGCATGGCTTACTCTATCAGAAGCGTTAAGTCAAAACCCAATGGAGTCAAAACTGGGGCACAATTGGATTGATGACCATGTGTGTATGTATTACCACTACTGATTGGCTTAAACTGCCCCAAATCCCACAAGTCCAAAAATAGTGCCATAACATTCTCCACATCCTTCAAATAAAAAGTTTTGGGCAACAAGGAGATTTTCTGCAAATATATGGATGACTTTTAATTTATTTAAAAAGTGCCCACTCAGAGCCAATCCAAGAGGACCACAGGAAACTATCTTCTGTCATAGGAACTTCTTTACTTCATATTCCTACTAGTATTGAGATAGCTCCATACACAATTATGAAGGCAGACTGAGATTCTATAACCCTCTTTGTATAGTACCAGAGGACATTTATAAGTTTCTGACCTGCTTATGGCCATTTTAATGATGTAAAGTGTGTCACCTTGAGCTATTACAAGCTATGGCATCTTATCCCTTGACTGACCTCTTTTTCAATAACAGTCTATTTTGACATTTAAAAAAATGCATTCAAGAATTAACAAAAGAAAGCAACAAATACAAGAAAAACACATTTCATTTATTCCATATAATTGAAAACAAGAACTGTAGAGCACAGAATAGATTGTATAGCATGAACAAACAGCAATAGAAGTGTAAGTACTAGGCTAAACAAGTATCGAGATTAAAGTCTGATAATTTTTTGAATAATAAGTTTGATAGAGTAAATAAGGAGAAGCTGTTTCCACTGGCAGAAGGGTCAGCAACCAGAGGACACAGATTTAAGGTAATTGGCAAAAGAATCAGAGGGGAGAGGAGGAGAATGTTCTTTACCCAGTGGTTGTTTTGATCTGGAATGCACTGCCTGAAAGGACGGTGGAAGCAGATTCAATAATAACTTTCAAAAGGGATTTGGATAAATACTTGAAGGGGAAAGTTTTGCAGGGCTATAGGGAAAGAGCAGGGGACTGGGAACTAATCGGAAAGCTCTTTCAAAGAGCCAGCAAAGGATCAATGGGCCCAATGACATCCTTCTGTGCTGTATCATTCTATGATTCTAGTCTATCATTCCAGCATGGCCACATTCCATCTAAATGCATACTAGCTGCTGTTCTGAAGGATACATTCAATAAGTCTGCTCAGCCTAAGTATGTCTTCCATGATAATTGATTGAACTTATGAAGGACCCCTTGTTGTTAAGGACCTGCTGCCCTCAGTCCAGCCAAAGAGAATATATAATTCTCTCTAACTGGATCATTCGCTACAACATCTGAATCCAGGTCAGAGGTCTATCCAATAATACTTGATAGTGCGCTTCTAACATCCAGTCTCTCTGAATATTATACGTTGCATTGGTGGCAGGTCTAGGCATAAAGGTTAAAGGGCAGAAATTGACATTGATGAGTCTGTTTTGCAGACAGGAAATAGACAAAAATGGTCCAAATTCAGGTTGCGATCCCCCACGCCCAATCAATCCCGGAATTGTGCCTCACATGTAATTGCATCAGATAACATTTAGTCGTCCAGGACACCTGCCTAAAACAGGCGGCAGACTGGTTTGTTTGTTCAAATAGGGATCCTACATTGGTTGTAACTAGGCCGAGCTCCAACTAGTTATTCTGGTTCTAGAGTGGCTTAACCAGCGGTCTTTAATGGGACCACTGGAGGCCGCTAAAAAGGGGCAAAAAACATTGAAAATGTTTGTATTTTGTGGAGTCGGAAGGAGCAGGAGTGCTCCTCCTGGCTCCGTGAAACAACTGCGGGTTGCTGCCAGGCCGGGCTCGCCTCGTCTCAGCACCACCACTCCCTCCCCCCCTCCACCCCCACACCCCCGTTGCAGGATATACTTGATGGCTGCTGTCGGCGCCGAAGCCGAACCTAATTGCTGACTTGGTACCGGCGAGCAGCTTGCGGACTCCCACTTGGTGCCTTAGTTCACTAGTTCAATGCAGAGAACCGCTATCAGCATTCAGAGCGTTCACTCTGCTGACTTGCAAGCCATTCTCTTACCCCTTTCTGTACTAAGTCAGAGGCTATGGATTAGGAACTGATGCTTCCAACCGTTATTTGAGACTAATTCTCACTTCAAAGTGACACTAAAGATGGTCAGTGGAATTTTCCAAGGCCCTGCACCACCGGTGGGGCCTTGCATACAGCGAGCCACTCGTTGATATATGGTAGGTGTGTTGCTAACAATTTTCCATCAATTCAGTCAAAGGATGGAAAATCACAGACAAAAGCACCATAATTTTCCAGTAAGTCTCCCGCTGCGTGTCAGGCCCCGCGGGTGTCATGGAGTCTTTGAAAGCGCTGGTCTGTATGTAAACAGGGTCAAAGGCAAATGGAATTGATCTGCAGGCACCTGGCAGTTTCAGATCTGAACTGCAGATCACAGACAGCATTGAAAATGTGGTTTACTGCAGTTCAGTTCCCAAAGGACGAAGTGCCAAACAGAAAAAACTTCAAAAAATCAATCCCTACTTGGTTGTCCCTCCCAGGAATGAATTTTTAAATCCTTTTAAAGAAAAATAAATCAACTACAATGTTTTCCGTGACATGGATCCTGACATCTTAACGTCACAAATAATCTCTAGAAGCTCAGATTGGATTGGGAGATTCCTGTATGAATGGGATCTCCAAACCTGAAGCAATCTGCTCTCAAGTGCTATTATGGAATACAAGTGCACCCACAGTGGACTTTGGTGGGTTTGAAGTATTTAGGGGTGTAGATTTCTCAAGACCTGCATTATTGTACAAATCCAATTTCACGGCTACTCTTCAGACTACATACCAGGACCTGAATTTTGACCAAAGGTCATTCCATTAGTCAGAACAACTGATCTGGAAAGGCAGGAAAAAAACCAATAAAATGAAACTCTCACCTACTGCCGAAGAGAAAATGGGAGTTTTGGTAAAGATCTGAAGTTGCTAAAGTCAATGTTAAGGCCAGCCGCTGTAAAGTGCCTAGTACACAGATGTGCTGTTCCTCAAGCTGTAGTTGCTGGCAGTGTGGGATCGATGTGTACTGGCATTTTTGAAGAAGGGGGAGGCGAGGGGGTTGATGCTAGGAGTGGGGACCCCCCAAACCTCCCCTGTTAGATCACTGTACTGGGGAGGTGGTCTGCACCCACTTTTTTCTTCTACCAGACTCCTGGACTGCTGGGGCCTGCTTTACTTTTTCATACATCCCATTCTGCTAACCGATTCCTCTACTCTCAGGGATAGATTCCATCCTGCCCCCCAACTCCCCGTGCCCCCAGCGTTGTTCGGGCGGCTGGCCTGTGAAGCGCTCCACTGACCATCCCATAGTCCCGTCACGTGTAAGACGAGAGCCCCAGGTCAGTCCGCCGGTTCTGCTCCACTGCAGTATCAGGCAGCCTGGTCAGTTTCCGGGCCCAGAAGGGGTCCATTCCCAGGAGGGGGGTACTCTGTGCGGCAGCGATCCACGTTGTTTTTATGGAGACCGGAGGAGAACCCCTACTCTCCCAGTCCCACATTTTACAGGTCATTCACTGTCCTTTCCTCTGTGTATGGTCTTTGTGTGTGTGTGTGTGTGTGTGTGTATTTTTCCCCCTTTTTCCTTATTCTGTTCCTTCTTAAATGTTGTTCATTTGTAATATCTTTCAGTTCTGAGAAAAGGTTTTACACCTGAAACGCACCTGTCTCGTGTTTTCTTGACGAACGCTGCCTGACCTGCTGAGTATCTTCTGGGCTCCTCTGAAGGGGTCCATCAGCTGAAATGCTGCCCAGTAAAATGGCAATTGTGGTCCTATGTACATCATATTTTCAAATTGACAGAGCCTACCGCCTGACTCAGACAGGTGTCCGGCCATCCAGCAGTAGGCCCTGGGGAAGTTAGGGACAGTCACACTGTTGGGGGGAATGGAGCAGTAA
This sequence comes from Squalus acanthias, assembly GCA_030390025.1. Classification (NCBI taxonomy): domain Eukaryota; kingdom Metazoa; phylum Chordata; class Chondrichthyes; order Squaliformes; family Squalidae; genus Squalus; species Squalus acanthias. Next base: position 79,508,523 of record CM059433.1, read on the forward strand.
ATCATTCCCCACCATTTTCGGGGCACCACGGTCCTGTTTCCGCTGGACAGGAGGCCTCAACATCTTCCCTTCAGTCTTTTGTTTCTTTGATTTATCTCATTACACCTCCTATTGTTTCCTGCGCATATAATATCTATTATTTAAACATTTCCTGAACCCTAGCTTAGCACTTTACAGGTCATTCTCTGTCGTTTCCTCTGTGTGTGGTCTTTGTGTGTGTGTGTGTGTGTATTTTTCCCCCTTTTCCTTATTCTGTTCCTTCTTAAATGCTGTTCATTTGTAACATCTTTCGGTTCTGAGAAAAGCTTTTACACCTGAAGCGTCAACTGTCTCGTGTTTGCTTGATGAGCGCTGCCTGACCTGCTGAGTGTCTCCAGTGTTTACTATTTTTGTTTCAATTCAGTTAGTGCCTTTGAGCTACGGATAGCATCTGCAATGCATTGTTACATTATGAACTGTGTACCTCACACTTAAATCCCACCCGATACGGATGGGTCAGTTTAATAAATCAGTTTAGTAAAATAGACTGCCATTATTTTTGCATTGTGGTGGAGCCAGTGATTTTCCAGGTCACTGACAGCAGCAGCTTCTTTGTGTTTCAACTGCTGCGAAGTTGCATGCTGTGACCTTAGCTGCGTTGCATGCTCACCACCTGTTCTATTCATTGCCCCACTTTAGAAAAATCATGCTGGAGTCTTGCCAGCTTGAGAGATTATACTGAAATCTGAATTTCTCCTATCTCCTCCAGGATCATCAGTAATAACTGGTCATTTATATTTCTGACACCTGAGTTGACTGTGGCAGTTACTGAACAGTGGTGAGGGCGATGGTTCCTCTGGGGAGTACAGCCAGAGCCAATCCACGGCACCATGGGTGGCTCTGCTGTACAGGGGGGGAGGAGGAAGATCGGGAAGGCAATAGTGGTAGGGGATTTGATAGGGGAACAGACAGACGTCTCTGCGGCCGCAGACGTGATTCCAGGATGGTATGTTGCCTCCCTGGTACCAGGGTCAACGATGTCACTGAGCGGCTGCAGAACATTCTGAGGGGGGAGGGTGAACAGCAAGAGGTCGTGGTCCATAACGGTACCAACGACATCGGTAAAAAAAGGGATGAGGTCCTGCAGGCAGATTTTAGGGAGCTAGGAAAGCGATTAAGAAGCAGGACCTCAAAGGTAGTAATCTCTGGATTACTCCCTGTGCCATGAGCTAGGGAGTATAGAAATAGGAGGAGAGAGCAGATGAATGCATGGCTGGAGAGCTGGTGCAGGAGGGAGGGCTTCAGATTCCTGGGACATTCTGGTGGAGGTGGGACCTGTACAGGCTGGACGGGTTGCACTTCAACAGAACTGGAACCAATGTTCTCGCGGGGGGGTTTGCTAGAGCTGTTGGAGAGGGTTTAAACTAATTTGACAGGGGGATGGCCACCAGGATATAGCATTAGAAAGGAGAAACAAAGTGCACGAAGGATGGGGAGAGACAGATAGCACTAGAGTAAGAAATAGTGAGGTATTAGGTGGGGTCAGATTAAGAGAGAATACAAGAAGGTCTAAGACAGGTTTACAGTGCATGTGTGTAAATGCACAAAGTGTGGTAAATAAGGTTGGTGAGCTGCAGGCACAAATAGCCACATGGGAAAAATATGTTGTAGCGATAATGGAGACCTGGCTCAAAAAAGGGCAGGATTGGGTTTTAAATATTCCTGGATATAAGGTGTTCAGGAAAGATAGGGAAGGAAAGAAAGGAGGTGGTGTGGCAGTATTGATTAAGGAGAATGTTACAGTGCTGGAGAGAGAGGATGTCCTGGAGGGGTCAAGGACAGAATCTATTTGGTTAGAGTTAAGAAACAATGGAGGTGCCATTACACTACTAGGTGTATTCTATAGGCCACCAACTAGTGGGAAAAATATAGAGGAGCAAATTTGCAGGGAAATTACAGAGAGGTGCAAGAACTAAAGAGTAGTAATAATGGGGGACTTCAATGATCCTAATATAGACTGGGATAGTAATAGTGTAAAGAGCAGAGAGGCGGAAGAATTCTGAAGTATGTTCAGGACAACGTTCTTGATCAGTACGTTTCCGGCCCAACAAGGAAGGAAGCATTGCTGGATCTGGTTCTGGGGAATAAGGTGGGTCACGTGGAGCAAGTGTCAGTAGGGGAACATTTAGGGAACAGTGATCATAGTATCATAAGGTTTAGATTAGCTATGGAAAAGAACAAGGAGCAATCTAGAGTAAAAATACTTAATTGGAGGAAGGCAAATTTCAGTGGGTCGAGAATGGATCTGGCCCGGGTAAATTGGAATCAAAGATTGGCAGGCATGGTTCTGTTACAGTCGAGGTACATTCCCACGAGGGGGAAAGGTAGGGCAACTAAAACCAGAGCTCCCTGGATGACGAAACAGATAGAGAGTAAGATGAAGCAGAAAAAGGGCACATATGATAGATGTCAGGTTGAGAATACAAGTGAGAATCAGGCTGAATACAGAAAGTTCAGAGGGGAGTGAAAAAGAAAGTAAGAGGGACAAAAAGAGAGTATGAGAATAGATTGGCAGCTAACAAAAAGGGAATTCAGAAGTCTTCTATAGGCATATAAATAATAAACGGGTAGTAAGAGGAGGGGTGGGGCCGATTAGGGACCAAAAAGGAGACCTACGCATGGAGGCAGAGGGTATGGCTGAGGTACTAAATGAGTACTTTGAATCTGTCTTCACCAAGGAAGAAGGTGCTGCCAAAGTCATAGTGAAAGAGGAGGTAGTGGAGTTACTGGATCAGATAAAAATTGATAAAGAGGAGGTTCTAGAAAGGCTGGCTGTACTTAAAGTGGATAAGTCACTAGGACTGGATGGGATGCATCCTAGGATGCTGAGGGAGGTTAAGGAAGAAATTGCGGAGGTACTCGCCATAATCTTCCAATCCTCCTTAGATACGGGGGTGGCGCCAGAGGACTGGAGAATTGCAAATGTTACACCCTTGTTCAAAATAGGGTGTAAGCATAAATCCAGCAACTACAGGCCAGTCAGTTTAACCTCAGTAGTGGGGAAGCTTTTGGAAATGATAATCAGGGACGAAGTTAACAGTCACTTGGACAAGTGTGGATTAATTAAGGAAAGCCAGCACGGATGTGTTAAAGGCAAATTGTATTTAACTAACTTGATCGAGTTTTTTGATGAGGTAACAGAGAGGGTTGATGAGGGCAATGTGGTTGACGTGGTGTATATGGACTTCCAAAAGGCATTTGATAAAGTGCCACATAATAGGCTTACCAGCAAAGTTGAAACCCATGGAATAAAAGGGACAGTGGCAGCATGGATACAAAATTGGCTAAGTGACAGGAAACAGAGAGTAGTGGTGAACGGTTGTTTTTCAGACTATAGGAAGGTATACAGTGGTGTTCCCCAGGACCACTGCTTTTCTTGATATATATTAATGACTTGGACTTGGGAGTACAGGACACAATTTCAAAATTTGCAGATGACACGAAACTTGGAGGTATAGTGAACAGTGAGGAGGATAGTGATAGATATAGACAGGCTGGTGAAATGGGCGGACACGTGGCAGATTAAATTTAATGCAGAAAAGTGCAAAGTGATACATTTTGATAGGAAGAACGAGGAGAGGCAATATAAACTAAAGGGTACAATCCTAAAGGGGGTGTATGAACAGAGAGACCTGGGGGTATATGTGCACAAATCGTTGCAGGTTGAGAAAGCAGTTAAAAAAGCATATGGGATCCTGGGCTTCATAAATAGAAGCATAGAGTACAAAAGCAAGGAAGTTATGATGAACCTTTATAAAATACTGGTTCGGCCTCAACTGGAGTATTGTGTCAATTCTGGGCATCGCACTTTAGGAAGAATGTGAAGGCCTTAGAGAGGGTGCAGAAAAGATTTACGAGAATGATTCCTGGGATGAGGGACTTCAGTTACGTGGATAGACTGGAGAAGCTGGGGTTGTTCTCCTTAGAGCAGATAAGGTTGAGAGGAGATTTGATAGAGGTGTTCAAAATCATGAGGGATCTAGACAGAGTAGATAGAAAGAAACTGTTCCCATTGGTGGAAGGGTCAAGAACCAGATGTCACAGATTTAAGGTGATTGGCAAAAGAACAAAAGGCGACATGAGGGAAAACTTTTTTACGCAGCGAGTGGTTAGGATCTGGAATGTACTGCCTGAAAGGATGGTGGAGGCAGACTCAAGCATGGCTTTCAAAAGGGAGTTGGATAAGTACCTGAGGGGAAAAAATTTGCAGGGCTACGGGGAAAGGGCGGGGGAGTGGGACTAGCTGAAGTGCTCTTGCAGAGAGCCAGCACGGGCTTGACGGGCCGAATGGTCTCCTTCTGTGCTGTAACCATTCTATGATTCTATACAACAGCATGGTCTAGCATCGGTGTGAACATTTATTATCCAATGAATTATCATTCATTGCCATAGCCAGGCTGACCTTTATTTACGCCAGACAAGATTTTGCATCAAATCTAAGCCAACATTTAACAATTCTGGCTAATTAGTCATGAAAACTATTTTGGAAAAATCTATTGTATGATTTTCCTTTTGAGTAAATTATTAACTAGATTTTTGTACTATCATTGGTGAACTGATGAGTAGGTTAGCAGGACTAGAAGGAATTTGGTGAGGTTAGCCTCCAGAGAATCACATTCCCTCTATTACATCACAGTAAACATAAGAACATAAGAAATAGGAGCAGGAATAGGCCACTTGGCCCGTCGAGCCTGCTCCGCCATTCAATAAGATCATGGCTGATCTTGGACTCAAAGCCACTTCCCTGCCCAGCTCCCCATAACCCTTCACTCCCTTATCTTGCAAAAATCTGTCTATCTTCACCTTAAATATATTTAATGACCCAGCCTCCACGGCTCTCTGGGGCAGAGAATTCACAGATTTACGACCCTCTGAGAGAAGAAATACCTCCTCATCTCAGTTCAAAAAGGGCGACCCTTTATTCTGAAACTATGCCCCCGAGTTCTAGATTTCCCCACGAGGGGAAACATCCTCTCTGCATCTACTTTGTCGAGCCCCCTCAGTATCTTATATGTTTCAATAAGATCACCTCTCATTCTTCTAAATTCTAATGAGTATAGGCCCAACCTGCTCAACCTTTCTTCATAAGTCAACCCCCTCATCTCAGGAATCAACCGAGTGAATCGTCTCTGAACTGCCTCCAGTGCAAGTATATCCTTCCTTAAATAAGGAGACCAAAACTGTACGCAGTACTCAAGGTGTGGTCTCACCAATACCCTGTACAGTTGTAGCAGGTCTTCCCTGCTTTTATACTCCAACCCCCTTGCAATAAAGGCCAACATTCCATTTGCCTTTTTGATTACTTGCTGTATCTGCATGCTAACTTTTTGTGTTTCATGCACAAGGACCCCCAGGTCCCTCTGAACTGTTGCATTTTGTAACCTCTCTCCATTTAAATAATAATTTGCTTTTTTTTTCCTGCCAAAGTGGATAATCTCGCACTTTCCCACATTATACTCCATCTGCCAAATGTTTGCCCACTCACTTAGCCTGTCTATATCCCTTTGCAGATTCTTTGAGTCCTCTGCACAACTTGTTTTCCCACCCATCTTTGTATCATCAGCAAACTTGGCTACATTACACTCGGTCCCTTCATCCAAGTCATTAATGTAGATTGTAAATAGTGGAAAATCGAGCGAGCTCGAATACGTGCGTGAGTGATGCACTCCAGGGATTTTCCACTACATTCAGGTGATCCTTTACATCCAAGCATAATAAGAAGCATATCTGGCCCCAACTGGAATGGACTTTATACAGAAAAATAATGGTTATTTGTAATGAATCTATACATGTAGAGCATCAAACTGTTAGCTTGACTTTTATACCGTTTAGGTTGTTTCTTGTTTTATCGATAAGCATGTAAAATTAACTTTTAATGATGCCTGATGTAACACCTAGCATTAAATGTCCTCTTCTACTGGCTTGTATCAATTTATTGGTGACACAGCACTTCCTTGTTATTACCTCCAACACTGCATGCTTGCAGATGTCAAGAATTCATTGATTATATGTCCTTTTTAGTATGTAGTTGCAATTGGTTCTTTATTAAGATTGATTAAAAGCTATACCTCCATAGTAATTAAAAAAGTTATATCTGGTGCTATATTTGAATTATCTATTCTTTAGGAATTATTATTATTTGTGATTTTTTTCAGAATTAAGGAACCAACTGGAGTTATTGTAACTAGTTTTTAATTTCTTTATAAATCTACTTAGCCAGATGAGATTGCGGGCTTATGCAAAGGGCATTTTTTCAGAGAGAGGTGTTTCATTGGCCAACAAGGATTTTGCCTGAGCTGTTAATTATTCAATGAAATGTAAGACCATAAGGAACAAGAGCCTGCATCATCCACGGACCATATATAATTAGCATTATTATGGATTATAATTAATCAGGAGTTGAATACAGAATTGGAGCATGCTCTGTTGAAAAATGTTACGTGACATCGGCACTTTTGGGGGAACAGAATTGTTATTTACAGCCTTTTAAGTACCAAAAAGAACATTCTCATGACTTTGTGAAAATGAGGTCTGAATCAAATTTCAGCTCGAAGGCTTTCTGCCACCAGGTGATATATATCTAATGACACAAGAGGTAATGTGGATATACATCTCCAGTAGATGCTATCATTTGCTCTCTTGGATGCTCGTATTCAATGTGAGAGCTCATAATGTATCCAAGTGTTCCTTATTTTATATATGTGCCTACATTGGTAACCAATCCTCTGGCAGAAAAGCAGTCAAGGGGACAATTGGCTTTTCCATGGTTTCCACTACATTGCCATTTGACATGTCTTTCTCATTCAGCTAGGCAGGAAATGCCCAAAGTCAAAATGAAATTGTGTCAGAGTTTTCCTTTTTCAATACAGTGATAACAGTTATTCAAAATGAAGAATATCAGCGAAAACATTACAATCTGAGGATAATGGGGCTAACACTTGTATGCTGAAGAAGCCATACACTTCCAGGTTTTGATAATTTTAATACATTAAAACTCCGACATCCACAGAAGAGAAGTCTAGCTTTAGATCATTGCTCACTTATATCCATTGTTTTTGTAGCATGTCTCTTAGGCCTTAAAATGATACTGTGTGAATATTAACATACAAACGTTTAACATGTTTATACGAAATTCCGCTGTCCACTATAACTGGTTTGAAGTAAACAGATTAACAGCTTCATTAAAATAGCAAGCAAATGAATTTCATAAACGAGTAAATCTTTCACTTATTAATATCTGAACAGCATAAGTTCAAATCCTTAGCTGTATTGTGAGGACACAGAGTAAAACCAGTCAGTTTTCATGGGGTTTTGGTCATTTTGCAAAGATAACCGTTTTCTCACAACAGCATAAACTTGAATGATTAACCCGAGAGGGTATAAATAGTTTGTATTAGCCTAATGTAACATATATGTATTTTGATATTTTTTAAGAATCAGAAATGATTTTTGGAGAGGTCTTCTTGATAACTGAATGAACATGACTGTACCTTCCAGCTTTGGTAGTTTATTGATTTAGAATTATAGAATCAGCACAGAGAAAGACCATTTGACAAATCAATCCTATATTAGTGCTAGCTCATCTATTTTAATTCCATTTCCTTGCCCTTTGTCTGCATCCCTCTGTAATCTTCCTTTTCAAATACTTATCCAATTCCCATTTAAATTATGTTTTAGTCTCTGCCTCAATAGTCACTTGTGGTGAAGCCTTCCATGTCCTAATAACCCTTTAAAATCATAAGCCTAAATTCTCCGCTCAGGTGACAACCTGGGTGGAATAATGGCAGGATGCTGGAAGTCAAGTGGACATTTTCCAGGCTCAACCTAATCTTAATATTAGAGGTAAACTCCCAATGGTAGTACTGCCTCTGATTGGGAGCTCACCATTTTGGGGCTGGGAAATTGCTGCTGCAGGATTAAAAGGCCCACGACAGCTGAGAATCATAGAATCATAGAATGGTTACAGCACGGAAGAAGATCATTCGGCCCGTTGAGCGCGTGCCGGCTCTCTGTAAGAGCACTTCAGCTAGTCCCACTCCCCCGCCCTTTCCCCGTGGCCCTGCAAATTCTTTTCCTTCAGGTACTTATCCAATTCTCTTTTGAAAGCTGTGATTAAGTTTGCTTCCACCACCCTTTCAGGCAGTACATTCCAGATCCTAACCACTCGCTGAGTAAAAAGGTTTTTCCTTAGTCGCCTTTGGTTCTTCTGCCAATCACTTTAAATCTGTGTCCTCTGGTTCTCGACCCTTCTGCCAATGGGAACAGTTTCTCTCTATCTATTCTGTCTAGACCCCTCATGATTTTGAACACCTCTATCAAATCTCCTCTCAATCTTCTCTGCTCTAAGGAGAACAACCCCAGCTTCTCCAGTCTATCCACGTAACTGAAGTCCCTTATCCCTGGAATCATTCTCGTAAATCTTTTCTGCACTCTCTAAGGCCTTCACATTCGTCCTAAAGTGCGATGCCCAGAATTGGACACAATACTCCAGTTAAGGCCGAACGAGTGTTTTATAAAGGTTCATCATAATTTCCACACTTTTGTACTCTATGGGCTCGATTTTGCCAGGCCCGAGGAGGCGGGAATGGAGGCGTGTGGGATGTTAAAATTGCAAAAAATGGCAGGCGGGCCTGACCCCACCTCCATCCCGCCTCCGAGCAATTTTCCCAAATGCGTGGTTTCTGATCCCGTCTCCGTCCCGCCTCCAAGAGGCGGGATAGGCCCTTAAGGCCCTTAACAACCACTTAATTGCCTCTATAATCCCATTTTGAGAGGTCTTTCTGATTTTAACACTTTTCCGACGTGATACATGCCTCCTCTGAAACACGACGGTGAAACCTGGCGGTAGCACACTTGGATTGCTGACTATCAGCTGCAGCTCCACCATTAAAAAGGAGATTTGATCATTCATCATTCTGGGGTAACTTTTGGTGGTGGTGGTAAAAAAATTTGGGAGCAGACTTAGGTGTCCTGCTGCTCATTTTGCCTCCAGGTCCCTCTCACAGCAAAGGCCAGGCAGTCTTTGCAGACCTTAAATGCAGCAGCAATGATGACATCATCAGAGGCAACTTTCAGACTGAAAAAACTAATTGGGTCATGGGTTCCCACATGCTGGAACTCAATTGCCCAATTAGGGGAAAATCGCATAATTCTCCCACATCCAATTGGAGTCGGGTGGCTAACACGAAAAGCGGATGACATGACCCCAGCCCACCCCATTGACAAAATCGAGCCCTATACCTCTATTCATGAAGCCCAGGATCCCATAAGCTTTTTTAACTGCTTTCTCAACCTGTCCTGTCACCTTCAACGATTTGTGCACATATACTCCTAGGTCTCTCTGTTCATGCACCCCCTTTAGGATTGTACCATTTAGTTTATATGTCCTCTTTTTATTCTTTCTACCAAAATGTATCACTTTGCACTTTTCGGCGTTAAATTTCATCTGCCATGTGTCCGCCCATTCCACCAGCCTGTCTATGGCCTCTTGAAGGCTATCACTATCCTCCTCACTGTTCTCTATACTTCCAAGTTTTGTGCCATCTGCAAATTTTAAATTGTGCCCTGTACACCCACATCTAAGTCATTAATATATATCAAGAAAAGCAGTGGTCCTAGAACCGACCCCTGGGGAACACCACTGTATACAACTTAAAGGGGCTAATAAAAACATAAAATGCTGGAAGTACTCAGCAGGTCAGACAGCATCTGTGGAGATAGAAAGACTTGCATCTATAAAGCGCCTTTCACGCTTTACAGCCATTGAAGTACTTTTGAAGTGGAGTCACAGTTGTAATCCAGAGTTAATGGGCTGGATTTTGATACTGGGGCGGGTTGGGGTCGTGTCATCCACTTTTCGTGTTATCCACCCGACTGCAATTGGATGTGGGAGATTGATGCAATTTTCACCTAATTGGGCAATTGAGTTCCAGCATGTGGGAACCCATGAACCAATTAGTGTTTTCAGTCTGAAAGTCGCCTCTGATGATGTTGCTGCTGCATTGAAGGTCTGCAAAGACTGCCTGGCCTTTGCTGTGAGAGGACCTGGATGCAAAATGAGCAGCAGCAGCCCTAAGTCTGCTCCCAGATATTTTTGTACTACCACTCCCAGATATGTCTCCCATCCACCACCACTCCCAGATCATCCATCCATCCATCCAGCCAGCCAGCCTGCCTGCCTGCCTGCTAGTCAGCTATCCAAATGTGCTCCCGCCAGGTTTCACATTCGTGGTTCAGAACAGGCGTGCTTCACGTAGAAAAAGGGTTAAAATCACAAAGGCCTTTCAAAATGGCATTATAGAGGCAATTTAGTGCTTGTTAAGGGCCTTAACAGCCTATCCCGCCTCTTAGAGGTGGGACGGAGTCGGGACCAGCAGACACGATTTAATTAAAATTGCGTGGAGGCGGGATTGAGGCGGACTTGTGCCCGCCTGCCAGTTTTCGCAATTTTAACCCCCCACACGCCTCCAAACCCGCCTCCACGGGTCAATGAAAATCCAGCCCAATGTTTCAGGTCGATGACCTTTCATCAAAACTGGAAAAAGTTTAAAGATGTAACAGGCTTTAAGCAAGAACAGAGCAGGGAAAGGAGGAGGGGAGGAAAGAACAAAAGGGAAGGTCTGTGATAGGGTAGAAGGCAGGAGTGGTTGTGCTGGTGCAAGGCAAAAGGAGATGGTAATGGGACCTGTAAAGAAACAAAAGATGGGTCTAGAGGAGGTGTAAATGGGAATATCAGAATCACCAGCAACAGCTGCCATCCGAAATGGGGGCAGAGGTTATGATCTGAAATTGTTGAACTCAATGTTGAGTGCAGAAGGTTGTAAAGTGCCTAATAGAAAGATGAAGTGCTGTTCCTTGAGCTTACGTTGAGCTTCATTGGAACGGTGTCGGAGTCCAAGGACAGTGAGGCCAGAGTTGGAGTGGGGCGGAGAATTAAAATGACAGGCGACCGGAAGCTCAGAGTCATGCTTGCGGACTGAACGGAGGTGTTCCGCAAAGCAGTCACCCAATCTGCATTTTGTCTCCCCAATGTAGAGGAGACCGCATCATGAGCAGCGAATACAGTATACTAAATTGAAAGACGTACAAGTAAATCGCTGTTTTACCAGGAAGGAGTATTTTAGGGCCCTGGACAGTGGGAAGGGAGGAGGTAAAAGGGCATTTGTTACATCTGCAGTTGCACGGGAAGATGCGGTGGGAAGGGAATTGGGTGTTGGGGGTGTTAGAAACTTACTGTCACCTCCTCTCACTCATGCTATGTATTTCACCCAGGGCTCCGTGGTCTTAAAGTGAGTGAATTGCTTGCCATCAATGCCTAGTAGACAGCACCCCTTTAAACCCCAGCCTTTACCTGTAAGTTTTCTTTCCCTCACTGCAACCACCCACTAAAGCTTTCCATCGACTTTAATTGCATCATGTATTCACCTTTCATCACACCCCTTATGGGATGCTTGCTGACATCTGGTTTTGCAGACTCTCATAGTACCCAAATGGCCAGGTGCTGCCCTTCCCCGGGAGTTTCCGTGTGGCTTTGATTAGTCTTCAGTAAATTTCTCACTATTATATCATTGTTTAATTCAGTTGTCCGTTGTTCATTTAATACACTTGCTTCATGTTTTAGACTTAAAGCAAGATTTATTGTGAGCCTCTATTCTTAGACCTACTTGGCAAAAGCAAAAATGAAAAGTTTATAAAAATTATACCAATTCAGGGCAGAAATTGGCAAGAAAAATTGAACCGCCAAAAGCATTAGCTTCAAAGATGTCTGTCCAAACAGAGCATTTCTGTCTTCTCTTGTATTCTAAAGTAGAGGTCTAGTGACAACCCAATTAGATACTCTGCAAAATTCAATTTTAGATTATCAACAGCTCCTTATTTGAAATGTAATTGATTTCTGAATCTGAAACCATGGGGCGGAACGTTCAACTTGGGCGTGGCGTAAAACGGCCAGCATTGGATCAGCCGCCAATTATACACCCCGCCCAATTTTCCTGAAAGGCCCACACTCGTAGATTTCATGCTTTGCAAACCTGCCACAGTTGGAATTCACGACGCATATCGGCGGGCTGAAGGTGGAAAACAAGCGCCCGGGCAGCCTGTTGGCATTGGTCCACCACAATATCGGGTGGCCTGGCCAGCCTCCAGCCTGGAAGAAGGCAGATCTGTGGGTGGGACGGGGGGTGAGGAGGGGGGTTGCTGGTGGGGTGCCACTCGCAGGAGGGGGAGAGACCGGGGCGGCAGAAGCCAAGGCTGATTTTGGGGAGACTGGATGAACACCGGCCTGGCCCCACAAAACTAAACATAAACTTAACTGTCAGTTCCTCTTCGGATACTGGCTGGAGTACACACAGCTCAGAGATACCACCAGGCACACAGATTGCTCACATTGGTACCTTGCTCTCTCATAAGGAGGGAGAGGAAATTCACAATATAGATCAGTCAAAGTGTACAGTCTATGATTTGCCCTGCATGTTGTATAATCTCACCAGCTATTAGGTGGCCTCACATTAAAATTAACGGGGAATCCCAAACGCAGAAAAGTGACCCTGCTGTATCAGTTTATCCCTCCTTGGGGCTTCCCTCGTGCATACTTATATGCCTTTGCCTCACACGCTATCCAAGCTTATTTCATACGGGACCCGGCCTTACAGCTAGCAGTGAGAGGAGACTTTCATCCATAATTCTGGGCCGGATTGAACCCCATGTTTAATGATATTTACTGATTACACAGTCCATGATTAGACAGCCCATATAGGGTCATTAAATTGCTTGTTCCTGCTAGAACTCTAAAGCTCACAGCATATATTAGTCTGATATATAACTAGTACAAACTAGCTCCAAGCTATGGAGAGAGCCTGATGGTACTGGTGTGAAGCATAAAATCAAGAAGCCACAGGGTGGGAAAGAAGCTACAAAGTCTGTTGTAAGTAAAAGATATCAATATACTCAAATTCCTAAGCTGAAAGAAAAATGTACTAATCTGTGTCAACCAGTTTCCTTTCTGCTGAATTATTATAGATATGCAACTTGAAGAATGTTCCAAATTTAGGGGTATTTGCATAATAAAACTGCACTTGTGTCACTTTATAAATTCGGTTCTGACTGCATGGATAATGCTTCTTACTTAGTCTATCAAATTATATTAAAGGTTCATTTTGGTTGAATTGAAGGAGAAAAATATATCTTTTGGTAATGCACATAAAAATATTAAAAATAAAAATAATTTACCATGCTATTTTAGGTAATTTTGTTTCAGTAATGCAGGTGAAAGGGTGCAGTTCATGATTAACGGCAGGATCTTAGCTTTTCCGTTGCCTGGATACTGCCTGTGTGTGTGTGTGCGTTTTTTGTAATGTTCATTGTAAAGAGCAAAGCAGTTGATGCCTGAAGGGAGCTCTAGCAGACTGCTCAGTAATTGCTGCAATCAGTAAAGGCTCACAGACCCTATCTACACAGCTGACTTAACCCGCCCTTCATGTATATATGTATTTTAAAAGGATTATGCACTCAATCATGCTTGCTGTGTGGTTGGCTGATGCACCTGCCTGACCAGCCCATGAGAGACCGCGGGGCATCTCTAACTGGTTGTATAGTTGTGGTGAATGAAGTGAACACAATGTGCTACTGCAGCTGACATTATCCAATTGTGTCAAAGCTGCTTAACCTTGTCTTAAAATGCAGACTGGGATCTAAATGTTAATACGTTGATATACCACCCCCCACCCCGCAAAATAAAGCTTTGCTGTGTAATAACTGAAATGAATAAAATTGGCATTTTACATTTATTTCTGCCCACATATTTGAAGTTTTTTTTCCTCACCAGGTTACATTTTCCTCTCCCATTTTTCCTAATTAATCAACTGCAGGTAAGTGATGACGCAGTCAGCACTTGACTCCCTGTTTGATGGCTGCCCTGAAGCGGAGTTGGTGTTGCGCGAGGTTCTTGTGAGGATGATGTCCTCTGTGCCACTCCCCAGCACCGTCCCCTTAGGTCAGCATTATAAGGACGTGGAAGCAGGCCTGGGCTGAGCTTCAGCAGAGTGAGACCTCCGCCCATCTCTGACATCCGATTGACGCCTCAACAACTGGTGACTGGCACCTGGAAATCGAGGCTTCATACTCTCGGCCAATGGACCACCAGAAATTAGCATATTTTTTAAATATTCAAAATTAAAACTATATATTTAATGCAATGGCATGAAAATTACCACACACTTACATGATCAGGTATGTTATGGACCACAAACAATCTAATAGTGCAATGTTTTTTGTATTATAAGTACTTTTAAAAAATTTCCCAGTCTGCCTTCCTCCTCTCCTCCACGTGCTGACCTTTGCTGGGGTGAGGTTGACAGTCCCTCACTAACTCACACCAGTGGCCCTCCCCCTTTTTAAAATCTGCTAACAAATCTAGAGCTCCCTGGATGTCAAGGGGCATACAGGGAAGGATAAAGAAAAAAAGGGAATTTTATGACAGATACCGAGGGCTCAATACTGCAGAAACCCTAGAGGAGTATAGAAAATGCAGGGGGGAAATTAAAAAGGAAATTAGGAAAGCAAAGAGAGGGCATGAAAAAATGTTGACAAATGAAATCAAGGAAAACCCAAAGATGTTTTATAAATACATTAAGAGCAAGAGGATAACTAAAGTAAGAGTAGGGCCTATTAGGGACCATAAAGGTAACTTGTGTGTGGAGGCGGAAGACATGGGTATGGTTCTTAATGAATACTTTGCATCTGTTTTCACAAAAGAGAGGGACGATGCAGAAATCGCAATCAGGGAGGAGTATGAAATATTAGATGAAATAAACATAGTGAAAGAGGAAGTATTAAGGGGTTTAGCATCTTTGAAAGTGGATAAATCCCCAGGCCCGGATGAACTGTATCCCAGACTGTTAAGAGAAGTAAGAGAGGAAATAGCAAAGGCTCTGACCATCATTTTCCAATCCTCTCTGGCTACAGGTGTGGTGCCGGAGGACTGGAGGACTGCTAACGTGGTACCATTGTATAAAAAGGGAGAACAGGATAGACCGAGTAATTACAGGCCAGTCAGCCTAACCTCGGTGTGGGAAAATTATTGGAAAAAATTCTGAGGTGCAGGATAAATCTTCATTTAGAAAGACACGGATTAATCAGGGACAGACAGCATGGATTTGTTAAGGGAAGGTCGTGTCTGACTAACTTGATTAAATTTTTTGAGGAGGTAGCAAGGAGGGTCAATGAGGGTAGTGCGTTTGATATCATCTATATGAATTTTAGCAAGGCTTTTGATAAGGTCCCACATGGCAGACTGGTCACGAAAGCAATAGCCCATGGGATCCAAGGCAAAGTGGCAAGTTGTATCCAAAATTGGCTCAGAGGCAGGAAACAAAGGGTAATGGTCGAAGGGTGTTTTTGTGACTGGTAGGCTGTTTCCAGTGGGGTTCCGCAGGGCTCAGTACTAGGTTCTTTGCTTTTTGTGGTATATATCAATGATTTGGACTTGATTGTAGGAAGTATGATTAAGAAGTTTGCAAATGATACAAAAATTGGCCGTGTGGTTGATAATGAAGAAGAAAACTGTAGACTGCAGGAAGATATCAATGGACTGGTCAGGTGGGCAGAACAGTGGCAAATGGAATTCAATCCAGAGAAGTGTGAGGTAATGCATTTGGGGAGGGCTAACAAGGCAAGGGAATACACTATAAATGGTCGGACACTGAGAAGTGCAGAGGATCAGAGGGACCTTGGAGTGCATGTCCACAGAGCCCTGAAGGTAGCAGGACAGGTAGATAAGGTGGTTAAGAAGGCATACAGAATACTTGCCTTTATTAGCCGAGGCATAGAATATAAGAGCAAGGAGGTTATGCTTGAACTGTATAAAACACTAGTTAGGCCACAGCTAGAATACTACGTGCAGTTCTGGTCACCACATTACAGGAAGGATGTGATTGCACTAGAGAAGGTGCAGAGATTTACGAGGATGTTGCCTGGGCTGGGGAATTTTAGCTATGAGGAAAGATTAGATAGGCTGGGGTTGTTTTCTTTGGAACAGAGGAGGCTGAGGGGAGACCTAATTTAGGTGTATAAAATTATGAGGGGCCTAGATAGAGTGGATAGGAAGGACCTATTTCCCTTAGCAGAGGGGTCGATAACAAGGGGGCATAGATTTAAAGTAATTGGTAGGAGGTTTAGAGGGGATTTGAGGAGAAATGTTTTCACCCAGAGGGTGGTGGGGGTCTGCAACTCAGTGCCTGAAAGGGTGGTAGAGGCAGAGACCCTCATCACATTTAAAAAGTACTTGGATATGCACTTGAAGTGCCGTAACCTACAAGGCTACGGACCAAGTGCTGAAAAGTGGGATTAGGCTGGATAGCTCTTTGTCGGCCAGCACAGACAAGATGATCTGAATGGCCTCCTTCTGTGCTGTAAATTTCTATGATTCTATGATTCATGTTGGAGCCTCGACTGTAAAGTCCCGAAATTCTGGGGTCCCTGCTTCACCGCGGGGAGTGCAACAGAGTGGAATTTATCGACACCAAAGATGTTGACTGATGGGGGAAGACAGAGACACTTATCAGGCCAAAACTAGCTTAAAATATTTCAGTTCTTCCCAAAAGGAAACAGAGGCCTTCAGTCAGTGGTCACTGATTCTCTCTGCGATTGATTATTTTAGCTGTGCAAGTTTTTTAAGACCTTTAGTAGGCCCTTAATGGAAGCCATGCCTTATCCTAGCAGGTATGGCTTCCATTGGGTCTAAGGAGGGCCTGTTTGCTAGTATTCTTGGAGTAGCCTAGGAACACTCCATACACACCTCGAAGTGAATGTAGGTGGGCTGGGAAGAAAACTGACAAGCCCCTCCCTCTCAGAATTTAGGATGGAGTGTGACTGGAACAGAAACCCAGTGGATCTAGTTCGACCCCAAATCCCTGCCACTGGCTGGTGATTCACCTAAGTTGCGCCTTCTCCCACTTCAGGAATTTCAGCCTTTAACATGTACAGTCTGTTCAATCATGGCTCCCACTCCCACCTGATATCCATATGAGGTCACTGGATAGCAACGTATGATTTTTTCTACTCCCAAGGGCACTGAGGCCAATTGGAGTATTGAAATGCTGTGCTGGCTGAGCTGACCAAGTCCAGTGTTAAATTGCACATAGAAAGCAAACCTGCCCCAAGCCCAGGGCCCCGATCTGCAATTTCCACCTAAGGCCTGAGCAAGGGAGCAGTGGTGGCATCCCTGCCCAGCCAAAACTTCCGGAGCTGGATCGAGGGCCAGAGGAGGCCCACTAAGTTTTTTTAATTCGTTTATGGGATCTGGGCGTCACTGGCAACGCCAGCATTTATTGCCCATCCCTAATTGCCCTTGAGAAGGTGGTGGTGAGCCGCCTTCTTGAACCGCTGCAGTCCATGTGGTGATGGTACTCCCACAGTGCTGTTAGGTAGGGAGTTCCAGGATTTTGACCCAGCGACGATGAAGGATCAGCGATATACTTCTAAGTCAGGATGGTGTGTGACTTGGAGGGGAACTTGGAGGTGGTGGTGTTCCCATGAGCCTGCTGCCCTTGTCCTTCTAGGTGGCAGAGGTCGCGGGTTTGGGAGGTGCTGCCAAAGAAGCCTTGGTGAGTTGCTGCAGTGCATCTTGTAGATGGTACACACTGCAGCCACAATACGCCGGTGGTGGAGGGAGTGAATGTTTAAGGTAGTGGATGGGGTGCCATCAAGCGGGCTGCTTTGTCCTGGATGGTGTCGAGCTTCTTGAGTGTTGTTGGAGCTGCACTCGTCCAGGCAAGTGGAGAGTATTCTATCACACTCCTTACTTGTGCCTTGTAGATGGTGGAAAGGCTTTGGGGAGTCAGGGGGTGAGACACTCGCCGCAGAATACCTAGCCTCTGACCTGCTCTTGTTGCCACAGTAGCTAAGATTTAAAAAAAAATTAAGTTCCCTTGTGGGCCAGGAGCAGGAGTGCTACTCCGTACCCCACAATGATACCTTGGGCCTCCCTTGCCCCGAGCATCCCCACCCCTTCAAAACTTACCTGACTGCCAGGGACTATTCCTGCTGCTGGCCGAATTCCTGCCCTCCCACCATCCCCCCGCCCCCCCATCGCCGGCCAGGCTGTGATTCCTGCCGGGTTCGGGCAGGAGACTGAGCCTGAAAATTTAAACGAGGCCTGGAAGTCAAACAACAACAACTTGTATTTATATAGTGCCTTTAACGTAGTAAAACGTCCCAAGGCACTTCACAGGAGCATTACAAAACAAAATTTGACACCGAGCCACATAAGGAGAAGTTAGGGCAGATAACCAAAAGCTTGGACAAAGAGGTAGGTTTTAAGAAGCGTCTTAAAGGAGTAAAGAGAGGGAGAGAGGTTTTAGGAAGAGAATTCCAGAGCTTAGGGCCTTGGCAGCTGAAGGCAAGGCCACCAATGGTTTAGCGGTTGAAAGCAGGGATGCTCAAGAGGCCAGAATTAGAGGAACGCAGATATTTCAGGGGGGTTGTGGGGCTGGAGGAGATTACAGAGATAGGGAGGGGCGAGGCCATGGAGGGATTTGAAAACAAGGATGAGAATTTTAAAATCAAGGCGTTGCTTAACCGGGAGCCAATGTAGGTCAGCAAGCACAGGGGTGATGGGTGAACCGGACTTGGAACAAGTTAAGACATGGGCAGCAGAGTTTTGGATGACCTCAAGATTACATAGGGTAGAATGTGGGAGGCCAGCCAGGAACAGTTAGGTCTCGAGGTAACAAAGACATGGATGAGGGTTTCAACAGCAGATCAGCTGAGGCAGTGGCAGAGTCGGGCGATGTTACGGAGGTGGAAATAGGCGGTTTTCGTTATGGTGCAGATATATGGTCGGAAGCTCATTTCAGGGTCAAATATGACGCCAAGGTTGCGAACAGTCAGAATCTCTCCGGGCCTCGGCATGCGAGTTTGTCACTAGCCCAGGCCCCCTGCACGCAACGATCCCGACCTAGAATCGAGGCCAGAGTAAAACAAATACACAGACACAGTAATAGAAAGGTGAAATATTAACTGGTTGGTTTGTTCAGCTTGTTATTTTTATTGCTGTGAAACATCAATGCAAGGACTTTAAATATAAATTTAATGTCTGTAAGTAAAATACATTGCCACACTATGTTCAGTTGTTCAAAATGACTGAGTCTCATTTTATAATGAACCGTTGTATACAGAAACCTGGTTTGCTATATTGAAATCTCATTATTTCAGTTGTTTCGTTAAGCAGGAAGCAGCTTATTGAATGTTACTGACTGACTGCTTGTTGATAAGAAAGAACCAGTAAGCTGAAGTTCAGTTACAATAAACAATAGATTAATTTTAAGTTGCTGCCTGGCTTGACAATCAGCCTATTAATTCAACATCAGTAGATATCAATGTTAGTCTCAATAGCCTAGAAATTGCTGCTGGTGGGTTATTCATGAGTAAACTGTGGGTTACGAAAAGTTCTGGGAGAATTTAAACCTGCTGGTTCACACAAGAAGTTGGTATATTCAGACTGTGACTAAAATGTGGGCATTCTCTCCAACACAGTCAAGCAGCAAATTGAAAGGGAGCAGCACTAATCTTTTAAATCAGCTGCAAACTGCAATAAGGAGCCCGTTAAGCACCTGCAGTAGCACTGGAATGGCAATGCCAGCTGTTTACTGTACAGAATAGTTGTGGAATTAAGTGTTACTTAGTGAGAGA
Organism: Squalus acanthias; assembly: GCA_030390025.1. Classification (NCBI taxonomy): domain Eukaryota; kingdom Metazoa; phylum Chordata; class Chondrichthyes; order Squaliformes; family Squalidae; genus Squalus; species Squalus acanthias. Next base: position 79,528,248 of record CM059433.1, read on the forward strand.
AAGCAAGGGAGAGAGAGCCTGATACATTAATATTGAATGCTGTGCCAACTATGTCACCCTTTGGCAGTGCTGTACAGATACTGCATGTTATGCTAATGTCTTTGTGAAGGAAATGGCAAAGGTCTGCCACAGTTCTCTGTTGCATCATAGATTACTACATAACTCTGCTGGAAATCGGAAACACTGGTATGTTAGCTGGACTAATAATGCAGAGAACGTGAGCTCAAATTCCACCATGACAGTTTTAGAAATTGAATTCAGTTTCAGAAACCTGGAAATAAGATGCTGGTATCAGTAAAAGTGACCATGAAACTATCGGATTGTCGTAAAAACCCAACCGGTTCACTAAATGTCCTTTAGGGAAGGAAACCTGTTGTCCTTGCCCGGTCTGTCCTATATTTGACTCCAGTCCCACACCAATGTGGTTGGCCCTTAACTGCCCTCTGAAGTGGCCTAGCAAGCCACTCAGTTGTATCCCAGCAGTTCAATAAGAAGGCCCACCACCACCTTCTCAGGATAACTAGAGATGGGCAATAAATGCCTGCCTTGCCGGCAACACCCTCATCCTGAGAATGAATTAAAGAAATAGCAGGGTGGCAGCACATAAAAGTAGTTTTCTATGGCCTGATGTTATGACCAGCCCTTAACTGCTCTTGCTGGCTCTCCTCTGCCAAGTCCAGTGCCATGAAAGCATGTTGCCCCCACAGTGGCCAGAAACCTACAAAGTGGAATAAAATTCAGTGCATTTGTTTTTTAATGAAGGTGCCATGCAGCCTTCCCCTCTGCACCTGTTCCCTGTTCTACGTGGAACGGTTCGCCCTTAACTGTCTAAAATTGCGGTGGCGGGGGGTGGGGTGGGGGGGAAGTCCAATGAAATTCAAGGCCAATAACCAGAGAGGGAATTGGTAGCCTAGTGGTTATGGTGCTGAACTAGCAACCCCAACAGTTGTAAGTTTGAATTCCCATCATGGCAAGTTGTGAAATTGAACTTAATAAATTTCGTAATTTGTGGGCTAACCCCAGGAAAAATAACCATGAAAGGTTCCAGATTGTTGTCATTACCCATCTGGTTCATTAATGTCCTTCAGGGAGGGACGGTTGCTACCCCTACCCAGTCTGGCCAACATGTGATTCCAGTTGCCCACTACGTGGCTGGCTCTTAATGCCTCTGTAATGGCCTAGCAAGCCATCTAGTTATAAAATTCACAACACAGTTCAATAATGAGATGAAAATTGGATAGATGTCTCAGGATAAGATTAATGGGCCCTGACAGCATTAGTGCTGAAGACCTGTGCACCAAAGCTAGCTGCCTCCCCTAGCCAAGCTGTTCCATTACAGCTATGAAACTAATGACAATACAGAAGATTGCTTAGATATGTCCTATCCACAAATCATAAAGGAAAAATCTAACCTGCTCATTTACCATCCTATCAGCCCCCTGCCAATCATCAGCAAAGCGATGGAAGGAGTCATTAAGAGTGGAATCAAATTATACCCACTCAGCATTAACCGGTTCAGCGACACTCAGTTCGGGAACCACACATTTTGACCATATATGTAATAGTACTTTAACGAATGTGACATAAACCTGAACCTGGGTTGAAATTGGGCCTTTTACGAGGCCCTTTTATATGAAGGGCCTAATGCCTGTTTTAGGTCCCTCACAGAAGTTGAGCAATGATAAGCGGGGCAGGGGTCGGGCCAGGATTCTTCACAGGCAGCTATGGCCTAAAACTAAGGGTCGCTTCTTTTTTAAACAAGATATTTTTCCAAACCTTCCCATGGAGCCAGGAGGGGTTGGGGTGCTCCCACGACCTCACAGCCCTTGCGATCGTGTTGCATTGTTGTTAATGAGGCCCAAGCACCTGTTCTGCAGCATGACTGAGAAATAAATATTCCTGGCTCTATAATTGTCAGGACAGAAAAGGGAAAGACGAAGGAGGGGTGACCTTATTAATTAAAAACATTACAGCCATAGAAATAAAGTTTTTACTGATGGTGGTGCACAGATGGAATCTTCTATCTGAACAGAGTTAAGAAATAAGGAGGGAGCGATTACGATGTTGGGTTTACATTATAGACTACTGGATGTTGTCAAATAAACTGAGGGGAGAGGTTTGTAGTGAACCAGGGTTATAATTAAAGGGGACTTTAACTATTCTTAGATAGATTCCGGTAAAAGAAAAGCTTGTAGTCAGAAATGGGAAAGAGTTCTTCGAATGCATCTTTAGTCCCATTAGCTTTTTAATCAGTATGATGCATATCTGAATAATGGTTACTGTGGTAGATCTGGTTCAAGATAAGAAAGCAGGACAAATAAGCAACCTGAGGTGGAACACTTGGGAAGTAAAGATATAAATCTAATTAGGTTCATATTGAAACAGAAAAAGAAGAGTAAAAGATAAAGGTGTTGGACTCGAAATTAGCTGATTTCAAAGGCTTGCAAGGGACCTAGCCAAATTAATCGGTTAGAAAAATAGCAGATTAAACAGCAGACCAACAGGGGGAAGTATTTAAATATGAGATGAATATGGCACAAGTTAAATACATTCTAACTAGGAGTAAAAGAGGGGTAAAGGGACTCCATGATAAGTAGAAAAATTAGAGCAAAAATCAGGTTCAAAAGGGGCATATGATAAATATATGGGAAATAATGAAAAGTAAAATTATAAGAATTATAAAAGCTTTAGTTAAGAATTAACTTGCATTTATAAAGCAACTTTCACAACCTCAGGATGCATTACAGCCAATTAAGTATTTCTGAAGTGTTTTAATGCAGGAAACATGGCCGGCCGCCAATTTACACCGAGCAAGGTCCCATAAACAGCAATGAGACATTGACTGGATCATCTGCTTTCTTGATGTTGGCCAGGACACCAGGGATAACTCCCCTGCTCTTCTTTGAAATATTGCCATGGGATCATTTTTGTCCACTTGAGAGGGCAGGCAGGGCCTCGGTTTAATGTCTTATTCCTAAAGACAGCCCCTCTGACAGTGTAGCACTCCCTCAGGACAGCACTGGAGTGTCAGCCTAGATTTTGTGCTTAAGTCTCCTGAAGTGGGAGGTGAGAGTGCTACCACTGAGCCACGGTTGACACCTAGAAGCAAAAAGAGAAATCAGGAGGGGTAAGGGGAGGAAGAAGGAAGACCTATGATCAACATAAAGAGAAATAGCAAGGGTTTTTATAAGCAGTAAGTAAAGGTTCATCAAAGTACAGTGGGACCACGTCTAGAGAAAGGGGCCATCTTGCACTTCAGAGTCACGGAATGACGGAAATCTTTACCAACTTATGTTTTCTTTTATTCATTCATGGGATGTGGGCATCGCTGGCAAGGCCAGCATTTATTGCCCATTTTTAATTGCCCTTGAGAAGGTGGTGGTGAGTCGTCTTCTTCAACCGCTGCAGTCCGTGTGGTGAAAGTACTCCCATAGTGTTGTTAGGTAGGGAGTTCCAGGATTTTGACCCAATGACGATGAAGGAACGGCGATATATTTCCAAGTCAGGATGGTGTGTGACTTGAAGGGGAACTTGGAGGTGGCGGTGTTCCCATGCATGTGCTGACCTTGTCCTTCTAGGTGGTAGAGGTCGTGGGTTTGGGAGGTGCTGTAGAAGAAGCCTTGTCAAGTTGCTGCAGTGCATCTTGTAGATGGTACACACTGCAGCCACCTTACGCTGATGGTGGAGGGAGTGAACGTTTAAGGTGTCGGATGGTGTCAAGCTTCTTGAATGAGCAGGTGAACCAGAGGAAATCTATAAAGAGAATTAAATGGAATATGTGTTTTAGGATTTTCAGAAAGCATTTGATAACATCATGTAAGAGATTTATTACAAAAAATGCACGTGGGGGGGCAATTTTCAACTTTAGCTGTGCAAATATTTAGCATTGTTTCCATTCTGCTCACGATTATATTACATTGTGCGATCCCTCTGATGGATTTTTCCTCAACTTACCCCCCCCCAACCACCACACCATCCTCCCGCATCGCTGTAGAGATCTTTCATTCCTGCTCTCTTTTGATAACATGGCCTAAGATTGGGAACACAGGCTGTGTGAAATCACAGCCACCTGCATCCAAACACTCTACCAGTGTATTGGTGTTACACTGCGGTTGGAGTTGCCATCTTTTGTTAAGTCCAAAACCAGACAAGGAGGTGGGATATGAATGGGGCAGGCAGTGGTATCATGTCTGGAGTTCTGAGCTTTGATTTTCTGCTGATGAAAATTAATAAATTGATAACTTTATTATTAAGGACATAAAGTTATGGAAGCTGCTGCTAACTATCAGATTATCCATCATCTTGATAGTCCTGGGCTAGTCATATGATTGTCAGTATTGTTTTCAGCGTTATTGTTCCCCTGGTGATTTTGTTCTATGTGTTACATAACTCTGGAACTCTTCTCTTGAACACTTTGCTGAATCATCTGTTAATACTTTGGATATCTCAGAAAGCTTTTGATAGGGTCTGGCACAATGTGCTTCTAAACAAGTTATCATGATATGGAGGCAAAATAAATAACTCTGAGGACCAAAGGAAGCTTCAAAGAGATATCACTAGGATGGTGGAATAGACTAAAAAGTAGCAGATTGAATTTAATGCCAGTAAGTGTGATGTAAGCTGGTAAATTGTGGTTAAAAATATAAAAGTAATCATTTTTAAAGATTAATATTACTGAAAGTTGGTAAGTTGCACGGTCCAGATGGAATGCATCCTAGGTTGCTGAAAGAAGCAAAGGCAGAAATAGTAGAGCCATTGGTCACAATCCTCATTGGATATAGAAGTAGTGCCAGAGGACTGGAGGGTTTCTAATGTTATACCACTATTCAAGAAAGGGGAGAAGGGTAAATCAGGAAACTATAGGCCAGTCAGCCTTACATCGGTGGTGGGGAAGTTATTGGAAACCATTTTCAGGGAAAAAATAAACTTTCATTTGGAAATGATGCGGAGATGCCGGTGTTGGACTGGGGTGGACAAAATGAGAAGTCGCACAACACCAGGTTATAGTCCAACAGTTTTATTTGAAATTACGAGCTTTCAGAGCTCTGCTCCTTCGTCAGGTACAGTGAGGGAATACAAATCGATTACAGAGACAGAGAACAATGTGTCTGCAGAGATACAATCCGTCAGGGAGGCATTACATCAAAGACACAGCAGAGTACAGCTAAGACAATGAGGTGGGTCACAGGGGGTCCAACGTGTCAAATGCTGCAGTCTGCAGTTAAGCTTTGAACTTTAAAAAAAAAACTGGAAATCACACCTGTGAACCAGACAACGATGTCGAGTCACGTTCTGTAGCGTGACATGAAACCGAGATCCCGGTTGAGGCCATCCTCATGGGTGCGGAACTTAGCTATATGGACAAGCCCTGCGAATACACAGGATCTGCTCAGACGAGGAGGAACGCGATGGACACCTATGGATGCTGAAAGACGCCCTCGTAAGAACGGGATATGACGCTCGACTCGTCAATCGACAGTTCCGACGGGCCACAGCGAAAAATCGCATAGACCTCCTCAGAAGGTGAACACGGGACACAACCAACAGAGTACCCTACGTCGTCCAGTACTTCCCCGGAGCGGAGAAACTACGCCATGTTCTTCGCAGCCTTCAACATGTCATCGATGATGACAAACACCTTGCTAAGGCCATCCCCACGCCTCCACTACTCGCCTTCAAGCAGCCGCCTAACCTCATAAGTACCATCGTTCGCAGTAAATTACCTAGCTGTCAGGACAACAGCGACCACGACACCACACAACTCTGCCACGGCAACCTCTGCAAGACATGCCAGATCATCAACACAGATACCATCATCACACGTGAGGACACTACCCACCAGGTACATGGTACATACTCATGTGACTCGGCCAACGTTGTCTACCTCATACGTTGCAGGAAAGAATGCACCGCGGCATGGTACATCGGCGAGACCATGCAGACACTGAGACAACGTATGAACGGACACCGTGCAACAATCGGCAGGCAGGATTGTTACCTCCCAGTCGGGGAACACTTCAGCAGTCAAGTACATTCAGCCTCGGATCTGTGGGTTAGCGTTCTCCAAGGCGGCCTTCGAGACACACGACAATGCAAAATCATCGAGCAGAAACTGATAGCCAAGTTCCGCACCCATGAGGACGGCCTCAACCGGGATCTCGGTTTCATGTCACGCTACAGAACGTGACTCGACATCTTTGTCTGGTTCACAGGTGTGATTTCCAGTTTTTTTTTTAAAGTTCAAAGCTTAACTGCAGACTGCAGCATTTGACACGTTGGACCCCCTGTGACCCACCTCATTGTCTTAGCTGTACTCTGCTGTGTCTTTGATGTAATGCCTCCCTGACGGATTGTATCTCTGCAGACACATTGTTCTCTGTCTATATATACTTTGTAATCGATTTGTATTCCCTCACTGTACCTGACGAAGGAGCAGAGCTCCGAAAGCTCGTAATTTCAAATAAAACTGTTGGACTATAACCTGGTGTTGTGCGACTTCTCATTTTCATTTGGAAAGGCATGGGTTAATCAAGGAGAGCTAGCATGGATTTGTTAAAAGCAAATCATGTCTGACTAACTTGACTGAATTCTTTGATGAGGTAACAGAAGGTTGATCAAGGTAATGCAGTAGATGTTGTATATATGGACTTTCGGAATGCAGTCGACAAAGTGCCGCACAGGAGGCTTGTTAAGAAGATGGAAGCCCATGGAATTAAGGGGAAAGTGGCCGTATGGATACAAAATTGGTACAGTGGCAGGAAGCAAAGGGTAGTGGATGGATGGATGTTTTTCGGACTGTGAGGTGGTTTTCAGTGGTGTTCCCTAAGGATCAGGTTTGGGTCCATTACTCTTTTCAATTTTTATAAACGACCTAGACTCAGATGTAGGGAGCAGCATTATAAAGTTTGCAGATAATACGAAACTTGGCAATGTAGCAGATAGTGATAAGGATAGTTATAGGCTTCAGGATGATATAGATAGAATGGTGAAATGGATAGAAACATGACAGATGGAGTTCAATGCGGAGAAATGTGAAGTGATGCACTTTGGGAGGACTAATATGGAAAGACAGTGTACTATGAATGGCATGATTTTGAAAAGTGTAGATGAGCAGAGAGACCTTGGTGTCCATTTGCACAAATCCTTAAAGGTTGCAGGGCAAGTTGATAGCGTGGTTATAAAAGCATGTGGGTTACTTGGGTTTATAAATAAAGGAATAGAGATCATGCTGGAACTTTATAAATCACTGGTTAGGCCTCAGCTGGAGTATTGTGGACAATTTTGGGCACCACACTTCAGGAAATATGTAAAGGCCTTCAAAAGGGTACAGAGGAGGTTTGCCAGGATGTTACCAGGGATGAGGGACTTCAATTATGAAGGGAGTTTGGAAAAGTTAGGACAGTTCTCCTTGGAACAAAGAAGGTTACAAGGTGACCTAATAGAGGTTTTCAAGGTGATGAGCGGTTTTGATAGAGTAGATAGAGAAAAACTATTCCCTCTGGTGAGTGGGTCATTAACTAAAGGTCATAGATTTAAAATCATGGGCAAAAGATCCAGAGAGGAGATGAGGAGAAGCTTTTTCACTCAGAAAGTTGTCAGGATCTGGAATGCTCTACCTGAAAAGGTGGTGGAAGCTGATTCCATAAATAATTTTAAAAGGAAGTTGGACAGGTACTCGAGGATGAGGGACAAAAGCAGGGATGTGGGACTAAGCACGACTGCTCTTTCAAAGAGCCAGCACAGGAACAACGGGCCGAATGGCCTCCTTCTGTGTTGTAAGTTTCTATGATTCTACTTTAAATAGAGGAAAGCTAGATAATGTGGAAGGGCAGAGAGATTTGGGATTCAGGTTCACAAGACAGCAAGTTAAAAGCAGCAAGTCAAATAGAGTAAAAACAACAAATGGAACAATGTATTTTATGCCAAGACGTATAGAATATAAAAGTTGCGATGAAATGGCGAATCTATATAAAACCTTAGCTGGAGTATTTTGTACAGTTTTGGATGTTGAGGCAATAGAGAGGGTATGGCACAGATGTTGCCTCGTATCAGGAAATTTAAATACAAAGAAAGACTGAAAAAATTAGCTATTTTCATGAGAACAGAGGAGATTTGATAGAGGTGTTTAAAATTATGACGAGATGGAACAGATTAGATAGAAACTGAATGTTTCCAATGATTGAGAGTCTAGAATGAAGGGATATAAATATAAGATTAAATGTGAGAGATTTAGGACAGAGAGCAGGAGAAACTTTTTGAAACAGAGGGTCATGAGACTGGAATTTATTACCAGAGTTAGTAATGGAAGCAGAGACCAAAGCTCGAAATTTCCTCGGAGCTGCTTCTGCTCTGCCGCCATAGCTTCGTTGAAAGTGCAGCAGGAACCCCGTTTATGCGTGTAAACTTACGGCAAAATTACAGTGCCAGCTCTGAGGAAATTCTGGCATATCAACATTGAAGAACAGGTTAAATAGGTGGTTTGAATAAAAAGCAATAAAGGGATATGGGAACAGAGTGGGCATATGGGATTAGGACTACTGCCCCTGTGGACGATAAACCGTAACACAAACTGTTTGGGTTGAATGCCCTGTTGTAATTTCTATGTAATTCTATATAATCTGGCAGCAGTCCTTTTTATTTTGACATATTTTACGCTTTAAAGATTATGACATCGCAAAGTCAATATATAATGAATAAAGACTAGAATAATTTACAGTTGTTAAAGCAAAAATGTAAAAATCAAAATAATACAAGTGAGAGAGAATAAGGAAGAGAAATGCATGGTGGAAAGAAAATGTGGGGAAGCAAAAATAGTGTTGGTAATTTTTTATTTAATTTTTTTTAAGATTAACATGTTGTAGAGTAGACCTAATGTACAGTAGTAAATCCTGACAGTTGAGGTGCTGTATTACTATTCTATTTATGTTTATTTCAGCATCACAATGTGTGAGCTGAAAAATGGGGGGGATAAAACAGCTGGCATAGAGAGCAGAATTTCATCAAGACCATTTCTAAGTATTGTGAACAGCAGAGCTCCCAGGAGGTATTCCTGAAATACTTTGCTGGTCACAGCTGCACACTTAGAGTCACTCCCATTAATCACTTCCCTTTGCTTCCTATTATTTAGTTAATGTATTATCCTTATATTGTACTTGTTCAATTATTCCAGGAGATCCATATCTCTTGTAAGGAATCTTATGGAATGCACTCTGAAAGTCAAAATATATAACATGCACTGGAACATTTCAGAAGAATTTGATTACATTTGTTTGGCATGGCCTACTTGTCATACGTTCACTTTGACTTGGAGTTAGTTGAGCCAAGTTTATGTATATGTGGAGCCTCACCCACCAGAAGCACATATCGGGAAAATCTTGAATGCGGTCACCATAGTTTTCATCCTTTAAAATGTGCATGGTCACCGAGGAGAAAGATTTCCTCTGCGTAGCATGTGCAACAAAATCGTAAACCCACTTTCTATGAAGGCATTGTGATTGTCTTAAAGTCTGTCAACTTCCAGAGAATCGTACACCAAGAGGGGTATGGATGGAAAATTGGAAAGAATTTGAAAAAGAAAAAAATGTGAAAATCTATCAACAGGAGATCTCTGCACTTCTACCCCAAGCATTATTGGATACGATACATCTAGTCCTGTTGCTGTTATTGATTACCATTTCATTGTTAATATCTATTTTCTCCAAGAACTTGAATGTATAGCCAATCCTTCAAGCTACCAGAAACAGCAATCATTTTTTATTGTGAAAACCATTGAAAAGAAATCTTAGATTTCTTCCCTATTGATTTTCTCTCACACTATCTTACTTTTGTATCGTTAAAAGGCTTAACTTGTACTTTAATACTGCTGAATCCTATCCTACTCATTGTTACTTAGAACTTGAATTTCTCAAGAATAGCCTTTTCTACAGATGCTTTACTTGTTTTTTTTAATCTAAGATAGTTGTACATTTGTCTTAAAGAGAAACATTTCCTATTGACTTCTAAATGTCAAGCAGCATGTTTGGTATTTTTATTTAGAAATCAATATCTCAGCTATCGGTCTGGAAGGTTTTGTCTCAAGTGAAATAAGACTGGGAGAGGAAGAGAAGATTTTTTTCTGTCAGTAGAAATTTAAAATAAGGTTGAAAGAAATTATTCCACAACATAAAATAAACCATTGGCTTTGATGTGAGCTGTGAAATGATTTCATGGTTATCTGTATGAATCTATCTTTGGGTTACAAAATAATCACAGTACCTTTTACTGATTGCCCATTATGCTAGATCCTCAAGGTTATATCTCATACTGAATTATAAAACTTGCGGAGTTTTGTTATTGAAGCTGACAGTCTACACCTACAGGGTCCCAGAAGTGAAACAAATTTAACTGATAGAGACAGTTGAGAATCTTCAATCTGAAGAACCCAATGTGATATATTGTTGCATTCATCTTGTTCCTTAGAAGGCAATATGGGCAGAGCAAAAAGAAATAGGAATGTGTATATAAATTCACACTCTTGGCGAGAACTCTCACCTGCTGGGAGTGGATATTAGGAATTCGGGTGTGTGCCCCCCATATGAATTTCCATCTATTAAAATGAATGTACAGAAAATGCACCAAATTCCTGACGTGCTCCAGACAGGTGAAGCTCCACCAAATTACCCCAAATGAGCAGAAAACCTGGGTGAGAGGAATGAACAGAGGAAAGCCACAAAGTCAGAGAACTGGTTCAGTAATGGAATAATCCAAAAGTCAAAGATAAGAATAGTAAACAAAAAGGTAGACTATTTCATACACTTGCCTTAGTATAGGTAAAAATTGATTTTTTTCTTCCCCAATGCAATTTTCTCCCTTCTCCTAATGGGACTGTTGTGCTAGGATCTGACTGCTGTTCTCTGCACTTTGCAATACTGGCTGCTCCTCATGCGTGAACCTTGATAGTGAAGTCTTGGGGCCTGAAACTCGGCACCTTAGCGCCAGATTTTAAGGCCGGTTTCGTGGAAAAAGTGGCGTCCGCCTCGCTTCCACCCACTTCTGGTGCGGGCCATGCCGGATGCCATATTGGCAAGGACAAAAAAAATGGCTTTGTTTACCTTTGTCTGAAGCAGGCGTTAGGCTATTAGCATATTCAAATAAGGAGCCTAATGTCTGCTTCTGCTACCTCTTACAAATTTGGCATGTGTCTGGGATATTCAGCACCAGTGATGTGTACTCCCAGGAAAATAAAAGCTCATCAGCGCTGAATGAAAAAAGGAAAGTACTTACCATTATCATCTCCGACCTCACTCCCGACTCCAACCTCCAGGCCCTCTCCGATCTCCCCCCGATGCTGGCCCTGAGTCCCGACCTCCACCTGAGGCTGGCCCTGAGTCCCGTGTTAGAAAATAGGGGTACCTAAAATGTATATGGTTACGCAAATGAAATTGTGATGCAAATAATACTGTGATTAGATGATTGTATTGGAGCTTGAGACAAGTAAGGGGTTAATGTATAATTTGTGTTTTACTGGAACGACTTAAGTTTCATTTTCCTGGAGGCTGGAGAGGACAGAGCCAGATGAGATAAGGGGAAAACAGTCCGCAACATGCTGTAAGGCCATGATTGGTTAAGTACAGAAACCATGTGTAATGGCTGCAGGGACTCCTGACAGGTAGAAGATAACAGGAGGGTTGGCCTTTTTCCATAGCTTAAACAAAAAACTTGACATACCATTGGGCACCTTGTTTTAAGGGGAACCTCTATAGGTTAAATGGTCTTGTCAATATTCTACCCCAGGTCCACCCCTAAAAAGAGTATAAACGAAAGACCTAAAACAGCATTCTCATACCAGTAGTCCTACGGCTGGCCCGATTGAATAGGACAAGTAAGTGGGAAGTGTTCAAGGTCAAATCAATAGGATCTATGGAAGGGAAGGTACACAAACAATATGAAGAATATCCACACTGCTTGATTAAGCAAGGTGTGACCTGGAAGGCCCCTAATTTGGATTGTTGTGCTAAAAATAAAGGATCATGGATGTGTAGATGTGACAGTCTTGAGCCAGGGATACCAGCGTGCGAGTTCACCGAAGATAAAGAGTCACCTACTTGTACCATCCAAGTACAAACATGGGGCGATAATCACACTCGGGTCAGTTATCTAAGCCAGGGACATTATTGTGGGACCACCTCTGCTACCCAATATACCACGGGCTAGACACCTGTCAGGTTAGGTGGCCAACCTTCTGCTTAAGACCTGTTGCAATGACTAGAGTAGGAAACGCCTATTTGATTCCCGTAAGAACTCACAATACAACCCAAATATAAGTAAATATCACTATGCAGCAGGAGGCCCTGGTGAAATTTGGACATCCGATTCCACCACTATGTCTCAGTTTAAAGTCCACCATTGAAAGAAGTAGTACCTCCCAGAAACACTTGGTTAAGATGCAGCAGGACAACGCCCACATTGAGAAAGCAATAAGCAAGTTAGAGGACCACAAGTGGTGGGAGGTAGCTTATAATGCCAGCCAACATCCCTGGGCATGAATGGTATCAGCAGCCCTAGTAATTGCTCAATGCCTGGTCTTAGTAGTTCTAATTATAATGTCATGTTATTTGAGATGCTTGACACACCGATTGAACCGTCGAACCAATAATCTAGAGTTGGCTCGGTTGGCAGAGGGTCGGAAATGAGAGGTTGAATAGAGTTTTCTCCCTCTCAGGGTGGGGAGTCTGTTAGAAATTAGGGGTACCTAAAATATATATGGTTACATGAATGAAATTGTGACATGAATAATACTGTGTTTAGATGATTGTATTAGAGCTCGAGACAAGGGGTTAATGTATAAGTTGTGTTTTACTGGAACTGCTTAAGTTTTGTTTTCCTGGAAAATTAGTATGAGATAAGAGACTTCAGGCTGGGGAGGACAGGGCCAGATGAGATAAGGGGAAAACAGTCCTCAACATGCTGTAAGGCTAGGTACAGAAACCATGTGTAATGACTACGGGGGACCCCTGACAGGTGGAAGATAACATGAGGGTTGGCCTTTTTCCATGGCTTAAACAAAGAACTTGACATACCATTGGGCACCTTGTTTTAAGGGAAACCTCGATAGGTTAAATGGTCTTGTCAATATTCTACCCCAGGTCCACCCCGAAAAAGAGTATAAAAGACCTAAAAAAGCCTCCAGTACAGACGGTGGACTGGAGAGCTCCCGAGGGTGGATCCATGCTGACTCTAGTCTAACACACTTGGGCAGTTCAAGAAGAGAGAGAGAAGACACGTGAGACGAGAAGGAGAGCTGTTCATGCACGCCAGCTGTCTGTCCAATCGGGGCCGGTACTCGCTACTTGTCACGATCGTAACTATTGTGTTATATTCCGCCTTAAACTCCGATTAAACACAATATACTCACCATATTGGTTGCAGTCGATCCTGATTATTTGAAAGACCAGAGATAAGTTCATCTCAACACCCGACCTCCCCCTGATCCTGGCCAGGACCTCCCCCCCGATCCTCACCTCAAGTCCCGACCTCCCCCTGATCCTGGCCACGACCTCCCCCCCGATCCTCGCCTCAAGTCCCGACCTCCCCCCTGATCCTGGCCACGACCTCCCCCCGATCCTCGCCTCAAGTCCTGACCTCCCCCTGATCCTGGCCCCGATCTCTCCCATCCCAGATCCTGGCCCCGACCCCCCCCCCCCCCGCCCCCCACGATCCTACCCCAACCTCCAGGCCCTCCCCCAGAGTCCTTGCTGGGCGTTCAGCCATTCACACGTTCAGCGCTTGGCTGAATGCCACAATAATAATAATCATCAGACAGCACCAAAATAACGGCGCTGCCTGCGATCTTTTTACAGACGCGAGCATTTTTGGGCCTTTTCAGATTCCTAGGCCTTGGTTTTCTGAGCCTCTGCCTGTAGCGTGGAGCCTTGCTGGTGGATAGCATGGGCCGTAAGGTTGATCTTATGCACCTTATTTGTGTTAGGCTTGATTTTCCAATAGGTAATTTCAAGCAGAATAAATAGGCCTTGCTATAATGTTGGTGTACAATCAGGCAGCTAACATCCTCATTCCTCAACCATGGTGCAGCCCAGCATGTGAGTGCAAGAGACAAGGCGAAAGTGTTTGCAAGTGTCCTTAGCAAATAAGGTCAATCGAATGATCCTACTTGGTCTCCTCCATGCAAGGTCCCCACTATCATAGATGTCCAGCCAATTTGGTTCACTCCACTTGACATTAAGAAGTGGCTGAGTACACTGGCCACAGTGAAAGCTACGGACCCTGATAATATTTCAGCTGAAGACCTGTGTACCAGAACTAGTTGCCACGCTGGCCAAGCTATTACAGTGCAGCTACAACACTGGCAACTACTGACAATATGGAAGATTGCCCAGGTATGTTCTAACCACAAAAGGTAGGACAAATCTTGGACCACACTTGGAGTACTGTGCACAGTTCTGGTCTCCATATTATAAAAAGGATATAGAGGCATTGGAGAAGGTGCAATAAAGATTCTCAAGGATGATACCAGAACTAAGAGGATATACTTACCAGGAAAGGTTGAATAGGCTGGGTTTTTTCTCTAGACAAAATTGAGAGGTCGCACAACACCAGGTTATAGTCCAACAGTTTTATTTGAAATCACAAGCTTTCGGAGCTATCGATTGCTCCTTCCTCAGGTGAAGTAAATTAGATACAGAATCGCCAAAGCATATATAGATAGAGAACAAAGCATGTGTACCTTACAATTGCAGACCACTAAATTAAATCATCCTGACTATCTGCCGAGGTGTGATAAAGTTAATTAAGTCAGCCAGGAAGGTACCACATCAAAGACATAGCAAGATACAACTGAGACAATGAGGTGTAGTCGCAGGGGTTCTAACGTGTCAAAAGCTGCCGTCTGTATGTAAAACGAAAAGCTTTAAAATTTTTACTTTTTTACTGGGAAAATTTTTACTTTTTTACTGGGAATCACATCTGTGAACAAGCCAACGACGACTCGAGTCCGGATCACGTCATGTATCGTGACATAAACCCAAGATCCCGGTTGAGACCGTCTTCATGAGTGCGGAACTTGGCTATCAGTTTCTGCTCGATGATTTTGCGTTGTCGTGTGTTTCTAAGGTTGCCTTGGAGAACGCTTACCCGCAGATCCGAGGCTGAATGTCCTTGACTGCTGAAGTGTTCCCCGACTGGGAGGTAACAATCCTGCCTGGCGATTGTTGCGCGGTGCTCGTTCATACGTTGTCTCAGTGTCTGCATGGTCTCGCCGATGTACCATGCCGCGGTGCATTCTTTCCTGCAACGTATGAGGTAGACAACGTTGGCCGAGTCACATGAGTATGTACCATGTACCTGGTGGGTAGTGTCCTCACGTGTGATGGTGGTATCTGTGTTGATGATCTGGCATGTCTTGCAGAGTTTGCCATGGCAGGGTTGTGTGGTGTCGTGGTCGCTGTTATCCTGAAAGCTGGGTAATTTGCTGCGAACGATGGTACTTCTGAGGTTAGGCGGCTGTTTGAAGGCAAGTAGTGGAGGCGTGGGGATGGCCTTAGCGAGGTGTTTGTCGTCATCGATGACATGTTGAAGGCTGCGAAGAACATGGCGTAGTTTCTCCGCTCCGGGGAAGTACTGGACGACGTAGGGTACCCTGTTGGTTGTGTCCCGTGTTTGCCTTCTGAGGAGGTCTATGCAATTTTTCGCTGTGGCCCGTCGGAACTGTCGATCGATGAGTCGAGCGTCATATCCCGTTCTTACGAGGGCGTTTTTCAGCGTCCGTAGGTGTCCATCGCATTCCTCCTCGTCTGAGCAGATCCTGTGTATTCGCAGGGCTTGTCCATAGGGGATGGCTTCTTTAACATGGTTAGGGTGGAAGCTGGAGAAGTGGAGCATCGTGAGGTTGTCCGTGGGCTTGCGGTAGAGTGAAGTGCTGAGGTGTCCGTCTTTGATGGAGATTCGTGTGTCCAGGAATGAGACCGATTCTGAGGAGTAGTCCATGGTGAGTTTGATGGTGGGATGGAACTTGTTTATGTTATCGTGTAGTCTTTTCAGTGATCCTTCGCCATGGGTCCAAAGGAAGAAAATGTCGTCGATGTATCTGGTGTACAGCGTTGGCTGGAGGTCCTGTGCAGCGAAGAAGTCTTGCTCGAACTTGTGCATGAAGATGTTGGCATATTGGGGTGCGAATTTGGTCCCCATGGCTGTTCCGTGTGTTTGGGTAAAAAAATGGTTGTCGAAGGTGAAGACATTGTGGTCAAGGATGAAGCGGATGAGTTGTAGGATGGCGTCTGGAGATTGGCTGTTGTTGATGTTGAGTACTGAGGCTGTCGCAGCGATGCCGTCATCGTGGGGGATACTGGTGTAGAGTGCCGATACGTCCATCGTGGCAAGGAGTGTTCCTGGTTCAACTGGTCCGTGGGTGCTGAGTTTCTGTAAGAAGTCTGTAGTGTCGCGACAGAAGCTGGGGGTTCCCTGTACGATGGGTTTCAGAATGCCCTCGACGTATTTTTTCTCTAGAACAGAGATGGCTGAGGGGTGACCTGATAGAGGTCTTTAAGATTATGAGAGGGTTTAATGGGGTAGACATAGACAAGATGTTTCCATTTGTCGGGGAATCCAAAATAAGAGGTCATAAATATAAAATAGTCACTAATAAATCCAATAGGGAATTCAGGAGAAACTTCTTGACCCAAAGAGTGGTTAGAATGTGGAACTTGCTACCACATAGAGTAGTTGAGGCAAATAGTATAGATGCATTTAAGGGGAAGCTAGATAAGCACATGAGGGAGAAAGAAATATAAGCATATGTTGATAGGCTCTTCACAGTTCTGACGAAAGGTCTTCGACCTGAAACGTTAACTCTCTTTCTCTCTCCACGGATGCTGCCTGGCCTGCTGAGTTTTTCCAGCGTTTTCTGTTGTTATTTCAGATTTCCAGCATCCGCAGTATTTTGCTATCGTATATGTTGATAGGGTTAGATGACGAGGGGTGGGAGGAGGCTCGTGTCCAGCATAAACGCCGGCATAGACCAGTTGGGCCGAATGGCCTTTTTCTGTGCTGTAGACTCTATGTGGGGCATTTTATCCCCAAAATTGGGTGGGTTTGGGTTGGGTGGGATGTAAAGCTTTTAAAACTCTGAAACGCGACCCCAGCCCGCCTCCAACCCGCCCACTTTCGGATTTAACAGAGGAGAAATGGAGATGCGGGCAAGCAACCCGCTCGCAGGAGGCAGGATGGTCATTTAAATATTATAATGAGGCTGCAAGCCTCAGAATTAACCACCATATTAAATTTAACCCTGGCCGGCCGGGTTTCCCGGGCCTCGGGAAACCCAACAGCTAAAGGGAGGCGAGGACTGTGGGATCCAGGAGCCTTTCCACTTACCTGCTGGATGCAGTTAACCTGCTTTACCCACCCTCCACAATCGGATACCTCCCAACTCTTCCGATCTCCCCTCTGGCCTCTGATTTTCTTCGACCCCGGCCTCCGATCTCCCCTCTTCTCTGGACCGCGATCTACCCCTACCTCAGCCTCAGATCTCCGCTCTGCTCTGGACCCAATTCCTTCCCCGACCCCAGCCTCCGATCTCCTTTCTAGCCTCTAATCTCCCCTCTGCTCTGGACCCCAATCTTCACCCAACCCCGGCCTCCGATCTCCCCTCTGGCCTCCAATCTGTCCCTGACCACCACCGCCCCCCAACCCCCCGCCCCCCCCCCCCCCCCCGCCGGCCTTTCTGATCCCTCCCTCCTGTCTACTTTCCGGCTGTGGCCTGGTGCCGAAGGCCTACCTGCCCAACAGCCAGCCAGCTTCTGAATCTGGCTGGCTGCGGCCAGGAAACGGAGACACAAAATGGTAATCAGGTCGTGCCGTTAGATTCGGTTTCCCGACCGCAAAACTGCCAACCCCGCCCCGCCCCCCCCCCCACCCCCCCCATTCCCCACTCCCTCCCCGCCTCCAAGATAAGATTGGGGCCTATATGATTCTATGTGAAATCTGACCCAGCCAATTACTTCCCTTTCATCCTCTTTCCAATCGTGAGTCAAGTGATGGAAGGAGTCATCAACAACAGCAACAAGAACTTGCATTTATATAGCGCCTCTAACACAGTAAAACGTCCCAAGGAGCTTCAAAGGAGCGTTATCAAAAAATATTTGACACAGAGCCAGATAAGGAGATATTAGGGCAGATGACAAAAAGCTTGGTCAACGAGGTAGGTTTTAAGGAGCGTCTTAAAGGTGGAAAGAGAGGCGGAGAGGTTTAAGGGGGGAATTCCAGAGCTTAGGGCCTGGCAGCTGAAGGCACAGCCACCAATGATGGAGCGATTGAAATTGGGGATGCTTAAAAGGCCAGAATTAGAGGAATGCAGATGTCTCGGAAGGTTGTGGGGCTGGAGGAGATTACAGACATAGGGAGGGATGAGGGATTTGAAAACAAGGGTGAGAATTTTAAAATCGAAGCATTGCTTAACCAGGGGCCAATGAAAGTCAGCGAGCACAGGGGTGGACGGGACTTGGTGCGAGTTAGGACATGGGCAGCAGAGTTTTGGATGACCTCAAGTTTACGGAGGGTAGAACATGGGAAGCCAGCCAGGAGTGCATTGGAATGGTCATGTCTGGAGGTAACAAAGGCATGGATGAGGGTTTCTGCAGCAAATGAGCTGAGGCAGGGACAGAGTCGGGCGATTTTCCTGAGGTGGAAATAGGCGGTCTAAGTGATGGCATGGATATGTGGTCGGAAGCTCATTTCAGGGTCAAATATGACACCAAGGTTGCGAACAGTCTGGTTCAGTCTCAGACGGTTGTCGGTGGCTAGGGAACGGAGTTTGTGGCAGGGACCGAAAATAATGGCTTTGGTCTTTCCAATCAAGTCAGTACCATCAAGCCACATCTACTCACTAATAACCTGCTTAGCACTCAGTTCATGTTCTGTCAGAGCCAATTAGCTCCAGAACTCATCACAGCCTTGATTCAGACATGGATGAAAGAGCTTAATGCCAGAGGAGAGGTGAGAGTAGCCACCTTAGACATTATGGCAGTATTTGATTGAGTATGGCACTAAGGATCCCTAGAAAAACTGAGGGCAATGGGAATCAATAGGAAAACCCTCCATTTGATGGAGTTATGCCTCACACAGAAGAAGATGATCATGGTTGTCAGAGGCCAGTCATCACAGTACCAGGACATCACTACTGGAGTTCTTCAAGGCAGCGTCTAAAGGCCAACCATCTTCAGTTGCTTCATCACTGATGTTCCCTCTGTTTGCTAATGATTCAGTGTTCAGCTCAACGTTCCCGCTAATCTGCGCAGCTCTCTGCGGTCCCGCACAGCTGGGACCGGATTTTTCAATGTTAAGTTTTGCACATGCGCGAACCTTTGAATGGGCTGCGCAGCCCCTTAAAGGGGCCACCTCACCCAAAATAAATTAGGGGGAACATTTGGTTCAGCTTCAATTATAACTCCGTGAATAATAAAGCAGTCCATGCCAGCCTACAGCAGGGCCTGGACTACATTCAGGTTTGAGCTGACAAGTGGCAGGTAGCATTTGTGCCACAGAAAAGCCAGGCAATGACCACCTCCAGGAACAAGGGGCCAAACTACCTCTTCTTAACCTTCAACGCACCACCAACACTGATCTCTCCACTTCCAACATTCTGGGGTTCACCATTGACCAGAAGTTTAACTGGACCAATCATAACTACACCATGCCTAAACAAACAGGGCAAAGACTGGGTACTCTGCAATGATCCCTCAATATCTCTCCATCATCTTGAAGGCTCAAGTCAGAAATCCTTACCAATCACCTGGATGGGTGCAGATGCAACTACACTCAATAAGCTGAACACCACCCGGGAAAAATCAGTCTGCTTGATCAGCACCTTGCCACTGAACTTGATATACATCCCTTCCACTACCGGCACACTAGCACTGCAATATGATCTATCTACAGGATGCACTGCCGCAACTTGCCAAGCTTAGTTTGACAGTGCCTCCCAGCCCTATGACTTTTAACATGGAAAAGGGCAGCAGCAACAACTTCATGGGATCACCATCACCTGCAAATTCCCTTCCAAATCACAAACCATTCTGACTTGGACATATACAATTGTGCCGTCATCATCGCTGGGTCGAAATCCTGGAATTCCCTATCTAACACCATGGTGCCATTGGAGATTTTCTCAAAACTAGAATCATAATTATAGACCATGTCACTGCTACCTGTGTAAATCAGAGGGTTCCTGCTTTTTCCATCGATGTAAAGATCACTATGGTATTAAATTCTACGGCACAGGTTCCTTCTAGGTCACAGTAGAGGCTGTCTGGCAGATAAACCAGTCTACATTTCATTCCTGTATAAAGCAAATGACAGACGGCATGTTTACCAGGAGAAATACCTTTATTACGTTTCTAGTGAAAAGACGCCATCAATACTCCACATGTCAACCTCAAAGCATGTATCAACAAGGATTCATTCCAGACTAGATGGGGTAAAATTCATGAGCGCGAAACAAGTGGTATTGGGTCGGCTGCCAATTAAACACCCCGTCCGATTTTTCCCTTCTATTGACTTCAATAGAAAGGAAAATTGGGCGGGTGCATAATGGATGGCCGATGTGCGACAGCCTGCTTTACGCTCCCGCCAAAGTTGAATTTTACCTTTTATATGTGGGACAGGTTGCATAGACGAGGCTTGTATTCCCTTGAGTACAGAAGATTAAGGGATTATCTAATTGAGGTGTTTAAGATGATTAAAGGAGTTGATAGGGTAGATAGAGAAAAATTATTTCCTCTGGTGGGGGAGTCCCGAACAAGGGGGCATAACCTTAAAATTAAGAATATAAGAACAGAAGAAATAGGAGCAGGAGTAGGCCATTCGGCCCCTCGAGGCTGCTCCGCCATTCAATAAGATCATGGCTGATCATCTACCTCAACCCCACCTATCCCCATATCCCTTGATTCCCTTAATATCCAAAAATCTATCGATCTCTGCCTTGAATATACTCAACAGCTGAGCATCCACAGCTCTCTGATGTAGAGAATTCCAAAGCTTCACAACCCTCTGAGTGAAGAAATTTCTCCTCATCTCAGTCCTAAATGCCGACCCCTTATTCTGAGACTGTGACCCCTAGTTTTAGATTCCCCAGCCAGGGGAAACATCCTCCCAGCATCTACCCTGTCAAGCCCTTTCAGAATTTTATATGTTTCAATGAGATCACCTCTCATTCTTCTAAATTCTAGGGAATATAGGCCTAGTCTCCTCAATCTCTCCTCATAGGACAATCCCCTCATCCGAGGAATCAGTCTGGTGAACCTTTGTTGCCAACTATATCCTTCCTTCGGTAAGGAAACCAAAACTTACACAATACTCCAGGTGTGGTCTCACCAAGGCCCTATATAATTGCAGTAACACGTCTTTACTCTTGTACGCCAATCCCCTTGCAATAAAGGCTAACATACCATTTGCCTTCCTAATTGCTTGCATGTTGACTTTCTGTGATTCGTGTACAAGGACACCCAGGTTCCTCTGAATACCAACATTTCCCAGCCTCTCACCAAGTAAAAAATATTCTGCTTTTCTATTTTTCCTACCAAAGTGGATAACGTCACACTTCTCCATTTTATATTCCATCTGCCATGTTCTTGCCCACTCAGTTAACCTGTCTATATCCCTTTGCAGCCTCTTTGCTTACTTTCCCACCTAACTTTGTATCGTCACAAAACTTGAATACATTACACTCGGTCCCCTCAACAAAGTCATTGATATAGATTGTAAATAGCTGGGGGGAGAAATTCAGTATCGCCCCATTTGGGGCGAAATTATCGGCCGGGCGCAAAGATTAGCACCTGGCGCTAATTATTGCCTCCGACTGCAAACTTGACTTCTATCGCCCCTGGAGGTGATTGGAGCACTAAATCAGGCGCTACACACCGGTCTTAAGGCGCAAAGGCCGAGGAGCGAGGCGTTAACTCAGAGCGCTGGCGAAGCTCATGTGATGTCAGTCAGCAATGGAACACAGACACAATGGCGCGGGCCAGTTCTTAAAGGGGAGGGTTGATCTTGCTTTCCATCCACATCCTGCTCATTGCAGCCTTGAATCTCAGCCTGGAGAGACCTGTACATCAAATCTGCTGGAAAGAACAATGGAGAGAACCAGGGAAAGAACTCAGAGTGCAACCCCCACAGTCTCCTCTAAATCGATACAAGGAAGGACAAATCAAAATGAACCTGCAAAGTGCTGCTCAGTACCCAAAACTCCAGAAGTCTCTCTTTCTCTCTCTCAGGTGGTTCAAAAATGTCATCAACAAAAAAAGGCAGGAAGCGGTCGCCTTTAAATAGCACTTCCCCAGTCCCTTCCTGACTGCAAAACGCTCCCCTCAACCTGTCATTGCTAGCGGCAGGCGGTAAGGCAGGGGGCGCCACTCAATATCCGCTCTGGGGCGCTGTGCATTCGACTGACATCACGATCTGCCGGCGCAGGAGATCGTGGCGGTAGTGTTTAGCGCCGCCGCAAAATGTCTAGTTAATTTTGCGAGCGGCGCAAACATCACCGTGTCCGGGCACTAGTTGCTTTGCGCCCCATTAGCGCTATCTTAAGGCGCTAACGGGAGGCGCAACCAACTGAATTTTTCCCCCCTGAGGTCCAAGCACTGATCCTTGTGGTACCCCACTAGTTACAGCCTGCTAACCTGAAAATGACCCATTTATTCCTATTCTCTGCTTTTTGTCCATTAACCAATTCTCAATCCATGCTAGTATATTACCCTCAATCCCATGAGCTCTAATTTTGTGTAACAACCTCTTGAGTGGCATCTTATCAAATGCTTTTTGAAAATCCAAATAGACTACATTTGTTCCTTCTTATCTACCCTGCTAGTTAAAAACTCAAAAAACTCTGTAACAGATTTGTCAAACACAATTTCCCTTTCATAAATCCGTGTTGACTCTGCCCAATCATATGATTTTTTAAGTGCCCTGTTACCAGGTCCCTAATAATAGATTCTAGCATTTTTCCTACTACTGATGTGTACTGATGGGCAACACGGTGGCATAGTGGTTAGCACTGGTGCCTCACAGCGCCAGAGATCCGGGTTCGAATCTGACCTCGGGTGACTGTCTATGTGGAGTTTGCACATTCTCCCCGTGTCTGCGTGGGTTTCCTCCGGGTGCTCCGGTTTCCTCCCACAGTCCAAAAATGTGTGGGTTAGGTTGATTTGGCTATGATAAATTGACCCTTAGTGTTAGGGGGATTAAATATGTGGGGTTATGGGGATAGGATGGGATATGTTAGGGGGAATTAAATACGTGGGGTTACGGGGGTAGGGTGGGATATGTGTACTGTGGGGATTAAAGCAGGGACAGGGTACTGGATTTGGATGATCAGCCATGATCGTATTGAATGGCGGAGCAGGCTCGACGGGCCGAATGGCCTACTCCTGCTCCTAGATTCTATGTTTCTATGTTTCTATGATGTCAGGCTAACTGGTCTAAGTTCCATGTTTGTTCCCTCTCTCCTTTCTTGAATAGCGAGGTTATGTTTGCTACCTTCCAATCCACGGGGACCATTCTAGAATCTAGGGAATTTTGGAAGATCAAAACCAATGCGTCCACTATCTCTGTAGCCACCTCTTTTAAAACCCTAGGATGCAGGCCATCAGGTCGAGGGGATTTGTCGACTTTTAGTCCCATTAATTTCTCCAGTACAATTTCTTTACTATACTAATTGCTTTAAGTTTCTCAGAGACCCATGGTTCCCCACTATTTCCGGAATGTTACTTGTGTCTTCTACCATGAAGACAGATACAAAGTATTCGATCATGGCTGATTTGTATCTTAACTCCATCTACCCAAATTGGTTCCGTAACCATTAATACCTTGCCTAACAAAAATTTAACAGTCTCATAAAATTGTAGCTGGGCCATTCAGGGGTGATGTCAGAAAGCAGTTCTTCACACAAAGAGTTATGGAAATCTGGAACTCTCTCCCACAAAAAACTGTTGAGACTAGATCAATTAAAAATTTCAAAACTGAGATTATTAGATTTTTGTTAGGCATGGGTATTAAGGATTACGGAACCAACGTGGTTAGCTGGAGTTAAGATATAGATCAGCCATGATCTAATTGAATGGTGGAACAGGCTCGAGGGGCTTTTTTAATTCATTCATGGGATGTGGGCATCGCTGACAAAGCCAGCATTTATTGCCTAATTGCCCTTGAGAAGGTGGTGCTGAGCCGCTGCAGTCCGTGTGGTGATGGTACTCCCACAGTGCTGTTAAGCAGGGAGCTCCAGGATTTTGACCCAGCGACGATGAAGGAACGGCAATATATTTCCAAGTCAGGATGATGTGTGACTTGGAGGGGAACTTGGAGGTGGTGGTGTTCCCATGCACCTGCTGCCCTTGTCGTTCCTGGTGGTAGAGGTTACGGGTTTGGGAGGTGCTGCCGAAGAAGCCTTGGCGAGTTGCTGCAGTGCATCTTATAGATGGTACACACTACAGCCATGGTGTGCTGGTGGTGGAGGGAGTGAATGTTTAAGGTGGTGGATGGGGTGCCTAACCAGCGGGCTGCTTTGTCCTGGATGGTGTCGAGCTTCTTGAGTGTTGTTGGAGCTGCACTCATCCAGGCAAGTAGAGAGTATTCCATCACACTCCTGACTTGTGCCTTGTTGATGGGTGAAAGGCTTTGAGGAGTCAGGAGGTGAGACACTCACTCTGACCTGCTCTTTTAGCCACATTTTTATGTGGTTGGTCCAGTTAGGTTTCTGGTCAATGGTGACCCCCAGGATGTTGATGGTGGGGGATTCGGCGATGGTAATGCATTGAATGTCAAGGGGTGGTAGTTTGACTCTCTCTTGTTGGAGATAGTCATTGCCTGGCACTAGTGTGGCGTGAATGTTACTTGCAACTTATCAGCCCAAGCCTGAATGTCGTCCAGGTCTTGCTGCATGCGGGCACGAACTGCTTCCTTATCAGTTGCAAATGGAACTGAACACTGTGCAATCATCAGCGAACATCTCCACTTCTGACCTTATGATGGAGGGAAGGTAATTAATGAAGCAGCTGAAGATGGTTGGGCCTCGGACACTGCCCTGAGGAACTCCTGCAGTAATGTCCTGGGGCTGAGATGATTGGCCTCCAACAACCACAACCATCTTCCTTTGTGCTAGGCATGACTCCAGCCAATAGAGAGTTTCCCCCTGATTCCCATTGACTTCAATTTTACTCGGGCTCCTTGATGCCACACTTGGTCAAATGCTGCCTTGATATCAAGGGTAGTCACTCTCACCTCTCTTCTGGAATTCAGCTCTTTTGTCCATGTTTGGACCAAGGCTGTAATGAGGTCTGGAGCTGAGTGGTCCTGGCGGAACCCAAACTGAGCATCGGTGAGCAGGTCATTGGTGAGTAAGTGCCGCTTGATAGCACTGTTCACAACACCTTCCATCACTTTGCTGATGATTGAGAGTAGACTGAGGGGGCAGTAATTGGCCGGATTGGATTTGTCCTGCTTTTTGTGGACAGGACATACCTGGGCAGTTTTCCACTTTGTGAGGTAGATGTCAGTGTTGCAGCTGTACTGGAACAGCTTGGCTAGAGGCGCGGCTAGTTCTGGAGCACAAGTCTTCAGCACAACAGCCGGGATATTGTCGGGGTACATAGCCTTTGCTATATCCAGTGCGCTTAGCCATTTCTTAATATCACGTGGAGTGAATCGAATTGGTTGAAGACTGGCTTCTGTGATGGTGGGGACCTCAGGAGCAGGCCCAGATGGATTATCCACTCGGCACTTCTGGCTGAAGATGGTTGCAAACGCTTCAGCCTTGTCTTTTGCTCTCGCCTGCTGTGCTCCACCATCATTGAGGATGGGGATGTTCATGGAGCCTCCCCCTCCCATTAGTTGTTTGATAGTCCACCACCATTCACGACTGGATGTGGCAGGACTGCAGAGCTTTGATCTAATCCATTGGTTGTGGATCACTTAGCTCTGGCTATAGCATGCTGCTTCCATTGTTTAGCATGCATGTAGTCCTGTGTTGCAGCTTCCCCAGGTTGGCACCTCATTTCTAGGTACACCTGGTGCTGCTCCTGGCATGCTTTTCTACACTGCTCATTCAACCAGGGTTGGTCCCCTGGCTTGATGGTAATGGTAGAGTGAGGAATATGCTGGGCCATGAGGTTACAGATTGTGGTGGAATACAATTCTGCTGCTGCTGATGGCCCACAGCGCCTCATGGATGCCCAGTTTTGAGCTGCTAGATCAGTTCTGAATCTATCCCATTTAGCACAGTGGCAGCGCCACACAACACGATGGAGGGTGTCCTCAGTGTGAAGACGGGACTTTGTCTCCACAAGGACTGTGCGGTGGTCACTGCTACCAATACTGTCATGGAGAGTTGCATCAGCAACAGGTAGATTGGTGAGGTTGAGTTCAAGTAGGTTTTTCACTCATGTTGGTTCTCTCACCACCTGCCGCAGGCCCAGTCTTGCAGCTATATCCTTCAGAACTTGACCAGGTCAGTCAGTAGTGGTGCTACCGAGCCACTCTTGGTAGTGGACATTGAAGTCCCCCGCCCAGAGTACATTCTGTGCCCTTGCTCCCTTCAGTGCTTTTTCCAAGTGGTGTTCAACATGGACGAGCACTGATTCCTCAGCTGAGGGCGAGCAGTAGGATAATCAGCAGGAGGTTTCCTTGCCCATGCTTGACCAGAAGCCATGAGACTTCGTGGGATCCGGAAACAATGTTGAGAACTCCCAGGGCCACTCCCTCCCTACTGTATACCACTGTGCCGCCACCCCTCGTGGGTCTGTCCTGCCGGTGGAATGGGACATACCCAGGGATGGTGATGAAGGATTCTGGGACATTGGCTGAAAGGTATGATTCTGTGAGTATGACTATGTCAGGCTGAATGGCCTACTCCTGTGCCTTTGTTCCTATATAAATAAAGCTCTCTTTGCACTCCCATAACTTTGCCTGCTGAGAATGAATATCAGAACTTTGGGCTGCCTTGCCCATGATTTTCCAACCAATATTTGATAGTGAATGGCCAGGAAATCCCCTGCCGTAAATATGGCAGAGGGCAGAGTGTGAGCTTGAAGCTATTGCCAGTGGCCTTATCACAACTTCTGATGGTACATTCAAAAATATCTCATAACAATCAAAACCAGTGTTTATTATAACCTGTGATAGCACAGTGGCAGAGAGGATGGAACATCTGTCTATTGGAGCCTAAGGATGATTCACTTTGTATTGGAGTCCCAGCTGTATCATCCTACCAGCTGTTAACCAGGAAGCACACAAATGTGTGGATTTTTTTCTGGTAGGCATTCCAAAGGAAATAGTTTCAGCACAGCAGATAACACACTCACCCAAAGATTCAGATTGCAGCTAGAATGTGTTAAAAAAAAATTGCTCATTATATAGCAGTGAAGTTTTACTCTTCTAATGATTATAAGCTAATCAGGACACAAAAATCTGTAGTTGCTCCACTTATCAATCAGTGGAAGGATAAGCAAGCATCTATCACACTTCACCTTCTGTGGCCTCGGCTGCTGCCATTTAATTAGCAAGATCCAGTGTGTCTGCCAGGGCAGGCGGCATGCACCACTGACACTTAGGGCTTGTAACACACAAAGAAAAACATTAGTCATTATTCAGAAGGAAGTCAACCGGTAAAGTGAGAGTGGTTGTGTGACTTTTCCACAGACCAGCATGGTTTTTGTCCCATCATTATCCCAGTCCAGGAAACAAACAGGTATTTTCACAGATGTCTTTTTAAAGGAGCAAGGGACCGAAATTCCCACTGTGTCATTATGCCATTCGTACTGATGTGGAAAGGGACTTCCAACCACCTCCAGGTAGCGATGCTGACCCCGCTGTAAATTGTGGGGTTAACCAATTTACTTAGACGGAGGCGAGCAGGATGTGTAAATACAGCCTGCACACCTCAGATTCACTGGAGAGGGCTATGTGAAATAGCAGCGGGATGAGAGCTAGATCCCAAATAGGTTATTCGGGGGTGGGGGGGGGAGGGGAGAGGGGGCAGGGGACAGAAAATACATGGAGGAGATGTAGAGACCTAGTGCAGCAACAGGATATAAAACCTGCTGCTGCTTAAAAGAGCAATGGCAGCACTGGAGGAAGAAGACTGGCAGCCAGATCGAAGAAATGAGCAGCAGACTTCAGAAAGCTGGACCTGCTAGTCCTCCAAACAGAGGTATGAAGCAAGAGGGATGGTCTGTTTGGGATCAGAGGCTGGAGATTTATCAAGAATGCGGTACACACTCTGTGGAGGGAAGTGGCTTGGTCACTGACTACCAACTTCTTGAACTTCAGAATTAATTTGCAGTGCAGGAAGTTTAACAACCTCACCATAGCAGACAAGGTAAGCTATCTGCTTCCCCGACTCTTCCTTGCATTCTCTTTATATGTGACATTCCTTCATTCATTATCCTCACAATGCCAGAGGAATCAGAAGTGAAAGTGAGATCTAACAGTGGAGAGTGGATTCAGGAGTCAGCCCCTGGCCTTTAAGTCTGTGTACACAGATCTCCGGAGTCCTGCTCTAAACAGATGGATGCTGGGTGAGCATCACACTCACAAGGAGGCACTGAGGGCTATCTTAGAGGATCAGAAACAGATGGCAGGGGTCATGGCAAAGTCCAATGCTGTTCTCGGTGCTAATATCTGAGAAGGATTTGACACAGTGAAGGGCTACCTGGGATGAGTGGTGACACCATCTGTACCACCGGATAGAGATACCTCCAGACCATTTGATGCATCCAAAATGGATGCTTTAGTCTCTGGCATTCAGGTCTTGGGGGACCGTTTGGAGAGAAAGATGGAAAGCAGATTCTGAGAGCTTTGAGGCATCAACTATCAGAGTCTGCACAATGTAACTGATATTATAAGGTCTAGCCTCCCAATAATGAATGGGTACTCGAGACACATAAGTGGTGTGGCTGGAGTCTGTCTTCACGGTGCCATCCTCTCTCCTGATGGCAGCTCATGTGATCTTTCTAGCCTGTCCCCTCAGATGCCTGCTCATGTAGGGGTTAGAATACAGGACCATGCTCTCCATGTACTTGCTGTGTTTATGTAGCTTACTGAAGAGTCCTTCCGAGGACACAGAAGTCTTGAGATGCGGCCACCTTGGTCTCAAGAGGCTTATAATGCCACAGCACAACCAAGCACTGCTGGTATCCCTGACCCTCAGGTACAGCACCATCACAGAACAGCAGAGAGGTGCGCTGGGTATGCATGGCAGCAATAAGAAATGTGATGTAAATATATATATACAGAATAAAAACACTTAGTGACAGAGTGTTCTGAAGTAAGTCTGTACTTTGTTTTTTATGTTTAAGAGCCTCAGTTTACAGTGGGAGTTCCTTCTACGCCTCCTTACTGAACCATTGCCTCCTTAAGCAAACCTCTTCTATGTCATCACTGAGGGAGTGGAGTGGTCTGTAGACTCTGGTAGGAAGGATATCTCCTAGTTGGTCTTCTGGTCCTTTGGTGTAGGCTCATCAGGGCCAATTTTCCCTTGGGAAAATCGGTGTAAATGGGGCAGTAAGGGCCTAAAAAAGGGATTGGTAAACCCACCACCCCATTAACGGTGACAATCGCCCCACTGCGACTTGTACAACGGCCTATTGCTGACTGCCCAAAGCACCAGCCTGATTCAGGTGGTAAGCCCTTTTTAAAATGCAAATCGTTGTCCTATGATCCCGATTGCCATTTTAGGATTAAACTGGTTGGTCAGTTCTATGGATGTTAGAGTCAAAGAGGCTCTGAAAAGATAAGATTGAAATTGTTGAGTCCAGAGGAGCAGGACCTCTCCCAGCAGAAACTGGTGTGAAATAGGTTACCTCACAGTCTTCATAGAGCACAACACATTTTAGGACTGATAGAGCAGTCCCAACACGGAGGGTGCTCCCAGATTAGGAATTCATGGGCCTACAGCCTTTGATTTGCTGCAGTTAATTTTAATGAATGGAAAAATAATAACTTGTGGGCAATCAATTTCCAGAGCAATGCTCCGTGCACTGTCCCTCACTGGGAGTGCCCAGCATTGGAATTAGCGGTCATGTGAACATCAGGCTTGATCTGTAACCTTCCGATCTCTCCCTCCCTGAGGCCATGAGCTCTTTCCCCCCCACCCCAAGGCCCATATCTCTTTCTACCGCCCCATCCCAACCCCGATCTCTCTCCTTCCCCAAGGACCCGATCTCCCCAACACACCCCAGACCCTGAACTCTCCCCCTGCACTCCCCCTGCACCCCCCCGGCCCAATCTCTCGCCCCCCTCACCCAAGGCGCTCAATCACTCCTCCCCGAGGCCCCGATCGCTCCCCAGGCCAATCTCCCCCTGCCCCCGCCAAGACCCGATCTCTACCTGCCCCAAGCCGCGATCACTCCCCTCCCCCGAGGCCCTATCATGAACCCTGCGGACACTAATTACTTACCAGTGGCCCAAACCTGCAGTCCTTACCTCCGTGGCCTCTTCTCGCAATGCCGTCTTGTGTCTAATGAATTCTGAGGCTGAATATTCGGGGCCTCCCGGACCTTACCATTTGTTTGCAGGAGAATTACCCAGCGCGCTGGAGTTGGGGTTGGGGTGGGGGGAGCAAAAATGAACG
The DNA here is from genome assembly GCA_030390025.1 of Squalus acanthias. Taxonomy (NCBI): domain Eukaryota; kingdom Metazoa; phylum Chordata; class Chondrichthyes; order Squaliformes; family Squalidae; genus Squalus; species Squalus acanthias. Next base: position 79,558,858 of record CM059433.1, read on the forward strand.
ATCCCGAATTTCACCCCCTGTATAAAAATTCAGGTTAAGTTTTGGAAACAATCAGCTCATTTGCATGGCTTGCTGTTAAAATGCCCAGATTACGGGAATGCACGTTCATAGTTACAGGCCTGATGGGTCCCTTGTTGGCCTATTAATGTGCCCTATTTTCTTTCTGGCGATGCTAGGAGTCCCTTTTCATATCCTCCAATCTGAAGCGGTTGGCTGCAATTTTTAAAGCTCACTTTCTCTGGCTGATCTTTTTTGGGCATCTGTCAGGTGGAAACTCGGGAAAACAATGCTTGAGGTGTTGAGGCATCACACCCATGTCATTATCATATTTAAATGCCTCTGACTGTTTTAGGCAGGAACCTCGCTCTCTACACCGGGGAATGGTAATTAGGCATATTACCAAAAGTGACACTTTGTGATGAATTATGAGGCCATTTAAATATATAGAGATGCATTTATTTTCAAAGAGTGGGATGTACAGAAACAGTTTACATTTTTCAGCCAAAAATAGTGAGTATTACTCCAAAAGATTGAAACTTGACAGACCTGGGCCTTCAGAGGTGAAGGTCAACACCAAAATACAAACAGCTTATACATAGAATAGCATTTTAATGAAAGCTTTTACATAAGATTGGAGTTACATTTTCGCAGATACCTTACATGAAAAAATTGCATAACTATAGCTTACAGTACATTTCCCATAATTTCATGAAAATAACCCATTGTGCAAATTTAAATGTTCCAGGTGCAGGAATTATATTTATAGGAAGGTACATGCTTGCAGCAAGCCGACCAGTACTAGTTTATCTACAGGTAACAAGTACAACATGGCGGTAACTTTCCCGAGCTTGAGCAAGTGGTGAGGTAACTAACCTGCTGCGAGTGTGTATTGGAGCATTGTGGGCTACAGTGGTGAGGTACCTCGCCACCGGTGCAGAATGTAAAATTTAGACCTAACTCCTTGTGATAGCGGAAATAATGGCCCTGAAAATCCTTCGACCTGCTGCACCATTATAAATGTGGTGGTGCAGCTGACTCCACCAGGGTATCTGGAGTCAGGACGGCGTCATCTTATTTCATTATTTTCAATGGGCACTCGCAGTATGGCCCCATTTTCAGCACCCACTAAAGGAAGGAGGGAAGAGAAAGCGCTGCTGGCAAGCTACCAGGGGGCATAGCTGGTGCCACTGGCTCAAAAGTTTTTATTTAACGTTGTCAATCAGCCTCCTTTAGAAGGAGACAAATATGCCTGAGCAGGCTGGCACTTTTCAGATAGACCCCACTTTTGCCTCTTCAATAACCTGGATACCGGGCTTTTCCTGGTATTCAGATCGCCATGTGGAAACGAGTCAGGAGTCATGGGTATTTTGGAGGGAGACGCCATACTGCTCACCCTGCCCTAGGCCCCAACAGAAAATCTTGCTGGCTCCTCTCCTGGGTGGTGACCCAGAGTTTCCAGATTCCGCCAATGTCTCCTCTCCCACCAGGCCTCTTGTGTTGTCTTTTCTTAATTCCCACCCCCCCCCCACCCCATTACACCCCAGGACCTGATGAAATGTGGGGCCGGTATCTGTAGGATTTAAATAGATATTTGGAAGGTAGTTTGTAAGTGTGAAAAAGAAGAGCCAAATGTTGTTCTGTCCACGTGTAAATTGGAAGGTAGTATTGATGGGAGTTGTATAACTAGAGGAACCAACACTTAGTGTTAAGTATATACAGTATAGTTTCCAACAACAACAAAAAAATACAAATTAATCACAAAATGGAAAAAAATTGGCTGAAAATGAGGGTAATTTTTGTGAAATTATGGTGCATAATACACAAAAATAAATAAACATAGCAATATAAAATTGGATTCAATGAGGTAAGTTAAGACAATTTAAAATTTTACATTTGTCCAATGTATTTTGCATCTTTTTGCAGTTCATAAAATGTATACTTGCATGTGTGAAAATGGTGCACACAATACAAGTTAAACATGCTTCATTATTATGTAAAATAAATATCACAAGTCACCAGTATCAGTTCCCATTTCTTATTTTAATATCAATTTTATATTCTGATCCAGATCATTGCCATGGAGAGGGAATAACAATGACACAGCTACAAGAAGCGGTCACTTTCTTGTACAAGCATTACCGATAACCATTGTTTCAATAGAAAGCATGAGAGACAGAATGTTTTAACAATAATACAAATATTGGCAGAGTGTAGGAGAAACCATTTTACTGTTACCATGACAACAAGCTTCCATTCTATTTCCATAGCTCAGTATTTGGCAAAAGATCAGAAAAATATTTTTAAAAGTGGCTGAAAGCAAAGTAAAATAAAAAGTGTATTTTCATAAAACAATATAAAATAAACTTTTCTTTCATTGATTAGGGTTTTATTTGAATAATGATATGAAGATAATAACATTTTAACACTTTCCCTTCAACAGGAGCCTTTTCCACGAAAGAGAGCGATCCACGTCAAAGGGAATTTTTTGAAGTGAGAGAATGTGTTAAGTAATGGTGCATGTTAATAAACTTGATAATAAGCTTTTCCTGCTTCCTGTGCCAAAGCTTCACCTCCAGGACTTAAAGCAAAGCTGAGTTAATTTGTGCAAATCCCCTCTAAACTCACACTATTTTATATATCTAGTTTTCATTTTTGCTTCAATTCATCATAGTTCAGAGGAAAAAAAAATTCATCTGAATTTTCCAGTTTTTAAACTTTAAAGCACCAATCACAACTTTTAGTGTGTTGGGTATTATAGAGGGCTAGTCTATTCCACACATTAAAGGTTTATGTATCTGCAACTTTTGGTTCATTTATAAGCAGGGTTTAAAGGGAGCCAATCACCATTTAGCAAGAGATGAATAAATGCCATTATCTTAATGCAGAATGTTATCTTTACCATGCTTTTTCTCAATTTCATAACTTAAAGATACAGGACTTTGTTTTAAATGGGCAATTCAAATTGCATCAGCAGAATGATAGATATTATTTGAAAAGTTCAAACCGTATTTTGGATGCCATTGCACTGTGAATTTTTGGGATTCCATATAAATATTTAAATTAATGTATAATGGCACTTCTTGCAAGCTCCCAAGCTTAAACTGCCATAGCATTATGAAAAAAAAAACGCTCTCATCCATTAACACAGGAACTAGAAAGCTCCAGGGTTTAAAGAAATGGAAAGCTGTCTGCAAACAGAAGACAGTCAGTCAGTCAGTTTTAGTCCCTTGCTAACCTTTAGAAAGCACATAACCCCATGCTTATTAAGAGTCTTATTTATATACAGTGGCTGTATTTTAGATTTTATACAATAAAAATTAAAATATCAGCACAAACTCTTGTCCCAGTAAATGAGGAAGGTCATTACAGCCCATCTCAAAATAAAAAAATCAGTAATATGATGAATGAATGATAATCTACCTTAAATGGACCATGCACTTAAAAATGGAATGCTGTGTTACGCACCCTCATCACCTTAATGTACTTATCTAAATATTTTTTAAAGTCTGAAAATTGGCAAAATTGGACTACATGGAGTACAAATGAGCACAATCGAGACTATAGAGCAGACTCCTGCATAAAATGAATATCTTAGCAGTGCATACACATGGCAGCAGGACCCAGTTACTTTTACGAAAGTATTTTTGACAGATTGATTTGGAGTCTCATGAGCTACGTCAACTAGTTAAAATTACATTGAAAAATTAACACCAACATAGTGAGGAAACTACAGCCACAGCTCAAACGTTCAAAGTCCCAACTTCAGTCATTTCCCACTCCTGACAGAACAACATGATGGCGCCCACTGGTTTTGTGCCAGTAGAGCAAATTGAAAATACTTTCAGTCGTGGTATTAGATATTTGCCTTGAGGCGACTTTCAAATAGCACCAAATTTTAAAAGTTTATTTCTAGGTCAGTGTCAGAGATCAGATATTAATAAGAATTAATGGGCTAGAGGATGAATTGCACTGCGCCCGTTTTACAGGCATAAAACAGGATCCTAAGGGTTTAATATAGTGGGTGGCGTGTGCGGTCATTCTGTGTCAGAAGTGCACATATTGGTTAGGGCGACTCAGTAGGCATCCAGGACGCGAGCCTGAAACTTGCATATTCAAATGCCCGTTCCAGGTCCTTTTGCCAAATTGAACAGCGCATGCTGCGGTCAGTTTCTTCTGATGCTCAGTAGCCGAACCAGCAGTCCTTAAAGGGATCGTTGGAGGCTGCCACCCAAAAGGTAAGTTTAAAGCTTATACTTACCTTATTTTGGAGATAGGAGGCGCAGGAGTGCTCCTCCCAGCTCCACATTAAAACCGTGGGCCTAAGCTGGCCACTGCTTGCTCCCCGCCCCACCCCCCTCTTCTCCCGATTACCTCCTCCCCCACCTGCCCTGGCCTCTCCGGAGGACCTTGGCCAGTGTCTGAGCCGGACGATTTTGCTGCCCCTACCCTCCTCAACTCGTGCGCTGCCTCTGGGGCCACGAATAACATTTCCAGTTTGCCGGCACTATTCCAATGAGGCCCGCACACTAATTTGCTGTGGTCCTGCCGCCGGCCTCACCAGGCACGTGCAGTGTGTAGTGCACTGGCACAAGCCAACTTCTAGGCCAATGTTTTCAGCAAAGTCATTAAGGAGGAATTATAGTCCACTGAACTGCCATGTAATTTTAGTTATAAAAATTATATTATCCTCCATTTTCTAATTTTAGTTAAAAAAAAGGTGAGCAGGAAATATTACTTTATACTCTTGTATACTTATTCATTAAAATTAGTGAATGGAGGAAAATATACCCCAGAGTGAGTTTCTGTGCTTATCCTGTTTTTCACTCACATTTTTACCATTTTATTCCTGGGACCTTGTTAGAAGTAGCCTGGGAACAGAGATTTTCAAAAAGAAGGCAATGGATTCCTCATTCATGATGTCACTTGATAGAACTCCATAGTAATATAAAAGTCAGGAGGGGAGGCCATGTGGCCCGTCAAAATTCAGCCTTCTTAATGTACTTGAAGGATAACCTTTGATGGCCTTTTCTCCAGTGACAACACGATGGAGGAAGCTGCACTCAAAGCCTGTTCATAAAGTCACAGCAGCATACCTTTGTTGTGCCCTACAGGAGAGCTTTACATAAAAGGAAAATTCAGAGAGAGGTTATAATACTTTCCCAGTGCAGAGCTTCACTAGATGATTGTACAAATCGGAAATAGGACTATAATACAAAGGCCCAATTCTCTGATCTGCACTCATGTCTAGCAAGGCTCGGAGTCATGTTGAATTTACACCAAAATCTCTTCCAACTAGGAGGTAAGAGAGAGCTATTGATAGAGTCAAATCTTTAACGTTATAATACTTGAGAATGTGTGATAATGCATTACTTTTGATGAAGAGAACATTGCCTAATTTAACTCCATCTCAAATATTCTTCCTCCTTGACAAGAATGCTAGCTTTGGTGTCTGTTTCAAAAGCTATATTTGCATATTATTTATATTTGTGTCACACTTTGCTGCTCAGCATCAAATAGCAATTGGCAAAAAAGAGAGTATATTTCTAGGTGTGAATTTAATCTCAGTACAGTGAATGCTGCTGGCATAACAACATTCTAAAATCAGTCCCATGCTGTTCCCCTCTCAGTTTCTCCAAATATTCTGTACAATGTTCGATATGTTGGATAAATATTCATAAATGCTGGAAATGGGAATGCATGAGAAATGGAGAAACTGTTGGAGTATTCTATAATCTTTAAAAAGTTACAATAAAACGCAACTCACGTCAACAGTCTCCAAACTAACAACAGTTTTAGCACAAATCAACCATGTTGGGAAAGATAAGAATTTATCTTTCAGTAGGATCTTTACTGATGTATACTCCCCGATTATTTTGTTTTACAAGGTTTATTTTGACATTATTTGGTAAACATTTACTATACTGATTAAAGAAAAACTATTAATGACTTTCATTAGCATGGTGACTTTCATTAGCATGGTGAAGACTGCCTAATTCAATGATGACGCGTGCAATAATTGTGCAAATAATACTGAATAATAAATTAAGCTTCAATAATGACAAATTATCAAATAGTAGCAAAAAAGTCCCACAATTTTACCTGACAGCTGCTAACTGCAGCTGATTATTTCAATGTCCTAGTGGTTATCATATTTTTAAAAAAGAACTTTGTTTAAACTCAGTATCCTGTATAACTGCAGCTCAGACTGAATGGACTTCACATACCATCAGTCATAACATGAAGATGGCTTAGGAACAAATCAGAACAATGGAAGACATAAAAAGAAAGGTAATATAAAACCAACAGGCCAATGGACATCTTTACTTTAAAATAAGTGAGAGCATGGAGAATGGAGTTTGCCATTACATGTATGGCAATATCTCAGGTTCTCAGACTCATCTGAGGAACTGAACACACACCAATGTTTTATCAGGAATTGTTGAATTATACATTAAGAGGATGCATTTCAAGCGTTTGTTCATCAGCATAACAATGTAAGAAAACAGTTTTTAAAGAGATGTGCAACAATTAAATAACTTGGGCTGGCAGAAAACATTATAGGCTCCTGTAAAGAACATAACATTTGGTAGTTTTGATATAATTACCCAATTAAATTTATCAAAACAATCTATCTATCTATCTATTTGTTGAAGGTTCTTCACTGGCATTTTAAGCATTTAAATCAGCAATCTATTGGCTGAGTCTTTCGACTTCAGCGGGGCATATAACGGGCGGTAGCTGATCGGCCACCGATTTATCTTGCCTGATTTTCCTTTCCACCAAAGCCAAAGTTGAAAGTTCCGCCCGCTTTGTTTTCTGCTATCAAGTCTGGTTCAGCTTTGGCTTTGAGCACTCTACACTGGATTCGTAATTTTGGCTTAATAAAAAAATAATAAAACCTCAATCAGGACTTGAGCCAAATCTCAGGTTCATCTCTCCTCTTTCCAAATTCAACAGCATAGTCTTGGAGCTAATTTCCTGGATGAAACCTGCTGCAGTTTGTTTATATTTCAGTTGGTTAGGGCTTACACAGCATTCTACTAAATCAAAACGACCTATTTATATAATGAAATTCAAGAACAGAGTTTTTCAATTAACTTCAGTGCTCTGTCTGGGCTGACACTGCAGTTTACTTTGTGAAGTATCTATGAATTTCAATGATAGGCTCATATAGCATGTGCTCCTGATTTTACACTTCATTGTTTGTATCGGTTTTATTCCGGTTCTTGGCACCTGCCTTATTTACAAAATATCATGGAAATGTAAAATTAAACTCAACCACAAAAATTAAAGAATATGTATGTCCTTGTGCCAGCCTTGGCTTAGTGGTAGCCCTCTTGCATCCGAGGCTGAAGTTTATGGTCCAAGCCCTACTCCAGTGACTTGAGCACAGAATCTAGGCTGACACTCCAGTGCAGTACTGAGGGAGTGATGCACTGTCACAGGTCCTGTATTTTGAATGAGACATTAAATTGAAGCCCTGTCTGCTCTTTCAGGTGGACATAAAAGATCCCATGGCACTTTTTGAAGAAGAGCAGAGGAGTTCTTGGTGTCCTGGACAACATTTACCCCTTAACTAACATCACTAAAACTGGTCATTTATCTCATTGCTATTTTTGGGACAAATTGGCTGCCGGATTTTCCTAGATTACAGCAGTGACCACACTTCAAAAGTACTTTATTGGCTGTGAAGCACTTTGGGATGTCTTATAAATGCAAATTCTTTCTCTTATTTCTTGAACTTTGTAATAAGTATAGTATAAAGTCTAGCATCCCTCACAAAATAGTGATGGGAGAGACACAATCTTAGCCACTATATGATATTCCTATCATCACTAACATCTACAGAGTGTAGTGGTAAATTCACACCCACACGATTTACACTTACTCTAAAGCATTCCATAATTCTTGTCAATCTACTATATTCACCTTCTGTTCCTCACAAGTTAAAAACATAAAAAGGAAAAGAAGATTTAATGAAAAACATCCTTAAACCATCAGCACTGGAGTGATCATAAACAAGGCAAACAGGATCTTGGAATGTATAACTCAAGGGACAGAGCATAAGTCCCAGAAAGAGATCATTAGTTTTTACAAAATGCTGGTCCTTGAGAATTGTGTACAGTTCTGAGTCCATACTAAAGGAGGGACATGCTGACATTTCAGGGAGTACAAACAAGGACAACTAAGTTGAGAAACAGGATTAAACACTTGTGCTGTGAGGAAAGCCTTGGGATGTTTACATTAGAAATAAAGGCCTAGAGGTGATCTTACTGAGTATTTAAGATCCCAACAAAATAAATAAACTGGATCCCACGGCAATGCTCAATATTAACACAATCTCCAGGACAAGGGAACATAGTTTAGATGAAAAAAGTGAACACACAGATAAAATATAATTTATTCATGTAGAGGAAAGTCAATATGTGAAAGAACCTACCCAGGGAGGATGTGCAAGTGGATATAAATTTCAAGAGGTTGATGGATACATTTTTGGCAGACAGGGTTATTGAAGAGTATAAGAAAGAAAATGGGTAGATCTGTGACTTTTGAGACTGGCCAAATGGTTGGAAATTGTCTTCCCCCCCCCCCCCCCGCCCAACTGTGGGGGAGTCTAAAACTAGGGGCCACAAATATAAGATAATCACTAATAAATCCAATAAGGAATTAAGGAGAAACTTCTTTACTCAGGGAGTGATGTGAATGTGGAACTCGCTACCACATGGAGTGGTTGAGCAGATTAGCATCGATGCAGATTAGCACAGATTTAAGTGGAAACTAGATTAGTACATGAGGGAGAAAGATGTGTTGATTGGGTGAGATGAAGTAAGGTGTGAGGAGGCTCATGTGGCGCATAAACACCGGCATAGACTTGTTGGGCCGAATGGCCTTTTACTGTGTTGAAAAATTCCTATGTAATTCTATGTAAAAAGGAGATGCTATTATAATTGGAGGACAGTGCAAATATATTTCTTATATAACGCCGTAACAGTGATATTTGAAGTAAAATTTTCTGAATAAGAGACCCAGTTGTCGGCCTGGATTCTCTTTCTGTCCATTATTTATCATGGAGAAACTTCTCTACTTTTGAGGGCACTGTGTGTCGGAAAAGAAACATTCTTAGTGAAGTGCTTTGAGGTGCTTCATTGCGATAAAGCGCTATACAAATGCAAATATTATTCTTATAGTGTTACCGCATAAAACAATCAAACTGACAAGAAATACTTAACCCTTTACTTGGGGCAAAGCTACATTTCTCCTACCAAAATATAACCTTTTTGAAGGAAAAGGCTGTTGGTGAGAGCAAAAGATTAAACAGATAGCTTTTAGTACAGGCTGCACAACATGTAAATTTGGCTCAGAAAATATTTTCCACTATTATTTTACACTGAATTCTGGCTAATCTTGTGGATTTTGAATACTTTCCAATGATGATAAGAAAATGTATTTACAATAAAGTTGGCACTTCCACTTGTTGAATAAAGACATCATTTACTGACAGTTACCATCCAAACAGGCAGGCAAGGATGGATCTGCAAATATTACAGCCTATTTCTAGTTTGCAATGTTCATACCAAGTGACATGATACCATTGTAGTTTACACAGAATCCTCTGTGTTAAGCACACTACCCCTCTTGAAGAAGTGCTTTTCTCTCTCATGATAAATGTGTGGCCCGGAAGTGGTTAGTCCAGGGAAAGCAATGGTTGGGTATTCTCATCATCTTTATCTATGTGTTTCAGAACTCCAGCTTCAACCACTGACTGGGACCTGCAAGCAAAAGCAAAGAAGTAAAGTGTATTCAGCATGAGGATTAGACCACAAATATGTTATGAGCTATGCTGTTTTGATTTTATGTTCCCCCAAAACATAGTCACGATAGCCTGTCATGTTTGAGCCAGCACTTACTGTCTAGGCTCAAACATCCACTTGGGCAAGGTAGTGGAGGACAGCTGGTAGCCATGGAACTATACCCAGCATGAGCCAGCATTTCAGGAGAGCAGGGGAGAAAATTGGGGGGAAATTAAAAACCAAAACAAACAGATTATGATGATCTGGCCAGGTAACAATTAACTTGCGAGTAGATTCTGCAATCAATAACTGTACAAGGCTTGTCAAATGTACCGACAAATACCGAATGCCAAAGATCCAGAACAGGCCAGATTCTCTGAATCTGATCACAGTACTCAGTTTCTTTCTCTTTTCTTCCAAATATGAGTGTACTGGAATTCTAAATGTTAAAAGTGGCCATGCAATTTCTGTTCCAGTCATCCTTTCAGAGTGTGCACACTCTTCTCCCAACACTTCGAGCATGAGGTGCAGTGCCCTTACTTCAATTATCAATATTTTGCCTTCAAATAACTATCATAAATTTTGGAATCTACCAACAAGAGAGTTGAGGTTTCTACAGGCTGGGCAGAAATTCAACTCATGGCCCCCTCTTTTGCGCCTGGAAAATGGGTCGCCAGAAGTTTAAAATTGAAGGGGCACCTCTGGCTAAGGGACAGAAAGCAGAGAGTAGTGATGAACGGTTATTTTTCAGACTAGAGGGAAGTATAAAGTGGTGTTCCCCAGGGGTCGGTTTTAAGACCACTGTTCTTTTTAAAATGTATTAATGATCTGGACTTGGGTACACAGGACATAATTTCAAAATTTGCAAATGACACGAAACTCGGAATTGTAGTAAACAATAAGGAGGAGAGTAACATACTTCAGGAAGACTTAGATTGGTGAAATGGGCAGACACATGGCAGATGAAATTTAACACAGAAGTGTGAAATGATACATTTTGGCAGGAAGAATGAAGAGAGGCAATATGAACTAAACAGTACAATTTTAAAGGGGGTGCAGGAACAGAGAGGTGTGTATGTACACAAATCTTTGAAGGGGGCAGGACAAGTTGAGAAGGCTGTTAAAAGCGCATTTGGGATGCTTGGATTTATTAATAGAGGCATAGAGTACAAAAGGAAGGAAGTTATGCTGAACCTTTATAAAACACTAGGGGGTAGAAATTAGGTCGCACCCCATTTGGGGCGCAAATATCGTCCGAGCGCAAATATTAGCGCCTGGCGCTAATTATCGGCACTGACAGGAAACTTCACTTTTACCGCCCCGGGAGGTGAGTGGAGCGCTAAATTAGGTGCTGCACACCTCTCTTAAGGCGCAAAGGCCTAGGAGTGAGGCGCTACCTCAGCGCACGAGCGCAGCGCAGCTGCTGCCAGTTAGCGAGGGAACACAGACACACTGGCGCCGGACACTTCTTAAAGCGGGGGGGGCCACTTGCTCCCCAGCCACACCCTGCTCATTGCAGCCTTGAATCTCAGCCTGGAGAGACCTGTAATCCATTTTGCTGCCAAGCATGGAGAGGGTGAGAGAACGCGCTCATCGCTTCACCGAGCGGGCCTTGGATGCTCTGGTTGGCGCAGTGGAGCGCAGACGATGCATGCTGTTCCCGGAGAGTGGCAGGAGGCCTTTGCCACGCGAGTTCAGAAGAGTGTGGAGGGAGGTGGCTCAGAGCGTCTCCTCCAGGAGCATGGTGCCCAGGACCCATGTTCAGTGCCACAAAAAATTCAACGACCTCACTCGGGTCGTCAGGGTGAGTGGCTTTTTCTCAATACCTCTCCATCCCTCCATCTCAACCTCACTATATGGCCAGAGGGTCTTAAAACCCCAATGCACAACACTCATGCAACACCTATGGCCCTTTCATCAAACACACACACACATTCCACACTTTGCATACAGTAAGGGCTATTCACCTATGGGAGGCACATCAGGCAAGACCATGGCTGCATATTGTAAGGGCTATTCACCTATGGGAGGCACATCAGGCAAGACCATGGCTGCATATTGTAAGGGCTATTCACCTATGGGAGGCACATCAGGCAAGACCATGGCTGTATATTTACTCAGATGCTGTCCTTTTTCTTGCAGGCTAAGCTGGCTCATAATCGGAGACAGCAGCAACGGACGGGTGGAGGGCGGCTTCAGCTGCAACCCCTCAGCGATCTGGAGGAGCGCGTCCACAGGATTGTGGCAAGCCGGGTGATCGGTCCCGTCGCCACTGGGGACGCCGACCCCATTGTGGACAGCAATGGTAAGGTCATCACCTTTTTGTCCTCTGTCCTTCCACTTGTCCCTCACAATACCAGCCTTTGACACTTTCAATCCAACTTGCTAACTCGCTGCACTTATTCCTCCCTTACTGCCACCCTGTCCTCACGCTAAAGCCACTCTTGTACCTCCCTGCTTTCAGATGGTGATTCACCAGCTGAGGAGATGGTCCCTGAAGCTGCCACTGGGAGTGATGCTGCAGCTGAGGAGGAAGAGGAAGCCGGAGCATCAGTGCCACCCTCTCCCGAGGAAGCCCATGGCCACACTGGGAACACGCCTTCCCCGGAGGGGAGCAGGGGGGAAGGGGCTGATGATGGTGAAGCTCCAGGACCCAGCGGGCTGCAGCAACGCCATGGGGGGGGGAGGGAAGAACGGGAGCCTTCTCCCCAGAGGGAGAGTATGCCAGACACTCCTACTGCAATGGACGCAGAGGAGGAGCGGCTGATTGCAGAAATGAACAGCCAGGCGGTGGGCATGCACACTGAGCTCATGGGTGCAGTGGGAAGGGTGCCCGAATGCATTGAGGCACTGGCAAGGAGTGTGGAGCACTTCGCTGTAGCACAGGCGGATGCCACACTAAAGCTTAGTGCTGCAATTCAGTCACTGGCTGCCAGGAACCCATCTGAGACTGCTCTCATGCAGACTCAGATTGAGGCCACGCGAGCACTGACTGCTGCCATCCTCGATGGTTCGTGCACATGTCCCCGGGGCTGTCACCGCGCCGCAGCAGGCCAGCAATCTGTTCTCCGGCAAATTGCTCCGGATGCTGAAGTGCTGCCCCGTGGGAGTGCCAGTGTGTCGGGCGAGCAGGGAGTTGCTGTCCTCTCTCACGATGACAGCATTCCTGCTGCCAACACTGTCACTTCTCCACTGCACTTGCCACCGCCTGTAGGACAGACTGCTGCCGCCCATGCAGAGTTGGTGCAGTCTGCAGCCGGGCCCTCCAGGCCCAGAAGTGGTCGAGGCCGTCCTTCAGGGGCATCTGCAGTGTCAGGGTCTGACGAGCAGCAGCCTTCCACCAGCCTTGCTGCAGCCACTGAGGTCCCATTACGGAGGAGCAGTAGGGTTAGAAGGGGGGAAGTGCGCAAGGGAAGGAGATCACCCTCGAAGGGCAAAAAGTAGGAGGTGTGCCAAAATGCTGGTCATTTTTTTATTAAAGGCCGAGGTTCATGGTCCAACTTTTGTTTAGTGTTTTGGACATTATCTCCAGGTTGTGAGAACCAGTTATGTTATTGACTGTTTTTTTGTGTTTATTTCTATGAGTTTGTCATGAGGAATTGACACACACAGAGTTTGTACAATAAATAAGTTTCTGTATTCAAAATATACATGGCTGGTGGTTGGAATTATTGGTGCCTTGGCCGGCTTAGGGGTTGCGTGCTGGGTTGATTCGTGTTTGTAGCAATGGCAGGGGCCCTAGAAGCGGCTTGCTATTAGTCGTTGACGGACGGCCCTTGCAGTTTGACCATTGTGGGCCGCCCTCCTGCCTTGGTGCTGCTGCTGATCATCGTCCTCGTCCTGTTCCTCCTCTTCCTCCTCCTCCTCTTGTGGTGCTGCAAGGCCTGGTGGCATTGGCTGCGTCCTGAGGATTGCCATGTTGTGCAACATGCAGCACACGACTACGAAGTTCGAAACTTGCTCAGGCGAGTACTGCAGGGCTCCTCCGGAATGGTCCAGACAGCGGAATCGTTGTTTCAGCACGCCGATTGTGCGCTCAATAATGTTCCTGGTTGCTTGATGGCTTTCCTGGTACCGCAGCTCAGCAGGGGTGTTTGGCGCACGGAGCGGTGTCATCAGCCAGGTGCTCAATGCGTACCCCTTGTCCCCCAGAAGCCAACCAACTGGCTGATGCGGTGCCTCGAAAATTTCTGCCACAGTACTCTGGCGCAGGATGAAAGCATCGTGGCAGCTGCCCGGATAGTGGGCATTGACAGCGAGAATCACCTGTCTGTGGTCACAGACCAACTGCACATTCAAGGAATGGAACCCCTTTCTGTTCCGGAACTCCTCTGCATTCTCTCGCGGAGCACGCAAAGCCACATGCGTGCAGTCAATGGCGCCCTGCACCATGGGGAAGCCCGCTACCCTCGCAAAGCCCATAGCACGGTCATGCTGCTTGTCTGGGGTCATAGGGAAAGAGATGAAGTCTCGTCTCCTTCTGAAGAGGGCATTGGTGACCTGCCGGATGCAGCGATGCACCGCAAACTGGGAGATATTGGCGAGGTCCCCAACAGCAGCTTGGAATGAGCCAGTGGCGTAGAAGTTCAAAGTCACTGTGACCTTCACTGCCACCGACAGAGACGTCCTGGACCTCAGCTGAGGCTGCAGATCTGGCTGCAGCAGGTGGCAGAGCTCAGTGACCACCTCCTTGCTGAATCGCAGCCTTCGCAAACACAGCTCCTCGGACATATGGATGTAGGAGAGCTGTTCACGATATACCCTGGGAGGGTAAGCTCTCCTGTACATGCGCCTGATGGCCCTCCTCCGTCTGGCCATCATTGCCACTCTCTGTCTGCGTCTCACTATCCTCCGATTGAGCTGGAGCAGGACGACGCCCCCAATCATTGCAGCCCCCATATTCTCTTTGCCAGAAAAGTAATGAGGTACAGCAACTAAAGTAGCAGCAAAGTTAGGATGAACTAGGCCAAACTACCTCACAAAGCGTTGAGTCAATGTAGAAGTCTCTCTCTCTCTCTCTCCGAATCTCTCTCTCTCTCTCAGAACGAGTGGTGCATAAATGTCGACCACAGAAAAAGACAGGAAGAGGCCCCCTTTAAATAGCGCCCCCCCCCAGCCCCACACCGATTGATAACGTTCCAGTCTTCCGGTCGTTGGAAGCGCCAGGCGGTAAGGCAGGGGGCGCCACTCAATTTCCGCTCCGGGGCGCCCCAAGGGCGTTGCACCATGGAATGACGTCACAATCTGCGCGCGCAGGTGGTCGCAGCGGTAAGTTTTAGCGCCGCCGCACAATCTCAAGTTAAGTTCTCGAGCGGCGCAAACAGCGCTGCGCCCGGGCATTAGCGGCTTAACGCCCCATTAGCGCCCTCTTAAGGCGCTAACGGGAGGCGCAACCAACTGAATTTTTCCCCCTAGGAATATTATGTTCAATTCTGGGCACCACACTTAGGAAAAGGAAGAGAGTAGCAAAAGTAAACGTTGGTCCCTTAGAGGCTGAGACAGGAGAAATTATTATGGGGAATAAGGAAATGGCAGAAATGTTAAACAAATATTTTGTATCTGTCTTCACAGTAGAAAACACAAAAAGCATACTATAAATGGTGGGGAACCAAGGGTCTAATGAGGGTGAGGAACTTAACGTAATTAATATAAGTAGAGAAAAAGTACTAGAGAAACTAATGGGACTAAAAGCCAACAAATCCCCTGGACCTGATGGCCTACATCCTAGGGTTCTAAAAGAGATGGCTGCAGAGATAGTGGATGCATTGGTTTTGATCTTCCAAAATTTCCTAGATTCTAGAACGGTCCCAGCGAAAAATGCTGGAATCCATTGTCAAGGAAGTGGTATCAGGGCACTTAGAAAATCATAACATGATTAGGCAGAGTCAACATGGTTTTATGAAAGGGAAATCGTGTTTGACAAATTTATTAGAGTTTTTTGAGGATGTAACTAGCAGGGTAGATAAAGGGAAACCAGTGGATGTAGTATATTTAGATTTCCAAAAGGCATTCAATAAGGTGCTACATAAAAGGTTATTGCACAAGATAAGGGCTCACGGAGTTGGGAGTAATACATAGATACATAGATACATAGAAGATAGGAGCAGGAGTAGGCCATCCGGCCCTTCGAGCCTGCTCCGCCATTTAATGAGATCATGGCTGATCCTCCAATTCAGTATCCCGTCCCCGCCTTCTCTCCGTAACCCTTAACCCCTTTTGCCTGTAGAAATATATCTAATTCCCTCTTAAATATATTTAATGAGCTGGCGTACACTGCCCTCTGTGGCAATGAGTTCCACAGGTTCACCACCCTCTGAGTGAAGAAATTCCCCCTCATTTCTGTCCTAAATGGTTTAGCCCTTATCCTTAAATTATGTCCTCTAGTTCTGTTCTCACCCGCCAAGGGAAACATTCCTTCTGCATCTAGTCTGTCTAGACCTGTCAGAATTTTATACACTTCTATGAGGTCCCCTCTCAATCTTCTAAACTCCAGTGTGTACATCCCTAAACTACATAGTCTCTCCTCATAGGTCAATCCCGCCATTCCTGGTATCAGCCTGGTGAATCGCCGCTGCACCCCCTCCATGGCAAGAACATCTTTCCTCAGATGAGGCGACCAAAACTGTACACAGTACTCGAGGTGTGGTCCCACCAGTGCCCTGTACAGCTGCAGCAAGGTATCCCTGTTCCTGTATTCCAACCCTTTTGCTATGAAGGCCAGCATACCGTTTGCCTTCTTGATCGCCTGTTGCACCTGCATGCTCGCCTTCAGTGACTGGTGTACAAGAACACCCAGGTCTCTCTGTACTTCCCCCTCTCCCAATTTATTGCCATTTAAATAATAATTTGCCCTCCCGTTCCTGCACCCAAGGTGCATAACTTCGCACTTGTCCACATTATAGTGCATCTGCCATTTATCCGCCCAATCACCCAGTCTGTCCAAATCGCTCTGGAGCTTCCTGGTCTCCTCCTCTGAGCCCACCCCCGCTCCTAGTTTAGTGTCGTCTGCAAATTTGGAAATGCTGCATCCGACTCCCTGATCCAGGTCATTAATGTAAATTGTGAACAGCTGGGGACCCAGGACAGATCCCTGTGGTACCCCACTTGTTACTGCCTGCCATTCAGAAAGTGAGCCGTTTATTCCAACTCTCTGTTTTCTATCTGACAGCCAGTTCTCTATCCACGTCAATACTTTCCCCTTTATCCCATGAGCTTCAATTTTCCCTGCTAATCTTTTATGTGGGACCTTATCGAAGGCCTTTTGGAAGTCCAGGTACACCACATCTACTGGCTCTCCCCCATCTATTTTACCAGTTACTCCCTCAAAAAATTCCAATAGATTAGTCAAGCACGATTTACCCTTTGTAAATCCATGTTGACTCTGTCCTATCCTGTCCCCATTTGCTAAGTGCTCCGCTATTTCATCCTTAATGATGGACTCCAGCATTTTGCCCACAACTGATGTAAGGCTTACAGGTCTGTAATTACCTGCTTTTTCCCTACCCCCCTTTTTGAATAGTGGGGTAACGTTAGCTACCCTCCAATCCATGGGCACTGTTCCCGAGTCTAATGAATTCTGAAAAATCATACTTAGTGCATCCGCTATCTCTAGGGCCACCTCCTTCAGCACCCTAGGATGCATGTTATCAGGCCCTGGGGATTTGTCCGCCTTCAATCCCTTTAGCTTCCTTAACACCATATCCTTAGAGATATTGACTTGCGTCAGTTCCTCCTTTGCCAATGTCCCTATTTTTCCCGATATCCCAGGGAGGTTTTTTGTGTCTTCCTTCGTAAAGACTGACCCAAAGTATGCATTTAGTTGGTCTGCCATTTCCTTATTTCCCGTTATATATTCCCCCGTATCTGACTGCAATGGGCCAACTTTGGTTTTCACCAGTCTTTTCCTCTTGATATACTTATAAAAGCTTTTGGAGTTAGTTTTTATATTTTCCGCCAGCTTGCTTTCGTAAGCTATTTTGCCCCTCTTGATTAAGCCCTTTGTCCTCCTTTGCTCTATCTTAAACTGTTCCCAATCTTCCGCTCTGGCGCTTTTTTTGGCTATTTTATACGCCCTATCTTTGGATTTTATGCTGTCTCTAATTTCCCCTGTTATCCACGGTTGAGTCACCTTTTTAGATTTCCTTTTATGCCAGATTGGTATAAACAATTTTTGCAATTTTGTCATTCTATCTTTAAATGCGTGCCATTGTTTATCTACCTCCAGTCCTCCCAGGAACGTTGTCCAATCAGACCTACTCAGTTCCCGTCTAATGGCATCATAATTCCCCTTGTTTAAATTCAGGACCTTAGTATCTGAGTCAATTTCTTCGCTCTCCATTTCGAGTGAGAAATCGATCATGTTATGATCGCTCTGACCCAAGGGTCCCCGTACAACAAGATTACTAATTAGTCCCTTCTCATTGCACAGTACCCAGTCCAATATAGCCTGTTCCCGAGTTGGTTCCTCGACATATTGATCCAGATAACCATCCCTTAAACACTCAAGGAATTCCTCCTCCTCATTATTTTTACTGATTAGGCTATTCCAATCTATATGTAAGTTAAAGTCACCTATGATGACAGCTGTGCTCTTATTGCACGCTTCTCTAATTTCCCTCGTGATGCCCTCCCCAACCTCTATTTTACTATTTGGAGGCCTATATATAACTCCTATTAATGTTTTTCGCCCCTCGCTATTTCTTAGCTCCACCCATATAGATTCTGTATTAACTGAGTTAATATCCTTCCTTTCAATTGCATTTATCCCTTCTTTTACCAGCAATGCTACCCCTCCTCCCTTTCTTTTTTGTCGATCCTTCCTAAATACTGAATACCCCTGTATGTTAAGCTCCCAGCCCTGCTCACCCTGCAACCATGTTTCCGTAATCCCAATTAGATCATAATTATTAACCTCTATTTCCACAGCTAATTCATCTACCTTGTTCCTGATGCTTCTCGCATTAAGGTATAAAACCCTCAGGCTTTTTTTATGCTCACATTTTTTATGAATTAGTTTGGCCCTTTGTTTTTTGTTCCTCACCCTTTTACCATTTATTTCTGTCTGCCTTTCACTTTCCTCTATTTCACTACATAGGTTTCTAGCCCCCTGCCATACTAGTTTAAATGCTCCCGAACTGTTTATCAAAAATTACCCCGAGAACATCAGTTCCATCTTTGCACAGGTGTAGACCGTCCCTTTTGTATAGGTCACACCTACCACAAAACTGGTTCCAATGCCTCAAAAATTTAAAACCCTCCCTCTTACACCACTGCTCAAGCCACGTATTTAGCCTAACTATCCTGTTCTCTGTACTCTTACTAATATAGTAGCATGGTTAGAGGATTGGTTAACGGACAGAAAACAGAGAGTATGGATAAACGGATCTTTTTTCAGGTTGGCAGGGTGTAACTAGTGGAGTGCCGCAAGGATCAGTGCTGTGGCCTCAGCTATTTACAATCTATATTAATGACCTAGATGAAGGGACCGAGTGTAGTGTATCCAAGTTTGCAGATGATACAAAGCTAGGTGGGACAGTAAGCTGTGAGGAGAACACAAAGGGGTAAAAATTCACTTGGTTGCGCCTCCCGTTAGCGCCTTAAGAGGGCGCTAATGGGGCGCAAAGCCGCTAACGCCCGTGCGCAGCGATGTTTGCGCCGCTCGAGAACTTAACTTGAGATTGTGCGGCGGCGCTAAAACTTACCGCTGCGACCACCTGCGCGCGCAGATTGTGACGTCATTCCATGGTGCAACGCCCTTGGGGCGCCCCGTAGCGGAAATTGAGTGGCGCCCCCTGCCTTACCGCCTGGCGCTTCCAACGACCAGAAGACTGGAACGCTATCAATCGCTGTGGGGCTGGGGGGGGCGCTATTTAAAGGGGGCCTCTTCCGGTCTTTTATTGTTGGTGGCATTTTTGAACTACGCATTCTGAGAGAGAGAGGGAGAGACTTCTGGAGAGATTCAATGTTGTGTGAAGGAGTTTTGGGTACTGAGCAGCACTTTGCAGGTTCATTTTGATTTGCCATTCCTTGTATCGATTTAGCAGAGAATGTGGGAGCTGCACTCTGAGCTCCTTGCCTGGTACTCTCCATTGTTCTTTCCAGCACATTTGATGTGCAAGTCTCTCCAGGCCGAGATTCAAGGCAGCAATGAACAGGATGTGGATGGAAAGCAAGATTAACCATCCCCTTTAAGAACTGGCCCGTGCCATTGTGTGTGTGTTCCATTGCTGACTGACATTACATGAGCTTCGCCAGCGCTCCGAGTTAGCGCCTCACTCCTTGGCCTTTGCGCCTTAAGAGAGGTGTGCAGTGCCTGCTTTAGCGCTCCACTCACCTCCCAGGGCGGTAAAAGTGAAGTTTCCTGTCAGTGCCGATAATTAGCGCCAGGCGCTAATATTTGCGTCCGGACGATATTTGCGCCCCAAATGGGGCGCGACCTAATTTCTACCCCAAAGAGTCTGCAAAGGGATATAGATAAACTAAGTAAGTGGGCAGTAAGGTGGCAGATGGAGTATAATGTAGGGAAATGTGAGGTTATTCACTGGTAGGAAGATAGAAAAACAGAATATTTTTTAAATGGTGAGAAGCTTTTAAAAGTTGGTATTCAGAGAGATTTGGGTGTCTTCGTGCAAGAAACACAGGAAGCTAGCATGCAGGTACAGCAAGCAATTAGGAAGGCAAATGGCATGTTGGCCTTTATTGCAAGGGGGTTGGAGTACAAGAGTAAGGAAGTCTTGCTAGAATTGTACAGGGCCTTGGTGAGACCACACCTGGAGTACTGTGCACAGTTTTGGTCTCCTTATCTAAGGAAGGATATACTTGCCTTGGAGGTGGTGCAACAAGGGCTCACTAGATTGATTCCTGGGATGAGAGGGCTGTCCTATGATGAGAGATTGTGTAGAATGGGCCTATACTCTCTGGTGTTTAGAAGAATGAGAGGTGATCTCATTGAAACATATAAGATTCTGAAGGAGATTGACAGGGTAGATGCTGAGAGGTTGTTTCCCCTGGCTGGAGTGTCTTGAACTAGGGGGCATAGTCTCAGGATAAGGGGTAGGCCATTTAAGACCGAGATGAGGAGGAGTTTCTTCACTCAGAGGGTTGTGAATCTTTGGAATTCTCTGCCCCAGAGTCTTTGAGTATATTTAAGGTTGACATAGGTAGATTTTTGGACTCCAGTGGAATCAAAGGATATGGAGGTCAGGCAGGAAAGTGGAGATGATGTAGATCATCAGCCATGATCTTATTGAATGGCGGAGCAGGGTCGAGGGGCCATATGGCCTACTACTGCTCCCATTTCTTATGTTCTTATGAAACATGTCAAGGCCTTAGAGAGGGTGCAGAAGGGATTTACTTGAATGGTACTAGAGATGAGAGCCTTCAATTATGAGAGAGACTGGAGAAGCTGGGGTTGTTCTCTTTAGAGCAGAGAAGGTTAAGAGGAGATTTGATAGAGGTATTCAAAATCATGAATGGTTTTGATAGAGTAAATAAGTCAAAACTGTTTCCAGTGGCAGAAGGGTAGTTAACCAGAAGGCACAGATTTAAGGTAATAGGCAAAAGAACTACAGGCGACATGAGGAAATATTTTTTTTACACAGCGAGTTGTTGTGATCTGGAATGTACTGCCTGAAAAGGTGGTGGAAGCAGATTCAATATTAACAATCAAAAGGGAATTGGATAAATACTTTAAAAGGGGAAAATTTGCTGGGCTTTGGGGAAAGAGCAGGGCAGTACGCCTAATTGGATAGCTCTACCAAAGAGCTGGCACAGGCACGATGGGCCGAATGGCCTCCTTCTGTGCTGTATCACTCTAGGATTCTAACGGAAAATGTTTTAGTAACTTGTGAACAAAGGTCTAAATGACAGGGGTGATTAAATAGAATTAATAGCTTCTTCT
The DNA here is from genome assembly GCA_030390025.1 of Squalus acanthias. Taxonomy (NCBI): domain Eukaryota; kingdom Metazoa; phylum Chordata; class Chondrichthyes; order Squaliformes; family Squalidae; genus Squalus; species Squalus acanthias. The sequence goes on from CM059433.1 coordinate 79,580,548, forward strand.
TGTCCCTTCATTCTTGTTTTGTGTTGTTAAGTAATCTCATCTGTCAGTCCTTTTATGATTTTAATGAACTTTATGAAACAAAACTGCAGTTGGCTATATATATCTGTCAAAATATTAACAAATTGCACGCTCCCAAGTACAGATTTAAATTTTGTATTGAAATTGTAATTGGAGAAACATGCAGGGTGCCGAACTTTGGTTCCATTCCAGGAAAATCAGAGTACATCACTGATCACTGTATGAAACTTAACAAGAAGAGGCTTTTTTTGAATGTGCTCACAGCATTTGAACTTTCTCAGCTGTTTCCTTTTAAAAAAATTTAACTCATCCAATCTGTGTTTCCTTTTAAATTCAGAGATGCATTGGGGCCACATTACAGATTTAACTTGAACAGATTCCCTCTTGTTCATCCCAGAATTCAATCATAATTAACGCAAGCAAGTGGAATAAATAAACACATTTTAAGGTACAAGTATTACAACTAATTTTGAAGGCTGGATTTGCACTCCAACTGTAGTGCTGCTACAAAGTGCTTTTGCATTGCACTGACACTATGGGATATAAATTGGCATGCGTTATGCCTGTTTTTTTGATGTAAAATAGGCACAATGCTGACCAATTTAGCAGTGGGACAGCCTGTGCCCAATCTGCACAGGAGTTCGGCTTACTGCTAAATTTGTCAGACCCATTTTTAGGCAGCAGCCTAAAACAGGCATTAGGTCCCTTGCATATGTTAAATCTTCCATTGAAGAGTCCTGTGTCAGGTTTTCCAGGCACACATACGGCCTAGCAAGCAGCCACCACCAAAAAGGGAAGTAACATTTTTTTTTAACTTTTAATGTGGAGCCAGGAGAAGCTGCTGGCCGCGATCGACCCCCCCTCTCATTGTCCTCTCCCCTCCCCGGACTTACCTGAAGCCTGTTGTCAGCAAGGCAGCATGCCCAAAACAGAATTCATCGATCGGGCAAGCTGCCTGTGGAGGCACGACAGGCATTGGCAGTTCACCTCAAATATGTAGATGAGGACCAAGGACAAATTTCTAGCGACCTCCGGGTCTCCGTCTTCAGACGCAGAGATCATTCCCTGCACCCATTTGCCACTGTAAAAGTGACCTTCTAGGACTATGCTTGTAGTGTAAATCTGGAGTCAGGGCCAATCTAACACCCAAGTGAAGCGGAGTAAGAATCCTTGGAGGACGGACACTACCATTGGAGAATAAACGCAGCCAAATCTATTTTGCTAATTTGTTTCAAGTGGACAATAGACTAGAACTTTTCGTTCGGCCCGACTGCCTGCCTCTCTTCCGCGGCTATGTTCGCGCCCGGGTGGCCCTGGAGATGGAGCACGCGGTGTCACCGGCACACTTGAGGCCTTCCGCGACCAGTGTGCGCTGCGGGGACTGGAGTGCATCATCACCCCGGCCAATCAAATTCTAATTTAATTTGTTAAGTTTTATTTAATGTTTTACTAATTTACAGTCAATTTGGTCAATCACCCCACCAGAAAGAGTAGACTAGAACTTTCAATCAGTAAAGTTCACACGTGAATACCTAATGAGCTCATACTACATTCCTGTGTGTGCTACTTTTACACAGGCACTAATTCATTTCTAACTCATTTCTTAATAAGAAACATTAGTATTGGGTTAAGTAGTCACATATAAGGGCTGATAATGCAGTCCCAGCTGGTGATGCTTGTGCCCCAAGAAGCTGGCATCACTCAATTAACCAAGGTCATTAACATAATTTGTTAGCGTTCACTGCATGAAGCACATGATGTGTTAGGAGTATGTTGAGGTCAGGTGCATGATTTTCTGCATCAGCTGCTATTAAAGGGCCGCTGACTGCCCTTAAAGGTGTACAACATTTCATTCTGCAAAATAGTTGGAGCAGAATGGCCCCATTGAATGACCAGGCTTCGGAGGTCCTGCTGCAAAGGAGGGCTCATTTGGAGGAGAGGGCCATTACTGTGTGCAATTAATTTTTAGGTAGATTTTATCTGGTTATCTGGGTTATATGTTGTTATCTTCATTCCTGCTATCTTCATTCCTCCTTATTTCTGTATAAGAAGGGATTAATTAGTGATAGTTATATATTTAGTTTAAAAGTGAATATAGAGATAGAGACAAGTTGACTGACTGGGCAAGAACATGGCAAATGGAATACAATGTGGGGAAGTGTGAAGTTATCCACTTTGGTAGGAAAAACAAAAAAGCAGAATATTTTCTGAATGGTGAGAGACTGAGAAATGTTTGCACTCTGAGGGACCTGGGTGTTCTGGTACATGAATCACAAAAAGTTAACATGCAGGTACAACAAGCAATTAGGAAAGCAAATGGTATGTTAGCTTTTGTTACAAAGGGATTAGAATATAAGAGTAAAGATGTCTTAATACAATTATACAGGGCATTGGTGAGGCCACACCTGGAGTACTGTGTACAGTTCTGGTCTCCTTACCTAAGGAAAGACATACTTGCCTTAGAGGGAGTGCAGTGAAGGTTCACTAGACTGGTTCCTGGGATGAGGGGATTGCCCTCTGAGGAGAGATTGAGTAGACTAGGCCTATATTCCCTAGAGTTCAGAAGAATGAGAGGTGATCTAATTGAAACATATAAACTTCTTAAGGGGCTTGACAGGGTTAATGCTGGGAAAATGTTTCCCCTGGCTGGGGATTCTAGAACACTGGGTCACAGTCACAGAATAAGGGGTCGGCCATTTAGGACTGAGATGAGGAGAAATTTCTTCACTCAGAGGGTTACGAATCTTTTGAATTCTCTACCCCAGAGAGCTGTGGATGCTCAGTCATTGAATATATTCAAGACAGACAGAGGTCGATAAATTTTTTGGGAATGAAGGGAATTAAGGGATATGGGATTATGCGGGAAATGGAGTTGAGGTAGATCAGCCATGACCTTGTTGAATGGCGGAGCAGGCTCGAAGGGCCAAATGGCCTACGCCAGCTCCTATTTCTTATAGACCTTTTACACCTCTAATAATTGAACGATAGTAATGATATTATTACATTCATCTCTCCAACAACATCTACCCTGTCTGGAGTTTATAGAAAATCATCATGATAAGTAGATCAGTAGACTTTTTACTCAGATAATGTATGGGATGGAGTTAGAAGCAGCTTTTGTTACAAGGCAAAAAGTCCAATCTCAAATTTGCTTTATTGCAGCTGGTTTTGAAAAAGTGCTGTAAAATGGGAAGCATATCCTGAAAGAAAAGCTGGAATTTGGTTTGCTTAAACGGAGGACAGAAGGCAATGGCAATTCATCTCTACTATTTAATGAGTGTCTCTGAAAGTGCACTGCATGACAACTCTCTCACTGCCCCCATCCCTGGTGTGGTGTAGTAGTAGTTTCCAACCCTTTGGAGCAATGCCACAACCAGAAAACAGGCTTAAAATGCCCCGATTAAGGAGTTATTTGATTTAGGGTGGGCACAGCTTCAATTCGAGGTCTTCTCCTTTCCACCATACTCACCTTCAAGTCAACATTCCTGGCATATCTCAAGAAAACAAAGTAGATAATCTGTGGAGGTGCAGGCAAGAGGGTCGCGAGCTCCAGTGCAAAATCAATATTTGGTAATTGATCTCACAATTGATAAAACAGTAAAATCATCAAAACATTATTTCATTCTAGTAGTTATTTTTATATTTATAAAATCACCAAGTCAATTATTATGTTTCCAGTTCCTATGTTCCATTTGAGATTTATAAAATCTGACTATCTTTTGTTTTAAGACCTAAAAGGGCTGACTCCCTGTTTCGGCACGAATCAAGGATTTGGGCACAAGGGTCAGCAAGCCCTGCAAGATTCTCCATCCATTAAATTAAATTAAATTAATGGGTGGAAAATCCTGCAGAACAGTTTTCCATTAGCTGTCCTCTCAACAAACAAAACTTGAAAGCCTCTCATAGCCACATGTCACAATTTTTAAAAAAAATAGTACATCTGTAAGAGCTTCAAAACCATGGCATGTTGTCCACTTTGTATCAGATCTGAGAGTTTGCTGTTTTCCTACTTGGCAGGCTTTCTCTTTGGTGATAAATTTATCTTAGACATGTTTAAATTGTGACACAGGTTTGATAAAACAGAAGAATACAGACCTCTTCATGGATTTTGGAGACAGGCTCTTTTCTACATCTTTGAAAGACATATTATAGGAATCACTGACATATTCATTGTCATCATCATACTCATGTTCCAGCAGAGTTCTTGCCCAGGTTCCCATATCATAAGGCGGCAGCATCCCTCCGAATTCTGAAGGCAGGATTTCCGGGTGTATAAGCTGATGAAGACTGTTTAGATTATTTCCGTGCATAAATATCTAGAAAGATAATGCAGCAATAAGCACATAAACATTGATACTAGGAATAATAAAACAGTAGCACCTTTCAAACTGTTTTTAAAAATTAAAATTAACACTGGTATCCAGCAGAATCCAATGTTTTCCCTAATCTAAATGCTTTTAGATGTATTTGCCATACTTTTTCCACATATGCAAGTTCTGTGCCACACTTGGTGTGGAACAAGAGAAAGATGGCTACTAATTTCCTGTTGGTTTCTTCTGACTAGGGGGAGGAGCTGGGGAATTTACAAGCAACGGCCAATCTACGAAGAACAATTACCCCCTTAAATGACTTTAAGATGTGCGTGGCCTCCAGTGGATCTCAGAGTATGTCTATTTACAATGATTACACCTTTTTGCCTTAAAGGGGCAGTTTAAGTTACACAAAGTTCCTTAGCAGCAGAACAATATGTTGTACATTACATGGTATAATGCAGCTGTCCTTACAGAACATGGGAGAATGTCTACTTTTCTTATATTATCAGTGAATTCTTCTGCTCTTCAGGTTCCAAGATAGAATTGTTTTTCTAATTTCCAAAAAACCCTCAAGCATTCTTAGGCAGGTCTATCGTGGGCAGTTGCAAAGTTCTCTCTGCTTAGCCTTAGCCCGAACCATAGGAGAGCATAGAGGAGAATCCAGCTTAAATCTCAGCATCTCATTACGAATTTAAAATGAGAGTGCCAACTAAAATAGATCCAATTGAAAGTATGCTTATATCTAACTTGGATTCTTGGAAGAACACAGCAGACAGGATTACCTGATAAAGGTGCCTAACCCCTACTGAATGAGTTTCAATGCTCCTAGTACTAGATTTGTGAACAGCTGATAAAAAAACATATTTATCGCAACACAAACGTGGGAATGAGCTAGCATTCAGTAATGCAACATTTCAACTTAAAGCCATGCTTTCATAAAGGAAATATTAAAAAGGATGATTTTCCAACATTGCTTTTCCCATGAGGAGCCCTGCCTGCTGAGTGTGTATTGTAAATTTGGGCATGCATTGTAATGTGTGCAGAACACACCAGAATTCCCAATATGTGCAGTCAGTGGACAAGGCTCCCTATCGAGACTGCAAAGTCATAAAATCACCCTTAACAGAGAAGTAATCAGTTAAACGAACACCATCCTCGTTACAACTTGTTTGGCAAAGCTTTTTTTGTTTGCTTACGTGACACAATGAAGCCAATCTGATGAAAATTCATTGTTGTGTCTCGTGCACACAACAAGGTAAATTAACTGATCCTGTACTCCCAGCAGAGAGCTGCACTTGAATAAAGTACAGGTTGGAAAAACTCCATAAAGACAGTCCTCTTTAAAGATGATCATTGCACCATTGCTCTGAATAACCCGTTATGCTTTAATGAACAGAGGAAATTGCTCATTTTCAGGTTTACAGCTTAGATACTGTCAATACAGAATACTGATAACAAATTGTACGTGGTTTTGTATCCTTTAAACATAAATATATTTGACTCACCCTTTTTCTGGTCTTCTCTTTCAGGAAGGGCCTAATGACAGTATAAAGAGCATGAATGTACCAAGGCTGATTCACAAAATGAATTCCTCCAAAACGAGAGGGAAAGCTGTCCTGTAATGAGAGGAATAAACTTAGGAAGGAGTGAATCTTTCAACGGTTACAAATGTATATTTAACTCCAATGGATTTAATTGTTTTCCCCCTTCACACTATATGCAAGCAACATATGGAGGCTCTTGCAGGGATCACTTAATTACAAAAATTGCATAGCTGTTGAATTCAAAATAGAGCACTTTTTCAACTAACAATTAATTTGTCTCTCCATCAGGAACTGCAGCCCTAAATGCCTCTTCAACAAAATATTCAAAATGAAGCCTGCTTTTTCTCATTAATTGCAAAACACAAGAACCTATGGTTTTGTAATGGGACTCCAGCAAAAATGGAACTGTTAGCTGTAATGAGAAATATCATCCAATCACAATGTATCTCAAACAATGCTCCTTTAACACTTCTCAAGTACCTAACGAGCCATTTATGTCTAAATCTCACAAACTGGAGTGTGCAATTGTCGGAACGAATGGCTGATTGCCAGCAGAAAAAAGCATATTTTAACAACAAAGCTTTGCTGGATGTTATAATGAAATATCAGGTTAACGTATTTGGAGGGCAAGGAAGGGTCAGAAATAAATAGAAACTGCAGTAATAAATGCAGTTTGCAGGATTAAACAATCCTGAGAGGAAAGGAGAGAAAAATTGCATCAAGGAAAGGCCTGAATATTACTGTAAGTCAGTAGCACAGGAAAATAAGTACCCAAAAATGTTTTCTGGCAGAGAAATGTTAACAAGGATGTGGCAAGTAAGATAATTATAGCTTAGATATTAGCAGCAAACACTTAACACATGTGTATGACAATCTCTGCATGTTATTATAGCACAGGCATTAACCCATTTAAAATAAATGAGTTAACATTTGCTAGCGGACAGATGTTGTATTTGTCCATTAATGTTAGGAACAGTCATTTCTAGGTGTACAGGTTATAATAGCCGGATTACACAAACATTATTAAACATGTCATCATGGGAGAATGTAGTGCAAGAAGGAATTCCCATGGTCCTCATCATCTTTCTGTCTCAATTCCTATTGTTCCTCTTCTTAAAAGCAAAACTGGCACGTAACAAATGGTGTACTTTGCAACAGACGATAGAACGCACACAGGAGAAATCTCTTAACACCATTTGAGAAAGCTACAATTGATTTGCTTAGCAGAGAAAGTGTGGAAGGCACAGAATCATTGGAGGTTCGAGGAGAGTGTAGAATTAGTGACATTGCCATATCATTCGGATGTTCTATGGCCCAGAATTTCCTCAACATTGCTCCCATTCTACCGTTGTAACTTTGCCTGAAGTGTGGTGGAAATAGGGCTTCTAACCAAGTTACAGCAGTGGAGTGAGAGGAGCTCCATGGAAATTCCTGGTCTATAATTCCAATGAGTTGTCCACATAGAGTGATTGTGCAGTGCAGAAGTGCATAATAGAGCATGTTATGTCAATGCAGCTCCCTTGTAGAGAACTGTGCTTATTTATTCCATGATCGGACTGAAAGATGTTTCTTGCTCACAGTTGCGCTCCCGCTGATTCTGTGGTTGGCTTACTCTGCTGCATTCCATAGGGTTGGCTCATTTAAATTAGTTGCCTCAGCTCCCTGCGCATTTTTGTACATGCCATGGGAGCGCCGAGTCATCTAGGCTGTGGATAATCTAAACTGCAGCAGCTCTCAAAGGGCTGCTGCCGCTAAAGGGGTGCAGCACTGTTTTCTTTGGAGGCCGAGGGTTGTGCAAAGAAGATAGCAGGGAATGCGGCAGGAAGTGTCTCCTTCCCTGGGGACAGCCTGGAGCTTCTACTGGAGGAGGTGGCACTCAGAAAAGTGGCCATTTTGTGGCAGGTGGGAACCCCTATTGACAAAGCTACTTTGGAGCAGGCATGGTAAAAGGTGGCAAAAGAATAAGTGCAGTCTCCCACATCCACAGCTCCTTGCAGCAAATGCACACAACAAATCTCAGGACTAAGGAAAAGTACCAAGGCAGGTTTAAATAAAAGGAAAGGAGTGCTTGTACTATGCTTTCCCAAGCATTCAGACTACAGCATGGTGCCACATCAGTGATACAGCCTGCAAAGCACTTTACATCGAACACCCGCTCTTCCAACAGGCCCAAGTAGTTGTACCTGGGTTGTATCATTTATGTCCTGGGATACCTTCAGTCGGACACCAGATGCCTAAACTGCAAGCACACCTGCCTTTACTCCCTCTGTTGGAATTCCTCTTCTTCTCCAAACCCGGGACAGCCGCGTTCTGAGAAAGTCTTACACCCAAAACATTAACCTGTCTTTTCTCTTTACCGATACTAACTAACCTGTTGTGCATTTCTAGCATTTTTGGATTTTATTTCAGATTTCCAGCACTTGTAGTGTTTTTTTTTTAATTAAAATAATGATGCAATTGATATTAACGCTGTCCACTGTCAGTTAATACCAAACGGTTGGAATTTCGCAATGGGCAGGAAGGTAGAATTACCAACTCACCTCCTGATGTTCAAGATTTCAAATATTATTGAACACTATTGTGTTCTCATTTATAAAATGGCTCCTACAGGTCTTGGCTAATGTGCAATCGCGAGGCCCCGCGCAGGCCACTCCCCAGTTGCTGCCGCTGGAAGAACTACCGCACATGCTCGGCCGCTGCAGCAAAGTTAAAGGAACCGCGCATGAAAAAAAGATGAGCGGGAACATTGGTCTTGACTCCGATTCTGCGTGGGTAGATATACGACTATAATTTCCATGCATTTTTCTTCTCTCAAGTTTTCTCACAGGCCCTCCTCTCCTGAATGCTTTGGTTGCCTTGCTGGGGTACAATTTCATGAGTGGCAGGTCATCCAAGTAGCAATTATTCGTGTGTAAGCCTGCGCGAAACTTAACATTGGAAAAGCCGGTCTCAGGCTGCTCTTTTGGTGCAATCAAGAAACAAACGAAAACTGTAACTTAACAAAAATACATCAAATGAAACTTAACAAATTAAATTAAAATTTGCTTTCCGGGGATGATGAAGCACTCCAGTCCCTGCGGTGCCCACCGGTCACGGAAGGCCTCGAGCGTGCCGGCAGACACCGCGTGCTCCATCTCCAGGGCCACCCGGGCGCGAACGTGGCCGCGGAAGAGAGGCAGGCAGTCGGGCCGAATGACCCTCTCCAGTCTCGGGCTGTGTGGGACATGGCAGAGAGCTGCGCAGCTTAGAGGGAACACTGGTTCAGAGGGGCAATTTGACTGCCCAAGGAACGTGCCACTGAGCTCAAAGAATTTTCCAGAGTCAGCCTATTTTAAAAATTTTTGCGGTTTTCTGGTAGAATTCCCATCTGTGCTGGAGAAGCCACCTCCTGGGGGGGGCGAGAGGGGGGTTGGCAATGGCTGCTGCAACCCTCAGAGATCCAGGGATCTCCAACAGCAGAGCTGGGCTGGGTGCCTATGGACCAGGATAGGCGGTGTCCATTTTTAATTCTAAATGTTGAATATCCCATGGGGAAAGGAGTGCATTGATCACTGTGATCGAATCACTCCTTTAGGGAGGGAGGAATTTAAAATTTAAGGGTCCTTCCACTGGCCCTTAACAACACTTGGATGGCAGTAACATGATAGCATTATTGATGTGCAGTGTTAGCATCACTTCTGACAGAATATCCCGGAGGTGGTGGCGATCAGCTGGGAAACCATGGAACAATTCCCGGCCTGATTTTTCATCCTTTCTCAAGTTACTGAAAATCCTCCGAGCTATCAGAAGAGTTGCAGGTTTTAAGCGTTAACATTAGCTGGAGTCTTTGTGAACAGTCTGCTCCATGCACTCCATTTCACCTCTCCAAACGTCTGGAAATGTTGGGCAACATCTATAAGGTTAAAAGTTGGTTTTCTCTTTGGGACTTACTGTAATAGTAGTAGTAATTATGGGCACTGCATGAATGCCAGCTGTGGAACATTCAGCTTTTATTTCATTGCATATCCAAAATGGAGTAAAATAAAAAGAGAAATGTCAGTCAACAAAATTGGTCTTATCAAGAATTCATTATTATACTGCTGATAATGGATTCAAATCCTCTCATGTAAAGCTTTATTTATATAAAGATACCTGTAAATCACAGTGGAGTCATTTAAAATAAGTAAAACTAAGTAAAATGTATTAGCTAGTTGACAGTTAGACAGCAGAAAATACCTTATCATAGTACCCATATGTGTCTTTTAAACAGGATGGCACATCAGTTTTTATATTAATCCATTCAGAGGTATTTTCTGAGACCATTGTAAAGTTTCGCAATTATCGCGATTCGAAATAACAAGCTAGAAGCAGATTCGTTTGATCAGTTTATTTAAACGAAATGCTGTCATGATTAAACAGGACACAGAAGCCTGTAAAATGGCCACCGCGCATCGTGGCAGAAGCTTCCAGAATTACAGTGGGCAGACAAGATGGCGTTCGAATAAACATTTCAATATAAGACGGGATCATACTCGATAAACACTGATAAAGACAGGATGCAACCTGTTTGCATTTGTGACAATAGCAAAAGATATAAGTGCTGGAATCGTTTTCCATGCACAAGTAAGGACCATTGTACTGGGCAATCGAAGGCCCATCCAGACACATCAATACACAAATACCCCCACGGCTCTACAATGAGAGAGCCATTCTCGGGTGATTAAACAAGCATTCAGGGGCCCCCTAAAACCAGTCAGGGAGACGATTCATACGATCCTGGCTGGGCCAACAATGGGGAGAACATTAACGGGTAGTTGGCCAGTCTCAGGTGCTACCGAAACCCGTTAAAGACAAGAATCACCCCATGCTGGGAGTTTTGAGCGCCAATATTTCACAAAGGACAAACATTAAGATTTGGGCGGGAGATAAGGGAACACAGCACTATAACTATAGTGAACAAATGTCCATCGGTCTCTTATTCTCTTGATTCGGCGCCTTATTCTCTTATCTCGCTGCTGACTGCGAAGGGTTTTCGGTGTTCTCTCTGGACTCTGTTGACTATGTTGGGTGGAGCTCAAACGGAACGAGCCACCTCAACGAGGGCCAGTGACCGGGTGCACCATCCCGAGAGTCGGCAAACGGTGTCTGGACCCGAAGGCCCGAAGAGACGAGACGAGAAGAAGAGGAGAAGAATCCACGTGCCGCCGCGGTCAGTAAACCCCGACCGCGCCCGAAAATATACGACCCATTTCTTGAACTCTACAGGTTACTGCACGAACTGGCCAAAGACTCTTTTTCGAATTCTACTGGCAACCGGTGTCGGACACAGGAAGACTCTTCTTGGAACCGTGTCCGAGTTCTGTCGAGTTCTTCATGACAACGGGGAGCCCAGCCTGCTTGCCGCAGCAGCGAAGATAAACAAGTGGGGTACAGAGACCCCTCCAAACACGTGACAGTCAGGCGCTGCAGCGAAACGAGCCGAGTGCCTCACTTTAAAATTCTCCGAAGTATCACGAGTGGTGAGCATGTTTCCCGATCCTACAAATCTAGATGTAGTGTAGGTATTGATAAGGGAGGGTGGTTTTATTAAGGATAAAGTATAATGTGTTCCCCTTTTTACGATGTGCCGTGCGTTCCTCATTACCATAGACCAAGCTTTATGAATGTATGTATACTTGTACTCTCGTTAATTTGCACCTATGACATGTACTTCATGATTTTGGACGCTATGCAATAAAGATTTCCATTTCGTACTATTCAACCGGGTCTATTTGAGTTTTTCTCTGCATTACTGCTCTCGCACCTAAGTCCAGTGTTAGAACCGTAAGGGCGAGTGGGTCAAACTACTCACAGGTGTTTATTGCAACAAGGCTGGCCGGAGACCAGAGCAAGCAATAGTATTAGGCAACGAAGGCCTAACCCCGCACCAGCACCGTCTGCGATACAAGCATGCCAAAACCCCTTACAGAAAATGGCGACCACGGCAGGACATTGGCAGCGAGAGAGTAATGTTTTAGACCCTGGTGTGAATAGGCGAAATGTGATGGATGAGAGGGTAGCCGACTATGTGTTTGGGAAGGTTAACTTAACCAAAAGGTGGATAAGTGACCTACTGATGGATAAGCGTCCGCTAGACGCCGCCGTCAAATGGACAGGCAGTAAAGAGCATAAGAAGTCGGTAGAGAAAGCGGTCTGGCTGATGTGCTACAAGAAGCAAGTCCAACTTTCGGACCAGGTCATTGTAGCACAGGCAGCTCAGATCAGGGATTTGGAAGTTGAGATGGAGGAAAAGATCACGGGAGGACAGAAACTCATTGCATCCTTGAATGCGTTACATCAGGAATGCCAGATAGTAGCCAACCACCATGAGGCTAAAATTGATTACCTAGAGTGTCAGGTCACGGAAGCGAAATTAAACGAGGGTAGGATTAGAGAGCGGTGTGCCCGCCTAGCTAACCAGATAAAAGCCCTGGAAGAAAGCTTGAAGGGAGTTAGGGCGGCATATAAGATGGCCCTCGAGGATAGGCATGAGGGAGCCGACCACAGTGTTTGCCAGAAGGAGATAGGGAACCTAAGAGAGGCCCTGAATAAGGCAAACGGCTTGGTGTGCCTCATCAGCCCGTCAGCAAACCAGCCACAGGTGGGTAGGGAATTCCCAAAATCCCTACCAGACAAAGCAGAGGAGGTATTTGAAACTGTGCCCTCCGCGCCACCCAGCTATTCGGCAACCTGGGTAAGGGAGGAAGTGGTGGAAATAGAGAAGGAGGTCCCCGAGGTAGGACAACCCCTGGAGGTAGAGTCGAGCCCGGGACCGATGTGTCCGCTCCGAGGTCACAAGAGAGGCCCGAACGCAGCCAATGGGGATGACGGGGATGTCCTGAACCAGCTTGTATTGCCTCACAGCTCACACCAGCTGAGAGCAATGATTAGCCATGTACGGAAACTGTCTGAATCAGACGACCCTTCCGTACACTTTAGGGAGGTAGAACAGACCGCAGCAATTAATGGCTGCGACGTTGTGGAAAAGAGCAAAATGTTGCTGTTCTCGTTAGATAGCTCGATCCTTCAGTGTCTCTCAGACGAGAGCAAGAAGGGAAATAAAACCTATGAGGAGTTACGGGACAAGGTCCTAGAAGTGTTAGGGGCGGATGACGAAGGTCCGTTCGTCAGATTGAGTCAAACCATACAGATGGAGGGAGAACCCCCGAAGGTTTTCGCCGACAGGCTGTGGCCAGTATACCAACGTAGCTGCCCAGGTGCGCCAGGGCGCGATTACCTTAATGGTGCCGGTTTAACTCATTGGCTCAGGTGTTTAGTAGCCAACAGTTTGCCAGCCGTCAGGGAGCAGGCCAAAGCGTGGTTTGATCCCACTAACCCCGCCACAACAGAGGAGTCTGTCCTAAATCGACTCACCATAGGGTATCGTAACACTAGGAGCACGGGAGCGCGTCCCCTTAAGGGAAAGGTGCATGAGGCACGGCCCGCAGCCCCAGCTCAAAAGGAGTGGCATCAGGAGGGAAACCGCGCCCCACAAACCAGTGGTGCTTGTTACGGGTGCAGGAAGACAGGTCACTGGCGTAAGAACTGTAGGAACCCCTGGAAGGACCCCAGGGATAAAAATCCCGCAGCCCGAACCCAAGCGCCTATCTCTGAGAGAGGAGCTGGTGTGCCTATCCATCCCGATGCGATAGAATCAATGTTGGGAGCTATGCGGTCCCTTATGATTTCGCAAGGAAGGGTGGCAGTTGCTACCGGCCTCACAGATGCTGCAACCCCGCCCACCAGTACCCAATGACTAGAGCCCGCGCAGCCCGTTTACCTGTGTCCGCTCAGCTATGATGCATGGAAAAGATCCCTGGTTGAGATGGAGGTAGAGAAGCAGAAGGGTAGTTATTTGTTGGACACGGGAGCTTCATGCACCGTGATTCATACGGATAGCCCCTTTGACTCACCACTGTCTACCAAGGTCCCATACACATTAGCGGGGTTCACGGGAAAAGAGCAGGCTGGCGCGTTCTCCATTCCGCTCTCCATTCATTTAGGGGCACTCCACACCACATGGAAGTGCATACTGATGAAATGGCAAGAGGGGGGTGGCAGAGTTATCCTTGGATCGGATCTCCTATCGGAACACGGGATCCTCGTGGACCTTAGGAATCATTGTCTCTGGGGAGCCAAGGGTGGGAAAGGCAAGGTAGTTGTAATCCCAGGGAAGGAAGGTAAAGGGGCCCTGTGTACCATGAAGCCATCCGGAGGTTACGACCTCGGGCTTATGGTCGCGGATGTCCCAACGGACATGCAAGCGTACGTGTCAGATAATATGCACGCGTTTGCAACCCACAAGCACGATTGTGGGAGGGTTACCGGGTTTGAGGTCAGCGTAGACGGGGACCCCATGACCTGGCCCCAAAAGCAGTATAACTTCCCCAAAGAAGCAGAACCCGATATGGAGACAGCAATGTCCTCATTGGTGCAGCAGGGCGTGTTGAGGCCGATAGCCACACACGTGAACTCCCCATTATGGCCGGTTAGGAAGCCGGATAATTCGTGGAGGGCCACGGTGGACTACAGAGTCCTTAACAGTAACATCCCCGCCTGCGCGCCCACAGTAGCAGCAGTTGCTGACCTAATAGGGAGTATCCCAGCGTCCGCGACCATGTTCACGGTGCTGGATATCTCGAACGGTTTTTGGTCCATCCCGCTGCGGCGAGAGGACCAGTACAAGTTTGCCTTTACTTTCAAAGGACAACAGTACACATGGAACTGTTTGCCACAGGGTTTCCACAACAGCCCCAGTATTTTCCATCAGTGTATGGCAGGAAGTTTAAAGGAGTTTAGTCAGCCCAATCAGATAGTGCAGTACGTGGATGATTTGCTCCTGTTCACGGACTCAAGGGAGGAGCATGGACCACTGCTAGCCGAGTTATTGGAGCTGCTAGCGAGAAAGGGTTTTAAAGTGAACCCTAAGAAAGCACGTATCGGTCAGCAGGAAGTAAAATTCCTAGGTCTGACCATTCGCGCTGGGGAAAGAGCCATAGATAAGGCTAGGAGGGAGTCGGTGCAGGAGTTACCGATTCCCAACACCATAACGGGTGTGAGGTCCTTTCTGGGACTGACCGGTTACTGTAGAGACTTCATCGAGGACTATGCGGCCACAGCAGCTCCACTGCTCCGACTCCTCCATAAGGGAGTGGAGTGGTCTTGGGACGAGGGTTGTCAGGCAGCATTCGAGAAGTTAAAAAGGGATCTGCAGACCGCGCCAGCTTTAGGGGCCATAGATGGGGGGGAGGAGTTTTTCCTGGAGGTAGCTGCCAGTGGGGACAGCTTGAGCGCCGTGCTGCTCCAAGAGCGTCACGGCAAGCTGAGGCCGGTTGTCTATTCGTCCAGGGTATTAACGGATGTGGAGAGGAGTTTCTCCAATTGCGAAAGGCATCTTTTAGCCATGCATTGGGCTGTGAAAAGATCAGCAATCTTCACAGGGCTCTCTCCTATCACTCTCCTCACCCATCACACACCAACTAAGATGCTTCTAGATGGGAGGATTAAGGATGGGACCGTAAGCAGCGCTCGCATTGCGCGCTGGACCCTTTTCCTTTCCCAGATGGATCTTAGAGTTAAAGGTCTTTGCGAGCCCAGGCTTGCGGCCAACTTGGTATACCCCGGAACAGCCCACCGGTGTTCGGTGGAAATGGGTGTGGGAGGTCAACATAGGTTTACGGGCCGGGATACATCCCACAGGTCGCGAGATTTATGTTGATGGTTCCAGCACAGTGTCCGCTGGCGAACGACTCACAGGGTGTGGAGTTTATGACCCTGCGGCAAACCTTGCCCTGGCAATTAAACTCCCCAGCACCATGAGCGCGCAGCAGGCTGAGCTGTCTGCGGTGGCGTACGTCGTTACCCACCCAGAAATTTTCCCAACCCCATACACGATTTGTTCGGACAGTATGTTTACGTGCAATTCGTGTACGGAATACCTGGCCATTTGGTCCCGCCGTGGTTACACCTCCGCGGACGGGCGACCTTTAACGGTGAAGCCCTTGCTGGAAAAGATCCTAGCAGCAGTAGGGGAGTAAGGGGAGGGCAACCAGCAGGCGGATGCGCTCGCCAGGGAGGGTGCCCGTAATGGCATTTTCTGGGACCCCTATGGACCCGGACCCGTGGCAGCGATCCAAGGCAGGGAAGGGAATCCTGGGAATACCAGGGTAGCACTGCCCCTAGACCTTAAGACCGTCCAGAACCAGGATCCCGCCCTAAAAGCAGTTCTCAGAACCATTACTGAGGGCAAGCAGGTAGAGGGCCCGTACAGTACGGCAACCCTCTCCGTTAAAGAAGGCATGCTGTTCCGCGAGGAACAGTGGGTTGTGCCGCAGCAGCACAGGAGGGAATTCCTCCAGTTGGCTCATGAGGGGCCGGGGGCAGGGCACCCCGGGCCCGAGGTTACCTGACAACGGGTAGAGCAGGCAGGATGGTGGCCGGGACTCAGGGAGCAGGTCCGCGAGTTCTGTGCAAATTGTCTTGTGTGCGCTGCAAACAACCCAGACCCCCAGAAAAGGAAAGTGCACATGGGGCACATCAGGAGGGTGGAGGGCCCATGGCAGTCGATACAGATCGATTACATAGGGCCCCTGCCCACCACCCAGGGAGGCTACAAATACTGCCTCGTCTTGGTGGATGTGTTTTCCAAATGGGTAGAAGCCTTCCCTTGTAGAACAGCTATGGCGCTGGGTACTGCCAAGATCTTGGTCCGGGAAGTGTTCTCGCGGTGGGGACTCCCCCGTTTCGTGGAGTCAGACCAAGGGAGTCATTTCACCGGCCAGGTGATGCAGAACACCATCATGCTTTTGGGCATTGAAGGGAAGTGGCACGTAGCGCACAATCCCCAGTCATCAGGGATTGTTGAACGCATGAACCGGACCCTAAAGGAGAAGCTGAGGAAAGAGACTATGAACTCACCCCAAAAATGGGCAGAGGTTCTGCCTCTAGTCCTCATGGGAATCCGGGCCAGCCAGTCGAAGAGTACGGGGTATTCCCCATACGAGGTGATGACTGGGAGGATCATGCGAACCCCCACCCATGTACTAGCCCCGGTGCTCACTGAGGATCAGCTCCAAGAGGTGAAAAGGGACAAGTTTGTCCAGACCCTCTTGGAGCGCCTGAAGCAGGTTTACGAGCAGGCGGCTGGGAACATGGGAAGACAGCATCAGGGCAATCGCCTGTTGCTGGAACCCCGCAAGAAGCAGGAGTGGGAAGTAGGAGATCAGGTCATGGTTAGGAACTATGCCAGAGTAGGGAGTTTGGAACCACTGTATATGGGGCCCTACAGTATTGTAGATAAAGCAAGTCCCATGGTGTACGCCGTAAAGGTACCTCGGCGCACGAAATGGTTCCACATTAACCAGTGCAAGTTGTATAAGCCGGGTGCACAGGGGCCAACCACAGGGGCCAGACCTGCGAGTGGGGACTCGCAGCCACGGGTAGGACCGCAGGGCACATAGACCGGTAAAGCAGCCTGCTTGAGGGGAGAGGACATTCTAGAAAAGTGTAGGATCTTTTCTTGGTGTTGGGATTCAGATGAGGAAGAGCTCGAGGAGCTCGACCAAGGTAGTGACCCGATCGGAGAGGTGCTGGGGTCGGAGGACGAAAGTCTCGTCCTCGACTCAAGCTCAGGGGAGATAGGGGCTGTGAGTGGAGATCCACACAGGGTGGAATCAGAAACTGTAGATCCCGAGCCCAGGGGGGCGGAGCTAGGGGAGACGGAGCCAGCGGCTGTGGTAGGACCACAGGTCGTGACGGTGGAAGTCTCGGTACCCGGTCCGTCGGCCCTGGAAGTCTTGCCCTTGGGGGAGGTAGGGATTGCGAGTGGAGGACCACATACTGGGCCAAGTAGGGTGGAGCCAGAAACTGCAAATCTCGAGTTCAGGGGGGCGGAGCCAGGGGAGACGGAGCCAGCGGCTGTGGTGGGACCACAGGCCGCGACGGTGGAAATCTTGGTTCCTGGTCCATCGGCCCTGGAAATCTTGCCCAAAGTAGCCCTCCGTAGGTCAAGTCGGACACCCCAGCCCAGGAAGTCGTGGTCAAATCCCCCATGCACCCCCAGATGTAAGTTCAAGGTCAAGGCAGCCCAGGGACATCCCAGTCCCAGCGCAGCGGCGACAGGCTGCGGCAGATCAAAGGAAGGGGTCAGTGCCCTCCCACCACTGGGAAAAGCTCGTGGCAGCCTTCGCAGAATTTAGGTAGGCCGCCCTGGGAACGGGCAGCGCTGTACAGTTTAAGTTTATAAGTTTAAGTTTAAGTTTGTAAGTTTGGCAAGTTTGTAGTTTAATTTTAAAGTAAATGGTAAAATGATGGGAGTTTTAGTGATAGGAATAGTTGAAGTCTATCCAGCATACATGTCCTTTTACGTGAGACGAGGTCAAGGGACCCGCTCACCCTTCACAAAAGCCAGAGACTCTTGGGAGGCTGGCTACATCATTTTATCTGATCACAGGAACCAGGAAAGATGGAAAGGATTCTGATGGTGCTCGCAACGATCGGATATGGATTGGCCTATCGGGGCCTCACCAAGGATGTTGTTGTGTTTGGTTGCTCCGGGGACACGGGCCTCATCGCGACGGATGGGACCGGGGAGCGAAAGGCTGAGGAGACCGCCACTTATTTCCACAAGGGAAGGTGGCCGGGATGGCTGGGAACGAATTCGACGGAATACTCCAGTGCATCGGGATTTGCCTACAAAGACACTTCTTTACTGTGCCCCAGAGTGAGGATCATTGCACCCAGAATCAGTGTCACCGTCGGCAAAAGGATTTGTTTGAGATGCAATGGGAAGGTCCCATTGAGCCGATGGTGGTGGTTACGGAAATTAAGCAAGGCTATGAGAAATTCCTCGGTCGAGTGGGAGCGATTGGGTAACAATACCCATCGGACAATTACGGGGACTAACGGACAATTGAAAGTCTGTTGGGACAAATGGTGGGAACCGGATGAGGGAATATATGTTTGTATGTGGGGATCGAAGTACGTTTGCCCCAAGGGTATATACATATTTTTCGTACACCAGTGGCAGGATAACGGGAAAGGGATGAGGTGGGATGTCAGCACAAAGGGGTGCGGAGCTCCATTCTCCCCGATCCCGGTAAACGCCACTGAACTCATCACGCGCCCACGCAAGGCTCCGCCCACGATTCCGGTGGTTTTGGCTCAAAAGGAAGGGTGCCCTAAAACCACTAAGGGGCCCGGGAATGGTTTGGTACTGGTCCCAACAGACCAGATACTATTTCAGGGGGTACATTACGCGGTGGCCTCGGTGATTCTAAATCTCACCGAGGTGCGTTTACCAGAGTGGTGTCCCAAAGAAACGGAACAATTGTACCAGGTCCTGTTGACAAACATGTTCAGACAATTCTACGAGTTTGATTTTGCAGAGATTGACAAAACAAGCTTGTACACCACACCACACGAAGTTTTGGGTCAGGTGGGGAGACAAAGAAGGGGTATTGTGAACGATATGTTCACCGCCTTTAATACAGGAACATCTGTGGTCAACGCTCTAGACAACGTGGAGCTGCAGACCCAGATCAATGGTTTAAAAACACAATTAAAAAGCATCCTCACAAGCGAAAACAAGGTAGTAGGGTCTGAGTTACATGAGGACCAGGCCATGACGCTACACTTAAAAGAAATTATAGCAGAGCTGGAGAAGCATGCGAGGATGGTAAATGCCCTGATCAGGGAAGATCGGAATGCATCCGATCAAGCTGCGCAGAACGAGGTGTGCGTACTATACGGGGCGTGGTTACTGGGCGAGGGCCACAGTAATTTGGAGGATTTAAAACAAGGTTTGGTCCCGTCCTGGATAAGTAACAAACACCTGCAGGTGCTCCACCCTTTTCAGAACGCATTAAGCCCGTGCCAGCTCAGGCTAGCCTCAGAGGCATACCCAGTCCCCATGGACTGCGGACGGTCAAATCATACCATCATGGGTATAGTATTACGTATGCCGGTCTTGGGCGACACAGCAAAGCTCGCCCCGGTGTATCGGGTAGAGAACATTGGTGTCATTCAGGGGGGAGCCCACATTCGCTACGCAGCGGTCCCACCTTACGTCATCCACTGGGAGCAAACGATGACAGGTACCGACCTATCGGGTTGTCGTGGCCGGGGAGCACACATAATCCTGTGTCCCCAGCACTTGAATGCCTTTTTAACACCACAATGCGGGTTCAGAACGGCTGGCGCGAAGCTCATGAATTGCACCATGGAGGCAATGACACAAGATCATGTGCCTCCGCAGGTGGCATACATAGGGGGTGGAACGTATTGCGTTACCACTGCAGCGCAACACTACCAGCATGGAAACCACAGCCGGTTTCCGGTGAGTGACAGCAGTTTCTGTTTTAAACCCAGGGCTGAAGTTCAAGTGGCACAGCAGCGAATTGTCCCGATCCCTGAACCATCCACTGTTCACCTTACAGTAAAAGAGAATTTCACCGACTTGCAGCGATTCGTCGCGCATTTCGGATACATCATTCCCCCTCTCCCTGAACACCTCACCAAGCTTTTGAAAGCCGTCGCGGTATCACAAAAACATTTTTACACCCTGGAACAAAAGACTGTAGAAATAGGGACAGAAATTTTGGACATAGTAATCCCACCGTGGTGGGATCTGTTCACCAATATTGAAGTTCCGTCATGGATCAGGATAGCCTCCCACATTTTGGTTGTGTGCCAAGTTATAATTGTAGTGTACCTATTGGTCGTACACTGCAAGAGAGGCAAACGCCTCACAAAGCAGGAGAACACAGGGGAGTGGAGAGAACATTACGTGCGCGTGAACGAAGAAAGTACCGCATAAACGGCCAGGATGACACCGCTCCATTTTACCATGTGTGTTTTGTAATTGATTGTTTAGTTATGTAGATGTGTAACTAAGTTTGGAACTTTGTATTTTAAAGGAGTTGTTTTGATTATTTTTTTCCTTGTATAATAAAAGATGCACATACAGGTGGTGCGAGAGGCATCGGCCTGTTGCACTTGGAAGGCATATACGCAGTGTAAGTTTAAAGGCAATACTGCCTACGGTTGGTCCAAGTTTTAAACAATGTAATTTCCCTGGGAAATGAGGACGGCATGGAGGCCATAGATAGTTTTAAGTTAAGGGAGTGTTTGGATGTGGAGAATCGGGATAATTTTGCTCACCACCACTTTTAATTGATACGATAAGCGGAGTTATTCGCATCAACAGGAGGGACTGTAAAGTTTCGCAATTATCGCGATTCGAAATAACAAGATAGAAGCAGATTCGTTTGATCAGTTTATTTAAACGAAATGCTGTCATGATATAAAGGACACAGAAGCCTGTAAAATGGCAGCCGCGCATCGTGGCAGAAGCTTCCAGAATTACAGTGGGCAGACAAGATGGCGTTCGAATAAACATTTCAATATAAGACGGGATCATACTCGATAAACACTGATAAAGACAGGATGCAACCTGTTTGCATTTGTGACAATAGCAAAAGATATAAGTGCTGGAATCGTTTTCCATGCACAAGTAAGGACCATTGTACTGGGCAATCGAAGGCCCATCCAGACACATCAATACACAAATACCCCCACGGCTCTACAATGAGAGAGCCATTCTCGGGTGATTAAACAAGCATTCAGGGGCCCCCCAAAACCAGTCAGGGAGACGATTCATACGATCCTGGCTGGGCCAACAATGGGGAGAACATTAACGGGTAGTTGGCCAGTCTCAGGTGCTACCGAAACCCGTTAAAGACAAGAATCACCCCATGCTGGGAGTTTTGAGCGCCAATATTTCACAAAGGACAAACATTAAGATTTGGGCGGGAGATATGGGAACACAGCACTATAACTATAGACAACAAATGTCCATCGGTCTCTTATTCTCTTGATTCGGCGCCTTATTCTCTTATCTCGCTGCTGACTGCGGAGGGTTTTCGGTGTTCTCTCTGGACTCTGTTGACTATGTTGGGTGGAGCTCAAACGGAACGAGTCGCCTCAACGAGGGCCAGTGACCGGGTGCACCATCCCGAGAGTCGGTAAACGGTGTCTGGACCCGAAAGCCCGAAGAGACGAGAGAGAAGAAGAGGAGAAGAATCCACGTGCCGCCGCGGTCAGTAAACCCCGACCGCGCCCGAAAATATATGACCCATTTCTTGAACTCTACAGGTTACTGCACGAACTGGCCAAAGACTCTTTTTCGAATTCTACCGGCAACCGGTGTCGGACACAGGAAGACTCTTCTTCGAACCGTGTCCGAGTTCTGTCGAGTTCTTCATGACAACGGGGAGCCCAGCCTGCTTGCCGCAGCAGCGAAGATAAACAAGTGGGGTACAGAGACCCCTCCAAACACGTGACAGTCAGGCGTTGCAGCGAAACGAGTCGAGTGCCTCACTTTAAAATTCTCCGAAGTATCACGAGTGGTGAGCATGTTTCCCGATCCTACAAATCTAGATGTAGTGTAGGTATTGATAAGGGAGGGTGGTTTTATTAAGGATAAAGTATAATGGGGGAAAAATTCAGTATCGCCCCATTTGGGGCGCAATTATTGGCCGGGCGCAAAGATTAGCGCCTGGCGCTAATTATCGCCACTGACTGCAAACTTGACTTTTAACGCCCCGGGAGGTGATTGGAGCGCTAAATCAGGCGCTGCACACCTGTCTTAAGGCGCAAAGGCCGAGGAGTGAGGCGCTAACTCAAAGCGCGGGCGCAGCACAGGTGATGTCAGTTAGCGATGGAACACAGACACACTGGCGCCGGCCAGTTCTTAAAGGGGAGGGTTGATCTTGCTCTCCAGCCACACCCTGCTCATTGGAGCCTTGAATCTCGACCTGGAGAGACCTGTGATTACATTTTCAAGCCAAGGACTATGGAGAGGGTGAGAGAACGAGCTCAGCGCTTCAGCGAGCGGGCCTTGGATGCTCTGGTTGGCGCGGTGGAGCGCAGAAAATCTATACTCTTCCCTGAGAGTGGCAGGAGGCCTTTGCCGCGCGAGTACAGAAGAGTGTGGAGGGAGGTGGCTCAGAGCGTCTCCTGCAGGAGCATGGTGCCCAGGACCCATGTACAATGCCGAAAAAAGTTCAACGACCTCACTCGGGTCGTCAGGGTGAGTGGCTTTTTTTCAATACCTCTCCATCCCTCCATCTCAACCTCACTCTATGGCCAGAGGGTCTTAAAACCCCAATTAACAACACTCATCCAACACCTATGGCCCTTTCATGAAACACACACACACATTCCACACTTTGCATACAGTAAGGGCTATTCACCTATGGGAGGCACATCAGGCAAGACCATGGCGGCATACAGTAAGGGCTATTCACCTATGGGAGGAACATCAGGCAAGACCATGGCTGTATATTTACTCAGACGCCGTCCTTTTTCTTGCAGGCCAAGCTGTCTCATAATAGGAGACAGCAGCAACGGACGGGTGGAGGGCGGCCTCAGCTGCAACCCCTCAGCGATCTTGAGGAGCGCGTCCACAGGATTGTGGCAAGCCGGGTGATCGGTCCCGTCGCCACTGGAGACGCCGACCCCGTTCTGGACAGCAATGGTAAGGTCATCACCTTTTTGTCCTCTGTCCTTCCACTTGTCCCTCACAACACCAGCCTTTGACACTTTCAATCCAACTTACTAAATCGCTGCACTTATTCCTCCCTTACTGCCACCCTGTCCTCACGCTAAAGCCACTCTTGTACCTCCCTGCTTTCAGATGGTGATTCACCAGCTGAGGAGACGGGCCTTCAAGCTGCCAGTGGAAGTGAAGCTGCAGCCGAGGAGGAAGATGAAGGCGGAGCATCAATGCCACCCTCTCCCAAGGAAGCCCATGCCCACACTGGGAACACGCCTTCCCTGGAGGGGAGCAGGGGGGAAGGGTCTGATGAGGGTGAAGCTCCAGGACCCAGCGGGCTGCAGCAACGCCATGGGGGTAGGGAAGCTCGGGGGCCTTCTCCCCAGAGGGAGAGTAGGCCAGCGAGTCCTGCTGCACTGGACGCAGAGGAGGAGCGGCTCATCGCTGAAATGAACACCCAGGCGGTGGACATGCACACTGAGCTCATGGGTGCAGTGGGAAGGGTGCCCGAATGCATTGAGGCACTGGCAAGGAGTGTGGAGCACTTCGCTGTAGCACAGGCGGATGCCACGCTACAGCTTAGTGCTGCAATTCAGTCTCAGACTGCTGTCATGCAGACTCAGATTGAGGCCATGCGAGCACTGACTGCTGCCATCCTCGATGGTTCGGACACATTTCCCCGGGGCTCTCACCGCGCCGCAGCAGGCCAGCAATCTGTGCTCCAGCAGATTGCTCCGGATGCTTAAGTGCTGCCCCGTGGGAGTGCCAGTGTGTCGGTCGAGCAGGGAGTTGCTGTCCTCTCTCAAGATAAACAAGTGGGGTACAGAGACCCCTCCAAACACGTGACAGTCAGGCGCTGCAGCGAAACGAGCCGAGTGCCTCACTTTAAAATTCTCCGAAGTATCACGAGTGGTGAGCATGTTTCCCGATCCTACAAATCTAGATGTGGTGTAGGTATTGATAAGGGAGGGTGGTTTTATTAAGGATAAAGTATAATGTGTTCCCCTTTTTACGATGTGCCGTGCGTTCTTCATTACCATAGACCAAGCTTTATGAATGTATGTATACTTGTACTCTCGTTAATTTGCGCCTATGACATGTACTTCATGATTTTGGACGCTATGCAATAAAGATTTCCATTTCGTACTATTCAACCGGGTCTATTTGAGTTTTTCTCTGCATTACTGCTCTCGCACCTAAGTCCAGTGTTAGAACCGTAAGCGCGAGTGGGTCGAACCACTCACATGTGTTTATTGCAACAAGGCTGGCCGGAGACCAGAGCAAGCAATAGTATTAGGCAACGAAGGCCTAACCCCGCACCAGCACCGTCTGCGATACAAGCACGCCAAAACCCCTTACACCATAGCCCTGATATTGGACTAATTGAGGCTGCCAATGGTATAGGTGGACGTGTGCTTGTAAAATGCAGGTCAGGTGTGACCACAATCATTGGAAGAGGACCTGGAGGGAGCACCTATAGCCATCAAGACCCTTACTCCCTATGGGATAACCTTTGCTCTGTTCCTCAGGGAAAGTGTGTAAGGCATTGTGAATATTATGTTTGGAGGTGTGGTGCCACCATCCAACACATATCCTCCTTTTTTCACATCTCTCCCACACTCCCTGTCTTCCCTCTCCCTGGGACTACACTTGCTAAGCAGCTGTATCACACACCAAAGTTTGGATTATCAATTGATTTACCACCCATTTCCAGGCAGTTTTTGGCAGCTAAACTCAGTAAATGGCTATTGGTTCAACTCCGTTAGTAAAAGAATTGCACCCGAATTCTCTTCCAGAAAGAGCACTATTCCCATTGAACATCCAGCTGGAGCCCAGCCCATTACATCTAAATGAGTTCAGGCAGGTGTGACCAACCTTCCTGCTCCATTTTCCCAAAATTCCACCCCAAATCTCACCCTAATTAATACCAACAACAAGTGGGAGTTTGAACAGTACAGCAGTATCCCTGAGGTAGGCAGCACATTCTGGAGCTGAAGGTTTGTCTTACTTTGCCTGAATATCATTTTTAACCATTTGGTGCTCAGAAGGTTCTGCTAAGACTTTTACTGCCCTATTTAGTCAGCTCTGCAAAAAGTACACTTGTGGACTGGGAACATGGATTTCCCAATGGGAATCCCTCTATTGCTATGTTTTGAAGAGGAAGAGATAGAAGAAGGTCGACTGAAGGATTTTGGAGTGAGGTGTCTAAGAGGATGTCTGTTTCCTACACACAGATACCCTATCAACAAATTCTACAATACACAAAGGTCTTACTTGGATTTTTCTGCACCTCAGTGCCTTAGAAAGCTATGCTTCCTGCTGGACTCTAGAGGAGATATGTCAACTGCTGACTGATGATGTGCCCCCCACTTCCACCAGGGGAACAGCAGTGTTTGTACCAGTCAAAGTCAACGCCACCTTGAACGATTTCTTTGCAACATCTGTTGACCTTTGCCACATTAGACAGGCAGCAGCTCAACACTGCATAAAGAAGGTGACTGATGTTTTCTTCAGGCATGTCACACACATCATTTCCTTCCCAATGGAATCAGAAAAAGCAAATAGAGAGAGCTACTCAGTTCTACAGACTGGCAAGGTTCCCAAAGGTGCAAGGAGTAAATAACAGAACACAAGTGGCACTCAAAGGTTGTTTTAAAACTCCCTCAATTTCATGAACAGGAAAGGTTTACATTCCATTAATGTACAGCTAGTCAGCGATGCCAATCACCTTATCTTGCATGCCAAGGCAGGAAGCAGTCATGGCACTTCCATCATGTGGCATATCAGCCATGATGACTCAAAGCTATGTATTCGGATGGTTAATTGGTGATCAGGGCTATCCCCTGCAGTCATGAGTTACACTTCCAGTAAGGCTTCTGCAGACAGTGGGAGACAACAGGTATAATGAGGCCCGTGCCAGGATGTCATATGTGATAGAATGGTTGAATATACATGCTGACGTCTCATTTTCAGTGCCTGGATAAATCTGGTGGAGCCTGCAGTACAACCCAGTGAAAGACTCCAGAATCATTGCAGCTTGCTATTACATCATATCGCAATGAAGAAATGCTTGTCATTTCCCGGAAGCTTAAGATGTTAGGGAAAGAGGGAGAATCTCCATGTGCACAGCATGAGGAGGGTATACAGGAATGGGAGAACATGGAACAGGAGAGCCAGTAGCCAGAGAAAGGAGGACATAATTTATAGCCCAGTGCTTCAGTGAATAAAAGATGGCCTATCAAATAAAGTCACTTCACACTTGCCTGGCCTCCCTCTCCGCCCCTCCCCCCCTCCCCCCACACACACACACACACACACATACCCTTGCAAAATCCTTCACTGTCAAAGACTTCTGCCTATTTCCTTCATAAGACAGAAATTTACATTAGCCCAGCCATCATCCAGCAGTTGCAAGGATACACAGAAATAAACTCTATGTGGCCAAGCTATGTTTACTTTGTAGAACAACATTGACCAAAAGTTGCCAACAAATCCATAGACCCCCCATCTACAACCATTTCTTAACACATGATTACTCTTCATGCTAGCAACCTACTTCTGGAGCTCCTAGTCCGACTGGGATTGTTCCACTGGAGCCTTTTAGCCCTTAGGTTACTCTCGTCTCAGTGAAGCTGCCTGCTGGAGGGGCCAGTTGCCGGCAGCCTTTCTTTTCCAGTGTCAAGGGATGGGGTCCCATGTCTGAAGCTCTCTCATATGCAGATATTAGAGGGGGCTTTAAGGAAGCAGATTCATTATCCCTCTCTGGAGAGACAGCAACACCTATAGCCACTCCTTGCAGTCCACTGGTGCAAAGGTGCTACTGGTCGGTGTCATTACAAATTGAATAGCCTGCTCCAGATCTTGGAAGGCTTGTGTAAGTGTAGCTTCCAGGCTGACCCTCAAGTTACTTGTTGAAACTCTGGAAGCCACACTGGCCTCCTACTCCTTATGCTTTGTTGCTGCAGAAACCTCTTGGGCTATCACTCTCTCTAAGGTGCTCTGCAGTTCCCGAGAAACTTCTTGCAATGTGTTCATCATCTCAACCACATGCATAGAAACTATTACTGCTGCTTGTACAGAATATCAATGTTCCTTAACCACAGTTCCCTGGTGAAATGGCATGAATGGTTATTTTTAGCCATTTACACCATTTCCCCGGGCTGTGGATCATCATGCAGAAAGTGGCACAGTTCATCCAGGGCTTTCTTAGTGAACTGAAGTTAGTGAAGGCACAGCTCCTCACTCAAATCCTCATAAGATCTCCAGGGCCTAGAGATGCATTCTAGGGAATTCTAGGGATGATGGTGCAAGGCAAAAGGGGGTGGTAATGGGACAAGTAAAGAAATAAAACTAGATCTATGACCATAACCACTGCTGCCATTTTTTCCAGACAGAAGGTGCTGGTAATGGTTCTGCTGTTGCCATTTACAGCTCCTCTAGACCCATCTTTTGTTTCTGTACTTGTCCCATTACCACCACCTTTTACCTTTCACCTTCATCCTTTTAGTTCTTTCCTCCCCTCCCCGCTTTCCCTGCCTCTGTACTTGCTTAAAACCTGTTACATCTCTAACTTTTTCCAGTTTTGACAAAAGGTCTTCAACCTGAAACATTAACTCTATTTCTCTCTCCACAGATGCTGCCTGACCTGCTGAGTATTTCCAGTATTTTCTGTTCTTATTTCAGATTTCCAGCATTCGCAGTATTTTGCTTTTGTCTCAGTATTCATCCATCTTCACGTTTCAATCCTGAGCTGCTGCTACTTTTGGCAACATTCCTTTTCCTGCCCTGCCCATGCTCAGTCAGTATTGATCATCTTAATCCATACTTTAACTTACAATATCATTCCAGCTAGATAGTTATTCAGCTGATACCTCCAAGTATCAATTATAAATTAATCTTCACCAAGTAATTGGCTTCCCATGCACTCCCATTCTAAAATTCACACAGAATTCACTGTCCTAATATATACATAACAGCTTTCCACAGTCACCAAGTGCATAACACACCAAATATTAGCAGCCAATTAATTTTAACTGAAGACACAAGTCCATGATACTTTAACTTCCACCAATTAGCTTCTTATTGTAAAAAGGAATCAGTTTGCTCTTTTTTTGATTAAGTGAACTTTTTTGTTATGGATTTATTTTTTGTGAACCAATTTCCTCCATCCTCCTTTCTTAAGGGCATTGACTCTTAGTTGCAATATTAGTTTATGGGCACCAATCGACCTTGCTCGGCTATCTTAACCAGAGCCTTAGTGGGAAAGCACTTGTGTGGTTTGATTCCAATTCAGTTGTAATATCAACAAGCTGAAAACCCCAGCAATTACTCAATGGGTCAAAAAAACACGACTACAACCACTGACTCTGTCAGAAACTTCAGCTGATAATAGGAAACCATACTATTTGGCTGCAAGCAAAATATACACTTAGATCATCAGAGCAAATCTCTATCTTTCAGTTGGAGGTCTATTGGCTAAACTGATTAAAGTAGAAATATTGCAAGTGAGTAAATAATATACTGAATTCCCCCCCTAAACCTTTCCACCTCTCAATCTCTCTTTCCTCCTTTTAAGACGCTCCTTAAAACCTACCTCTGTGACCAAGCTTTTGGCCAACTGCCCTAAATTCTCCTTATGTGGCTCGGTGTCAAATCTTTTGTCTTAAAATACTCCTGTGAAGCGCCTTGGGACGTTTTACTATGTTAACAACGCTATATAAATACAAGTTGTTGTTGCTGTTGAAACAGCAATCTGATTAGCTGAATATTTGGTATGTGTTTATGGTAGGAAGCCTGAGATGTTGGATAAATCAGTTTTTAGCTCTGGCCTTTATATGACGGTCTAAATCTCAATTGTTTTCAAGGTGAGTGATAAAAATATTGCATTGTGTTAATTTTTACTTTTAAACCCTGTTGTAACATATAGCAATATTATTGCAGCCATTCATTTGAAAAAGATAAAATAGTTATATCTTCCTTCACAACCACTTTGGTTTACAGCCGTGGTACTCAGTAAGATATGCCAACCACGCTTTCTACTCCTGGCCTATTTTCTTCAGTGGATGCATACAGAACACGGAATATTGTTCTTTCCTTACAGTGCAAAGGACAGAACCAATTCATGCATATTAGAACTGTTCTTCGTGGATGGATCTATGGCACACAGTCCTTTTAGGAACATGGATGCTATGTCTTCGATGTTTCAACTGCTTTCTATTACTTTCTATCAACTCAAGGGGATGGGGTGCGCACTGCATGCACCTTATGCTATTGCCTCGGGCAGATCATATTATTCATGCTGCCTGATCTTTATCATGAGTCAGGCATGCAGCCAGCACTACCCACCCTATTCATTGACTGCACAACTGTAAGGGGTGGGGGGGCGGGGGTGCAGGGGTGGATATTGGCTGTCTATGGCACCACATAAAGGCAGCCAGCACCCCTTAAAGGAGAGGTACATTCTGGCTGCAGACACCAGGGAAACACTTTTGGAAGAAGAGATATGTCTGAAGCAATTACTGATAGGATATCAAGGTTTACCGATGCTGCCTTGGAGGTCCTGGTGCAGACAGTGGACAGGAGGAGGGGCATCCTCTTTCCCTCAGGGGGCAGAAAGCCCTCCAGGCATCAATTCCACTGTCAGTGGGAAAAGATTGCAGAGTATGTGAATGCCAGGAGCCTAGAACATATGACATGGCTCTAATGCCGGAAGAAATTCAATGATCTCACTAGAACATAAGAACATAAGAAATAGGAGCTGGGGTAGGCCATTCACCCTCTTGAGCTTGCTCCACCATTCAATAAGATCATGGCTGATCTGATCTTGGTCTCAACTCCACTTTCCTGCCTGTTCCCCATAACCCTTGACTCCCCTGTCGCTCAAATATCTGTCTATCTTCGCCTTGAATATATTCACTGACTCAGCCTCCACAGCTCTCTGGGGTAGAGAATTCCAAAGATTCATGACCCTCTGAGAGAAGAAATTCCTCCTCATCTCTGTCTTAAATGGGCGACCCCTTATCCTGAAACTATGCCCCCTAGTTCTAGATTCCCCCACGAGGGGAAACAACCTCTCAACATCTACCCTGTCAAGTCCCCTCAGAATCTTGTATGTTTTAATAAGATCACCTCTCATTCTTCTAAACTCCAATGAGTATAGGCCCAACCTGCTCAACCTTTCCTCATAAGACAACCCTTTCATCTCAGGAATTAACCTAGTGAACTTTCTCTGAACTGCCTCCAATGCAAGTATATCCCTCCTTAAATAAGGAGACCAAAACTGTACGCAGTACTCCAGGTGTGGTCTCACCAATGCCCTGTACAGTTGTAGCAAGACTTCCCTACTTTTATACTCCATCCCCACTGCAATTAAGGCCAACATTCCATTTGCCTTCCTAATTACTTACTGTACCTGCATGCTAACCTTTTGTGTTTCATGTACGAGGACACCCAGATCCTTCTGTACCGCAGCATTCTGTAGTCTCTCCCCATTTAAATAATAATTTGCTTTTCTATTCTTCCTACCAAAGTGGATAACCTCACATTTTCCCACATTATACTCCATCTGCCAAATTTTTGCTGACTCACTTAACCTATTTATATCCCTTTGCAGACTCTTTGCATCCTCCTCACAACTTGTTTTCCCACCTATCTTTGTATCATCAGCAAATTTGGCTACAGTACACTCGGTCCCTTCATCCAAGTCATTAATATAAATTGTAAATATTTGAGCCCCCGGAACTGATCCCTGTGGCACCCCACTAGTTACAGTTTGCCAACCTGAAAATGATCCATTTATCCCGACTCTCTGTTTTCTGTTAGGTAGTCAATCCTCTATCCATGCTAATATATTACCCCCAACCCCGTGAGCTCTTATCTTGTGCAGTAACCTTTTGTGTGGCACCTTATCGAATGCCTTTTGGAAATCCAAATACACTACCTCTACTGGTTCCCCTTGATCCACCCTGCTTGTTACATCCTCAAGGAACTCTAATAAATTTGTCAAACATGATTTCCCTTTCATGAAACCAAGTTGACTCTGCTTGATTGTATTATGATTTTCTAAATGTCCTGCTACTACTCCCTTAATAATGGACTCCAGCATTTTCCCAATGACAGATGTTAGGCTAACTGGCCTATAGTTTCATGCTTTCTGTCTCCCTCCTTTCTTGAATCGGGGCGTTACATTTGCGGTTCTCCAATCCGCTGGGACCTTTCCAGAATCTAGGGAATTTTGCAAGATTACAACCAATGCATCCACTATCTCTGCAGTCACTTCTTTTAAGACTCTAGGATGCAGGCCATCAGGTCCAGGGGACTTGTCAGCCTTTAGTCCCATTAGTTTGCCTAGTACTTTTTCTCTACTGATAGTGATTGTTTTAAGTTCCTCCCTCCCTTTTTCTCCTTGATTATCTACTATTATTGGGATGCTTTTAGTGTCTTCTACCATGAAGACAGATACAAAATATTTGTTCAAAGTCTCTGCCATTTCCTTGTTTCCCATTATTAATTCCCCAGTCTCATCCTCTAAGGGACCAACGTTTACTTTAGCTACTCTCTTCCTTTTTATATACTTGTAGAAGCTCTTACTGTCTGTATTTATATTTCTTGCTAGTTTACTCTCAATCTATTTTTTCCCTCTATTATTTTTTTAGTCTTCCTTTACTGGTTTCTAAAAATTTCCCAATCTTTTGGCCTACACTAATCTTCGCAACATTGTATGCCTTTTCTTTCAATTTGATACCAACCTAACTTCCTTAGTTAGCTACGGATGGTTCATCCTTCTCGTCGTCTTTCTTTCTCACTGGAATATATCTTTGTTGAGAGTTATGAAATATCTCCTTAAATGTCTGCCACTGCTTATCTACAATCTTACCTTCTAATCTATTTTCCCAGTCCACTTTAGCCAACTCTGTCTTCATACCTTTGTAATTGCCTTTATTTAAGTTTAAGACACTAGCTTCAGACCCAAGTTTCTCACCCTCAAACTGAATGTGAAATTCTATCATGTTATGATCACTCTTCCCTAGAGGATCCTTTACTATGAGATCATTAATTAATCCTGTCTCATTACACATGGCCAGATCTAAAATAACCTGTTCCCTGGTTGGTTCCACAATGTATTGTTCTAAGAAACTGTCCCGAATACACTCTATGAACTCATCCTCAAGGCTACCTTTGCCAATTTGATTTGTCCAATCTATATGAAGATTAAAATCGCCCATGATTATTGCAGTATATTTCTTACAAGCCCCCATTATTTCTTGATTTATATTCTGTCCTACAGTGTAGCTACTGTTAGGGGGCCTATAGACTACTTCCACCACTGACTTCTTTCCCTTACTATTTCTTATCTCCACCCAAACTGATTCTACATCTTGATCTTCCGAGCCAAGATAATTTCTCACTACTGTACTGATGTCATCCTTTATTAACAAAGCTACCCCACCTCCTTTTCCTTTCTGCCTATCCTTCCGAAATGTCAAATACCCCTGAATATTCAGTTCCCAGCCTTGGTCACCTTGCAACCACATCTCTGTAATGGCTATAAGATCATACCCATTTATTTCTATTTGTGCCATCAATTCATCTATCTTATTACGAATGCTTCATGCATTCAGATAAAGTGCCTTTAATTTTGTCTTTTTAGCATGTTTCCCTACTCTGATCCTATTTGCTGGTGCACTCTTATGTTTGTATGCTCTGTCTCTTCCTGTCACACTCTGGTTATCATTACCCCTATCGCTACCCTGCACTGTTGCCTTGTCATTTCTCTTTAACTTTCTAAATTTCCCCTCACCTGAACCCTGCCCCCACTATTTAGTTTAAAGCCCTATCTACAGCCCTAGTTATTCGATTCACCAGGACACTGGTCCCAGCATGGTTCAAGTGAAGCCTGTCCCAACGGAACAGCTCCCTCTTTCCCCAGTACTGGTGCCAGTGCCCCATGAATCGAAACCCATTTCTCCCACACCAATCTTTGAGCCACGCATTCAACTCTCTGATCTTATTGACCCTATGCCAATTTGCTCATGGCTCAGGTAGTAATCCAGAGATTATTACCTTTGTGGTTCTGCTTTTTAATTTAGCCCCTAGGTGCTCATACTCCCTCAGCAGAACCTCTTTCTTAGTCTTACCTATGTCGTTCGTACCTATGTGGACCACAACAACTGGATCCTCCCCTTCCCACTCCAAGTTCCTCTCCAGCACGAGGAGATGTCCTTAACCCTGGCACTGGGCAGGCAACACAGCCTTCAGGACTCACGCTCTCGGCTGCAGAGAACAGTATCTATCCCCCTAACTATACTGTCCCCTAACACTACTACATTCCTTTTTGCTCCCCCAACTTGAATGGCCCCCTGTACCACAGTGCTGTGGTCAGTTTGCTCATCCTCCCTGCAGTCCCTGCTCTCATCCACACAGGCTGCAAGAACCTCGTACCTGTTGGACAAGTGCAAGGGCTGAGGCTCGTTCAATGCTACCTTTTGGATCCCCATACCTGCCTCACTCGTAGTCACACCCTCCTGTCCCTAACCACGGACCAGATTTGAAGTATTTAACCTAAGGGTGACTGCCTCCTGGATCAAAGTGTCCAGGTAACCCTCCCCCTTCCTGATGCATCGCAGTGTCCGAAGCTCGGACTCCAGCTCATCAACTCTGAGCCAAAGTTCCTCGAGCTGCAGACACTTACTGCAGATGTGGTTAAGGTAAGAATACTGCTCTCTTACTCTCTGCTTGCAGCTGTACCACTTACAGTTTCAATAATCACAGGACTCATAGCACTCACAAGACTGTCCTCCCCGCTTCCCTTCACTCTTCTACAATTACTGCGCCACACTTCACTACTCCTCCTTCCCCTCATACTCACACATTCACCATTATTACAATCCTCACTTACCCACAACTCCCATCTTACACATTGACTATCAGCTACTCTACCATGACAGCCACATATCACCAAAAAGAAACAGATTAACTGCTCATTAATCTCACCATGCCATACAGAAACATCTAGAAAGTGGGTAAGAAACAAACAGTTGCAGAAAGAAGTACAGTACATGCATTTTTACAGCATTTTTTCACATGGGAACATTTCAGAGTATTTCACATAAAATTCATTATGTGTGAAATCCAATAGCTGATGTTATGTAGGCAAACATGGCAACCATTTTGTATCATCAGCGTTCCCCAAACTGTAATAGATGAATGACTAGCCATCTATATTGGTGGTGAAGGAAGAATGTTGGCCAGGTACCCTGTTATTATTTCAAATGGAAAATGGCAGGTGAAGTAGTGTGGCAGGGAAGGAAAACCCTAAGGGCCATTTCAGCTGCTTGCCTTCAGTTTTTAACTCATATCCCTCACCCCCATGCATTCTGAGTTTTTGCATCCCTTGCCCCTGTTTTCATAGTCTTTATCTCGCTGTTCCCTATATGCTCCGTTGTCCACCTACTGTTCCCATGTCTTCAGCTTTGTCGTTTCTTAAGTCCTCCGACTGTTTTCTTCCCTGCTATGCCACAAAAAAGCAGATCAACTGCTCGTTCATCTCACTGCTGTTTGTGGGATACAGAAAG
This sequence comes from Squalus acanthias, assembly GCA_030390025.1. Taxonomy (NCBI): domain Eukaryota; kingdom Metazoa; phylum Chordata; class Chondrichthyes; order Squaliformes; family Squalidae; genus Squalus; species Squalus acanthias. The sequence goes on from CM059433.1 coordinate 79,615,568, forward strand.
AACTACAGAGTAGGGACTTTATTCTACCTTTCAGTAAAATTCCTATCTCATTGAAATCACTGCGAGCTTCCCCCATATGTCCCATACATTCTGCCAATCCATGTCAATCGACCATCTCCTGTAACCGTCTGACATTCCTCCCTCACCCTTTGATGTGACCCTCACTCCCATTACCATCCTACTACCACTGTTAGTTTTTTTTGCAAGATAAGATGACCTGGCATTGTCTGTCCACCCACATCTCTCTCCCGGTAGATTTTGTCTTCCCCAACTGTTCAATACCTTCTGCTTTGTTGCTTGTTGTCGTTGCTGCTTGTTCTCTTTCATGGTCCATTTTTTCACCCACTCTGCATATGCCACTTGCTGCTTTTCCCAGAACATTACTGTTTCCTTTCAATGACCCCCAACTTCCTTTATGCCATCTCATTTACTGCTGTAACCCTCTGAACTTCTGTCATTTCCTTTCCCTCTTGAGACTTTCAGGTGAACCCATATCCCCACTAGCAGCAGCATGGAAAGTTCCCTCCACACCCTTTTCTTGCTGCCACAGTGATTGCAGAGCTGCAACCTTATATCATAGTTGACATCTCCAGACCTACTGAATAACATTTATTAAAGTATAATTTTAGCTTGCACCATTTAATTGTGCCATAATACCACATTACTAATTTGAATAACCCAACAGACACACTAATAAAGCTCCTGAGACATTCCACCAAAGAATTGTACATGTCTCATGGTATTTTAAACTATGTTTGGTAATCCTCCAACTAAAGACAGAATCCTGCAAATATTACAAATCACGTTGATTTGGACTAAGCCGAGGTTATAACTGCCCGGGTGAGATGTTGTCTCAAGTTAGTGAGTCCTGTGACTGAATATGAATCTGTCACAGAGAAACCTCACCACCTTGATGCCAATGGCTGCACATTCTGTTGCTTTACAGCTAGCAGATGCTATCTGAACAGATGTTGCCTTAAATTAGTTTTTTGGTTTCTAAACATAGATTGCCAATTTAGGTGTACTTTAAGATTTTAATTGATGGTATGGGAGGAACGGGGTTTCCTTTGAGAAAACAGCAGTAATTTATACAGGCCTTTTATTGTCTTTCGACTCTTGCACACAACAACAACTGTTCAGCCAAGGCAAAGTAGGTCAGAAAAATGGTCACTTCTGGGAGCTGAGCTCGCTTAACCAGACTGATGGGATTGAAAGTTTCCACTTTGAAATGAGTTTAGGACAGTCTCAAGCCAGTTCTAAGTAGGTGTGGGCTCTTGGCACAAAAGTGCCCATAATTTGGCTCTAATTAGCTTTGATCTCTGGAGAAGAAGAATGACATCATGAGACGGTGAAACAATATAATACATTTCAATGTGAGATACATTATTGCCCTACAATATCTGGCAAATGCAGAAACAGGTTTGCAAAATACTTTCCCACAAAAACAATACCTCTTTGCATTGTAGAATCACCCACATAAACCACGGGATGGCTCAAGTGGGAAATCAAAATTTTTCAGACTGATGCTGTAAAGGGCTGTTCTTCCAATGCTGTGGTATTGTTCAAACAGTACCTAGGAGCTCTATTCTAGATCTAATTGCTGCAAATACAGGTTAGGAAGTGTGCCTCGTCAACACTGAATGCAGAAAATGCCAGAATATTTCATTTTCCAGAATACGAAAAAACTTTTTTGTAAATAAAGAAGTCGGCCATGGAGCATCATCAGCATAACTCTGCAGTCTGCCAATCCGTGCTTTTGTATCTTAAGATGCTGTCCTAAACTTTACAAAATTATGCCATATTTCCATACAGACCCCACCGCTTATATGGTGTTAATGGGGCAGGGCTGCCTTGAGGATGAGTTCATTGAGTGTATTAGGGATGGGTTTCTTGAGCAGTATGTAACTGAACCGACCAGGGGGCAAGCAACCTTAGATCTGGTCCTGTGTAACGAGACAGGATTAATTAAAAATGTCCTAGTAAAGGATCCCCTTGGAATGAGTGACCATAACATGGTTGAATTCCATATTCAATTAGAGGGTGAGAAAGTTGGATCTCAAACAAGCGTGCTAAGCTTGAATAAAGGAGACTATGAAGGTATGCGAGCGGAATTGAGTAGAGTGGATTGGGAAAATAGATTAAAGGGTAAGACGACACATGATCAGTGGTGTACATTCAAGGAGTTATTTTACAACTTCCAAAAAAAATATATTCCACTGAAAAGAAAAGGGTGTAAAAGAAAGGACAGTCATCCGTGGCTAAGTAAAGAAATTAAGGATAGTATTCGACTAAAAACAAGGGCATATAAGGTAGCGAAATCTAGTGGGAGGACAGAGGATTGGGAAAACTTTAAAAGGCAGCAAAAAATAACAAAAAGATTGATTAAGAAAGGGAAGATAGATTATGAAAGTAAATTAGCAAAAAATATAAAAACAGATAGTAAGAGTTTTTATAGTTATATAAAAAGAAAAAGGGTGGCTAAAGTAAATGTTGGTCCCTTAGAGGATGAGACCAGGAAATTAATGGTGGGAAATATGGAGATGGCAAAAACACTGAATGAATATTTTGTATCAGTCTTTACAGTAGAGGACACTAAGAATATCCCAACACTGGACAAACAGGGGGCTATAGGGGGAGAGGAGCTAAACACGATCAAAATTACTAAGGAAGTGGTACTCGGTAAAATAATGGGACTCAAGGCGGATAAATCACCTGGACCTGATGGCTTACATCCTAGAGTCTTGAAGGAAGTGGCGGTAGGGATTGTAGATGCATTGGTAATAATTTTTCAAAACTCCCTGGATTCCGCTAAGGTCCCGGCAGACTGGAAAACTGCTAATGTAACACCCTTATTTAAAAAGGGCAGTAGACAGAAGGCTGGTAACTATAGACCGGTTAGCCTAACATCTGTGGTAGGTAAAATTTTGGAGTCCATTATTAAGGAAACAGTAACAGGACATTTGGATAATCATAATTTAATAGGACAAAGTCAGCATGGTTTTACGAAGGGGAAGTCATGTTTGACAAATTTGCTGGAGTTCTTTGAGGAAGTAACATATAGAGTGGATAAAGGGGAACCAGTGGACGTAGTGTATTTAGACTTCCAAAAGGCATTTGACAAGGTGCCACACAAAAGATTATTGCTTAAGGTAAAAAATCACGGGATTGGGGGTAATATTCTGGCATGGATAGAGGATTGGCTATCTAACAGAAAGCAAAGAGTTGGGATAAATGGTTCATTCTCAGACTGGCAATCAGTAACTAGTGGTGTTCCACAGGGGTCAGTGCTGGGTCCCCAACTCTTCACAATCTATATTAACGATTTGGAGGAAGGGACCAAGTGTAACATATCAAAATTTGCAGATGATACAAAGATGGGAGGGAAAGTAGTGAGTGAGGAGGACATAAAAAACCTGCAAGGGGACATAGACAGGCTAAGTAAGTGGGCAGAGATTTGGCAGATGGAATACAACACTGGAAAGTGTGAGGTGATGCACTTTGGCAGGAAAAATCCTAGAGCAATTTATTATCTTAATGGCAAGAAACTGGAGAGTACTGAAGTGCAAAGGGATCTGGGGGTCCTGGTGCACAAAACTCAAAAGGTTAGTATGCAGGTGCAGCAAGTGATTAAGAAGGCAAATGGAATGTTGGCTTTCATTGCTAGGGGGATAGAATATAAAAATAGGGAGGTATTGCTTCAGTTGTACAAGGTATTGGTGAGACCGCACCTGGAATACTGCATACAGTTTTGGTGTCCTTACTTAAGGAAAGACATCCTTGCTCTCGAGGCAGTGCAAAAAAGGTTCACTCGGTTAATCCCGGGGATGAGGGGGTGGTCATATGAGGAGAGGTTGTGTAGATTGGGACTCTACTCATTGGAGTTCAGAAGAATGAGAGGCGATCTTATTGAAACATATAAGATTGTGAAGGGGTTGGATCGGGTGGATGCGGGGAGGATGTTCCCGATGACGGGTGAGACGAGAACTAGGGGACATAGTCTTAGAATAAGGGGCTGCTCTTTCAAAACTGAGATGAGGAGGAACTACTTCACTCAGAGGGTGGTAGGTCCATGGAATATGCTGCCACAAAAAGCTGTAGAAGCTACAACATTAATTAAATTTAAAACAGAAATAGACAGTTTCCTAGAAGTAAAGGGCATTAAGGGTTACGGGGAGCGGGCAGGAATTTGGACATGAGTCTAGGTTCGGATCGGTCATGGCCCTGTGGGTAGTGGAGCGGGCCCAGGGACTGTGTAGCCTGATTCTGCTCCTATTTCGTGTGTGCAATTCTGTTAGATGCAGGAGATGGTTCTGTGATAGATAGTAGATTGGCGGTTAGGATCAGATCAGCCATGATCTTATTGAATGGCGGAGCAGGCTCGAGGGGCCGATTGGCCTACTCCTGCTCCTATTTCTTATGTTCTTATGTTCTTATGTTAACGTGGTTTGCCTCCTATATAAGGTGGATGGTAAAATGAGTAGTGCTTCTCAAATGTTATCCTGACATTCAAAATGCCCCCAAATCACCAGTAAACAAGGTAAACCTTTGCGGGTTCACAAAATGTATTTATACCGCACTTGTTGAAAAAAGGCAAAAAACAGTAACTTATCATTTCATGATAGAGCATATAATTGTACAGTTTGAACCACAGCAGTCCTACTTGTCTCCGGTAAAGAACTTTGTAATCTGTGTCTGCAACGTCTTTTCCTGGCGGTATGTACGCCAACCTTTTGCCACCATTCTGAGCATGTCCCAGTCTGGCTCTATATCGAGATGCTGCTCCAGAACACGCTGCAGTGTTAAATTCAGAGCAAACAGCAGCCAGTGTTACCATAATCACATCACTGTTTTTGTCCAGGTCCTGTTCTCCCTTGTCGTCATTGCGCCAACCACCTCCCCTATGTCATTTGTGTCAGATACAGACGGAGCATCGTGGTCGCTCAGTTTGCGATTCTACAAGCGTCCCCATTCAGAAAAAATGTCCCCAGTCCTGCAGGTGGTTCTATTTGCACGGTAAACCACAGGCAGGTGGTGAACTCTTCTAAAACAACGAGGATTTTGCAATTTGCCAACCACTGGCAGATTGCATTTTATACTGCCATCCATATTGCAGCAAACCATGATGGAATTTCTTTCCTTAGCTTTATTTTTGGCCAAGCATAGCTTTAGAAGTGAAGAACACACCTATAGAAAACACCAGTCTCGTAACAATTAAAGACGTTCTTGATTTCATAACCTATCAACAGCACAGGCAACACATTTTCTAACCACTGTTCTACACCTCTGGCATCTGAGTTAAGTTTATTTCCATCTGCACGGCGGAACACTATGCTGTGGCAAGACTTCCATCTCTGAAGCAACCCTTCTGAGAGATTAAAATCAGGCCTTCCAAGTGCTTTGGCCAATTGCTTGGCTATTTGGACGACACTGATAAGTGCATCTCTCCAAAGTGCGTTCTGAAACCAGTGCAGAAGTGCCTCCTTGACTTCCCCATCCTTTCCCTCACCTTTCCTCTTTCTCTCTGGGTTGAAATTTTGATGCCATTCAATGAACAGTTGTTCAGCAAGTCATTGACAGTAGATTTAGGTCGATCAAGGTGCTGCGCTTGTTTAGAAGGTCAGTTTTCTTGCTTTTCTCTTTCTAGCTGCTGCGATCAGTGGTGTTGGTGCAAAGTGTAACCCGGCACTAATTACAGGGGATTACGTAGCCATGGTAATTGCACTTTAATGAGGTGCAAACAGCCGATTGAACTGACTCAGCCCAAAATAGCTGAAGCATTTAATGGTATAAGTGGTGCCCTTGTTATTGACATCTATGGGCGGCAAATGTCTAACATTAGTTGTCCAGTATAAACGGCTGGCCAGAATAACCACAGGCGATATAAGTGATGAGACTGTATTATAATATTGTTATACCACTTTAAGAATACCAGAGCTACATATAATTCAAACAAATATTTTAGATTGGTTGTTCAGTTAAAATAAATTAGAATGACATTTGCGATAATCAGATATTTGGTTTGTTTGATTACCATCTGCATGGGGTTAACTGCTGGTCGCAGCAGCTTTATAAATTCTACTAGTGGATTGCCCAATGGTTTTGCTCACAGTAAGTCAGATGATACATTGTTTTAATACAACAAGAGGGTGATACCATCTCATGCACAACCTATTATTTTGCTGCTAAGGTGGAAATCTGCTTAAAGCAGCCTGTCCGTTTAAGGCCACAAAGTCGACATACTGTAAGCAAACAGTGCCTGGGGTCAATCACAGTTTAACTGGCGTTTAATGACAAAAGTCTGCAGACTGGAATATGCTCAGAAATTTCCAGGTCCAAGTCAGAGAAACAGCATGATGCACCTGCCTTTCTTTATACTTCTGACATCTTGAAGTATGGGGGTCAATTTTTCCTTTAGGCTGCAATGAAAGGCACACCTGCCTCGCGGTGGGACTTTCATCCATCCCATGTCTGCTTCCCTGACCTCGGCCAATTCTTCGGATAAATTTGGTGGGTTGTGTTTGTTGTTTCCGGTGCTGCCAGATTACCTCCCTCAGGTGGGGGCGAGGAATTGATTGTGGTGCCTGTCGCAACTTTGGCATGGCTGGCAGTTCCAGCAGAAGTTTTAACAATGATTTTTTTTTAGAATCTCCCACCTAGTACAGTTGATTGCTCAGTGATAAACTACACCAAGCATGGCAGGTGTTTATTTATTTTGTTAATTCCCTTCCCCCATGGTCCCATACCAATGCTGAATGCCAGGAACATACAGCTTTTCTAGTGCCCAGTGTTGCTAAGGTGCAAATGACAGGAAGTGCATTGACCTGCCATTTGTTTTGATTACAATAAACCTGTCTGTATTTGAGTGGACGTATTGTACGGCTGACGTCCCTTCCAACAGGAAATCACTGAAGTGACATCAGGTGCTGGGCACCCAGTGGAATGGCTTCCCATCTGATTCTTGTCTCCCAGCCAGCCCAGATCCACCCAAAATCAGTTGGAATGCAGATAAAAAAATCTTCCTCATTATGTTTAAATGTGATGAATGCTCTCAAAACTATTATATAAAGCTAGTGGGTGCTGCTGTGGAACATACCACCACCGTGCCACCTAGCATCTAGAGGAGTGAAACATAGATATTATGGTAAGTACAAAAGGCTATATAAATATCCAAGGAAAAGGTAATTCTAGGTCTAACACCCATGTGTGATTGTCAGATGTGGCAAAATTGTTACATAGAAAGTAAGTGTAATAAACAAGTATATGCAAGATGAAAGGCCATTTAAATATTATATTAAAAATCTAATGTCTGTGTACTTCCTGTCCAATTTCTCATTATAAATTCCTATGTTCACATTTGTAAAGAAAATTACCTGTGTAAACATGTCACACTGTAATTACACCATCCCTCCACCACCCCCACCCCACCCACCCCGCCACCTCAGTGGAGGCATTGTAGTACCTCTACTGGCGGGAGGGTGTAATTACAGTGCAACATTTATATAGACAATTACATTATAAATGTGAATACAGAAATTTATAATGGGGAAAGCGGACAGGAAGTATGTGCAGACACAAGATATTTTAGCTATTATAGATAAATAATGTAAAATGTATACCTATTCAGTCCCCATTTTAAAGTCATATATTCAGTCTTATTTTAATATTTTATTATATATTAGTCGATCTCCTATGGCATTGTACATGGTAGGTTGGAGAATATGGGCTCTCTCTTATCTGTCTCTGCTACCTTCATGTTATTTCTCTGTCTGCTTCTCTTCTGCTCTGTCCCTTTCTCTCTCTCTCTCTCTCTCTCTCTCACTCCTGCCTCTTTTTTTGCTTCTCTACACCCAAATTTTTTTGCTTCCCTCTCTTATTCTTTTCTTTATGTGGGAAAAGGTTCGCCAGTGGCTGCATTTGGCTGAAGATTATGGGGAAAATATGATCCTCAGCTATTGCCTTTCCATACGCTCCCCCAATCACACATGCTTCCTCCCAACTTCTCATTCCCATCGCAAGCCATGCCCCTTCACCTTTGAACAGATGCACTCTGAGGGAAATTCACTTTGTCCTGACTTTTCATGGACAACACCCCTAGAGATCCATTCATTTTTATTGATTAGATAATTGTGGCACTGGTGCTTCAGATTGAAGCTGAAGGATATGGGTTGCAGATCACTAATTGCATGGAACACAAGGTTTTAAAAGTGTATGTCAAAAATTAAGACTGTTGAAAAAAAACATAAGCAGTGTACTACAAAATTAAAGTCAGCTCAAGCATAGCCATCAGGGTTACTTTCCTGGTGTATTTAATTTAACTTAGGATTTTCCCCCTTTACTGTGGTTTAAGTGATGCACATTATAAAGCATACTGGAGACTGACTATTCAATATAGACAAAAATAGATAAAATGGGATAATGGAATTGAAAATATTGACTTTTGAAAACATTCTACTAGGATCCCTGTTTACCTTAGCCTTTCCTTTTTTGTTTTTCCTTTTATTAAACTCATTTCCTATCGTAATTTTATTTTTCATATTTTCCTCTTTCTTGAAAATGTTCTTTTCACTCATTCTCTTGCCTTATCCTTCTTTATCCAGATTATTTTAATGATTCTATATTCTAGTTAATTTTTCTTATTTTCCTATTTGAGAAGACTGGAGCGAAGCCAAGATGACTACAGCTGGCAGGGTTGTTTCACAACAAAGCTAAAAAAGGAGAGGGGGGCTGCAGACACTAACAGTGATCGTAACACTGTGAGAAACATAGAATGAGGAGAAATAAGGGAGGAAGAAGAGAGGGAAAGAATGTGGATGCAAAAATGATCTATGAATGAAGAAATACATATTATTGCTCTCCAGATCTTTTCTCTGTCCCTGTTGTTTCGCTGCCAGGTAGATTTTACGAATTTGTGTTCCCAGTGCTAAGCTTCATATATCAGGAATTCAGGCACAGAGGTTAGTGCACCCTGCCTGATTTTCTGTCCATTCATTTTTTAAATTTAATTTGGTTTTCTTTAGTTACTTTCCCTCTACCATCTGTCTGGTTCTATTATCCCTGTTTCTCCGACACTTTTTTCCCCCTCTCTCTGCTGTTTATCTGGTTCTGCTGGTTTTTTTTTGGTGATTCTGCCCATCACTATTGCTTTCTTTCCCTATGTTTCTTTTACCTTTCTAATCCTCCACCATACTGGACTCTTAACACATAGACACACTGACATAGCCCAAGGAAGCATCCCTGGCGCCGTGTGAGAAATAGCAACACCCTGAATTTCTCGGCGTGCCTGCTTTATGACTGCACAGCCTGCAATCACAAAATGCAGCTGCCATGTCTGTATCTAATTCTGTCAACATGGCACTCTTGGAAATAACGACAAAGGTTTGACCTTAGTGATAGCTCAATATCTATGAGATATTGACAGAACCCTGCAAAATTACATGCAGCATGTCCATAACATTACATTATAGTAAACAGAACCTGACTAATAATTGTAGCTCATGAATATATGATCTCAGGAAACTGGTACTGAAAATTGCATTAACAATTTACTACTGAATGGTATTGTGAAGATAAATTCACACTACCCCCAGGATATCAGCATATAAAGACATCATTGTTGTGAAATTAAGGTATTGATCACATTTGCCACCATGTGATCACAGTCAAATCGATGCCGACACATGACACAGTATTGCTTCTACAGATCATACATTAGCAAGTGCAAAAAGTCTCGAATTTATGCCCCTAACTTCAAATGGACTCACAACTCATCTTTCAGCAGCCTTGCAAACATTCACCGTTAAGAACAATAAAACAATATGATGCAATGATTACAGCTCTGCAGTTCCAATTGAGTGTCACAAGATATACAGCAAGACCTTTCCAATTATTGAAAACGTTTTCCTGAACTCCATTAACCAGCAAAAATGGAAAAAAATTAATAATGAGGGCGCTTGCCAAGACAGCCGACAAAATATGTGACTTAAGAAGAAATGAAATTCATGAAGCTCCAGAATCATATCTGTGTGACATCTTAAGAAAAGCAATGATTTTAAAAGGTCAGGCAATTCTCAAAGTGAGAGGGTGATATTTCATGTGTGCATTCCAGGAACAGCAAACAACTGTCCACATGACTGATTATCAACATTGCATTAAATCCTTGCGGCCATTCAACATATCAGCTAAAAGAAATTGAATATAACAAATGCTATAGATACAGATACAGACAGTGGGGCAGGTTTTCCTGTTCCTACACGAGATTGAATTGGGTGCAGTGCATAGAGGAAAACTGGGTGGGGTGGATCACACCATAAAAGACTCGTCTAATTGCCCTCTATGTGCTGCGACCAGCAGATCCAGTAGGTCCAGGCGCAGAAACAAGAAAATCTGCCTTATTGAGACAGAGGCAAATAGTCCAATAGAGTTAGAAAATATGTTAGTTAGGATAAATAGTGGTTACAGTGAAAGCCTATTCATGACACCCTTTTTGTGGGCACATTTCTTTAAAAGGAACATGGGTTTGTTACTATTGGTGATATTAAACATACTTAATGGATTCTATTACATTACTCTGTGCCCTATTTTAACAAAGGTCAAAATAGTGGATAGAGGAGTGTCATATGAACAGGTGTTTGTCCACTGATACTGCGGACAGTAATTTCCAAACTTTTGTTATTTATCTGAGATTTTTCTCCCTACTATGATTTAAAGTATTTTTCTCCATCCCTTGGTGGCCGTTTCTGTGTTTGGTGATACCACTAATTTCTGCCTATCTTCATCTACCAGCTCCCCACTGGAAATGAAAACTCAGAATTTCCCACCCTTAATGATGATATCAGTGCCAATGTTATCATTGGCTATGTTTGCTGCCAGTGATTTTATGCTGAGGATTATTATTCTTTCTCCTATACTTGCAACATGTAAAAATAATAATTTAAAAAAAGCAGTGGGGTCAGTTTTAATCCCCAGTAGGCAGGAGGTGGGGCAAGTGCAAAAGTAGCTTGCTGGCCTATGTTTGAGGCCCAGGGTTTTCCAACTCCCGGGCCTCAGCTATAATGCCGCCTGTTAGCTGGCCGGCAGGCAGGACAGGAAGATTGAGTGGTCGAAAGCCGGCCCCAAAGCAAGTCCCGCCAACAAGCAGGTAAGGGACAGTGTCTTGCGGGAGGGAAGGGTTGGGGAGGGGTGGGTGGGGGGGAGTCTGGGGCAGGAGAGGTTGTGACATCCCATGTGGACACAGGAGGAGCACCCTTTCTCCTCCTAGAACCACAAAGAAAAGCTTTCCACTTACCTTGGAGGGCCTCTTCGTCCCACCCGACAGCTGACAACCTGCTTTCACAGCTCAGGCCTGGGTAAAAATGCAATCGGGGTCCTACTGATGTAATAGGATCCTGATTGACATAAATTCATGAAGCCCTTGCCTGCTTCAGGGGGGTGCTTCAGTCACCTGCAGAGCCCTGCTGGTTAAGATCGCAGGCATCGGGGAAGGGGCGGATTGTAAGTGGATAACTAACCTGATCGGTTTTAACTGCCCACCCACCCGGGTACAGTTAAATTCGTCCCAGGTTTCTTTGAGTTTTATGTAACTTTATTGGTATATGACTTGGGTGCAACATTGGGTAGCAGGACTGAAGAGCAGCACATTTGTTCTGTCAAACCCAATGCCACCGATGGCTTGCTAGTAAGTGTACCTTCAAAGTTTTCCCATCAGTGACAAGTCTGAGTTAACAAGTTAGTGCTGTTTTCCTCCACGATGTCTACTTATCTATTCTTGCCTTAGGTCAGTGGTGACACCGTAAGATGGTTTTTCATTGAAGCCTCTCTCAGTTCAGCTGCTTTAAAGTTTCACTCCCTGCCACACATGACCTCTGATTCAAGCACATGCTGGCTCTTCATGTAACATGCACACTGCTTTATTTTGGGCATCAAGTTTAGATCCATTGGACACCGATATTGAAGGCCCTCCAAATGCAAAAGAGTTCCAAGCTGCAGCAGTTACTTCCCGCTTCCCCTTGATACACAGCCAGGTAAAGCGAGAGCACCCTGTAGCCAGGCATGGGGCAGCAGTTACAGCTGTCCTGGAGTGACTGTACAGCTCTCTCCCCAAGTGCCTGTTCATGAAGACGCAAATCAATCAAGTGATAGGAATAGTTCAAGCAGTACCCTCCCTCACAACGGAAGGGCCTAGAAATTGCATCGCGCCCGAATCGGGGCGGGGTCCTGGTGCAATGTGCCCAGCGACAGGCCCACAGCAAACTGGTCCCCCCGTCCTCATTAGGATATTACTGGTGAGTACAGGCGCTGTCAAATTTCTAGAAGCACTGGGTGACCAGCAATAAACCCAGGGAAATTAAGAAGTTATAGGTCTGCAACCTGATCACAACAGATGTCATACGGGGGGTCGGGGGGCGGGGAGCATTGTAGCAGAAACTCATTTTTTAATTGAAAATATCAAAACTTGATATTTTCAATTAAATAATGAAACATTATTTTGTATATTCCAGATGTAATTTGAACTCATTGTCAAGCAATATTAATATTACAAGAAGACGTTAATAAACTTGCAGAATGGGCGTGTAAATGGCAAATTAATTTCAATATAGATAAGTGTGAGCTGGTTCATTTTGGTTCGAGGAATAAGGAGGCCACACACTCCTTGGAAAATAAGAATCTAAATGGGGTAGAGGAGCAAAGGGATCTAGGGGTACAGATCACTAAAAGTAGCAATGTAGGTTAACAAGGCCATAAGAATGCAAACATAGCACTGGGGTTCATTTCTAGAGGAATAGAATTGAAAAGCAGAGAAATTATGTTAAACTTATATAGAACCTTGGTTAGACCATACTTGGAGTACTGTGAACAGTTCTGGTCTCCATATTATAAAATGGATATATCCATATTATAAACTGGAGAAATTGCAAAAAAAGATTTACTAGGATTGATCCAGAACTGAGAGGCAATAACTATCAGGAAAGTCTGAACAGGCTGGGGTTCTTTCCTCTAGAAAAGAGAAGACTGAGGGATGACCTAATAGAGGTCTTTAAAATTATGAAGGTGTTTGATAGGGTAGACGTAGAGAAGATGTGGGGGAGTTGTGGGGGTGTCCAAAACTGTGGGTCATAAATATAAGATAGTCACGAATAAATTCAATAAGGAATTCAGGATAAACTTCTTTTCCCAGAGCGTGGTTAGATTATGGAAAGTGATATCACATGGAGTAGTTGAGGAGAATAGCATAGATGCATTTAAGGGGAAGTTAAAGTACATGAGGGAGAAAGGAACAGAAGCTTATGCTGATAGGGTGAGATGAAGTAGAGTGAGAGGAGACTCGTGTGGAGCATAAACATCAGCATAGACCAGTTGAGCCAAATGGCCTGTTTCTGTGCTGTAATGTTTATGCAATTCTATGTAATATTTGGTAGAAAAAATAAATTGACAGGATTTAAAGTGATTAGACTGTACATTTGGTTGTGTGTAATGGGCAGCAGTCAAAATGATGGACGCTTTAATTTTTACTTTGGCTGATTTTATCCAACACAAATTCAAAAAACAGAAATGTCAGAAAACCAGCCAGTTACGAAGTTAATATTACTCATTTCACGCTTCTCAAGCGCAAAATTGAAACATTATTGGCATAAATAGTCAACATTGGATTATTCTGCTGTGAAATGACCAAAGCTTAATCAAAAATGCCAAATGAAGACTTGTAAAGCCTGGCTAGCAGACTGGAATATAGGCCGCGATTTTGCCGACCGAGGTGGAGCTGGGGCAGCTGGGGTCAGTGTCATGGTCCCAGCCCGCTGCCTACTGCAGCCTGCATTCTCCAAGTGATTTTTCGTTGATTGGACTTGTTAAGCCCGCCCTGCGAGGTTCCCGGCCAATTAAAAGGAAGCGGGTCTGATGGCGTCATCTGATGATGCATCATCAGCCGGTTTCCTTAAAGGGGCCATGTCCAAATTGATTTTGACAGTTGTGCTGTCAGAGTTCTACAGCATTGAGGTGCTGCAAACACTGACAAGCACTGCACAAAGGTGCACGGCTGCACCCAGGCTCTCCCATGACTCCCTCCATATGCTTATGGAGGGATTCACAGCACGCAGGGAGGTTCTCTTCCCTTCCCATAGGCGGAAGAGACCTCCCCAGGAGATCAACGCAGCCTGGTTGCACATTGCACAGGAGGGCACAAGCAGGGATGTGGTCAGGAGGATCAGGCTGCAGTGGCGCAAACCTTTCAATGATCTGAGTAGATCACAAAACGTTACTGCAAAGCCACACTCAACCTCATCCTGCTTGTCTACTCATCACATCCCCATCACTCTGCCTTCCCTACCCTACTCCTGCACATCTTTACTCACACCAACTTACCTTGCACCTCCATCCATCCCTCTCTATCTACATTATCACTTCCCCATCTCATTAGCCACCCCTCATACTCACCTTCAACCTACTGCAAGCATACGAACTAACAACACACAAGGGTAGGCACCTGGGTGGTTTAGCCAATGTTCATGTGAAATTTCTGCCAATGTGTTGTCAAACATTGAAATCTATATTTTCAACACTTTACCTTATTGGACAGATCTGTGCTCATCTTTGGAAGTGTATTAGTGAGTTCCAGTGAATGTTGAGACATAACTCCCCCCCCCCCCCCCCACCCCTCCCAATTGTGATGAGTGTGAAAGGAATGGCTTGGACATTGTAGGAATGCTTTATGGTGCTGGTGTGGCAGCCAGTGTGTACAACGTCAAGTAAAGTAAAGTAAAATAGAAATAGGCTGGCAAAATAGTAGTTAACAAGCGATTAACAAGCATTTAACTATCTTAAATGCTTCCCCCGCCACTTGGTGTCGGGTCTGTTCTGAAATCGCAGACCTGACACTTTGGAAACTTACATGGAGGCGGGTTCAGAGCGGGATCCCAACCCGCTGTCAATCATTTCGACAGCGGACCCGCCTCCAAACCCGCACTCTGAGGGCCGACAAAATCGTGGCCATAAAGTTCTTATTACATAGATTGACTGCAATACCCTGACCTGAACTGAGTTTTGCTGGCAGTTTTGACTCCACCTGATCCTGCTGGTAATTCTAGAATGAGCAGACTCCTGCTGACAGGCCATGCACTCAAACAAATTAATGAACCTACAGTTGACAAAATCAACTACTCTTAATATGGACAGAATGGCATATGTGAGCGATTAACTTAGAACTCAGATTTTTTTAAATGAATGAAACAAACCTTACACACAGAAAAAAATGAACATGTAAAATCATACAGCTTGGAGGCAATTTAGCCCATCAGACCTATACCAGCTCTCTCAAAGAGCTATAAGAACATATGAAATAGGAGCAGGAGTAGGCCATACGGCCCCTCAAGCCTGCTCCCCCATTCAATAAGATCATGACAAATCTTCTACCTCAACTCCACTTTTCTGCTCTATCCCCATATCCCTTGATACCCTTAGTCCCATTCCCTAACCTATAAGCCATTCCCTTTTTTATTTTTATTCTTTTTCTAATATTTATCCACTTCCCTTTTAAAAGCTATTACAGATTCTGTTCTCCATGTTTTAAGAACCCTCTGCATAAAACAATCCTCCTAAGAGGGGGCGGTTCTGGACTTGGTTTAGGGAATAAAGCTGGGCAGGTGGTAGGAGCATCAGTGGGAGAGCATTTTGGTGGTAGTGATTAGTTAGATTTAGCGTAGTTATGGAAAAGGACAAAGATAGACCAGGAGTAAAAGTTCTCAATTGGGAAAAAGCCAATTTTGCTAAGCTGAGATGTGTTTTAGCAAAAGTGGACTGTAAACAGCTACTTGAAGGTAAATCAGTGTCAGAGCAGTGGGAGCATTCAAGGAGGAGATAGTGAGGGTTCAGAACAAATATGTTCCCACAAAGAAAAAGGGTGGGACTTCCAAATCTAGAGTCCTTTGGATGTCAACGGGTATACAGGGTAGGATAAGGCATAAAAGGGAAGCTTATTTCAGATACCGAGAGTTAAATACTGCAGAAAGACTAGAGGAGTATAGAAAGTGCAGGGGTGAAATTAAAAAGGAAATTAGGAAAGCAAAGAGAGGGCATGAAAAAATATTGGCAAGTAAAATCAAGGAAAACTCAAAGATGTTTTATAAATACATAAAGAGCAAGAGGATAACTAAAGAAAGAGTAGGGCCTATTAGAGCCCAAAAAGGTAACCTGTGTGTTGGGGAACCCGCAGTCATCTCACTCCCATGCGCCTTTCCCCCAGGCGCGTCTGTCATCGTGGAGCCAACCCGACCGACAGTGGCAGGGGACCCAATTGAGATGATTATCAGGTAGTTTACAGGTACTTAAGGGCCTTTTTTCACTTACCTTTTAAATTTCCCTGCATGGCCACGGGGTTCACACAGCTCGGGAACCACATCTGTCAACCTGAGGCGAGAGTTCCATGGCCATTGCTCCAGCTGATTACTTGACAGCATGAAATGTACAGTAAAAGCTTTCACCTGACAGATGATCACTTTCCTCAAGCAAAAGCTGTTGTTCAGTCCATTTCCAGCACAGATTCTGCAGGCTGGAAGTGTTTCCAGAAAAGTTTCTATCCAGTGTCACCTCATTGGAAGAACTCTCTCACCATTGACAGAATGCTTCTGTCATCTGTACGTCACCTGCCATCTATTCCATCACCATGGGTGCTGTTTATACTGTCTCACCTTGGTCCTCAGAATCAGACCACGATGAACCCCAACTCCAGCAGCATCAACAACAACACCAACCATCTCCGCAATCACCTGATGCTGCACAGAACACAGGGCATCAGCACCCGAGCACATTGCTGCCCGGGAGGCCAGCGATGGCCTCATCATGGCCAGATTTAGTTAACTTTACGCTGTACACCCATATGGCTGCTACTTGATGCGGCAGGTTGGCATCACCCCACACCAACACCATAAAGCATCTCTACAGTGACCAAGCCATTTTTTTCACACTCATCACCATTGCGGGGGTACCGTTATATCTCACCGTTCACTGCAACTCACTAAGCCACTTCCAAAGGTGCACACAAATCTGTCCAAGAACACAAAGTATTGAAAATAAAGATTTTTATGTTTGACAGCACATTAACAGAAACTTTACATAAACATTTCATAAAACACCCAAATGGCTACCCTTGTGTGTTTTTAGTTGGTATGATTGCACTGGGATGAGGGTGAGTGTGAGGGGTGGCTAGTGAGATGGGGATGTGATAATGTAGATAGAAAGAGAGGGATGGGTGGAGGTGCAAGTTAAGTTGGTGTGAGTAAGGATGTGCAGGAGTCAGGTAGGGAAGGCAAAGTGATGGGGATGTGATGAGAGGCACAGCAGGATGAGGTTGAGTGTGGCTTTGTACTAACGTTTCCTGATCTAATGAGATAATTGAAACGTTTGCGGCACTGCACCCAGGTCCTCTTGACCACATCCCTGCTTGTGCCCTCCTCTGCAATCTGCAACCAGGCTGTCTTGGTGTCCTGGGGTGGTCCTTCACCTGAGGAAGGAGCAAATCGATAGCTCCGAAAGCTTGTGATTTCAAATAAAACTGTTGGACTATAACCTGGTGTTGTGCGACCTCTCAATTTGGTCTCTTCCACCCATGGGAAGGGAAGAGGACCTCCCTGCGTGCTCTGACTCCCTCCATAAGCATATGGATGGAGTCATTGGAGAACCTGGGTACAGCCCTCTGCCTCTGTGCAGTCATTGTCAGTGTTTGCAGCATTCCAATGCTGTAGTGCACTGACAACACTATGTTAGATTAAACTTCAAATGTAATATGGCCATGGTCCCTTTAAGGATCCTGGCTGAAAATGCGTCATGAATTATGTCACCAGACTCGCTCCATCTCATTGGACCAGGTAACGTGCTGGGCGGGCTTAATAGGCCCCATTAAGGTAAGTTCATTTTCAAGAGCGGGATGGAGCCAGTAGCGGGGTCGTGACCCGCCATGGACACCACCCGCACCGGACCCGCTCAGGTAGGCAAAATTCCGGCCTATGTGTCTGTCTTCACAAAAGAGAGGGACAATGCAGACATTTTGTTAAGGAGGAGGAGTGTAAAATATTAGATGAGATAAACATATAGAGAGAGGATGTATTAAGGGGTTTAGCATCTTTGAAAGTAGATAAATCGCCAGGCCCGGATGAAATGTATCCCAGACTGTTAAGAGAAGCAAGGGAGGAAATAGTGAAGGCTCTGACCATCATTTTCCAATCCTCTCTGGCTACAGGTGTGGTGCCGGAGGACTAGAGGACTTCTAACGTTGTACTGTTGGTTAAAAAGGGAGAAATGGATAGACCGAGTAATTACAGGCCAGTCAGCCTAACCCCGGTGGTGGGAAAATTATTGGAAAAAATTCTGAGGGACAGTATTAATCGTCATTTAGAAAGGCACGGGTTAATCAAGGACAGTCAGCATGGATTTATTAAGGGAAGGTCGTGTCTGACTAACTTGATTACATTTTTTGAGGAGGTAACAAGGAGCATGTCGTGATGAGATTTTCCAGGCTTCCCCGAGAATTCCTTCCTTTATCCCCTTGAAAGACTATGGGCTGGATTTTGTCTTGGGGTCGGGTTGGGGTCATGTTACCCGCATTTCGTGTTGTCCCCACCGACTCCAGAATAATGTGGATGAATTATGCAATTTTCACTTAATTGGGCAATTGAGTTCCAGCATGTGGGAACCCATGAACCAATTAGTGATTTCAGTGGGAAAGTTGCCTCTGATGATGTCATCATTGCAGGCTGCCTGGTCTCAGAGATTGCCTGGCCTTTGCTGTGAGTGGACCTGTTTGGCTTTTGCTGTGAGTGGACCTGGATGCAAAATATGAGAGAGAGAGAGAGAGAGAGAGACAGAGAGACAGAGACAGAGACCGAGACAGAGACAGAGACAGAGACAGAGAGAGAATGAATTTTTTTTCATCGAGGGCCTCTCACAGCAAGGCCAGCCAGTCTCTGAAGACAATGCAGCAGCATCAGAGGCGACTTTCAGACCTAATACTACTACTACCTTCATCACATCTCCGTTGTAATAGTGGACCTGCAGCTGATAGTTAGCTATCCACTTGTGCTCCCGCCAGGTTTCACTGGAGTGTTTCACATCAGGCGTACTTCACATCAGAAAAGGGTTAAACTAGCTAAAATGTTTCAAAATGGCATTACAGAGCCATTTAGCCCTTGTTAAGGGCTTTAATGGCCTCTCCCGCCTCTTGGAGGCGGGACGGAGTCGGGAACTCCGTGACTGATTTTGTCAAAATTGCGTGGAGGCAGGATGGAGTCGGGATGGGGTCGGGACCCCCGACCCCGCAACTTTAAACCCCCACACGCCTCCAAACCCGACTCCATGGGTCATTGAAAAGCCAGCCCTATGTCTTTCTATGTCTTTGATATAATGTCTTCCTGACTGACCTGATTGTCTCTCTGCCGAGGTGTGATAAAAGGCAGTCAGAAAGATTAACTGTAGTCGTCTGACATTGTACGCTGCACAGGCATTGTTCTGTCTATATATGCTTTGCCGATTTGTAGTCCTTCACTTCACCTGACGAAGGAGCAGCAGCTCAGAAAGCTTGTGATTTCAAATAAAACTGTTGGACTATAACCTGGTGTTGTGCGACTTCTCACTTTTGTCCACCCCAGTCCAACACGGCATCTCCGCATCATGCCCTTGAAAGACCTCAGTGGAACACACATCAGTTGAGACTCGCCTGCGAGTCCCTTTGAGGCCTTCTGAAGGTATCAAATCTTAACTGGATTAAGGTCATCAATGCTGAAATATGTCAGTTCACATTTCTCTGCTCTCCTTTTCTTTAACTATTATTTTACTTTTATGGAAGTGAATTTCCATGGGGTCCTACTGATTTCCCACTGTAACGTCAGTAGTTATGTGAATTTTGCAGGGTTTCCATGGTTCTTCTGCCAAAGTTATGGTGAAAGAACCCTTGCAAAACTTCACCTGCTATGCATTTACAAAATCCTTTGTTATTTCCCTTTGTTACCTTCCAGTCTTTCTTCATACCTTTCTAATCTTTTTAGTTTCTGCTCTATTTTTTATATTCATCTTCAGTTCCTTTTGTACTGTTAGCATGAGATTTATCATTTATCTCCTTTTTAAGGTTAATTTTTAATTTCTCTACTTGTTAAAGGAAATCCAGCTTTTTCTGCACTCCATTTGCAGAGTCTTGTGGGAATATGTCTACTTTGTACCCTAATCATTTCCTGTTTGAAAATTTCCCATTGGTTGTTGTTTGTTTTCATAGAATCATAGAAACTTACAGTACAGAAGGAGGCCATTCGGCCCATCGTGCCTGTGTTGGCTCTTTGAAAGAGCAGTCGTGCTTAGTTCCACATCCCCGTTTTTTGTCCGTAACCCTGTTAGTTCCTCATCCTCAAGTATCTGTCCAACTAGAATTATTTATGGAATCAGCTTCCACCACCTTTTCAGGTAAAGCATTCCAGATCCCATCAATCTGCTGAGTGAAAAAAATTCTCCTCATCTCCCCTCTAGACCTTTTGCCGATGATTTTGAATCTATGACCTCTGGTTATTGACCCACTCACCAGAGGGAATAGCTTTTCTTTATCTACTCTATCAAAACCTCTCATTATCTTGAGAACCTCTATTAGGTCACCTCTTAACCGTCTCTGTTGCGAGGAGAACAGTCTGAACTTTTCCAACCTCTCTTCATCACTGAAGTCCTTCTTCCCTGGTAACATCCTGGTAAACCTCCTCTGTACCCTTTCTAAGGCCTGTGCATCTTTCCTGAAGTGTGGTGCCTAGGATTGTCCATAATACTCTAACCAGTGATTTATAAAGTTCTAGTACTATCTCTTTGCTTTTATATTTTATGCCTTTATTTATAAACCAAAGTAACCCATATGCTTTGTTAACCACCTTATCAACTTGCCCTACCACCTTTAAGGATTTGTGTAAATATGGACACCAAAGTCTCTCTGCTCATCTACAATTTTCAAAATTGTTCCATTTATACTACACTGTCTTTCCATATTAGTCCTCCCAAAGTGCATCACTTCACACTTCTCCACATTGAACTCTAAGCTTCTGTCCATTTAAGCAGCAGTTGGAGAAGTTAGGACTGTTCTCCTTGGAACAGAGAAGGTTAAGAGGTGACCTATGTCACCCTGAAGTCGACAACTATCCTCATCACTATCTACTATGTTGCCAAGTTTTGTATCATCTGCAAACTTTTTAATGCTGCTCCCTACACCCGAGTCTAGGTCGTTTATAAAAAGTGAAAAGAGTAATGGACCCAAAATGGACCCTTGAGAAAGACCACTGCAAACCACCTCCCAGTCTGAAAAACATCCATCCACCACCACCCTCTGCTTCCTATCACTGAGCCAATTCCATATCCATACCACCACTTACCCCTTAATCCCATGGGCTTCCATCTTCTTAACAAGCCTCCTGTGTGGCACTTTGCCAAATGCCTCCTGAAAGTCCATATATACAACATCTACCTTGATCAACCTTCTCTGTTACCTCATCAAAGAATTCAATCAAGTTAGTTAGACACGATTTGCCTTTAACAAATCCATGCTGACTCTCCTTGATTAACCCATGCCTTTCTAAATGAAAATGTATTTTGTCCCTGATAATGGTTTCCAATAACTTCCCCACCACCAATGCTAGGCTGACTGGCCTGTAGTCTCCTGGTTTATCCCTCTCTCCTTTCTGGAATAGTGGTATAACATCAGTAACCCTCCAGTCCTCTGGCACTGCTCCTGTATCCAATGAGGATTGAAAGATTGTGACCAATGGATCTGCTATTTCTACCTTTGCTTCTTTCAACAACCTAGAATGCATTCCAGGTGACTTACCAACTTTCAGTAATGCTAATCTTTTACTACGTCTTCTCTATCTATTACTATCCTGTCCATATCCTCTCCTCTTTCAGTGTAACCTTCACATCATCTGCTTCCTTTGTGAAGACAGGTGCAAAGTACTCATTTAATACTTTAGTCACATCCTCTGGCTCTACATGAAGATTTTCCTTTGGGTTCTTAATAGGCCCAACTTTTTCCCTAGCTAACCTCTTACACGTTCTATGTTTATAAAATTTTATAGGGTTCAATTTAATGTTGCCTGCTAATCTTCTTTCGTAACCTCTCTTTTCCTCCCATATTAACTTTTACAATTCCTTCCTGTATTTTCCACAATCTTCCTGGTTATTAGCTTAATCTTGCTCCTGACATTTGACATTGCATCCTGACATAAGCCTCCTTTCTCTGTTTTATTTTAGTTTGTATTTCCTTTGTCATCCAGGGTGCATTAGCTTTGGGTGCTCTACTTTTTCCCTTCAAAGGAATATGCCTAGTTTGTACTTGAACTATCTCTACTTGAATGCCTTCCATTGCCCCGTTACTGCTTTACCCTGCAATCGCCTTTTCCAATCTAGATCCCTTCTTAAATCACTAAAATTAGCTCTTCCCCAGTTAAGCATTTTTACCTTCAATATTTTCTGGTCTCTTTCCATAATTACTTTAAACCGAATTATGTTGAGGTCACTGTTAGCTACATGATCTCCTACTGTAACACACTTAACTTGCCCTACTTCATTTCCCAGAACCAGACCCAACACTGCTTCCATCCTTGATAGACTAGAGACGTATTGATCAAGAAAGTTCTCTTGTACACATATCAGAAATTCCTCTCCAACTTAGCACTATGCTTTTCCCAGTCTATATCAGGGTAATTAAAGTCTCCTAATATTACTACTGTAATTTTGTTACACGCCTTTGAAATTTGCCGACAAATTTGCTCATCTATCTACTTCTCACTGTTTGGAGCTCTATAAAAAAAACTCCCAAAAATGGAACAGCTCCCCCTCTGTTCTTTTACTGAAACCAAATAGATTCAGCCCTAGAACCATCTAGTATAATCCTTTCTATTTAGAACTGTAACATCATCCTTAATTAATACTGCCATGCCCCTTCCTCTTTTACTTTATCATTCCTGAATACTTGATAACCAGGAATATTAAGAACCCATTCCCGGCCTTGTGTGAGCCATGTCTCTCTTAATGCAACCACGTCATAATCCCATGTGGCAACTTGTGCCTGCAGCTCGACAACCTTATTAGTTACACTATGAGCATTGACGTACATACAATTTAATACCTCCTTCGTCACTTTTGCTATTTTCCACAATCTGGTGCCTGCAATTTTGGGGATATTTCTAATTTTACTGCTTTTTATATCTTTCTGTCCTCTGATCTCATTGCTGCTCCTTTCTGCTATTTTCTTGTTCCGCTCCCCCTGCCAAATTAGTTTAAACCGCCCCCAACAGTACTAGTTAACCTCTCAGCAAGAACATTAGTCCCGGCTTTGTTCAGGCACAAGTCGTCCATCTTGTACAGGTGCCCCTTCCCCCAGAACCAGTCCCACTGCCCCAAGAACCTGAAACCCTCCCTCCTACACCACTTCTCCAGCCACGCATTTACCTGCACTATCCTCCTGTTTCTATACTCACTAGCACATAGGAACATAAGAATTAGGAGCAGGAGTAGGCCATATGACCCCTCGAGCCTGCTTCGCCATTCAATAAGATCATGGCTGATCTATGACCTCAACACCACTTTCCTGCCCGATCCCCATATCCCTTGATTCCCCTAGAGTCCAAAAATCTATCTATCTCAACCTTGAATATACTCAACGACTGAGCATCCACAGCCCTTTGGGGCAGAGAATTCCAAATATTCTCAACCCTCTGAGTGAAGAAGTTCCTCCCCATCTCAGTCTTAAAAGGCCAACCCCTTATACTGAGACTATGCCCCCTAGTTCTGGACTCTCCAGCCATGGGAAACAATCTCTCAGCATCTGTGAGTGGGTAAAATTTTGGAGTCTATTATTAAGGAGACAGTAACGGAACATTTAGATAAACATAATTTGATAGGACAAAGTCAGCATGGCTTTATGAAGGGGAAATCATGTCTGACAAATTTGCTTGAGTTCTTTGAGGACATAACGTACAGGGTGGATAAAGGGGAACCAATGGACGTAGTGTATTTAGACTTCCAGAAGGCATTCGACAAGGTGCCACATAAAAGATTATTGCTCAAGATAAAAAATCACTGGATTGGGGGAAATATTCTGGCATGGGTGGAGGATTGGTTATCTAACAGGAAGCAGAGAGTTGGGATAAATGGTTCATTCTCGGACTGGCAACCAGTAGCCAGTGGTGTTCCGCAGGGGTCGGTGCTGGGTCCCCAACTCTTTACAATCTATATTAACGATTTGGAGGAGGGGACCGAGTGTAACATATCAAAGTTTGCAGATGATACAAAGATGGGAGGGAAAGTAGAAAGTGAGGAGGACATAAAAAACCTACAAGGGGATATAGACAAGCTGGGTGAGTGGGCAGAGATTTGGCAGATGCAATACAATATTGGAAAATGTGAGGTTATGCACTTTGGCAGGAAAAATCAGAGAGCAAGTTATTATCTTAATGGCGAGAAACTGGAAAGTACTGCAGTACAAAGGGATCTGGGGGTCCTCGTGCAAGAAAATCAAAAAGTTAGTATGCAGGTGCAGCAGGTGATCAAGAAGGCCAACGGAATGTTGGCTTTTATTGCTAAGGGGATAGATTATAAAAACAGGGAGGTATTGCTGCAGTTATATAAGGTATTGGTGAGACCGCATCTGGAATACTGCATACAGTTTTGGTGTCCATACTTAAGAAAAGACATACTTGCTCTCGAGGCAGTACAAAGAAGGTTCACTCGGTTAATCCCCGGGATGAGGGGGTGGACATACGAGGAGAGGTTGAGTAGATTGGGACTCTACTCATTGGAGTTCAGAAGAATGAGAGGCGATCTTATTGAAACATATAAGATTGTGAAGGGGCTTGATCGGGTGGATGCGGTAAGGATGTTCCCAAGGATGGGTGAAACTAGAACTAGGGGGCATAATCTTAGAATAAGGGGCTGCTCTTTCAAAACTGAGATGAGGAGAAACTTCTTCACTCAGAGGGTAGTAGGTCTGTGGAATTTGCTGCCCCAGGAAGCTGTGGAAGCTACATCATTAAATAAATTTAAAACAGAAATAGACAGTTTCCTAGAAGTAAAGGGAATTAGGGGTTACGGGGAGCGGGCAGGAAATTGGACATGAGGCTGAGTTCGGATCGGTTGAGGCCCTGTGGGTGGCGTAGCGGGCCCAGGGGCTGAGTGGCCGGGTCCTGCTCCTACTTCTTGTGTTCTTTAGATTTGAGGTGAGGATCAGATCAGCCATGATCTTATTGAATGGCGGAGCAGGCTCGAAGGGCCGATTGGCCTACTCCTGCTCCTATTTCTTATGTTCTTATGTTCTTATCTATCCTGTCAATCCCCCTCAGAATCCTATATGTTTCAATGAGCTCTCCTCTCATTCTTCTAAATTCCAAAGAGTATAGGCCTAATCTACTCAAGCTCTCCTCATAGGGCAACACTCGCATCCCAGGGATTAGTCTAGTGAACCTTCGTTGAACCGCCTCTAAGGCAAGTATATCCTTCCTTAGATAAGGAGACCAAAACTGTGCACAGTACTCCAGATGTGGTCTCATCAAAGCCCTGTACAAATGTGGCAAGACTCCTTACTCTTGTACTCTAACCCCCTAGTAAAAGGCCAACATGCTATTTGCCTTCCTAATTGCTTGCTGTACCTACATGCTAACTCTCTGTGTTTCCTGTACGAGGACACCTAAATCTCTCTGAACAGCAACATTTAATCGTTTCTCACCATTTAAAAAAATATTCTGTTTTTCTATTCTTTCTACAAAAGTGAATAACCTCACAGTTCCCCACATTGTACTCCATCTGCCACCTTATTGCCCACTCACTTAACCTGTCTATATCCCTTTGCAGGCTCTTTTTGTCCTCCTCACAGCTTACTTTCCCAACTAGCTTTGTATCATCAGCAAACTTGGATACATTACACTCTGTCCCTTAATCTAAGTCATTAATATAGATTGTAAGTAGCTGAGGCCCAAGCACTGATCCTTTGCAGCACCCCACTAGTTACAGCCTGCCAATCTGAAAATGACCAGTTTATTCCTATTCTCTGTTTTCTGTCCATTAACTAATCCTCTATCCATGCTAATACATTACCTCCAATCCCATGAGCCCTTATCTTGTGTAAAAACCTTTTATGTGGCACCTTATCGAATGCCTTTTGGAAATCCAAATATACTACATCCACTGGTTTCCCTTTATCTACCCTGCTAGTTACATCTTCAAAAAACTCTAATAAATTTGTCAAACACTATTTCCCTTTCATAAAATCATGTTGACTCTGTCTAATCATATTATGATTTTCTAAGTGCCCTGTTACCACTTCCTTAACAATGGATTCCAGCATTTTCCCGACGACTGATGTCAGGCTAACTGGGCTGTAGTTCCCTGTTTTCTCTCTCCCTCCTTTCTTGAATAGTTGGGTTACATTAGCTACCTTCCAATCCATTGGGACCTTTCCAGTATCTAGGGAATTTTGGAAGATCACAACCAATGCATCCACTATCTCTGCAGCCACCTCTTTTAGAACCCTAGGATGTAGCCCATCAGGTCCAGGGGATTTGTCGGCTTTTAGTCCCATTAGTTTCCCAAGTACTTTTTCTCTACTGATATTAATTAGTTTAAGTTCCTCACTCTCATTAGTCCCTTGGTTCCCCATTATTTTTGGTGTACATTTTGTGTCTTCTACTGTGAAGACAGATACAAAATATTTATTTAAGGTCACTACCATTTCCTTGTTCCCCAATATAAGTTCTCCTGTCTCAGCCTCTAAACGACCAATGCTTGCTTTTGCTACTCTCTTCCTTTTTCCATACTTGTAGAAGCTCTTACAATCTGTTCTTATATTTCTTGCGAATTTACTCTCATTCTATTTTCTCCCTTTTTATCAATTTTTTGGTCATCCTTTGCTGGTTTCTAAAGCTCTCCCAATCATCAGGCTTACTATTATTATTCGCAACATTATAAGCATCTTCTTTTAATCTAATACTATCCTTAACTTCTTTAGTTAGCCACAGTTGGATCATTTTTCCTGTGGATTTTTTATTTCTCATTGGAATCTATATTCGTTGAGAATATTGAAATATTTCTTTAAATGTTTTCCGCTGCTTATCTACCATCATACTTTTTAATCTAGTTTCCCAATCTACCTTAGCCAACTCGCCCCTCATACCTACGTAATTGGCTTTATTTAAGTTTAAGACTCTAGTTTTGGACTTAAGAATATCACTCTCAAACTTAACATGAAATTCTATCATATTATGATCACTCTTCCCTAAAGGATCCTTTACTATGAGATTACTAATTAACCCTGTCTCATTTCACAAAACTAGATCTAAAATAGCCTGTTCCCTGGTTGGTTTCATGACATATTGTTCTAGGAAACTGTTTCGAATGCATGCGTCCTCCAGACTACCCTTGCCAATTTGATTTGCTCAATCTATATGAAGATTAAAGTCCCCCATGATTATTGCATTACCTTTGTTACAAGCTCCTATTATTTCTCAATTAATACTCTGTCCTATGGTATAGCTACTGTTAGAGGCCTATAAACTATACCCACCACTGTTTTCTGACCCTTGTTATTTCTTATCTCCACCCATACTGATTCTACTTTCTGATCATCCGAGCCAAGATCCTTTCTTGCTACTGTCCTTAAGTGGCACTGGAAGTAATCCTGAGATTACTACTTTTGAGGTCTTGTTTTTTAATCCTTTTCCTAGCTCCTAAAATTCTGCCAGAAGGACCTCAACACCTTTTCTACCTATGTCATTGGTTCCAACTTGGACCACAACCTCTGGCTGTTCTCCTTCCCCTCGCAGAATGTTTTGCACCCACTTGGTGATATCCTTTACCCTGGCACCAGGGAGGCAACATACTATTCGGCAATCATGTTTGCGATTACAGAAACGCCTGTCTAAACTCCTAACTATTGAATTCCCTATGGCTACTTCTTTTTTACCCTTTCTTTTTCCCCTGTGTGCAGTCAAATCTCCTGCGGTGTCAGGATTTTTGATTCTTACCGCATTCCTCCAAGGAGTCATCACCCTCCCCAGTATTCAAAACTGAAAACCGGTTAGCGAGTGCCATTGGCTTGGGGGGTTCCTACACTTCCTCCTACCCCATCTGGTGGTCACCTTCTGTGGCAATGGAATGTACGATCCAGGAAACTCTCAGACGTCAGGATGCGCTGCAGTGTCACCAGCCACTCCTCCAGCTCCGAAACTCCGAGCATGAGGTCAAGCAACTGGCGGCACTTGCTGCACACATGATTATCCAGGACGCATGAAGTGTCCTGGAGTTCCCACATAGAACAGGATGCGCATGCAACAGGTCCCAGCTGGCCCGCCATAGTAGTCAATCCACTTACCTCTAAATCACTGAGATCCTGACAACTAAAACACTTGGGGAGAGAAATTCAGTATCGCCCCATTTGGGGCGCAATTATCGGCCGGGCGCAAAGATTAGCGCCTGGTGCTAATTATCGCCTCCGACTGCAAACTTGGCTTTTATCGCCCCTGGAGGTGATTGGAGCGCTAAATCAGGCGCTTCACACCTGTCTTAAGGCGCAAAGGCCGAGGAGCGAGGCGCTAACTCAGAGCGCGGGCGCAGCGCAGGTGCTGTCAGTTAGCGATGGAACACAGACACACTGGCGCCGGACAGTTCTTAAAGGGGAGGGTCGATCTTGCACTCCAGCCACACCCTGCTCATTGGAGCCTTGAATCTCGGCCTGGAGAGACCTGTGCCTAAATCTTCCAGCCAAGGACTATGGAGAGGGTGAGAGAACGAGCTCAGCGCTTCAGCGAGTGGGCCTTGGATGCTCTGGTTGGCGCAGTGGAGCGCAGAAGATCTATACTCTTCCCTGAGAGTGGCAGGAGGCCTTTGCCGCGCGAGTACAGAAGAGTGTGGAGGGAGGTAGCTCAGAGCGTCTCCTCCAGGAGCATGGTGCCCAGGACCCATATACAATGTCGAAAAAAGTTCAACGACCTCACTCGGATCGTCAGGGTGAGTGGCTTTTTTTCAATACCTCTCCATCCCTCCATCTCAACCTCACTCTATGGCCAGAGGGTCTTAAAACCCCAATGCCCAACACTCATCCAACACCTATGGCCCTCTCATGAAACACACACGTACATTCCACATTTTGCATACAGTAAGGGCTATTCACCTGTGGGAGGCACATCAGGCAAGACCATGGCTGCATACAGTAAGGGCTATTCAATTATGGGAGGCACATCAGGCAAGACCATGGCTGCATACAGTAAGGGCTATTCACCTATGGGAGGCACATCAGGCAAGACCATGGCTGTATATTTACTCAGACGCCGTCCTTTTTCTTGCAGGCCAAGCTATCTCATAATAGGAGACAGCAGCAACGGACGGGTGGAGGGTGGCCTCAGCTGCAACCCCTCAGCGATCTTGAGGCGCGCGTCCACAGGATTGTGGTAAGCCGAGTGATCGGTCCCGTCGCCACTGGAGACGCCGACCCCGTTCTGGACAGCAATGGTAAGGTCATCACCTTTTTGTCCTCTGTCCTTCCACTTGTCCCTCACAACACCAGCCTTTGACACTTTCAATCCAACTTACTAAATCGCTGCACTCATTCCTCCCTTACTGCCCCCCTGTCCTCACACTAAAGCCACTCTTGTACCTCCCTGCTTTCAGATGGTGATTCACCAGCTGAGGAGACGGGCCCTCAAGCTGCCAGTGGGAGTGAAGCTGCAGGCGAGGAGGAAGATGAAGGCGGAGCATCAGCGCCACCCTCTCCCGAGGAAGCCCATGCCCACACTGGGAACACGCCTTCCCTGGAGGGGAGCAGGGGGGAAGGGTCTGATGAGGGTGAAGCTCCAGGACCCAGCGGGCTGCAGCAACGTGATGGGGGTAGGGAAGCTCGGGGGCCTTCTCCCCAGAGGGAGAGTATGCCAGCGAGTCCTACTGCACTGGACGCAGAGGAGGAGCGGCTCATCGCTGAAATGAACACCCAGGCGGTGGACATGCACACTCAGCTCATGGGTGCAGTGGGAAGGGTGCCCGAATGCATTGAATCACTGGCAAGGAGTGTGGAGCACTTCGCTGTCGCACAGGTGGATGCCACGCAAATGTTTAGTGCTGCAATTCAGTCAATGGCTGCCATGAACCCATCTCTGACTGCTCTCATGCAGACTCAGATTGAGGCCACGCGAGCACTGACTGCTGCCATCCTCGATGGTTCGTACACATTTTCCCGGGGTTCTCACCGCGCCGCAGCAGGCCAGCAATCTGTGCTCCAGCAGATTGCTCCGGATGCTGAAGTGCTGCCCCGTGGGAGTGCCAGTGTGTCGGTCGAGCAGGGAGTTGCTGTCTTCTCTCAAGATGACAGCATTCCTGCTGCCACCACTGTCACTTCTCCACTGCACTTGCCACCGCCTGTAGGACAGACTGCCGCCGCCCATGCAGAGTTGGTGCAGTCTGCAGCCGGGCCCTCCAGGCCCAGAGCTGGTCGACGCCGTCCTTCAAGGGCATCTGCAGTCTCAGGTTCTGACAATCAGCAGCCTTCCACCAGCCTTGCTGCAGCCACTGAGGTCCCATTACGGCGGAGCAGTAGGGTGGGAAGGGGGGAAGTGCGCAAGAGAAATAGATTGCCCTCGAAGGGCAAAAAGTAGGAGGTGTGACAAAATGTGGGTCATTTTTTTATTAAAGGCCGAGGTTTGTGGTCAAACTTTTGAACATTATCTCCAGGTTATGAGAACCAGTTATGTTAATGACTGTGTTTTTGTGTTTCTTTCTATTAGTTTGTCATGAGGAAATGACACACACTGAGTTTGTGAAATAAATAAGTTTTTGTATTCAAAATGTACATGTTTGGTCTTTGGAATCATTGCTGCCTTGGCCGGCTTAGGGGTTGCGGGTTGATTTCATTCATGTTGTTCTCAATGGCAGAAGCCATTTCCTCAGCAGGGGCCGAGAAGCGGCTTGCTATCAGCCGTTGACGGACGGCCCTTCCAGTTTCTACATTGTGGGCCTCCCTCCCTCCTTGGTGCTGCTGATGATCATCCTCCTCCTCTTCCTCCTCTTCTTCCTCCTCCTCCTCTGGTGGTGCTCCAAGGCCTGGTGGCATTGGCTGGGTCCTGAGGATTGCCAGGTTATGCAGCATGCAGCACACAACTACGAAGTGGGAAACTCGCTCAGGCGAGTACTGCAGGGCTCCTCCAGAATGGTCCAGACAGCGGAACTGTTGCTTGAGCACGCCGATTGTGTGCTCAACGATGTTCCTGGTAGCTTGATGGCTCTCGTTGTACCGCAGCTCAGCAGGGGTGTTGGGCGTACGGAGCGGTGTCATCAGCCAGGTGCTCAGTGGATATCCCTTGTCCCCGAGAAGCCAATCAACTGGCTGATGCGGTGCCTGGAAAAGTTCTGCCACAGTAGTCTGGCACAGGATGAATGCATCGTGGCAGCTGCCAGGATAGTGGGCATTGACAGCAAGTATCAGCTGTCTGTGGTCACAGACCAACTGAACGTTTAAGGAATGGAACCCCTTTCTGTTGCGGAAATCCTCGGCATTCTCATGCGGAGCACGCAAAGCCACATGCGTGCAGTCAATGGCGCCCTGCACCATGGGGAAGCCTGCTATCCTAGCAAAGCCCATTGCGCATTCTTGCTGCTTGTCTGGGGTCATGGGGAAAGAGATGTACTCTCGTCTCCTTTTAAAGAGGGCATTTGTGACCTGAC
The DNA here is from genome assembly GCA_030390025.1 of Squalus acanthias. Classification (NCBI taxonomy): domain Eukaryota; kingdom Metazoa; phylum Chordata; class Chondrichthyes; order Squaliformes; family Squalidae; genus Squalus; species Squalus acanthias. The sequence continues at coordinate 79,647,272 of CM059433.1, forward strand.
GGATGCAGCAATGCACCGCACACTGGGAGATATTGGCGATGTCCCCAGTAGCTGATTGAAATGAGCCAGTGGCATAAAAGTTCAGAGCCACTGTGATCTTCACTGCCACCGACAGAGACATCCAGGACCTCAGTTGAGGCTGCAGATCTGGCTGCAGCAGGTGGCAGAGCTCAGTGACTAGCTCCTTGCTGAAGCGCAGCCTTCGCAAACACTGCTCCTCAGACATATTAATATATGTGAATTGTTGGCGATATACCCTGGGAGGGTAAGGTCTCCTGTACAGAGGCCTGTTGGCCCTCCTCCGTCTGGCCATGATTGCCACTCTCTCTCTGCGTCCTCCGATTCAGGAGATCGCGGCGGTAAAGTTTAACGCCGCCGCAAAATGTCTAGTTAATTTCACGAGCGGCGCAAACATCGCTGCACCCGGGCGCTAGTTGCTTTGCGTTCCATTAGCGCCCTCTTAAGGCGCCAACGGGAGGCGCAACCAACTGAATTTTTCCCCCTTGACATTGAACTCTAAGGGGGAAAAATTCAGTCGCGCCCCATTTGGGGCGCAAATATCGTCCGGGCGCAAAAATTAGCGCCTGCCGCTAATTATCGCCACTGACTGGAAACTTCACTTTTAACGCCCCGGGAGGTGATTGGAGCGCTAAATCGGGCGCTGCACACCTGTCTTAAGGCGCAAAGGCCGAGGAGTGAGGCGCTAACTCAGAGCGCGAGCGCAGCGCAGGTGCTGCCAGTTAGCGAGGGAACACAGACACACTGGCGCCGACCAGTTCTTAAAGGGAGGGGGTGATCTTGCTCCCCAGCCACACCCTGCTCATTGCAGCCTTGAATCTCGGCCTGGAGAGACCTGTGAATCCATTTTCCAGCCAAGGATGGAGAGGGTGAGAGAACGAGCTGAGCGCTTCACCGAGCGGGCCTTGGATGCTCTGGTTGGCGCGGTGGAGCGCCGAAGACCAATACTGTACCCAGAGAGTGGCAGGAGGCCTTTGCCGCGAGACTACAGAAGAGTGTGGAGGGAGGTGGCTCAGCGCGTCTCCTCCAGGAGCATGGTGCCCAGGACCCATATCCAATGCTGGAAAAAGTTCAACGACCTCACTCGGGTCGTCAGGGTGAGTGGCTTTTTTGCAATACCTCTCCATCCCTCCATCTCAACCTCACTCTATGGCCAGAGGGTCTTAAAACCACAATTAACAACACTCATCCAACACCTATGGCCCTTTCATGAAGCACACACACACATTCCATACTTTGCATACAGTAAGGGCTATTCACCTATGGGAGGCACATCAGGCAAGACCATGGCTGTATATTTACTCAGACGCCGTCCTTTTTCTTGCAGGCCAAGCTGGCGCATAATAGGAGACAGCAGTAACGGACGGGTGGAGGGCGGCCTCAGCTGCAACCCCTCAGCGATCTTGAGGAGCGTGTCCACAGGATTGTGGCAAGCCGGGTGATCGGTCCCGTCGCCACTGGAGACGCCGACCCCGTTCTGGACAGCAATGGTAAGGTCATCACTTTTTTGTCCTCTGTCCTTCCACTTGTCCCTCACAACACCAGCCTTTGACACTTTCAATCCAACTTACTAACTCGCTGCACTTATTCCTCCCTTACTGCCACCCTGTCCTCACGCTAAAGCCACTCTTGTACCTCCCTGCTTTCAGATGGTGATTCACCAGCTGAGGAGACGGGCCCTGAAGCTGCCAGTGGGAGTGAAGCCAAAGAAACCAAAGTACCAGCGAAGTTAGGATGAGTAGCCAAAACTACCTCACACAGCGTTGACTCAATGCAGAAGTCTCTCTTTCTCTCTCTCCGAATCTCTCTCTCTCTCAGAACGAGTGGTGCAAAAATGTCAACCACAGAGAAAGACAGGAAGAGGCCCCCTTTAAATAGCGCCCCCCCCCCAGCCCCACAGCGATTGTTAGCGTTCCACTCTTCCGGTCGTTGGATGCGCGAGGCGGTAAGGATGGGGGCGCCACTGAAATTCTGCTCCGGGGCGCCAGAAGGGCGTTGCACTCTCGTATGATGTCACAATCTGCGCACGCAGGAGATCGCGGCGATAAAGTTTAGCGCCGCCGCAAAATGTCTAGTTAAGTTCGCGAGCGGCGCAAACATCGCTGCGCCCGGGCGCTAGCTGCTTTGCGCCCCATTAGCGCCCTCTTAAGGCACTAACGGGAGGCGCAACCAACTGAATTTTTCCCCCTACAAATCTAAGACACTGAGGCACTGACCTATAAAACTCTAAGGGGGAAAAATTCGGTTGGTTAGCGCCTCCCATTAGCGTCTCTGGGGGGCTCTAGGAACTTAGCGCCCGAACACGGCGATTTTAGTGCCGCTCGCGAAATTGACCAGTCGTTTTGCGGCAGCGCTAAACACTGCGCCTGCAGATCGTGACATCAGTCGAGCATGCAACGCCCCGGTAGCACCCCGGACCAGATATTGAGTCGCACCCCCTGCCTTAGTACCTGCCGCTAGGAACGACAGGTAGAGGGGAACGTTTTCAAGTTGGGAGGGGGCTGGGGGAGTGCTATTTAAAGGCGGACGCTTCCTGCCTGTTCTTGTCGGCAAAATGTTTGGTTTTAACGCTGTCCTAAGGAGTTTTGGCCCTCAGCACCACTTTTGAGGTTCCTAAGCGCTGAGCTCTTTCCCTGGGCCTATCCATTAGTGCTTCCAACACAATTGCTTTTGAGGTCTCTCCAGGCCAAGATTCAAGGCTGCAATGAGCAGGGTGTGGCTGGCCAGCAAGATGGCCCCTCCCCTTTAAGAACTGGATGGTGCCAGACTGTCTGGCTTCCATGATAACTGACATCGCCTGAGCTTCAGTAGCGTTCTCAGGTAGCGCATCGCTCCTGGACGTTTGCGTCTTAAGAGAGGTGTGTAGCACTTGATTTAGCGCTCAAATCACCTCCAGGGCGATAGAGACAAATTTTGCCGTCGGAGGCGATAATTAGCGCCAGGCGCTAAACTTTGCGCCCGGCCGATTTTAGCGCCCCAAAATGGGCGATACTGAATTTTTCCCCCTAAAAGAATTACTTCTAAGAAACTGGCCTCTAAAAGACCGAGATACTAAAATAGTAAAAAAGTTAACCTAAAACACTGGAATTGATATCTAACAATCTAAAACACAATGCAAACTACCAGCAAGTGAATTATCAACAACAGTGAAATAACAAACAATTTAATGAAACAGACTAACAACCTAACACTTACCTATTACCCACCAATCTGCTCCCTCCATGGCAGTGACGTCACTTCTAAATTTCTTTTTCAGTATTCCACGTTCAGCTCACGCTCTGACTCTGACTTACCAGAGAACACCCTCACTGACTCTCTGCTGCCGGATCTCCCATTCTCTCCGCTCTCACTGACTCTCTGCCTCCGGATCTCCCATTCTCTCCGCTCTCACTGACTCTCTGCCACCGGTTCTCCCATTCTCTCCACTCTCACTGACTCTCTGCCGCCAGTTCTCCCATTCTCTCCGCTCTCACTGACTCTCTGCCGCCAGTTCTCCCATTCTCTCCGCTCTCACTGACTCTCTGCCTCCGGATCTCCCGCTCTCTCCACTCTCACTGACTCTCTGCCGCCAGTTCTCCCATTCTCTCCGCTCTCACTGACTCTCTGCCGCCAGTTCTCCCATTCTCTCCGCTCTCACTGACTCTCTGCCTCCGGATCTCCCGCTCTCTCCGCTCTCACTGACTCTCTGCCACCGGTTCTCCCGCTCTCTCCGCTCTCACTGACTCTCTGCCGCCAGTTCTCCCATTCTCTCCACTCTCACTGACTCTCTGCCACCGGATCTCCCGCTCTCTCCGCTCTCACTGACTCTCTGCTGTGGGATCTCCCGCTCTCTCCGCTCTCACTGACTCTCTGCCTCCGGATCTCCCGCTCTCTCCGCTCTCACTGACTCTCTGCCGCCAGTTCTCCCACTCTCTCCACTCTCACTGACTCTCTGCCGCCGGATCTCCCATTCTCTCCACTCTCACTGACTCTCTGCCGCCGGATCTCCCATTCTCTCCACTCTCACTGACTCTCTGCCACCAGTTCTCCCGCTCTCTCCGCTCTCACTGACTCTCTGCCGCCAGTTCTCCCATTCTCTCCGCTCTCACTGACTCTCTGCCTCCGGATCTCCCGCTCTCTCCGCTCTCACTGACTCTCTGCCACCGGATCTCCCATTCTCTCCACTCTCACTGACTCTCTGCTGTGGGTTCTCCCGCTCTCTCCGCTCTCACTGACTCTCTGCCGCCAGTTCTCCCACTCTCTCCACTCTCACTGACTCTCTGCCGCCGGATCTCCCATTCTCTCCGCTCTCACTGACTCTCTGCCACCAGTTCTCCCGCTCTCTCCGCTCTCACTGACTCTCTGCCTCCGGATCTCCCACTCTCTCCACTCTCACTGACTCTCTGCCTCCGGTTCTCCCGCTCTCTCCGCTCTCACTGACTCTCTGCCTCCGGATCTCCCGCTCTCTCCACTCTCACTGACTCTCTGCCTCCGGTTCTCCCGCTCTCTCCGCTCTCACTGACTCTCTGCCTCCGGATCTCCCATTCTCTCCGCTCTCACTGACTCTCTGCCTCCGGATCTCCCATTCTCTCCGCTCTCACTGACTCTCTGCTGTGGGTTCTCCCGCTCTCTCCGCTCTCACTGACTCTCTGCTGTGGGTTCTCCCATTCTCTCCGCTCTCACTGACTCTCTGCCTCCGGATCTCCCGCTCTCTCCACTCTCACTGACTCTCTGCCTCCGGATCTCCCATTCTCTCCGCTCTCACTGACTCTCTGCCTCCGGATCTCCCATTCTCTCCGCTCTCACTGACTCTCTGCCTCCGGTTCTCCCGCTCTCTCCGCTCTCACTGACTCTCTGCTGTGGGTTCTCCCGCTCTCTCCGCTCTCACTGACTCTCTGCTGTGGGTTCTCCCGCTCTCTCCGCTCTCACTGACTCTCTGCCTCCGGATCTCCCACTCTCTCCGCTCTCACTGACTCTCTGCCTCCGGATCTCCCGCTCTCTCCGCTCTCACTGACTCTCTGCCGCCGGTTATCTGTTGGCCTCTCGCACTGTTTCTCCTCAGGCTTGCTCTCTCCACTCTCCAGTCTTACTTGCCAATTGTTCTTTCTACTGCATCTGGGCTAGTTCCCTTATAATGTCATGGATGACACCCAGCTTGATAACCATTGTGATGAAGGTATAAAGCTTTGCACAAGTTAGAAAATTGTACTATGCATGAACAAAAGGAATTAAATGAATCAAAAATTGGCTCCTATGCATGTACCTTGCCATTGAAATAAAATAAAGGGACTTATATATCTAAATATGAAAGGTCAATCAGCCAGATGGTTCTCTTTGTAATGTAGGAAAAGATTCTCTCCAACATTAGTTTTCCAGTATTGTCCCTGGTATCCAGTCAAAACCAGCAAACCAGGGGACTGCTTTGTCTAAAGGCCAGTCAATCCTAGGATCTGAGCTCATGATTTCTAGCTGAAAACCCGGCAAGGCTGCTATAAGATCACCTGAAATGAAGAGGATTTCCTGATGGACTTTATTGTCATCTATTTGATCATTTTAGTGAAAAAATAAATGTGCATCAGCAAATGGCACACTTTAGTGCAAAACACTAAAGGACTATTTTCCATGTTTAATGATTATTTGAGGATTGTACTAATCCAAAAATTAGTTAACAAAAAGTGAGAGAAAAAGTAGATTTGTACTTATTAAGGTCTTCCTACCTCTATCTTCCCATCTTCAAAAGTCTCATCAAAATCTATCTCTCTAGGCACCTCCCCAACTCTTCTATTTTTCCTCCGTGATTTGCCTTGGGCTGGTTTCAACATTAAGAGTGTTATATAAATTGTTGTTGTTGTTGTTATAAGGCTAATTACTAAAAAAAACTTGCGCACAATTGCACAAATTGGGAGAAAATCAAAAGGGCTATATTTAACTCTAAGTCCAATATTTAGTTAGTGATCCTACCAAGTATCACCACAGCAGTGAATAGTATTGAAGAATATAATGCCCCAGCGCATGGGTACAATGACCATTTCTGAGTAACTCAGCATGTATCAAGAGGGTGAGCCAGAAGTACATAGGGCATAAGAGGTGCCTAACTTATAGTGGGCAGTACCCCAGGCAATGCGTCTGCTGCAACAGAGTCAGCTATTAGGACATGATTGAGCCACAGCGCATGAGTGAGCTTCGTTGTGAACTTCTCCATCTTTGTTGGTTGTAAATGAGCTTTGCTATAAGTGCTCTCCCAATTGAATAAGTAGCACCAATGGATGAATGTACAACCGACTACTGAACTGCAGGGGATAAAGAAAGTCCACTATCTGCATCAACAAATCCTGATGAACCTAAATCAGTGCCAGATGTTGCCTTTACTACAGTTGCTATGGGATCATAGCTTTCAAAGCCACTGCCTCCGTCACTTTTGCAGGGCTTCATAATATCACATATCACTGATATTAATACTCCACACATGCCATTGTTCTAAGACACCACCTCACAATGTCTACTGGTGTGTGTGAACAAGGAATACTGGCATTTATGAAATCTCAGAATTCCTCCTTTCTGGCTCCTCATAACTGTTCTCTAAGTGAATTGAAATCGGCCATGACAAATCTTGAACCAGCTGATCCTTCATCAACCACACCATATAGTTGAGTTCTCCACTGCAGCTGCTACTGGTGTTGCCACATGCTCTACTGCAGACTGCAGATTGCAGAAGGCTATTGGTCCAACCCAGCCATATTTCCTTCTTATACAATGGGCCAAAAATTCATCCCGCTGCGCGAGAGTACGCACTGCGTACTCTCGCGTATTCTCTCTCCAATTGCCGGTTTTCTGCAGGCCCTGCGCATGCGCTGAAAACCGGCACTTGGTCTTTTGAAAAGGGGGCGGTTCCTCGGTGCATCGCGTGCGCGCTACAGGCTGCGCGCACGCTGTGCACTTCGTGCTTTGGACGCGCAGGTAAGGACGGAAGATTTTAGAAATGGAAAAAGGAGGAGTAAGACCCACTTTTAACAAGGTAAGTAGTGAATTAAGTATTTTTTTGAATTTTTTTTAACAGGTATATCTTTTTTAGAGACTTTAAAGACAGGTAAGTTTATTTTTATAACTTTTTAAAAGATTTTAAATTTTTTCAAAAATTTAATTTTTTATTTAAAATGGTTAATTTATTTAACTATACTTATTTTATTAATGTGATGGGTTTTTTTTTAAATTTAATTGAGGTTTAGCTGTTATTTTGGGGGGGTGTAAGATTCATAGATTTCACAGCACGTATGTGAAACTTATGAATGGAAGATGGTGTGCTGCCATTGGCTCTAACTGAGTCACGTGATCCCACAGCTCGCACGAATTCACTACGCCGGTGGGATATGCAAGCACTGCCCAGCTGATGTCTGGAACATCAAGTTCGTGCGAGCTGGATCTGAAAAAGCCAACGCGGAGTGAGAGATCGCGGGGAAGCCTTACCCCCGCGGGAACAGAGCGAGATCAATTTCTGGGCCAATGTTTCTGGAGGCAAATGACTGTCTAATACAGACTTAGGGTGGAAGTAAAACTGGCAGTAGCGGATTGGCCCCCTGTTATACACCTCATGCGAAAGGAAAATTATGTGTGGTGTATAACAAGCAGCTAATTTTAACCCCCGCAAAGTGTCCTAGCGGAAAGGGTAAATAGGGAGGTGGCAAAGGCTTTAAACTAGTAAGAAGGGGGGAAGGATCTACAAGAAATGTAAGCAGCCTAAATATAAACAAAACAGGAAGAGTGAACGTAGGAAAGAATAAAGTAAGGGAGGACATTGATGGCAAGGGAGCAAACAGAGTTATAGAACAAGGGGGAGAAATTCAGTATCGCCCCATTTGGGGCGCAATTATCGGCCGGGCGCAAAGATTAGCGCCTGGCGCTAATTATCGCCACCGACTGCAAACTTGACTTTTATTGCCCCTGGAGGTGATTGGAGCGCTAAATCAGGCACTGCACACCTGTCTTAAGGCGCAAAGGCCGAGGAGCGAGGCGCTACCTCAGAGCGCTGGCGAAGCTCATGTAATGTCAGTCAGCAATGGAACACACACACAATGGCATGGGCCAGTTCTTAAAGGGGATGGTTAATCTTGCTTTCCATCCACATCCTGCTCATTGCAGCCTTGAATCTCGGCCTGGAGAGACCTGCACATCAAATCTGCTGGAAAGAACAATGGAGAGTACCAGGCAAAGAGCTCAGAGTGCAGATCCCACAGTCTCTTCTAAATCGATACAAGGAATGGCAAATCAAAATGAACCTGCAAAGTGCTGCTCAGTACCCAAAACTCCTTCACACAACATTGAATCTCTCCAGAAGTGTCTCTCTCTCTCTCTCTCAGAATGTGTATTTCAAAAATGGCACCAACAATAAAAGGCAGGAAGCGGTCACCTTTAAATAGCGCTCCCCCTTTCCCTTCATGACTGCAGAACACTCCCCTCAACCTGTCGTTGCTAGCGTCAGGCGGTAAGGCAGGGGGCGCCACTCAATATCCGCTCCGGGGCGATACCGGGGCGTTGCGCACTCGACTGACGTCACGATCTGCCGGCGCAGGAGATCGTGGCGGTAGTGTTTAGCGCCGCCGCAAAATGTCTAGTTAATTTCGCGAGCGGCGCAAACTTCGCCGCGCCTGGGCGCTAGATGCTTTGCGCCCCATTAGCGCCCTCTTAAGGCGCTAACGGGAGGCGCAACCAACTGAATTTTTCCCCCCAAGAGTCTAAAAAGATGGTTAAACATAAAGTGAGAGGAAATCCTATTAAAAATTAGTTAATCTGTCTGTACAACAATGCACACAGTGTCTGTAATAAAACAGGGAGCTGGAGGCAATCATGCGTTGGGAGGAACCAGACATACTAGGGATTACTGAGACATGAATACAGAAAAATCAGGACTGGGAATTAAACATTGTAGGATATAACATATTTAGAAAAGATAGAGAGTGACAGGATCGGACAAAGTCAACATGGATTTACAAAAGGTAAATCATGCTTGACTAATCTACTGGAATTTTTTGAGGATGTAACTGGTAGAATAGATAGGGGAGAACCAGTGGATGTTGTGTATTTGGACTTTCAGAAGGCTTTCGATAAGGTCCCGCATAAGAGATTAGCGTGCAAAGTTAAAGCACATGGGATTGGGGGTAAGGTACTGACTTGGATAGAAAACTGGTTGTCAGACAGGAAGCAAAGAGTTGGAATAAACGGGTCTTTTTCCGAGTGGCAGGCAGTGACTAGTGGGGTACCGCAGGGATCGGTGCTAGGACCCTAGTTATTCACAATATATATTAATGATCTAGACGAGGGAACTAGATGTAATATCTCCAAGTTTGCAGACAACACAAAGCTGGGTGGGCGTGTGTGCTGTGAGGAGGATGCAGAGAAACTCCAGTATGATTTGGACAGGTTGGGTGATTGGGCAGATGCATGGCAGATGCAGTATAATGTGGATAAATGCGAGGTTATCCACTTTGGTGGCAAAAACAGGAAGGCAGATTATTATCTGAACGGCAATAGATTGGGAAAAGGGGAAGTGCAACGAGACCTGGGTGTCCTTGTGCACCAGTCGCTGAAGGTAAGCATGCAGGTGCAGCAGGCGGTTAAGAAGGCAAATAGTATGTTGGCCTTCATAGCGAGAGCGTTCGAGTACAGGAGCAAGGATGTCTTGCTGCAGTTGTACAGGGCCTTGGTGAGACCACACCTTGAGTATTGTGTGCAGTTTTGGTCGCCTTATCTGAGGAAGGATGTTCTTGCCATGGAGGGAGTGCAGTGAAGATTCACCAGACTGATACCTGGGATGGCAGGAATGACGTATGAAGAGAGATTGGGTCGATTAGGCTTATATTCGCTAGAGTTTAGAAGAATGAGAGAGGATCTCATTGAAACTTATAAAATTCTAACAGGACTAGACAGACTAGATGCAGGAAGGCAGTTCCCGATGGCGGGGGAGTCCAGAACCAGAGGTCACAGTCTAAGGATAAGGGGTAAGCCATTTAGAACTGAGATGAGGAGGAATTTCTTCACCCAGAGAGTGGTGAACCTGTGGAATTCTTTACCACAGAAGGCAGTTGAGGCCAATTCATTAAATATATTCAAGAAGGAGTTAGATATATTTCTTAAGGCTAAGGGGATCAAGGGATATGGGGAGAAAGCAGGGACAGGGTACTGAATTTGGATGATCAGCCATGATCGCATTGAATGGTGGAGCAGGCTCGAGGGGCCGAATGGCCTACTCCTGCTCCTATCTTCTATGTTTCTATGTTTCTATGAAAAAGGGGAGGTGGAGTAGCTGTACTTATTAGGGATAACATAATGGCAGTAGAAATAAGTGACGCAGCTATCAGCAAGACAAAAATAGAATCCATATGGATAGAGATAAAAGATAATAAAGGATCAATCACACGAATAGGCATAGTCTACAGACCACCTAATAGTGGAAGGGAGGCGGAGGAAGAAAGATACAGACAAATTAGAGAAATGAGTAAAAAACATCGAATAATAATCATGGGGGATTTCAACTACCCCGATATTAATTGGACAGAAGAGGCAGGTAAAGGGGATAAGACAATGGAGTTCCTACAATGTCTACAGGACTCCTTTCTAACCCAATATGTAAAAAGCCCAACAAGGAAGGATTCGCTATTGCATCTAGTAATGGGGAATGAACCAGAGCAGATAAGAGAAGTAAAAGTAGGGGAACATATAGGCAATAGTGACCATAATATAATACACTTTAAGATGATAATAGAGAAGGACATAAGTATGACAAAAAACAGGTTAATAGATTGGAGAAAAGCTGATTTTGAGGGGCTGAGAATAGAACTTGGGAAGATAAAATGGGCAACAATATTGGCAAACAACGATGTAGAATGACAATGGGAAACATTTAAAACGGTGTTCAACAGAGTGCAAGAAAATATTTTCCACTGAAAGGAAAGAACAAACTAAACACTAATGAGACTCCATGGATGAATAAAGACATAAGGGAACAATTGAGTGTAAGGAAAGAGGTATACATTAAGTACATAGACAGCAGGGGAGTGCATGATAAGAGAGAATATGAAGGGATTAGGAGAGAAGTAAAAAAAAATTAGGAAGGCAAAGAGGAACTATGAAATTAAATTATCAAGGAACATAAAACAAAATAGTAAAATATTTTACAGGCACATCAATAAAAAAGGAAGGTTGGGATGGGAATAGGGCCATTAAGGGATAGACAGGACAATACCACAGGTAACGATCGGGAGATGGCAGAAATATTAAATCATTATTTCGCTTTGGTATTTACCAGGGAGATAGAACAGGTGGACATGACATTGGATGATGAGATGAGTAATGAGATAAATGCATTTAAAATTTAAAAAGGGGATATATTAAATAAATTAATCAACCTCAAAGAGGATAAAACCCCTGGTCCGGATGGATTGCATCCATGCATTTTAAAAGAATCTAGGGAAGAGATAGCAGAGGCATTACTACACATATTTAATAATTCATTAGAAAAAGGTATAGTGCCAGAGGACTGGCAGATAGCTAACGTAATAGCGATATTTAAGAAGGAGGAATAGAACATGTCCAGGAATTATAGACCAGTCAGCGTAACATCAGTGGTAGGAAAAATAATGGAATCCCTACTAAAGGAGAGAATAGAAGAACATCTAGAAATTAAAAGTATAATAATGAATAGTCAGCATGGATTTCAAAAGGGAAAATCTTGCTTGACCAACCTTATTGAATTTTTTGAAGAGGTAACAGAGAAAGTAAACAATGGTAATGCAGTAGATGTAATTTATCTAGATTTTCAAAGGGCTTTCGATAAGGTAACCATAATAGACAAATGAATAAGGTCAGAGAATGCGGAGTCAGGGGACAATTAGCAGAATGGATTTCTAGCTGGCTTCAAGACATAAAGCAGAAAGTGCGAGTAAAGGGTAGCTATTCACAGTGGCAGAAGGTGGGTAGTGGTGTTCCACAAGGATCAGTGCTGGGACCACTGCTATTCACAATTTAAATTAATGATTTAGACTTTGGAATCAAAAACACAATTTCTAAATTTGCGATGACACCAAATTGGGGGGATAATCAATACTGAGGAGGGCTGCAACAAATTACAGGAGGACATTAATAAACTTGCAGAATGAGCAAATAATTGGCAAATGAAGTTAAACACAGATAAATGTGAGGTATTACATTTTGGTAGGAAGAATAGGGAAGTCACTTATCACTTGGAGGGTGCGGGTCTAGGTGGGGTGGAGGAACAAAGGGATCTCGAAGTACAAATACACAGATCACTAAAAGTTGCGCCACAGGTTAGCAAGGCCATAAAAAAAGCAAACCAAGCACTAGGGTTTATTTCTAGAGGGATAGAATTGAAAAGTAGGGAAGTTATGCTAAACCTGTATCAAACCTTGGTTAGACCACACTTAGAGTACTGCGTGCAGTTCTGGTCGCCATATTATAAAAAGGATATAGAGGCACTGGAGAGGGTGCAGAGAAGATTTACAAGGATGATACCAGAAATGCGAGGGTATACATATCAGGAAAGGATGAACAGGCTCGGTCTCTTTTCTCTTGAAAAAAGAAGACTGAGGGGTGACCTAATAGAGGTTTTTAAAATTATGAAAGTTTTGATAGAGTGGATACAGAGAGAATGTTTCCACTTGTGGGGAAGAGCATAACTAGAGGCCATCAATATAAGATAGTCACCAAGAAATCCAATAGGGAATTTAGAAGAAACTTCTTTACCCAAAGAGTGGTGAGAATGTGGAACTCGCTACCACAGGGAGTGGTTGAAGCGAATAGTATAGATGCATTTAAGGGGAGGCTGGACAAGCATATGAGGGAGAAGGGAATAGAGGGTTATGCTGATAGATTTAGATGAGGAAAGACAGGAGGAGGCTCGAGTGGAGCATAAACGCCGGCATGGACTGGTTGGGCCGAATGGCCTGTTTCTGTGCTGTATATCCTATGTAATCCTATGTAAATTGAAAGTTCCACCACAGTGTTAAAAAATTTTAAATGGGCAACCCGACCACAACCTGCCTCCAACCTGTCCACTTCCTGTTTTAACGGAGGCCGGTTAGGTGGTAGATTACCAACCTGCTTTCAGGAGGCGGATTGGTCACTAAAATATTTTAAGGAGGCTGCGTGCTTCCATTTTATGTAAAGTTTTATTTTTAACATCTGCAGGCCGGGTTTCCTGGGCCTTGGGAATCCCAGCAGCTGAAGCGAGATGAGAAGGGACTGGATGCATCAGCTAAGGCCTTTACAGCACTGCTTGTAAAGGCCAGGAGGAGCAGCAGTGCTTCCCCCCGGACCACCAAGCTTGCCTGTTAACCCCACCCCCACCTCATGCTCTTCCTGCCTCAGAGTTATTAGCGGGACCTATACGTCACATCCTTGCTAACATTTCTTTGTGTCATTACAGCACTTTTCGCATCTGCTTTTATCAACTCCTTTCCTGTATGTTCATATATACTCTGTGCCGCTACTTCAGTCATATTTATCCCTCACCTTTACACGCTTCTCTATGCTATGTAACTTCTTCCAGACTTTCTGCCAGACTATCTGAATAATTGGCGCCACATTTATTCTCTCAGTAGCATATTTCCACACATTGCCTCTTTAGCATATTGGGGTTGCCTTCTCCCATTGAAAAACCTCTTGGCAACAGTCCATTGCAGAGTTTACCAGCACAACCAAGTCCTCGTTGGAAAATTGGGCTTTCCTCAATTTTATTGAGCCAATCTCCACAAATATTATGCAATTCACAACTGCATTCATGAACTTTTCAACATTTGTATAGGTGAAGTGGCTCATTACCTGATTGAAAAGCATTAAAGGTGCAGGTGAATCACAACTGACCGCTATATTTTTTTTGTTACCACTAATGAAATCAGGAATCACACATTTCAAGAAGGTCCCCTATTTTAGGATCATAAATTAAGGTGAAAATGGGCATTTCTCCTGTTTTTCAAAAACAAAGAGGAAAACTTAGCCATTATCAATAAAACAGTGATTGTTAGTCATGCATAAGTAAATTCTATTAAAGAACTGCTTTATCTAACCAATTAGTGGAGTGTGTCTAAAGATGATCCTGCTGGCTGTGGATGATTATTGTGGTGCTAATAGCTTTATTCAAATGCAATTTAGTTTCATTTTATAATTTTCAGATGTTCAGGGAAATATGTTAAGGAACTAAATTCCTAGTTTCAAAGAATGACCTATGCCAAGTAAAAATGAACCAACATATTTCGATACCTTCTCCTAGAGCAACATTTTTCAGTACAAGTGTTTTTACTTTAAATTCATCTATGCACAAACATATTTGTTGAGTTAGTTTAACAGAATGGGATATTCATAGAGATAGACAACATTATTAGGGTAAATAAAAACATAGGAAGTATGAAAAATAGTTTTGGTAAAGAAAGATAGAAGAGCCTCTTTTATTAGTACTGCAGTATATTCATTCCATGGGCTAAAACCACTTCAAGCTGAATTATTTCTTTCTGCAAAAGCAGTGCCCTTCACATACTGAGTACCACATGTTTCTCCTGGGAATGATCTAATTATGCGTATGAAGTATTTTGCTCTCGACATATAATTAGCACGTACAAAAGAAAATCTTGGACAATATCATTTTTTATAAATTGCAGTGACTTGATTTACTAGTATGAATAAAACTATTGTTTTGAAAATCTCTCTTTATATCAATTAAATATTTTAATTACAAACAGAAAACATTTGTACCTGCAGTCCCTCAATAGCCAGTCGAAGCATACTCGGGGTTAGTTTAGAGGCTTGCTTGAAAGTGAAGTTGCTCCAGTCTATGATCAAAATAAATCCATTCACTTGAAGTTCTGGGTCTTCGATCATTGCTTCCAATGATAGCAGTATGGCACGCAAAATATCTATTAACGTGTACCTAAAAACAGAGACATTGTCATTAACAATCTGGGCTTTTTAACAATAAGCAGCAAAGGTTTCAAGCTGGTGATCAAAGAATTGTAACAATTTGGTTAACTCTAATATTTGGGGCTAAGCTTCACCAACATTAGCGATTATCATAGTCTCTGGGCAATTGAAATACTATTTCAGCTAAAACAGAAAAAAACCCTAACTAAAGCCATTGTATATCAATTGGTTTACTTAGCTAACAACAACTTAAATGCGAAGGTGTACGGTAGTGAAGTGCTTATGTTATTGGACTAGTAATCCAGAGGTCTGGGCTGATAATCACGTGAGTTTAAATCCTACCATGGCAGTTTGTGAATTGGTGATTTAAAAAAAATTAAATTAAATCTGGAATAAAAAGCTGGCTGACAGGCAACATCAAGGGCACTGGTGGAGTGGCAGTGGTGGAAGGATAATGTTGTCATCCTGAGAGAGGACAATAGGTTCGTGCTCCACGGAGCCACTGCCACTACCCCGGGGTGGCGCCTCAGCATTCCTAGTAATCTGTTGGAGGACAGATTGCTGGACTGCAAGCCCCTTTCCACACTGGTAAACGGAGCCACAATGGAAGCAGCCTGGGCCTGCGTGGCAGCAACCAGAGCCTGCATGAGAGCAGTCTGTGCTTGCATGACAGAAGTCTGAGCTTCCACTGCAGCACTCAGACATTGGTTGGCTTCTGCTTACGCATGTTTGACCTGATGCCATGAGACATCATGGGGTCCGGAGTCAATATTGAGGACTCCCAGGCAATTTTCCCTGTAATTTATTTTGGGCTGCACGGCTCCTTTAATGGGCTATGTGGCCCATTCAAAATTCTGCGCATTTGCGTTTTTTTCAATTTAAAAGCCGACTCACCAGCTGCGCAGAATCCCTAGAGCACTGCGCGCTTAAAGGGAACATTTCTCCCAGGGCTACTCCACGCCGACTGCATACCACCTCTGATGGGCTTGTCCAGTTGATGGGACAACAGATACCCGGGGATGGTAATGGAGGAGTCTGGGTCGTTGATAGGTTTTGGACCCAGTCCAACACCGGCATCTCCGCATCGTTGATAGGTACCATTCCGTGAGTATGACTATGTCAGGCCTTTGCTCTCCCAACTTTGGTACAAGTCCCCAGATGATAGGACTTTGCAGGATCGACTGGACTGGGTGTGCCTTGTTGTATCCAAATCTGATGCCTAGGTCGAAGCTTAGTGGTCCATCCGGTTTTATTCTTATTATACTTCTTTGAAGCTGTTTAATACTACTTGCTAGGCCATTGATACTAGCTATTGATACTAGTCAGTGATACTAGTTATTGATACTAGCTTGTGGTCAGCAGATAGCCCTTATCACCCAGTAATCACCCTCTGGTTTGTCGTGGTGGCTCAACGACTGAGGGAACAGTGGACTGGTGCAGAATAAAAGCATCATGACTGCTGCTAGGATACCGGGCATTCACTATCATGGTGTGCTGAGTATGGTCGCACACCAACTGTACATTCAGCGAGTGGTAACCTTTGCGGTTGCGGTACATCTCAGCATTTAGATGCGGCACCTGCAAATCCACATGTGTGCAGTCAATGGGCTTAAGCATGCCAGTGCAATAATGAGAGGATGCTGCATTGTTGAAAGTGCTGTCCTATGGATATGCTGTTAAACCAAGGTCCTGTCTGCCTGCTTAAGTAAATATTAAAAAATCCCTTGATATTGTTCAAGGAAGAGCAGGGGGTTATTTCAGTGCCCTGGCCAATATTCTTCCCTCAATCAAAACCACCAAAAAAGAACATACTAGCTGATCATTCATTTTATTGTTGTTTATGGGATCTTGCTGTAAAGAATGGCTGTGGTATTTATCTGCATAACAACAGTCGCTGCACTTAAAAGTAATTCATTGTATGTGCAGTATTACATAAAATTATGTAGAATATACAGTAGAGAAACAGGCCATTCGGCCCAACTAGTCTGTGCTGGTGTTTATCCTCCACATGAATCTCCTCCCATTCCATCTACCTCATCTCAGCCTTTCAGCATAGTTTTCTATTCCCTTTTCTCTTGTGTACTCATCTAGTTTCCTTTGGAAAGCATCTAAGCTATTTGCCTTACCACTTCCTGTTCCTGCGAGTTCCACATTCCACCCACTCTCTGAGTAAACAACACTCTGAGTAAAGTACTTGAAAATGTAATAAAATGTTGCATAAATAAAAGTCCTTTTCTTTCACTCAGCTCTATGCCTCTCACAGTTGAACCTCTGAAACTAGTCACAGTGTAGTTATTGCAATCCAGGCACAATGCTCTGTTGCAGTTGAATACAATACAAAATATTTATATACAAATATTCTGACCATACAACAAAAAAGGAATAATTACTCAAAAATGAAAAAAATCCTAAAACTATATAAATCTATAAAAGAAACATATTCTGTGTCAACTAAAACTTACAACCTAATTTACTTGAACCTATTAACAGAAATCAGTGAGAATAAAAGATTATCACCTTCCACTGGGATGTATTGACCTATGTTTTGATAGAGCAGTCACAGGAACTAAAACTAGAGAATTAATTATGTACTGTACTGGCATATTTTAGAGGAAGTAGCTGCATCATCAAAAGTAATATTCAATTATAAATATGGAATTATACCTTCTAACAAATACTATCAAAAAATAAACTTTCACGTGGAAAGGCATGGGTTAATCAAGGAGAGCCAGCATGGATTTGTTAAAGGCAAATTGTGTCTGACTAACTTGATTGAATTCTTTGAGGAGGTACCAGAGAAGGTTGATCAAGATAGTGCAGTAGATGTTGTATATATGGACTTTTGGAAGGCATTCTACAAAGTGCCGCACAGGAGACTTGTTAAGAAGATGGAAGCCCATAAAATTAAGGGGAAAGTGGCGGTATGGATACAGAAGAGCGCAGTGACAGGAAGCAGAGGGTGGTGGTGGATGGATATTTTTCAGACTGGGAGGTGGTTTGCAGTGGTGTTCCCCAAGGGTCAGTTTTGGGGCCATTACTCTTTCCAATTTTTATAAACAACCTAGACTCGGGTGTAGGGAGCAGCATTATAAAGTTTGCATTTGATACAAAACTTAGCAACATAGTAGATAGCGATGAGGATAGTTGTAGACTTCAGGATTACAACAACAACAACTTGTATTTATATAGCACCTTTAACGTAGTAAAACGTTCCAAGGCGCTTCACAGGAGTATTATAGGACAAAAATCTGACACCGAGCCACATAAGGAGAAATTAGGGCAGATGACCAAAAGCTTGGTCAAAGAGCTAGGATTTAAGGAAAGTCTTAAAGGAGGAAAGAGAGGTAGCGAGGCGGAGAGGTTTAGGCAGGGAATTCCAGAACTTAGGGCCTAGGCAACAGAAGGCACGGCCACCAATGGTTGCGCGTTTATAATCAGGGATGCTCAAGAGGCCAGAATTAGAGGAGTGCAGATAACTCGGGGGGTTGTGGGGCTGAAGGAGATTACAGAGATAGGGAGGGGCGAGGCCATGGAGAGATTTGAAAATAAGGCTGAGAATTTTTAAATCGAGGCGTTGCTTAACCAGGAGCCAATGTAGGTCGGCAAGCACAGGGGTGATGGGTGAACGGGACTTGGTGCGAGTTAGGACACGGGCAGCCGAGTTTTGGATCACCTCAAGTTTACGTAGGATAGAATGTGGGAGGCTAGCCAGGAGTGCATTAGAATAGTCGAGTCTTGAGGTAACAAAGGCATGGATGAGGGTTTCAGCAGCGGATGAGCTGAGGCAAGGGCGGAAACGGGCAATGTTACAGAGGTGGAAATAGGCGGTCTTAGTTATGCTGCGGATATGTGGTCGGAAGCTCATTTCAGGATCAAATATGACACCAAGGTTGCGAACAGGATGGTTAAATGGGCAGAAGCATGGCAGATGGAGTTCAATGCAGAGAAGTGATGCACTTTGGGAGGAATAATATGGAAAGACAGTATAGTAAAAATGGCATGATTTTGAAAATTGTAGATGAGCAGAGAGACCTTGGTAGCCATATACACAAATCCTTAAAGGTGGTAGGGCAAGTTGATGAGGTGGTTGAAGAAGCATATGGGTTACTTGGATTTATAAATAGAGCCGTGGAATATAAAAGCAAAGAGATCATGATAGAACTTTATAAATCACTGGTTAGGCCTCAGCTGGAGTATTGTGGACAATTTTGGGCACCACACTTCAGGAAAGATGTAAAGGTCTTCGAAAGGGGACAGAGGAGGTTTACCAGGATGTTACCAGGGATGAGGGACTTCAGTTATGAGGAGAGGTTGGAAAAGTTAGGACTGTTCTCCTTGCAACAGAGAAGGTTAAGAGGTGACCTAATAGAGGTTTTCAAGATGATGAGAGGTTTTGATAGAGTAGATAAAGAAAAACTATTCCCTCTGGTGAGTGGGTCAATAACTAAAGGTCATAAATTTAAAATCATTGGCAAAAGATCTAGAGGGGAGTTGTCAGTATGTGGAACGCTCTACCTGAAAAGGTGGTGGAAGCTGATTCCATAAATAATTTTAAAAGGGAGTTGGACAGGTACTCGAGAATGAGGAACTTACAGGGTTACGGACAAAAAGCGGGGGGTGGGACTAAGCACGACTACTCTTTCAAAGAGCCAGCACAGGCTCGACGGACCGAAAGGCCTCCCTCTGTGCTATAAGTTTTTATGATTCTATGATATCCACATAACTGGTAAAAGAATAGAGGGAAACCCACAAAACTGACAATAATAGTGAAACACCTCGAAAAATATGGACTAATAAAAAGGAGTCAGCATAGCTCTATGGGAGGGATTTTGTGTCTGACAAACCTATTGAACTTCTTCAAGGAGTGGCAAAAAAACTCACTGGACAAGAAAGGGTAAAATTTGTTAGGCAAAGCTTCTGATGCAGAGCTTGACTTCATGGCAGCTTGGATAGGAGAATTGGTGCTGAGGTCAAAATGCCCAATTCAGTGCGCGCTGACTTCTGGTCCAGATTCCCACTGAGCACCAAGAGCAAAACCTTACAAGATTTACCCTTTTATATTTATATTTTAGCAAAGAGTTTGACACAGTGCTGAACAGGAAATTGGTCCACAATATCACAGAATCATAGAAATTTACAGCACAGACGGTGGCCGTTCGGCCCATCGTGTCTGTGCCAGCGGCTCAGAATAGGACAATGACCTTATCAACAGCTTGTATTTATATAGCCCTTTTAATGTAACAAATGTCCCAGGGTGTTTCATAGGGGAGGGAAACAGATGTTAGGTAGTAGGAGTAGATCAGTTAGAGAAGATAAATGAGGCATGGTCGAAGATGTATGTTTCGAGGAAGTTTCCGTTGTGGGGGTGGGTAGTAACAGCAAAACAGGGGGGTTTAGGAAAAGAGCTTCAGAATATAGGGCCAAGATGGCTGAAGGCTCTGCCACTGAAGGTGAAACATAGGGAAGGGAGTTACACAAGAGCCTAGAGTTGGAAGAATGGAGAGTGTGGACTAGTTTGTAGGGCTGAGGGAGGTTGAAAAGGTAGAGAGGAAGAAGACAGTTCAAGGTTTTGTAAATGAGGATGAGAATTTTGAATTCAATGCATTGAAGAGTGGGGACACCATAGAGGTTATATATATTACATAGAATAAATATACTGCACAGAAACAGGCCATTCGGCCCAACTGGTCTGTGCCGCTGTTAATAGTCCACTCAAGCCTCCTTCTACCCTTCTTCATCTTACCCTATCAACATATGCTTCTGTTCCTTTCTCCCTCATGTGTTTATCTAACTTCTCCTTAAATGCATCTATGCAATTCACCTCAACCATTCCTTGTAGTAGTGAGTTCCACATTCTGACCACTCATTGGGTAAAGAAGGTTCTCCTGAATTCACTATTGGATTTATTGGTGGCTATCTTATATCTATGGCCCCTGGTTTTGATCTCCCTCTTCAACTGGAAACATCTTTGCGACGTCTAACCTAGCAACCCCTTCATAATTTTAAAGACCTCTATCAGGTGACCCCTCAGCATTCTCTTTTCTAGAGGGAAGAGCCCCAGCTGGTTCAGCTGTTCCTGATAAGTATATCCTCTCAGTTCTGGTATCATCCTTGTGAATCTTTTTTGCACTCTCTCCAGTGCCTCTATATCTTTTTTTAATATAGAGACCTTAACTGTGCACAGTTCTAAGTGAGGTCTAACCAAGGTTTAATACTAGTTTAACATAACTTCTCTGCTTTTTAATGTATAAAGTGTAAATAAATAAGTAGGCCAAATATAGACTGCTAGCTTTAGGCTGAAAAAGCAAATGCGAATTGATGAGGAGAAATGAAAGATGATGAGACTGTGGGAGGCAAAAACATCATGGGAATATAAGACAAATGTAACTTAGGAGAGTAATCTGAGGTGACTGGCTGATATTTAATTGAAACCATCAGCACAGAGTTTTTTTTTATTCGTTCCTGGGATGTGGGCGTCGCTGGCAATACCAGCATTTATTGCCCATCCCTAATTGCCCTTGAGAAGGTGGTGGTGAGCCATCTTCTTGAACCGCTGCAGTCCGTGTGCTCAAGGTACTCCCACAGTGCTGTTAGGGAGGGAGTTCCAGGATTTTGACCCAGCGACTATGAAGGAACAGCGATATACTTCCAAGTCAGGATGGTGTGTAACTAGGAAGGGAACCTGGAGGTGGTGGTGTTCCCATGCGCTTCCTGCCCTTGTCCTTCTAGGTGGTAGAGGTCACGGGTTTGGGAGGTGCTGCCAAAGAAGCATTGACGAGTTTCTGCAGCACATCTTGTAGATGGTACACACTTCAGACACATTGCGTTGGTGGTGGAGGGAGTGAATGTTTAAGGTGGTGGATGAGGTGCCAATCAAGCGGACTGCTTTGTCCTGGATGGTGTTGAGCTTCTTGAGTGTTGTTGGAGCTGCACTCATCCAGGCAAGTGGAGAGTATTCCATCACACTCCTGACTTGTGCCTTGTAGATGGTGGAAAGGCTTTAGGGAGTCAGGAGTTGAGACATTCGCCACAGAATACACAGCCTCTGACATGCTCTTGTAGCCACAGTATTTATGTGGGTGGTCCAGTTAAGTTTCTGGTCAATGATGACCCCTAGGATGTTGATGGATGGGAACTCGGCGATGGTAATGCCATTGAATGTCAAGGGGTGGTGGTTAGACTCTCTCTTATTGGAGATAGTCATTGCCTGGCACTTGTGTGGCACGAATGTTACCTGCCACTTCTCAGCCCGAGCCTGAATGTCATCCAGGTCTAGCTGTATGCAGGCATGGACTGCTTCATTATCTGAGGAGTTGTGAATGGCACTGAACACTGTGCAGTCATCAGCGAACATCCCCACTTCTGACTTTATGATGGAGGAAAGGTCATTGATGATACAGCTGAAGATGATTGGGCCGAGGACACTGCCCTGAGGAACTCCTACAGTGATGTCCTGAGGCTGTGATGATTGGCCTCCAACCACCACAACCAACTTCCTTTGTGTTAGGTATGGCTCCAGCCAGTGGAGAGTTTTCCCCTGATTCCCATTGACTTCAGCTTTACTAGGACTCCTTGATGCCACACTCGGTCAAATGCTGCATTGATGTCAAGAGCAGTCACTCTCACCTCACCTCTGGAATTCAGCTCTTTTGTCCATGTTTGGACCAAGGCTGTAATGAGGTCGGGAGCCGAGAGGTCCTGGCGGCAAACCAAACTGGGCATCAGTGAGCAAGGTATTGGTGAGTAAGTGCTGCTTGATAGCACTGTCGACGACACCTTCCATCACTTTGCTGATGATTGAGGGTAGACTGATGGGGCAGTAATTGGCTGGATTGGATTTGTCCTGCTTTTTGTGGACAGGACATACCTGGGCAGTTTTCCACAATGTCGGATAAATGCCAGTGTTATTGCTGTATGGGAGCAGCTTGGCTAGAGGTGCGGCTAGTTCTGAAGCACAAGTCCACAGCACGACAGCCGGGATGTTGTCGGGGCCCACAGCTTTTGCTGTATCCAATGCCCTCAGCCGTTTCTTGATATCACGTGGAGTGAATCGAATTGGCTGAAGACTGGCTTCTGTGTTGGTGGGGACATCAGGAGGAGGCCGAAATGGATCATCCACTCAGCACTTCTGGCTGAAGATGGTTGCAAACGCTTCAGCCTTGTCTTTTGCACTCACGTGCTGGGTTCCACCATCATTGAGGATGGGGATATTCATGGAGCCACCATTCACGACTGGATGTGGCAGAACTGCAGAGCTTTGATCTGTTTCGTTGATTGTGGGATCGCTTAGCTCGGTCTATAGCATGCTGCTTCCGCTTTTTAGCATGCATGTAGTCCTGTTTTGCAGCTTCCCTAGGTTGCCACCACATTTTTAGGTATACCTGGTGCTGCTCCTGGCATGCTCTTCTACACTCCTTATTGAACCAGAGTTGGTCCCCTGGCTTGATGGTAATGGTAGAGTGAGGGATATGCCGGGCCATGAGGTTAGAGATTGTGATGGAATACAATTCTGCTGCTGTTGATGGGTCACAGCACCTCATGGATGCCCAGTTTTGAGCTGCTAGATCTGTTCTCAATCTATCCCATTTAGCACGGTGGTAGTGCCACACAACACGATGGAGGGTGTCCTCAGTGTGAAGATGGGACTTCTTCTCCACAATGACTGTGCGGTGGTCACTGCTACCAATGCTGTCATGGACAGCTGCATCTGCGACAGGTAGATTGGTGAGGACGAGGTCAAGTAGGTTTTTCCCTCGTGTTGGTTCTCTCACCACCTGCCGCAGTCCTAGTCTGGCAGCTATTTCCTTCTGGACTTGGCCAGCTCGGTCAGTAGTGGTGCTACTGAGCCACTCTTGGTGATGGACATTGAAGTCCCCCACCCAGAGTACATTCTGTGCCCTTGCTACTCTCAGTGCTTCTTCCAAGTGGTGTTCAACATGGAGGAGTACTGATTCATCAGCTGAGGGAGGGCGGTAGGTGGTAATCAGCAGGAGGTTTCCTTGCCCATCCTTGACCTGAAGCCATGAGACTTCATGGGGTCCAGAGTCAATGTTGAGGACTCCCAGGGCCACTCCTTCCCGACTGTATACCACTGTGCCGCCACCCCTGGTGGGTCTGTCCTGCGGGTGGGACAGGACATACCCAGGGATGGTGATGGAGGAGTTTGGGACATTGGCTAAAAGGTATGATTCTGTGAGTACCGCAGCAGTAAAGAAGGCAAATAAGATGTTAGGATGTACAGCCAGAGGAACAGAGCTTCAGGCCCTGAAGATGATAGTGAGTTTGTATAGAAAATATCTGAAGTAGTATAAACAATTCTTGTTACTAAGAGGGAAAGGGAACAGAGTGCTTAGATTCAATGCATAACACAGAAGGTGGCGAATGATTGGAACAAATAGCCAGGGATACAGTGGAGGCAGATAGCAATGGCTACTTCAAAACAAAATTGGATTTTTTTTTAGTGACAGAAGCAATTGAATGGCATAAGAAATATAGTAATGTATAGTATTTTTGGAACTCTGGTATCAGTAAGGTGAACCACAACAATTGTTCCAAGTACAGTGCTGTTTCAATGTTCCTGTGTACATCTTGTATTTGTAATAACTAAGTTATAGTCTCAAGGTCTTCAGATTGTATACATCATCCATTCTTAGTAAACTTTATCTTTCAAATGAGATTACATTACTGTTAATAGTATTCACTTTCAATTATGATCACACAGATTGTCACAATGAATTAGCCAATGCCAGCTGAATAAGAAACTGTAGCATTCTGCAGTCTTGAGTTGCCAGAGATTGTGTTGTATTATAAACTGTCAACACTATACTGCAAACTGTAGCAGAAATTGTAACAGGAAACAATAATGGGCAGTGACACCTTCATTTATGATGACTTACGTTTAAGATTCTCTTTACAACAATCTGTAAATATTTGAATATTTTCTTGTTCCGTCTAAACTTTCAAAACTATTTTCAAAACTGACAACTTGAAAGAGTTGATTTGTCAAAATGTTTCACTGTAGAAATTTTCAAGCTCATCATAAACATGGGTCTGCAAGCAATGACACTGTAATTGAAAATGCCACAAGCTTTTAGTTGCATTCGCGACAGATAGAGAGTGTTCATATCCTTCAACCCTTGTTTGTTGATTTGCAAATATTAATCAATTTAAGATTACAAAATGTTCCAAAACCTGTTAAAACTACAATTGATTCCACCTATAGCATCAATATATGGTTCCACTGCAGCATCATGGCAGCATAGAAGTGCATAGTCTCAGTATATCGAAAATGATTAAACTGCATATATTTCTTAATTTTATTTGCATTTTGTGACATTCAAAAATATTATGAAGCAATAAATGCTGGGTGCATTAAGAAGGCTTTTATATATTTAAATGTTGCAAAAATATCTAGATTTTAATTTAAGTTTCACTTACAACCAGAGAAGTAACACCTTTCTGAAAATGTAGTGGCCAGTACTGTTACATTGATGTAATGGAGTGGGAACATGCCGCCATTAAAGGTCGTGTGTGAAATATGCCACTACCCAAGTTGTATGGCAGATGGGGAGGCAAAAGACACAATACTTATTTCTGGAAGCCTATTGATGTATCTGTTCTGAATTATATTACATTCTTAATATATCACTAATGGTCTCCTATCCTGCTCACCCACATATATTACAAGTACGTTGTTGATCAGTTTGAAGAGATTTGACTTAATCTGACGTTCGTTAGAAATTGCTGCAAAGATCTGTAACTAGACAGTGTGAAATTAAAAAGCTTTGGTCCTTTTTCGCTTTATGTATTAATATTAACTTGTAGATGAGCATTCAAATGAAGCAAATATTTTCAAAGTTTCCCCATTAGACACTGCACTATTACTACCCAAAATGCCGTGTCATGAAGTGTTTGATTCGCCATTGTTTTGGGAGAAGACATCCCTGATATAGTTTCACGGGTTCTCTTCCCCCACTCAATTGTAAAACAAAATCCTTAGCTTTGGGTTTAAGGAAAATACATCATCACCAGTAATCATTTGATTCTTTTAACGTCATTAGTAAACATTCACTAGGAAAGATTAATGATATGGTGATGGGGATGATTGACACTGCCTTGATGATGTCATGTTACAAAGACTTCTGATGATTTTATGTCTTTGATTTAAAAATCAATCAGTAACATTTTCATTTGCAAACATCTGCTGTATCTTATTTACCCCTCATGGGAGCACCCTCTGTCATTAATAGGTTGGGTTCAGGAATATATTAATTTTTAAAATAATTTTTTTAATTGCCACCTCGGATTTTTTTAAAAACAAAGGATTGCTCGGTTTTTTTATAGCTGTATTACAAGGGTGGTTATATCTATTTGGTATTTGGTTTTGCCCTATATAATTCGATGGGAAGTAGGTCAGAGGTAGCCAGGATATATGTTGGTACAGGAACCTAACATTAGGGAAATATGCTTTCTGTCATTCAAGCTAAATTCGAAATGGGTCAGACAGTGTTTTTTTTGGGGGGTGCTGGTCAGATGCTTTTATTCAGCCTTGTACCTGCTCTGGTCCCAGTTGGAAGCGAAGAGGACCAAGATTTTCCTGCCGTAATGATCCAGGTTAGAAAGCACTCCAGGGAAGCCATCTTTCAGCGCCTGTTTGATCCCTGGGTCGGTGGCTTTGAAGTTCTTGAACATGTCCAGGTTCTGCTGACGATACTCGAAATACTGAGCCAGCAGGCGGAAAGCCTCGAAATGGTTAAACTTTCGGGCTCTTAGAAACCTTAAGATGAAAGCATCGTCAGTCCGAAGGAAGCCGATGTCCGGCCGGGTGATAATCATATCTCTTACTTCCTGGATGTCCTGATGTAAGGTGTCTGGATTCTCATTCAGTTCCAATTTAGCTTTCTCCAGAGTTTCTGGCGACAGCCCTGCTTGCAAATGAGTCATTGTTCTCCTATTCCCTTTGTAATGGGTATCGGGTATATCTTTCCAGATCCGTGCAGCGAACAGGGACCCAACCTGCCTTTTAGCTTCCGATGATCATCCTTGCTGTTGATTTTTTTTTCCAGAAACGTGCGAATCCAGGAATTCAATCGAAATGTCAAAAACGTACAGGCTCGACAGCAGTCGTGTTAACCCAACGCTGAAATCTCAGGCGAAATCCCACGCATGTAGTATATATATGTGTGTATCTCAGATCAATACAGCAACCACCAAATTGCAGAATACGCTTCCTACCATCATCCAGGCAATGCGACACCCTGCAGCAAGAGTCATCTCAATTCTCAGCAACTATTTTATTGCATTTCAGGAGAAATCTGTTCATACGGTTGCTGTTCCACTGGTGTTGTACATCTTTTTCACCCGTGTGCATGTGTGTGTGTGTGTGTGTGGTTTTTTTTGTTGTTTTGTCTCAATGACTCGGCGTCCTGCTGCTGCGTCCTGTCAGGTTTACGTCAGTGCTGGAGGTGGTGGTGAAAGTGACTCGATGTAATTTCACGGAAAGCTGGGCGTACAATGGCTGGAGAGAGAGAAAGCGAGCTGGATCTGATGCTCACCACCTGCTCTCGTCGCGACCAGCCCATTGCCCATCTCATCTATTATTTAAAGCAAAGAACTCCTCTCGCCCTTTCCTTTCTCTCGCCAGAAAAGCAGGCCAATAAGAAACGATGGGTTCCCAATTCATACTGCAAGGTGCATCTGCGGGTTAACGGCACGGTGACCTTTCATGAGAGTTAAAGCTTGTATTATTATTTATATCGATAGATTTGTTAGTGCATACTGAACTGGGCTCAAAAATATGCCCCATTCTCTCACTTAAATACCTGTATTTTTTCTTAACCCATGTAGTAGAATAAACATGGGAAATGTACCGATTGTAATGGGGATCGTTTTCACAGATATTTTATATGGATTTTTGAAACTCTATTTTTATTGTTACCAGACAAACGTCGCACTCAAATGAAAATATAATTTCCATTCAGGCCTATATCTTGCACAGAACAGGTGCCCCTCCCGATAAATGCCCTAAATGAGACAGAAATACATCTCCATTAGCATTTCATGTGAGTCACCTGCTTTTAGTGTTCAAATTGTGGGTGTTTTGACTCTGAATGGGCAATGAAACTCGTCACATAATTCGAATAAAACTACACGAATGAAATTGGAGTTGGAACATTCCCAATAGTTAAATGTATGATTCCTGCTTATAAAACGAGGCTCCGGTCAGTGCCGGGACCCTGGCCATATTGGTCGGTAGCACAGTGGGATGAAGGAACCCACTGACTTACGCTTGTAGTTGGATCTCGTTGACTCAGTTTAAATAAATATGACACATTACGTGTTACTTACAATTCTCATTTGAACACAAAACGACATGAGATAACATTGTGCTCAGACGATTTACTGCTATCTCTATCAGATAATATTCCAATCCTCCTTAGATATGGGGGTGGTGCCAGAGGACTGAGGAATTACAAATGTTACACCATTGTTCAAAAAAGGGTGTAAAGATAAACCCAGCAACTATGGGCCAGTCAGTTTGACCTCGGTAGTGGGGAAGCTTTTAGAAACAGTACTCAGGGACAAAATTAACAATCACTTGGACAAGTGTGAATTAATGGTGACCATGAAACTATCGGATTGTCGTAAAAACCCATCTGGTTCACTAATGTCCTTTAGGGAAGGAAATCTGCTGTCCTTACTTGGTCTGGCCTATATGTGACTCCAGATGTACAGCAATGTGCTTGACTCTTAACTGCCCTCTGAAATGGCCTAGCAAATCACTCAGTTGTAAAAAATCACTACGAAAAACAATAAGAATAAAACCGGACAGACCATCCGGCATCGACCTCGGCCCCAGCTACGGACACGACAACAGCACACCCAGCCCAGTCGACCTGCAAAGTCCGCCTCACTAACATCTGGGGACTTGTGCCAAAATTGGGAGAGCTGTCACACAGACTAGTCAAGCAACTTCCTGACATAGTCATACTCACAGAATCATACCTTTCAGCTAATGTCCCAAACTCCACCATCACCATCCCTGGGTATGTCCTGTCCCGCCGGCAGGACAGACCCACCAGGGGTGGCGGCACAGTGGTATACAGTCGGGAAGGAGTGGCCCTGGGAGTCCTCAACATTGACTCTGGATCCCATGAAGTCTCATGGCTTCAGGTCAAGCATGGGCAAGGAAACCTCCTACTGATTACCACCTACCGCCCTCCCTCAGCTGATGAATCAGCACTCCTCCATGTTCAACACCACTTGGAAGAAACACTGAGGGTAGCAAGGGCACAGAATGTACTCTGGGTGGGGGACTTCAATGTCCATCACCAAGAGTGGCTCGGTAGCACCACTACTGACCGAGCTGGCCGAGTCCTGAAGGACATAGCTGCCAGTCTCGGCCTGCGACAGGTGGTGAGAGAACCAACATGAGGGAAAAACCTACTTGACCTCGTCCTCACCAATCTACCTGTCACAGATGCATCTGTCCATGACAGCATTGGTAGCAGTGACCACCGCATAGTCATTGTGGAGACGAAGTCCCATCTTCACACTGAGGACACCCTCCATCGTGTTGTGTGGTGCTACCACCGTGCTAAATGGGATAGATTCAGAACAGATCTAGCAGCTCAAAACTGGGCATTCATGAGGCACTGTGGGCCATCAGCCGCAGCAGAAATGTATTCCACCACAATCTGTAACCTCATGGCCCGGCATATCCCTCACTCTACCATTACCATCAAGCCAGGGGACCAACTCTGGTTCAATAAGGAGTGTAGAAGAGCATGCCAGGAGCAGCACCAGGCATACCTAAAAATGCAGTGGCAACCTGGGGAAGCTGCAACACAGGACTACATGCATGCTAAAAAGCTGAAGCAGCATGCTATAGACAGGGCTAAGCGATCCCACAATCAACGGATCAGATCAAAGCTCTGCAGTCCTGCCACTTCCAGTCGTGAATGGTGGTGGACCATTAAACAACTAACGGGAGGAGGAGGCTCCATGAATATCCCCATCCTCAATGATGGTGGAGCCCAGCAGATGAGTGCAAAAGACAAAGCTGAAGCATTTGCAACCATCTTCAGCCAGAAGTGACGAGTGGATGATTCATATCAGCCTCCTCCTGAGGTCCCCACCACCACAGAAACCATGCTTCAGCCAATTCGATTCACTCCACGTGATATCAAGAAATGGCTGAGGGCACTGGATACAGCAAAGGCTATGGGCCCCGACAACATCCCGGCTGTCGTGCTGAAGACTTGTGCTCCAGAACTAGCCACGCCTCTAACCAAGCTGTTCCAGTACAGCTATAACACTGGCATCTATCCGACAATGTGGAAAACTGCACAGGTATGTCCTGTCCACAAAAAGCAGGACTAATCCAATCCAGCCAATTACCGCCCCATCAGTCTAATCTCAATCGTCAGCAAAGTGATGGAAGGTGTCGTCGACAGTGCTATCAAGCAGCACTTACTCACCAATAACCTGCTCACTGATGCCCAGTTTGAGTTCCGCCAGGACCATTCAGCTCCAGACCGCATTACAGCCTTGGTCGAAACATGGACAAAAGTGCTGAATTCCAAATGGAAGGTGAGAGTGACTGCCCTTGACATCAAGGCAGCATTTACACACCGAGTGTGGCATCAAGGAGCCCCAGTAAAACTGAAGTCAATGGGAATTGTGGGGAAAACTCTCCACTGGCTGGAGTCATACCTAGCACAAGGGAAGATGGTTGTGGTGGTTGAAGGTCAATCATCACAGCCCCAGGACATCGCTGCAGGAGTTCCTCAGGGCAGTGTCCTAGGCCCAACCATCTTCAGCTGCTTCATCAATGACCTTCCCTCCATCATAAGGCCAGAAGTGGGGATGGTCGCCGATGATTACACAGTGTTCAGTGCCATTCACAACTCCTCAGATAATGAAGCAGTCCATGCCCGAATGCAGCAAACCTGGGCGACATTCAGGCTTGGGCTTATAAGTGGCAGGTAACATTCGCGCCACACAAGTGCCAGGTAATAACTATCTCCAACAAGAGAGCGTCTAACCACTGCCCCTTGACATTCAACAGCATTACCATCGCCGAATCCCCCACCATCGATATCCTGGGTATTCACCATTGACCAGAAACTTAACTGGACCAACCACATAAATAATGTGGCTACAAGAGCAGATCAGAGGCTAGGTATTCTGCAGTGAGTGTCTAACCTTCTGACTCCCCAAAGCCTTTCCAGCATCTACAAGGCAGAAGTCGCTTTAAGATGATAATTGAGAAGGACATAAGTATGATGAAAACCAGGTTAATAGATTGGAGAAAAGCTGATTTTGAGGGGCTGAGAATAGCACTTGGGAAGATAAAATGGGCAACAATATTGACAAACAACGATGTAGAACAGCACTGGGAAACATTTAAAACGGTGTTCAACAGAGTGCAGGAAAAATATATTCTGCTAAAAGGAAAGAACAAACTAAACAATAATGAGACTCCATGGATGAATAAAGCCATAAGGGAACAATTGAGGGTAAGGAAAGAGACATACGGGAGTGCATGATAAGAGAGAATACGAAAAGATTAGGAGAGAAGTCAAAGAAACAATTAGGGAGGCAAAGAGGAACTATGAAATTAAATTATCAAGGAACATAAAACAAAATAGTAAAATATTTTATAGGCACATCAATAAAAAAATGAAGGTTGGGATGGGAATAAGGCCATTAAGGGATAGTCAGGATAATACCACAGGTAACGATAGAGAGATGGCAGAAATATTAAATTATTATTTTGCTTCAGTATTTACCAGGGAGATAGAACAGGTGGACATAACATTGGACCATGAGATTAGTAATGAGATAAGCGCATTTAAAATAAAAAAAGGGGATATATTAAATAAATTAATCAAACTCAAGAGGACAAAACCCCTGGTCCGGATGGATTGCATCCACGCATTTTAAAAGTATCTAGGGAAGAGATATCAGAGGCATTACTACACATATTTAATAATTCATTAGAAAAAGGTGTAGTGCCAGAGGACTGGCGGATAGCTAATGTAATACCTATATTTAAGAAGGGGGATAGAACATGTCCAGGGAATTATAGACCAGTCAGCTTAACATCGGTGGTAGGAAAAATAATGGAATCACTACTAAAGGAGGAAATTGAAGAACATCTAGAAACCAAAAATATAATAATGAATAGTCAACATGGATTTCAAAAGGGAAAATCTTGCTTGATCAATCTATTGAATTTTTTGAAGAGGTAACAGAGAGAGTAGACAATGGTAATGCAGTAGATGTAATTTATCTGGATTTTCAAAAGGTCTTCGATAATAGACTGATGAGCAAGGTCAGAGAGTGTGGAATCAGGGGACAAGTAGTAGAATGGATTGCTGGCTGGCTTCAGGACAGAAAGCAGAGAGTAGGGGTAAAAGGTAGCTATTCACAGTGGCATAAGGTGGGTAGTAGTGTTCCACAAGGATCAGTGCTGGGACCACTGCTGTTCACAATTTACATTAAAGATTTAGGGGGAAAAATTCACTTGGTTGCGCCACCCATTAGCGCCTTAAGAGGGCGCTAATGGGGCGCAAAGCCGCTAACGCCCGGGCGCAGCGATGTTTGCGCCGCTCGAGAACTTAACTTGAGATTGTGCGGCGGCGCTAAAACTTACCGCTGCGACCACCTGCGCGCGCAGATTGTGACGTCATTCCATGGTGCAACGCCCTTGGGGCGCCCCGTAGCGGAAATTGAGTGGCGCCCCCTGCCTTACCGCCTGGCGCTTCCAACGACCAGAAGACTGGAACGCTATCAATCGCTGTGGGGCTGGGGGGGGCGCTATTTAAAGGGGGCCTCTTCCTGTCTTTTATTGTTGGTGGCATTTTTGAACTACGCATTCTGAGAGAGAGAGGGAGAGACTTCTGGAGAGATTCAACGTTGTGTGAAGGAGTTTTGGGTGCTGAGCAGCACTTTGCAGGTTCATTTTGATTTGCCATTCCTTGTATCGATTTAGCAGAGACCGTGGGAGCTGCACTCTGAGCTCTTTGCCTGGTGCTCTCCATTGTTCTTTCCAGCACATTTGATGTGCAAGTCTCTCCAGGCCGAGATTCAAGGCAGCAATGAACAGGATGTGGATGGAAAGCAAGATTAACCATCCCCTTTAAGAACTGGCCCGTGCCATTGTGTGTGTGTTCCATTGCTGACTGACATTACATGAGCTTCGCCAGCGCTCCGAGTTAGCGCCTCACTGCTCGGCCTTTGCGCCTTAAGAGAGGTGTGCAGCGCCTGCTTTAGCGCTCCACTCACCTCCCGGGGCGGTAAAAGTGAAGTTTCCTGTCAGTGCCGATAATTAGCGCCAGGCGCTAATATTTGCGTCCGGACGATATTTGCGCCCCAAATGGGGCGCGACCTAATTTCTACCCCTTAGACTTTGGAATCAAAAACACAATTTCTAAATTTGCGGATGACACCAAATTGGGGGGTATAGTCAATACTGAGGAGGACTGCAACAAATTACTTGAGGACATTAATAAACTTGCAGAATGGGCATTTAATTGGCAAATGATGTTCACCACAGATAAATGTGAGGTATTACATTTTGGTAGGAAGATAGGGAGGTCAATTATCACTTGGAGGGTGCGAGTCTAGGTGGGGTAGAGGAACAAAGGGATCGCGGAGTACAAATACACAAATCCCAAAAGTTGTGACGCAGGTTAGATTCTAAGGGGATAGAATTGAAAAGTAGGGAAGCTATGCTAAATCTGTATCGAACCTTGGTTAGACCACACTTAGAGTACTGCGTACAGTTCTGGTCGCCATATTATAAAAAGGATATAGAGGCACTGGAGAGGGTGCAGAGAAGATTTACAAGGATGATACTAGAAATGCGAGGGTATACATATCAGGAAAGGATGAACAGGCTGGGTCTCTTTTCTCTTGAAAAAAGAAGACTGAGGGGTGACCAAATAGAGGTCTTTAAAATTATGAAAAATTTTGATAGAGTGGATACAGAGAGAATGTTTCCACTTGTGGGGAAGAGCATAACTAGAGGCCATCAATATAAGATTGTCACCAAGAAATCTAATAGGGAATTCTGAAGAAACTTCTTTACCCAAAGAGTGGTGAGAATGTGGAACTCGCTACCACATGGAGTGGTTGAAGCGAATAGTATAGATGCATTTAAGGGGAGGCTAGACAAGCATATGAGGGTAAAGGGAATAGAGGGTTATGCTGATAGATTTAGATGAGGAAAGACGGGAGGAGGCTTGTGTGGAGCATAAACACCAGCATGGACTGGTTGGGCCAAATGGCCTGTTTCTGTGCCATATATCCTATGTAAGTCAGGAGTGTGATGGAATATTCTCCACTTGCCTGGATGAGTGCAGCTCCAACAACACTCAAGAAGCTCGACACCATCCAAGACAAAGCAGCCCGCATGATTGGCACCCCCTCTACCACCTTAAACATTCACTCCCTCCACCACCAGTGTACCGTGGCTGCAGTGTTTACCATCTTCAAGTTGCACTGCCGCAACTTGCCAAGGCTTCTTCGGCAGCACCTCCCAAACCCGCGACCTCTACCACCTAGAAGGACAAGGGCAGCAGGCGCATGTGAACACCACCACCTCCAAGTTCCCCTCCAAGTCACAAACTATCCTGACTTGGAAGTATATCGCCGTTCCTTCATCGTCGTTGGCTCAAAATCCTGGAACTCCCTTCCTAACAGCACTGTGGGAGTACCTTCACCACATGGACTGCAGCGGTTCACGAAGGCGGCTCACCACCACCTTCTCAAGGGCAATTAGGAATGGACAATAAATGCTGGCCTTTCCAGCGACGCCTACATCCCATAAATGAAAAAAATATTAAGGAAAGCCAGCATGGTTTTGTTAAAGGCAAATCGTGTTTAACTAGCTTGATTGAGTTCTTTGATGAGGTAACAGAGGGGATTGATGAGGGTAATGCAGTTGACGTAGTGTACATGGATTTCCATAAGGCGTTCGACAAAGTGCTACATAATAGGCTTGCCAGCAAAGTTGAAGCCCATGGAATAAAAGGGACAATGGCAACATGGATACGGAATTGGCTATGTGATAGGAAACAGAGAGTAGTGGTGACCGGTTGTTTTTCAGACTGGAGGAAGGTATACAGTGGTGTTCCCCAGGGGTCGGTTCTAGGACCACTGCTTTTCTTGATATATATTAATGACTTGGACGCGGGTGTACAGGGCACAATTTCAAAATATGCAGATGACACAAAACTTGGAAGTATAGTGAACAGTGAGGATGAGAATGATAGACTTCAGGAAGACTCCCAGCACAGAGCTCCAGACAACATGAACGTGAGTAATTTAACCATGAGGGTCAGCGAACCTGATCCGTAGTCTGTACAATCTTCCATCGATCCCAAGTATTGTTCTAGTAAATCTACATTGCACCATTTCAATGGCTTCAATAATCTTTCTATAACTGAGCACTCAAAACTGCATAAGGTACTTCAGCTAAGAAGTAACTCTATGGGCTGGATTTTGTCTTGGGGTCGGGTTGGGGTCATGTCATCTGCATTTCGTGTTGCCCCCCCGACTCCAGATTAATGTGGATGAATGATGCAATTTTCACTTAATTGGGCAATTGAGTTCCAGCATGTGGGAACCCATGAACCAATTAGTGGTTTCACTCTGAAAGTCACCTCTGATGATGTCATCATTGCTGCTGCATTGCAGGTCAGAGACTGCCTGCCTGGTTTCAGAGACTGCCTGCCTGGTGGGTGGGTGGGTAGGTGAGTGCATGAGTGAGTGCGTGAGTGAGTGCATGAGTGCGTGAGTGCGTGAGTGAGTGTATTTATTTATTTATTTTTTGGCATCCATGTCCTCTCACAACAAAGGCCAGGCAGTCTCTGAGGACATTCAATGCAGCAGCATCAGAGGCGACTTTCAAACCTAATACTATTACTACCTTCATCACATCTCCGTTGTAATAGTGGACCTGCAGCTGATAGTCAGCTATCCACTTGTGCTCCCGCCAGGTTTCACTGGAATGTTTCACATCAGGCGTACTTCACGTCGGAAAAGGGTTAAACTAGCTAAAACGTTTCAAAATGGCATTACAGAGCCAATTTAGGGCTTGTCAAGGGCTTTAATGGCCTGTCCCGCCTTTTGGAGGCGGGACAGAGTCGGGAACCCCGCGACTGATTTTGTCAAAATTGTGTGGAGGCGGGATGGAGTCGGGATGGGGTCGGGACCCCCGACCCCGCAACTTTAACCCCCCACACGCCTCCAAACCCGACTCCACGGGTCATTCAAAATCCAGCCCTATGTCTTGCACAGTATTCAATGGCTATAAAACCTAAAATCCTTCTACCCTTCTTATGGTGGGCAGTTATACATTTACGCATGCAATATGGCAAGTGACCTAGATGCTGGGATGATCCAAGGTTAACAGATGTGGTCAATGGCAGAAGTGGGGCCCACCTGAGGATCCTGGCCTGCAGCCTCCAGCACCAGCAAGGGACATGATATTTCTTTACCGGTAGGACTGGCAGATTTGCGAGTGGCTTGCTGCTGCTGATTTACCCTGCCCCACAATCCCTCCCTCCCCCCACCCCAGCGGGTACCCAAGATGAACCCATAGTGCCACAGCTGTTCAAAACAGGCACTTGTTGCCTGGCACTTGCTGCCCATCATGGTCAGTTAGGTTATGCGAAGAATAACGATCGAGGGCAGGAATTGTGAGGCTCCACTGTTGGCACAGAGTGTTGTTAGAATAAGGAGATCAAAGATAGGGCTACAGCATTGTCACCCTGATTCTGTGCTTGCTCTCATCTCCACAGCATCAGTGCAATCTCACAATTTCTACCCTTTGTGTCCCCTCCACGGCAATCTGTAATTTGGGTATGTTATAAATATAACCTGAGTAACAGAAAAGGAACAAACAGACAAGAATCCATTAACAATTTTGACCCAGCTTCTTTATTGACCTAGTGGATAAAAGTACCACCTGGTGTAATACAAAGCCAAAAACACCAGAGATCCCAGGTTCAATACTAGGTTTGTGCTGAGTCTCAGCTGGGCCAGTAATTGAAGTACTGCAAAATAACAACAGAAAACGCTGGAAAAACTCAGCAGGCCAGGCAGCATCCGTGGAGAGAGAAACAGAGTTAACGTTTCAGGTCGAAGACCTTTCGTCAGAACTGGAAAAAAGCAGGAAATGAAATAGATTTTAAAGCAAGTTTAGAGGCAGGGAAAAGGGGGAGGGGATGAAAGAACAAAAGGGAAGGTCAGTGATAGGATAGAAAGCAAGAGAGATTAAGAGACATTGAGAGACATTAAGAGATATTCAAGGCAAGAGGAGGTGGAAATGGGACAGGTTGAGGAACAAAGGATGGCTCTATAATATTTTTATTTTATTTTTTTATTCACACTTTTGTTTGGCCTTTTTTTTCTTCCCTCCCAGAAACTGGCAGCTGTCCTTCATTCTGCCAGCGCAATTCACACTTCATCTAGAGCCATCCTTTGTTCCTCAACCTGTCCCATTTCCACCTCCTCTTGCCTTGAATATCTCTTAATGTCTCTCAATGTCTCTTAATCTCTCCTGCTTTCTATCCTACCACTGACCTTCCCTTTTGTTCTTTCATCACCTCCCCCTTTTCCCAGCCTTAAACTTGCTTTAAAATCTATTTCATTTCCTGCTTTTTTCCAGTTCTGACGAAAGGTCTTCGACCTGAAACGTTAACTCTGTTTCTCTCTCCACAGATGCTGCCTGGCCTGCTGAGTTTTTCTAGCGTTTTCTGTTGTTATTTTGGATTTCCAGCATCCGCAGTATTTTGCTATCGCATTGAAGTACTGCAGTTGCCTTCAGTGTTCTCTGGGCTAGGGAGAGAAACAAATCAACTAGGTTTCCCACCCCGATCACTATTTCATGATTTCTGA
The DNA here is from genome assembly GCA_030390025.1 of Squalus acanthias. Lineage (NCBI taxonomy): Eukaryota > Metazoa > Chordata > Chondrichthyes > Squaliformes > Squalidae > Squalus > Squalus acanthias. Next base: position 79,685,102 of record CM059433.1, read on the forward strand.
CTAAAAGTGTGTTTATGTGAACATGGGGAGGGGGTGAAGAAAGATTTTGTCAGTGTGCTGCATGCAGTGACATTGTAAAAGTATTTATATAGAACAGATTCACATTTTTGATGCACAGAGGCAACCTTCCCCCAGGTGAGGACAGGACTGAGCTTGGCTCAAACAGCTTGATGAGACACACTAAGGACTAATTTTCAACTGCTGTCTGCCTTTTCCTCACCTTAAAAATGGGTGGCCAGCAATTGAAAATTGGGGAGGGATTACTTTGGCCGCTCCATTAACGCCCAAGGCCCACTTGGGGCCCACTTGATTCAATTTTCAAGTGGGCATGTAAATACCTGTCCGAAACAGGCAGGAGGCTGCTTAAATATGCATATCGGGGTCTATTCTATGGGTAAGTCTAATACTTTTCTTGTATATTTGGTCTTTTTCTACGCTTTTATTATGCTGGAAGCCATTAAGTCCTCAGTTTAACGAAGAAAGCTAGATGACAGCCAATAGGATTTTCAAAAATGAATTGTAGTGAATTCACTTGGTAAAATTAAACAACAGAATCATTTACAGTTTTAAATTCACAGCAGCAATCTGAAATAATGTGTGATTTAACTTCCAAGTTGAGCCCCATGCTGCTCATACATGATTAGGGCTCAATTAGAAAATATAAACACCCACTAAATTGAACATGTAACATAGCGCTTTATAGTCTGTACCAACAAAATGAAAATTAAACTAATAACACTGCTAACACTGCAATTTCAAAGTCTTTGGAGCAATGTCAGTTTGATTCCTGGATTGGACAAGATGCCGTGCATATGTGAGATTGATTTTAAAACAAAAGATTCTACCAAGTTGCACTCAATCCATTAACTAAATTAGTTCAATGATAAAAATCAACATAGAATATAACACATATGCACACTATCCAACACCTGATGTGCCCCATTTCCAGAGCCCATAATGCCATTGCAATGCTCACAAATAGCCAGAACTCAATACCCCTGTACATTTCCCATTCTTTCAAGGAAGGAACAGTTATAAACCTTCATGAACACATAAAAAGGCAATCGAAAGCCTAGATAAAAAAAAGTGCACAAACATATCAACCTGCCAAAAATTTTCACATTTACAGATTGTCTCGTCATTATGTCCTATTACTATTTCTTATCACTTCTTGTGCTTAATCTCTGACTCCCATGTGCTACCTCAGTGTCAGGAGGTTATGAGGTTGGTGGCTGGGACAGTACTGATGGATCCTTCAAGGACTGAGGTGGCATTCATCTCAGTGATGCCGATGTCCTTGCAGTGCCTGCTTCTGGTGTCACGTCACTCGTGCGTTCAATACCTACCTGGTCCAGACCACAAGCCCCCTTTTGTACTGGCAATGGAGAGTCTAAATGATACAGCCACATAGCCACCATCATGAGAAATGGCAATATCTGTGACCACGTCTTGGAGCCCACTTGCAGCATGGGCTCAATTGGACTAATGGTCTGAATGAGATCGCTCAAATAGTTCCAATTAAATCCTGAAAGCTCTGAGCTAGGGAGCTTTTAAGTGAATCTAAGCAAGTCATTGTGGCTGTCACTCTGGAAGAAGCAATTGCCCTTAGAACGTCCTCCGGACATCTTGCTGCCACTTTCACCACCGTGTTCTGCGTGCCCTGGCATTCCACATTCATTGTATTGCAGATGTGGGTCATGAACTCCTATCAACTTATTGACTTTCTGCAACACATGAGAGGAAACAATCTTCACTGCCTGAGCATGAGCACTACGTTCCAAAATCATACTTCTTTTGAAGACTGGGCCCCACATTCAACCCACCCTGCATACATAACTAGGGTCCCCCAGAAAAATGCAGCTAGGTGCCAGCAGGGTCGTATGCGTGTGTGGAGATCATTTTTCCAATGACCCTTGAAACCCAGGCCTGATGGCGCTTCACTACATCAATTCCAGTGTTTGTGTTTGTGGGTGTTCCTCTGCTGTGTTAATGATAAAAAAGTGGGTGCATGGACAGAGAGACCTGGGGGTATATGTGCTCAAATCGTTGAAGGTGGCAGGGCAGGTTGAGAAAGCGGTTAAAAAAGCATACGGGATCTTGGGCTTCATAAATAGAGGCTATGGGCTTGATTTTGCCAGGCCTGAGGAGGAGGGATTGGAGGCGTGTGAGGTGGTAAAATCAGAAAAAATGGCGGGCGGGCCTGATCCCGCCTCCATCCCGCCTCCGAGCAATTTTCCCAAATGCGTGATTTCTGACCCCGTTTCCATCCCGCCTCCAAAAGGCGGGATAGGCCCTTAAGGCCCTTAACAACCAGTTAAGTGCCTCTATAATCCCATTTTGAGAGGCCTTTCTGATTTTACCACTTTTCCCACATCCTGCACGTCTCCTCTGGAACACGCCAGTGAATCCTGGTGGCCTCACAAGTGGACTGCTTACTAACAGCTGCAGCTCCAACATTAAAAAGGAGCTTTCAGCAATCATCATTTGCAGGTGGCAGAACTTTGTTGTCTCAGGTCTGGGGGAACTTTTAGCAGGCATACCCATTGTTGTGGAAGTTTGGAGCCTGACACCTATCTCCAGTGTGACCTCCTGGGAAACCCCTCTCGCCACCTTGACTGAGCGCTTCCTCAACTGAGGCATATACCAAAAGCATGGGAACCATTTATTTCCTTTCCTCCTGGACATCAGATTCGGATGAAGACCAGCCGTGGCAACAGCAGAACCATGAACAACAGCACCACCAACAGCAGCAGCAACAACAGGAGCACCAAGCTGCTGCTCACCCACCTGAAGCTGCACAGGCCAGAAGGTTGAGAGGAGATTTGATAGAGGTGTTCAAAATCATGAGGGGTCTAGACAGAGTAGATAGAGGGAAACTGTTTCCATTGGTGGTAGGGTTGAGAAACAGAGGACACAGATTTAAGGTGATTGGCAGAAGAACCAAAGGCGACATGAGGGAAAAATCTTTTACGTAGCGAGTTGTTAGGGTCTAGAATGCACTGCCTGAAAGGATGGTGGAGGGAAATTCAATCGTGGCTTTCAAAAGGGAATTGGATAAGTACCTGAAGGAACAAAATTTGCAGGGCTACAGGGAAAGGGCAGGGGAGTGGGACTAGCTGAAGTGCTCTTGCAGAGAGCTGGCATGGGCTCGACGGGCTGAATGGCCTCCTTCTGTGCTGTAACCATTCTATGATTCTTTGATTCTATGAGAATTGAGTGCAGTGTTCCAGGTGGGGCCTGATCAGAGCCCAATACAGCCTCGGCATGATGCCCTCAAGAATTATCCTACGCCTATCTGGAAATGTAACTCAACATTCTGCTTACTTTGTTGATCGCTGTTCCACTGACTCTTTCCCCAATCAAATATTTGCTAGCCAGCCTGTCAGTAAAAGCAGCTGCCATCTTGGAATATGGGTTTAAAGAAAATATCTTCTGCTATTCTCAGAATAAAGAGGCGCCATTCTGGCCTAGTGGACCTGCACTCAGATATTAATAATATGTAATATTCCACAGACTGGCTTGTCTGGTTTTAACATGCATTTTCAATGCCTGTACCCTGTGGCTTTTTTTTTAATCCTGTCTGAATTCACATTCCCAAAACCTTTCCGTGAAGATAAAATTGATCAAAAGTCTTGAAACGCGAAACTGGTCTTTGATTTAATTGGTGATTGTGGGACCTTGTAATGAGCAAATTGGCTGCCACATTTGCCTACATTACAACAATGACTACATTTCAAATGTAATTAATTGGGTGTGAAGCACATAGGATGCCCTGAAGTGCTATATAAATGCAGGTTCTTTCTTTCTACAAATAATGTCCCCTATTTTTCTCCCAATATACATGACCTTGCACTTATGTGTATTGAATTTCAGCTGTCCATTTGGCTATTGTCTTAGTCCTTATGTAATTCTTTAGTTGCTTTATCCAATGACTATTCTCCTTAGTTTGCTATCATTTGTGAATTTGATCAACTTCTTTTGCATTTCTGTATCCAAGTCATTGGAGATTGGAAACAATTGTAGTTCATCACTGATCCCTGAGACAGTCCATTCAGTACACCTGCCCATTCTGACATCACTCCTCTAACTAGTATCCATTGCTTCTTCTGTTCAGCTAATTGCCCATTCACCGCCAACTGTTACTTACAACATCCGCTGCTTTAGTTACATGGCAGCATTTTATATGGAATATAGTTTGGAAGGTACCATATATGATAGGGCTTTCCAATGTCTACTTGGGATGTCACACCCTCAATAAAGTCAAAGAGATTGAGTGGGAAAGTTCTTACCAGCTAAAACTGGGTTGTTACTATTTATGAGTTTGTGAGAGAAGAGTGAGACGTTGTAACCAGTCAACAAAATAAGCTCAGAAACATCTACAAAATGAGGCTGAGACCAAGAAGCAGGCTAGTCCTCCACATCCTGACAAGATTATTTTCCATAAAAAAGACACATTCACTTATTGAGCCAGATGTTGTAATTAAGTCAAAGAACAATTGCAGAAAAATAACCAGTGACAGGAGCTATCTGAAAAAGATAAAATAAAATAACAGTTCAGGCATTGTGGTCAAGGAATGTTGCAGTTTTACCTTTTTGCTCCCTGAGATTTTAAAAAGTGGTAAGCCCCCACCTTATTGTGAATAGGGAAACTATTAACTACTACCCACATTGGTATGATCCAGCTTTGTATACAACTTTAACACAATTGGCCCAAAAATTGCTGTAAAAATAACACGAGTGCTAATATTTATGTGCAAATGGCACATCAATTTCAAGGAAGGGCAGATCCATGATTAAACACGGAAATCGAGATGTTGCTGTCGTAGATGCGCCTTTCCGCTGTTAGCTTCATGAAAACGGCATCTCACTGTCTGGCTACCCATTCAAATACATTGAGTGGCATGAAGTTCCTGTACTTGTGCAGTAGATACGAAGTAAATTCGCCACAGAAAGTTAAGTCAAGTCATTTCAAGTCTAAGTACCCTTTTTTAACGACGTGGTAAGTGTGAATTACTGCCAGCAAATCAACCTCTCTGGCACTGAAAATTAACTATTACAACTGTGGAGCCTTATTCCTTTGGGTTTTAATTGTTGGAGATTTTTTTTAAAAACCTTCTTCTTTCTGTCTCTTTTTTCTCTCTCTTAATTCAATCTTGCTTTGCCTCTCTTTATTTCTCTTTCTATACCTGATTTGACATTGAATTCACTATTCTAACTTACGTTTCCTTGTTCAGATCTTGCACTGTTAATTTTACAATCCTTCAACAACAACTACAACAACTTGAATTTATATATACTTTTAATGTAGTAAAATGTCCCAAGGCATTTCACAGGAGCATTTTTTTTAAAAAATTGACACCGAGCCACATAAGGAGATATTAGGACAAAGAGGTAGGTTTTAAGGAGCATCTTAAAGGAGTAAAGAGAGGTAAAGAGGCGGAGAAGTTTAAGGAGGGGATTTCAGAGTTTAGGGCCTAGGCAGCTGAAGGTACGGCTGCCAATGGTGGAGCGATTAAAATTGGGGATGTGCAAGAGGCCAGAATTGGAGGAGTGTATAGATCTCAGAGGGCTGTAGGGCTGGAGGAGGTTACAGAGACAGGGAAGGGCTAGGCCATTGAGGGATTTGAAAACAAGGATGAGAATTTTAAAATCAAAATCTGAGTGGATAAGGAGATACACAGTTGCTTCTCCTGTTCACTCAGATGCCACATGCCCTGTAGAGGGCGCTGCGCTGTTTCAATCTTGCACTTCCAACAACTTGCTATGCAAAATATCATGGAGATTAAATGGGCAAGGGCAAGTCTAACTAACGGCGGGTGCTGTTTGTTGATCGATTATTGGAATTTTTGAGCCATTAGCTTGAAACAGAAGGCTGAGTGGGTTAAATCATTTGCTTTATTTACTACAATCACTAACACCAGGTTAGACTGATTCCTGCTTTATTAATGTACAGCTCTGAAAGGAACCAAAGTTATACAAGTTGTTTGATGTTCACATTTGAAGGTAATTGGAAACCCTGGTACAAATGTAACCACTTTCTGCATTCCTGAACATAGAGGAGTTCAGGAGTTACCTTCTGAGCCTAAGCATCTTAGACATTCATTTTCAGGGTGAGTTGAGTAGTTCATGCAGACCTTGTAAATTGGTACTTTCTCCTTGATTTATCATAATCTTCCTACCACACAGGCAACGAGAACGGTTTATCCCTCTGTGATGAATTTTATAGAATTTTTGATATCATTAAGAATAACTTCAACTTGGTCTGAATACTGCCAGAAGTTAACACCAGAATTTGTCATTGAAAGTCACATAGGAGTAATTTTCCTGCCATTTTGCCCCTAATTACCAGCTTAATTAGCTCTTAATTATGCTGGTGTTGTTGAATACTACCATCAGTTGTTAGTGGTAAGTACAATTTCTGAATGATGGTAAATACTAGCTTTATCATTGAAAAAACATGTTACCACTGACATTAAATTTCGCTAATTGCTGATGTCTTTCACAGCTACAGGCGGAGCTGTCCAGGCAGATAATGCTCGCTGAAGGTCTCATTGCAGCAGTTGGCACAGTTCTCTTATTGCATCTTTGGTGAAGCACGCTCTTCTAACACAGAGCTCCTCACTAAGGCCTTCATAGTATCTGTGCGACTTGTAAATTCTTTGGGGGTCGCAATATCTTCCAGGGCATCCTACTGTCTTATTCTCCTTTCCTCCATCCTGTATTGCCCTTCTCCTCCTTTATCATTACAAATAAATACATGCTGGAAATCCCATATCTGGTACTCAGAACCTCTTAATGTTGGTGGTGTCCACGCGGTACTCTAGAGACCTTCAGCGACCAGTGGGCGCTGCAGGGACTGGTGTGTACAGTGGACACTGGTAATAATATTATTATTTAAGTTTATAAGTTTCCTTTGTTTTTATAATTAAGTTCTTTATTAGTTGTTCCCCTCCAAATAGGGGGCACTTTAGTTTGGCTTTTGGTTGATGACACTGAGGCAACCCAGTGTCTCCTTACTGGTTATTTCAGAAAAGGCTTACTGTTGGTGGGGTAAAAGTTCGTGGTGGTCTCACACGTTCCCAGGCTGTCAGTGGCAAAGCCAGGTCGATCTAGGTGTAAAGCAAACAAAACGCTTTAAAAACAATCACTCCTCAAAGTTTCATCAGGTTGCAGCAAAGTAAAGCACTTCTGCCAATATCAGCCGATGCTGGCAACAGGTACACTTCTTGTAACTCACCATTAATTACTGTGGGTAAAATGGGGACTCAGATCATGGGTTTTTGGCACTCCAATGCTGTCCCTTCTCATAAGAATTTATTTGAATGATCACGCAGCATGCGTTGGCAGAGGACCATGTGAAGGCTACAGATTGTGATGGGAACTCGGCAGAATTACAAGGCAGAAACATGGCGGAAATGGCTCCTACCCCAGAATCCACCTCAAAAAATGTTCTGCTTTGCTTTATCTGTCGATTTTGGTTGCTTTTCTTAGCAACTGAGTTGTGATTTATTGAACATGTAATTGAAGCAAATCAATAAGTGTGCTGCTGAAGTGTGGCGTGATGCAGAGTATTGTGCCCTTTTATAAATGGAAAACATTTTGGAACCTCAGAATAGTGGGCAATGCGAATGCCATCTGATAAGCCCAGATATTACTGTTGGCATAGAAATTTACACTGGCAGTAATTCAGGGCAATAAGAGCAGGAAAATCCAAAGTGTAACATGGCAAATATTGGCTGGTCAGTCTCAGCAGCATTCAATATTACTGGCTATGAATGGAGCATTCTGTGTTCTAAAACACACATTGCGGGTAGTTTTAATTTTTATTGCCAATTGAAAATCGGGTGATAGTGAATCGGCAGCCCACTTTACACCTCTCCCGATTTTGTTTCCACTTGCTTTTTGCCCAGCGATAAGTGTTAAAATTACCCCCACTATGTGAATTAGGTTAATTCAGGGTAATAATATTGGCATAATTGGGAAATGACCTGGGATGGGTGGTGAACCACACTGCAGAGCTTCTGTGCCTCAAATCTAATCTATTCCTTCCACCCATATAGTGACTGCTGTCAGCTGTAGTGGTGATTGAGTAGCTAACTACTATTTATTTGAGTTTCTAGGCATTATTGTTTTCCGTACACAGCACAATGGGGATTGAATTCACTGCTCCCCAGCACTTGACTTGAGGAAGATCAGCAGGAGCAGGTAGGGAGTGTCAGAGATGTAAGGTGATGCCAAAAGTGTACTGTCCAGGTTTGACGCTATACTATCCAGTGGGTGTACTATCCCAGGTGCAACTATTGATTGCGGAGTTATACTTTAGGCGGCTACAATTTGAAAGGGAGGTAGAGAGCAAGCTGTACCATCTCCTATAGGAAGATCTTCAACAACAACAACAACTTGTATTTATATAGCGCCTTTAACGTAGTAAAATGTCCCACGGCGCTGCACAGGAGTATTTTAAGACAACATCTGCAATCTGGACAGTATTGCCAGTGGCCATCAAGGTCACTGAGGCACTCAATTATTATAATTCCAGATCATTCAAGGCTCGTGCCGGGGACATATGTAGTTTCATCCAGTTCGCTGTCCATAGAGGCATCAAGGAGATGACTGAAGCTTTATTCAGGAGGCTCAACGCCTTCATAGCATTTTTCAGTGAGCAGCAACAGCATTACTGTGAGAGGGCTATACATTTATAGAGCACTTGTTTCCTCAGGCACAAGCAGTGATTGATTTCACCCATGTGGCCATTTGGGTCCCTGTAGCCTTCTTGAATAGAAATAGTTACTCAGTGTCCACCAATAGTCCGCAACCACAAAGAACAGAATGATGCAGGTCATTGCCTGCTTCCCCAGCACTTCCCAGTGTACTTATTTTGCATTTATCATCTGTACCAGCCTTATTTGAAGAGAAAGGTAGTGGTAAAAGGGTTGTTTCAGAGTGACCGAGGTTCCCCACTTCAGCCATGATTAATGATAATGCTGCAGCAGCCCTAGACAGAAGTCAAGTGCAAATACAACGATGCCCAGACAATCACAAGGGTCACAGCATTGGGATCATAGAGCAGCACCTTAAATATCTGTAGAGATCAGGGGATACATTACAGTACATCCTGCCCAGGTTCATTGTTGCGTGCTGTATACTTTATAAATTTGATCTAGAAAGAGATCTAATCATGGAAGAAGAATAGCACAATGAGAATATTGCCAGGGCGGAATGGAGCCAGTAACATTAAGGAAATCGCTCATGAAACATTAGTATACATAGAAGACGGGTGTGTCAGGCCCCACTACACGATACATTTAAATATGTGCCTGGGCTGCCCCTGTAAGGAACCCTTCTGTTCATATGTACTGAAGAAACCGGCCAAAATAGCCTTCAGCAACACTGTCCTCAGCCCTTCCTCCACTACCATCAGTGCACGTCCTTTGCTGTGGTGCTGTATTGTTCTGCATAATCACAAAAGACATTCTCAACAGAATAAAATTGAATAAATTGAGTGATGTATGAATGATGTCAGTATGTTTTGCCACAGTACTTCCTTTTCATTTCTTGTGGATAGTGTGTGAGATCTAACACTTAACCTACACCTTCTTCTGACTGACTCCCTAGTGGAAGGAGTAAGTTTCATTAACAGCCTGCTGGGATTGCGGTGGCTGTAGACGTCCTTGGGCTGCACATTGCGACGGTCCTGTATGTATGTTAACCATGTTCAGGACTGACATGGCTGCTTTCAGCCACCTCCACCCAGCCCTGGTGCACCACACAAACTATCTGTAAGCATCCCATAATATTTGTACCTGCTTTCTTTTTACTCTGCTGCAGGATTTGCTTCTGTCATTGTAACACCCAATCCTACAGCAATTTTGCAGAGTGAACAGCTGGCTTGGTCTTCCTAGTGTTATTTCAGGTTTTTACTGCCTCCTAATTGCGGTTCACACCTGAACAAGAGCGTGATTCTCCCGTTCATTAATTGGCCTGCTATAAAGGAGACTAGCCCACATTTTATTCCACAGACTGTAAATAGTAATATTGCCAATAAAACAACAGGAATTATTACTTCCTTAAAAAAAAATTGTGATTCACACTTAACCCTTGAATGATGGACAATTTCTAGGCTACAGTCAGTTGGAATAAAGGTGGGTTCCACTTTGGGCGCAATTGGCGATTCCGGCGCAAATTGCGGCCATTTTGCAAAGTGTTTCCACCCCCCTCCCCCGAGTTACCCCTCAAACTCATTTGCATATCGCCAAACGCAAAATCTGCCATGAACCAGCACAATCAGGCCGAGTTTTAAAACGTAATTATTTTTTTTTTAATTTTGCTTTAAAAATATTCCTTGATATATTTAAGAGTGACAACTTGGCAAAGTTTGATTAATACAGCTGATTAATACTTGATTAATATCACAAAAAATAAGCATTTTTATTTACTGTCAATCCACCACCTGTGAGTACCCAGATTTTAAATTACTGAAAAAGACTGTTAAAAAATATACAAAAATATTTTCTTGTTAGATTGGGGTACATTCATGAGTTCCTTAGTAAATTTAAAAAAATTAATTCAAAACCTTTTAAAAGATCCCTTTTAGTGTCCTTGCGCCCAAAAATTCCAGCTTAATTTTTGGAGCCTCCTTGAAGGCCTGCAAGTGAGCACAATTAGCGGAAACGCCCAATGGCGATTAATTCATCCTGGGGGCGTGGCCAGTTCTGTGGGCGGGTCCTGTTTCTAACGCGATGTTTTTAAAACTAGCGCAAAGGATCGCGGAAACTCGATTTGCGCTTAAAAATCCATAATCGCTGCGCTGGTTACGCCGATATCAGGGGAATTGTGCCGAAAAAACCAATGCAATCGAGGGAAACTCCAGGCTACAGTAAATAACAACTTGCACTTTTAAAACAGCTTTTATGTAATAAAATCACTCAAATCACTGAACTGGGTTGAGGGGAGAAGGGTCATGTGTGGTGACCAAAGGCATGATCAAAGACATAGGGGCGATTTTGCCAGCCCTGGGGAGGCGGGTTTGGAGGCGGGACTGCCGGGAAAATGGCAGAATCTGGGAGTGGGTACCCATCCCGCCCCCAACCCGCCTCCGTGCCATCTTCTCAGGAGGCGGGTATCCGACCCGCATCGGGTCCCGTCTCCGAGGCGGGAAGGGGATTAGTGCCAATTAACTGCCTGTTAACAGGCAGTTAACGGGCAGTTTTTTGGCTAATCCCTATTTTGAGCCCTAAAGTGTGGGCTTCCCGATGGCTCTGAACCTCGCCAGGGTCAGCGAGGCGAGCCGTGGGTCTGCGGGGGTCGGAGGGGCCGAAATGTCCGGTGTGTAGGTGAGAGATGAGTTCAAGTGTGGAGAGGTAAGTGTGTGAGGTGAGTCTAAAATGTTTTAATAAGATTACTTACCTTTGCTTCTTCCTCCAGGCTTCATCCCTTTCGGCTGCGGAGCTGCCTCATCTCCACGGCAGAGAAAGCAGAATGGCCGCTGCATTCTTAAATGCAGCAGCCTTCTGCTTTCTGCTCAGGAAAGCTTTCTAAGTGAGCCTTGAGTAAAGGACTCAACTTAGAAGACAGATTGTCAGTGTTTGACAGCTTCACAGAGCTGTCAAACGATGACAATTCATTTGTCAAAAAATCTTGACAGATGAAACGTTATTCGCTGACGTCATCTGTCACCGCTTTCCCTTAATTGGCCGGCTAAGCCCGCCCAACAAGGCCAATCAAGGGAAAATAGCGTGCGTTGGCCAGACGTCGATGGAGGCAGGACTACAACCCGACAAGCAGCTTTCCCGCCTCCATCACGTCCCCATTGATAAAATCACCCCCATAGGTTCTGATATTCAGAATGTGATGTTTGAGCCAACTAGGTGGAAGTGTGACACGTACCAGGTGCAAAGCAGTGTGTGCCATTTTCAAATGTGGCATTCTGAGGTGTGATGGTGCTGTGCTCGAGACAAAATTTCTAATTGTATCACTGTTTTATCAATCAGCTGAGTGTTTTATATCATGAAATTACTAAGAAATGTCAGCACTAATCTTGTATTTAAAATAGTCTCTGACAATTTCTAATTCAAATACCAGTTATTTGCAAGTAGATGCAACACACTCCTGACTTGCGCCTTGTAGGGGGTGGAAAGGTTTTGGGGAGTCAGGAGGAGGTGAGCTACTTGCTGCAGGATTGATGATGTGTCTCAGCAGGGTTTACCAGAAGGTTATTGAAAATTGTATGTACAGCACACTGTGCCTACCAGGTATATAATAGTTCACAGAATTAGAGCTTAACTTCATGCAAGATGGGTTTGCGTCAGAAGCTTTAACAGATTTATTCATGGCCAAAGGGTGCCCTTTTTTTAAATACAAAAAGCTGAAGCTATTGATCGCATTCTGCATCCTACAGGCAGAGTGGAAGTGCTGACAGCTGTCCTGGAAAAATAAAGGAGACTTATGAAATGTATTTTAAATTACTAATGTTCAGATACAAGTGGATTGGATGCAGGTAACAGTCACTATGTATCAGGCCATCAAGCGAAATCGCTGCAACAACTAAGGGCAAATGAAGAGCAAATTGTCCTAGATAAGAAATAGGCCACCAAGGCATTTACACTCCTGATAAGAGCAATTTATTTACAGTGGTAGTTATTCAGGCCAGCACAGACTGTACTCAGAGCCAAGGTAAATGTTTAGTACTTGCTTCCTGCAGCAGATATAAAGCAGTGCATTTGACAAGGAGTATAAGAAAGAAAACTGAGACCGAGAGTCATTGATTAAAATAGAAAATCCTGACATAATAGGGTAGATTTTATTCTTATCGCACTTGGGAGTAAAAGGTTGCCATGGGGCGGCACATGGAGGAAAATAGGGTGGGAAGGATTGCTTGCCCAAAATGGGGTGCATCCATCATTTTTATTCGGGAGAATTTGCCTGCTGTCCTTCTGCCAGACCTTGCTCCATTTTGTAAATTTTTCATACTTCCCATTCTTCTTAACTAACCCCCTTTAACATCTCACGGTCTCAGTGTCTCGTATATGTTTTTTATTTATTTGATCTCTCTCATAATGCCTCCTTTTGTCTCCTGGGCATATCACCCATATTTCCAGATTTCCACCTTAGCACTGTGTGGTGTGTGTGTCTGTGTGGCGTCTGTGTCTGTGTGCGTGCGTGTTTCCCTTCCCCCTTTCCCTTGCTCTGTTCCTACTTAAATGCTATTGATCTTCCAGTCCTGAGGAAGGGTTTATATCTAAATGACGGTAGATAAGCAGTGGCAAACATTTAAAGGCATATTCCAAAATTCTCAATTCCATGGAGAAATAAAGGGGGAAAAATTCGGCTGGTTAGCACCTCCCGTTAGCGCCTCCGGGGGGCAATAATGGGGCGCTAGGATCTTAGCGCCCGAGCGCAGTGATTTTAGCGCTGCTCACGAAATTGACCAGTCGTTTTGCGGCGGCGCTAAACACTACCGCCACGATCTCCTGCGCCGGCAGATCGTGACGTCAGTCGAGTGTGCAACGCCCCGGTAGCGCCCCGACTGGATATTGAGTCGCGCCTCCTGCCTTAGCGCTTGCCGTTAGGACGACAGGTAGAGGGGAACGTTTTCAAGTCGGGAAGGGGCTGGGGGAGTGCTATTTAAAGGCGAGCACTTCCTGCCTTTTCTTGTCGGCAAAATTTTTGGTACACGCAGGTTGAGAGGGAGAGAGACGTCTGGAGAGATTTAACGCCCTCAGCACCACTTTTGAGGTTCCTAAGCACCGAGCTCTTTCCCTGGGCCTATCCATTAGTGCTTCCAACACAATTGCTTTAGAGGTCTCTCCAGGCTGAGATTCAAGGCTGCAATGAGCAGGGTGTGGCTGGCCAGCAAGATGGCCCCTCCCCTTTAAGAACTGGATGGCGCCAGACTGTCTGACTTCCATGGTAGCTGACATCGCCTGAGGTTTGGTAGCGTTCTGAGGTAGTGCTTTACTCCCCGACGTTTGCGCCTTAAGAGAGGTGTGCAGTGCCTGATTTAGCGCTCAAATCACTTCCAGGGGTGATAGAGGCAAATTTTGCAGTCAGAGGCGATAATTAGCGCCGGGCACTAAACTTTGCGCCCAGCCGATATTAGCGCCCCACAATGGGCGATACCCAATTTTTCCCAAAAAAACTCCACGGGAAAAGTGATCCATCTGTCGCTAACTAAAGAAGTTAAGGATAGTATTAGATTAAAAGAAGAGGCTTATAATGTTGCAAAGAATAATAGTAAGCCTGAGGATTGGGAGAGCTTTAGAAACCAACAAAGGAGGACCAAAAAATTGATAAAAAGGGAGAAAATAGAATACGAGAGTAAACTAGCAAGAAATATAAAAACAGATTGTAAGAGCTTCAACAAGTATGGAAAAGGAAGAGAGCAGCAAAAGTAAACATTGGTCCCTTAGAGGCTGAGACAGGTGAAATTATAATGGGGAATAAGGAAATGGCTGAGACTTTAAAAAAATATTTTGTAACTGTCTTCACAGTAGAAGACACAAGAAGCATACCAAAAATAGTGGGGAATCAAGGGGCTAATAAGAGTGAGAAACTTAAAGTAATTAATATCAGTAGAGAAAAAGTACTTGAGAAACTAATGGGACTAAAAGCCAACAAATCCCCTGGACCTGATGGCCTACATCCTAGGGTTCTAAAAGAGGTGGCTGCAGAGATAGCGGATGCATTGGTTGTGATCTTCCAAAATTCTAGATTCCAGAACGGTCCCAGCGGATTGAAAGGTATCAAATGTAACCCCGCTATTCAGGAAAGGAGGGAGAGAGAAAACAGGGAACTACTGGCCAGTTAGCCTGACATCAGTCATCAGGAAAATGCTGGAATCCATTATTAAGGAAGTGGTAACAGAGCACTTAGAAAATAGGCAGAGTCAACATGGTTTTATGAAAGGGAAATAGTGTTTAACAAATTTATTAGAATTTTTTGAGGATGTAACTAGCAGTATAGATAAAGGGGAACCAGTGGATGTAGTATATTTGGATTTCCAAAAGGCATTTGATAAGGTGCTACATAAAAGGTTGCTATGCAAGTTAAGGGCTCATTGGGTTGGAGGTAATAGATTATCATGGATAGAGGATTGGTTAATGGACAGAAAACAGAGAGTAAGGATAAATGCGTCATTTTCAGATTGGCAGACTCTAACCAGTGGGGTGCTGCAAGGATCAGTGCTTGGGCCTCAGCTATTTACAATCTACATTAATGACTTCGATGAAGGGACCAAGTGGAATATATTCAAGTTTGCTGATGATACAAAGCTAGGTGGGAAAGAACGCTGTGAGGAGGACACAAAGTGCCTGCAAAGGGATATAGACAGGTTAAGTGAATGGGCAATAAGGTGGCAGATGGAGTATAATGTGAGGAAATGTGAGGTTATTCACTTTGGTAGGAAGAATAGAAAAACAGAATATTTTTTAAATGGTGAGAAACTATTAAATGTTGGTGTTCAGAGAGATTTAAGTGTCCTCGTACAGGAAACACAGAAAGTTAGCATGCAGGTACAGCAAGCAATTACAAAGGCAAGTGGCATGTTGGTCTTTATTGCAAGGGGGTTGGCATCCAAGAGTAACAAAGTCTTACTACAATTATACAGGACTTTGGTGAGACCACACCTGGAGTATTGTGCACAGTTTTGGCCTCCTTATCCGAGGAAGGACATACTTGCCGTAGAGGTGGTGCAACGAAGGTTCACTAGATTGATCCCTGGGATGAGAGTGTTATCAGCTGTGGCTCAGTGGGCAGCACCCATGCCTCTGAGTCAGAAGATTGTGGGTTCAAGTCCTGCTCCAGACACTTGAGCACAAAATCTAGGTTGACACTCCAGTGAGGGGGTGCTGTACTGTCAGAGGTGCTATCTTTCAGATGAGACATTAAACCGTCTGCTCTCACAGGTGGATGTAAAGGATCCCATGGCACAATTTCAAAGAAGAGCAGGGAAGTTATCCCCGGTGTCCTGGCCAATACTTATCCCTCAATCAACATCACAAAAAAAACCCAGATTATCTGGTCTTTATCACATTGCAGTTTGTGGGAGCTTGCTATGCACAATTTGGTTGCCGCGTTTCATACATTACAACAGTGACTACACTTCAAAAAGTACTTTAGGACATCCGGTGGTCGTGAAAGGCGCTATATAAATGCAATTCTTCCTTTCTTTAGGAGACAATGAGTAGAATGGGCCTATACTCTCTGGAGTTTAGACGAATGAGAGGTGATCTCATTGAAAGGTATAAGGTTCAGAGGGGGATTGACAGGGTAGACGCTGAGAGGTTGTTTCCCCTGGCTGGAGAGTCTAGAACTCGGGGGCAGTCTCAGGATAAGGGGTCGGCCAATTAAGACTGAGATGAGGAGGAATTTCTTCACTCAGAGTGTTGTGTATCTTTGGAATTCTCTACCTCAAAGAGCTGTGGATGCTGAGTCATTGAGCATATTCAACAACAACAACAACTTATATTTATATAGCGCCTTTAACGTAATAAAACGTCCCAAGGCGCTTCAGAGAAGTGTTATATTAAAAAAAAATTGACACCGAGCCATATAAGGAGATGTTAGGGCAGATGACCAAAAGCTTGGTCGAAGAGGTAGGTTTTAAGGAGCATCTTAAAGGAGGAAAGAGAAGTGAGAGGCAGAGACATATAGGGAGGGAATTCCATAGCTTAGGACCTAGGCAGCTGAAGGCACGACCACCAATGTTGGAGCATTTAAAATTGAGGATGTTCAAAAGGCCAGAATAGGTGGAGCGCAGAGGTCTAGAGGGATTATAGGATTGGAGGAGATTACAGAGGTAAAGAGGGGCGAGGCCACGGAGGGATTTGAAAACAAGGATGAGAATTTCAAAATCGAGGCGTTGCTTAACTGGGAGCCAATGTAGCTCAGCAAGCATAGGGGAGATAGGTGAGCGGACTTAGTGCGAGTTAGCACACTGGCAGCAGAGTTTTCGGTGACCTCAAATTTATGGAGGGTAGAACTAGGGAGGCCGGCCACGAGTGCATTGGAATAGTCAAGTCTAGAGGTGATAAAGGCATGGGCGAGGATTTCGGCAGCAGATAAGTTGAGGCAAGGGCGGAGACAGGGGATATTATGAAGGTGGAATTGGGCAGTCTTAGTGATAGAATGGATATGAGGTAGGAAGCTCAATTTGTGATCAAATATGACACCAAGGTTGTGAACAGACTTGGTCAGCCTTAAACAGTTGCCGGGGAGAGAGATCGAGTCAGTGGAAAGGGAATGGAGTTTATGGCATGTACCCAAGACAATGGTTTCGATCTTCCCGATATTTAATTGGAGGAAATTTCTATTCATCCAGTGCTGAATGTCAGACAAGCAGTCTGATAGTATATAGATGGTGGAGGGTTCGAGAGAGGTGGAGGAGAGGTCGAGCTGGGTATCACCAGCGTACATGTGAAAACTCACGTTGAGTTGCCAGATGATGTCACCGAGGGGCAGCATGTAGATGAGAAATAGGAGGGGGCCAAGGATAGATCCTTGGGGTCACCAGAAGTGACAGTGTAGGATCGGGAAGAGAAGCCATTGCAGGTGATTCTATGGTTACAACTGGAAAGATAAGAATGAAACCAAGCGAGTGCAGTTCCATCCAGCTAGACAGGTCCAGAAAGACAAGAAGGGATAGATTACCTTTGTCGCAGTCAATTAGGATGTCATTTATGACCTTGGTAAGAGCAGTTTCAGTACTGTGGCAGGGGCGGAAGCCTGATTGGATGGATTCAAACAAGGAGTTCTGGGAAGGATGGGCACGGATTTGGGAGGCGACAACACATTCAAGAACTTTGGAGAGGAAAGGGAGGTTGGAGATGGGGCGATAGTTTGCAAGGACGGAGGGGGCAAGGTTTTTTTTTGAGAGGGTTGGTGATGGCAGATTTGAAGGAATAGGGGACAATACCGGAGGAGAGAGAACCCTTAACAATATCCGCTAACGTGGGAGCCAGGAATAAAAGTTGGGTTGTCAGCAATTTCGTAGGAATAGGGTTGAGAGAGCAGGAGGTCAGTGTCAGTGACAAGGTGAGCTTCGAAAGGGCAAGAGGGGAGACACGAGAGAAATTAGAAAAATATGCAAATTTAGGGTTAGGGCAGGGGGAAAACAGAGAGGAAGTAAGGCCCAGTGGGCTAGGGAAAGGGAGGGAATTGAAAGCAGAAGCAGTTGAATGGATGTTGTCAATCTTTTTAACAAAGAAGTCCATGAGCTCCTAACATTTATTGTTGGCGGTGAGGGAGGTGGAGGCAGGAGAGGATGGGTTGAAAAGAACTTTAGTGGTGGAGAAGAGAAGCCTGGGGTTATTTTTGCCATCCTGGATGATCTTAGAACAGTGGGTGGTTTTAATGATGGAGAGCAGGACCCAATAGTGCTTTATATGATCTGACCAAATCTGGTGATGGATGATTAGATCCACCTAAGACGTTCAAGTCTGCATCCCTTGGACTTAAGAGAGCAGAGATGAGGAGTATACCGGGGGAACGACTAGGGTGAGAGAGTGTAATGATTTTAGTGGGGACAAGGGCATCAAAGGTGGTGGAGAGGGTGTGATTTAGTAAGTCAGTAGCTGCAGAAATGTCATGGAGAATAGTAGACCAAAGGCTCGGTAGTTGGGAATTAAAAAGTGCAGTGGTAAGGGACTTGAGGGCGAGTTTTTTTCCCAGGGCAGACATAAAAAGAAGTGGGTCTGGAGAGGGGGATGGGGGGGCAAGGGGGAATATGGGTAGAGAGTGATATAAGAAAATGGTCAGGGATTGCCTTATCAGTGATGGTCGCAGAGGGGATAGCGAGGCCACGTGAGATGATAAGATCGAGGGGGTGGCCGTGTATATGGGTGAGGGAGTTGACATGAAGGGAGAGATTAAGGGAGGAAAGGAGGGCAGTGAACTCAGAAGAAAGTTGAGATGGAGGCTGAAATCACAGAGAATGAGAAGTCGCTCGGTGCAGAGGCAGAGGGAGGAAAGCAGAGAAGATATCTCATTGAGAAAATTGGTGTGGTGTTTGGGTACAGAATGAGGATTTTAAAAGAGAGATGTGAGGGGTGGAACAAAGTAAGATGCTCAATGGAGGAGAAGTTGCCGGAGGAGTAGGGAGACAGACCAAGGTGTGATTTAGAGATAAGGGCTACACCACCACCATGGCGGTTGGGGCATGGAATATGGTGGAAAGTATAGCCAGGTGGGGAAGCTTCATTAAGAGGAAAGATGTTACCATCCCTCAGCCATGTCTCTGTCAATACCATGATGACAATTTGATCGTCCACAATAAGGTCATGGATGACAAGGCCTTTATTTACAAGTGAACGTACATTTTGAAGGGAAATGCAGAGAGGGGCGATGATACCTAATTTACTGGCGTAGTCCAGAGGAGCAGAGCAGGGAGGGACAGGGAGGAGGTTGGCGAGATTAGCTCGCAGCAGGCGCATAGGGCGGGGAGAGAGTAAGATAGGGCAATTTGGGTTGCTGCTAGCTAGAAGGCAGCGATGAGTGCCTTGGTGGGCCTTTCGAAGGATGCCAAGAGAGTCACATAGGGAAGCTGTGGAATTCAAGGCTGATAGAGATAGATTTTTGGACTCTAGGGGAATCAAGGGATATGGGGAACGGGCAGGAAAGTGGAGTTGAGGTCAAAGATCAGCCATGATTTTTTGAATGGCAGAGCAGGCTCGAAGGGCCGTATGGCCTACTCCTGCTCCTAATTCTTATGTTCTTATCTTATGTTCTAAAACATCAACTAACTTATGTTTTCTCGATGAATGCTGCCTGACCTGCTGACGGTCTCCAGCACTTTCTGTTTTTGTTTGCTAATTATGGTCACAGACACTCCTGGTAAGCTGTATTTATCACTGTATACTGCTTGAGAGCTCTATACTGTTTCCGCAGAGAAAAACAATGGCAATATGGAATATACACATCAGCAGTCCCCAAATACACGACTTACCCAACAGGCATAGATGGATGAATAAAACAGGAATGATTTTGTACTATGGATCCAAACATTTCCTACATTACAACAGTGACTACACTTTAAAAACACCCCCCTGACGCTGTCGAACATATCATCCGGCGATAGGTCAGGGGGCACAAGAGAAGTTTGCAGCCGGGGCGCAAGCGGGGCGCTAAAGCGCTTTGGAACGTCTGGTGGTCGTGAAAGGCGCTATACAAATGCTAGTCTGTGAGTCTGTCAAACAGAAATAAAAAAAAAAAATTTAGAGCTTTGCAAATGTAGGGGAGGCAGATTTACCATCGATTAAGATGATGTTGCATTCACTAATCTCATGGCATCATGTGAAAGCAGTGAAAGAATCACTGGGTCTGCAGTTGTCATAGCTGCAAGTAAAAGGAGCGTTTTTAACTTTGGTCTCCTCTTCACGGATGGTAATATGGTTGCCAAGGGAACATTTGGTTCTAGTACAGGTTTTCTGTCTTGTGGATGAAATGGAAACAGCTGTTGAGTTTAAAGATTCAGCTTCTTCCCTTATGTCCATGTAGGGAATTGAAATCCTTCTGCAAAAATCATCATGGGCAACCCATAATGCAAAACAATTTCCACTGGTATGACTGCATAATAATAAACTATAGTCTAGAAATTACTGTATGTGATATTAGCAGACAAATGCTATTATGGCAGTATCTGTCCAGCATTTTAACCTACTTAAAATAAACGTTTAATGCCTCATTCAAATAGCACAGAGGAATGTCATACGAACATGTCAAGCCTTTGGGGGAAAAATTGGGTTGGTTTGTGCCTCTAGTTAGCGCCCCCTGGGGGGCACTAACGGGGCACAAATCTCCTAGTGTCCGGGCGCAGTGCCACTAACGTCTCCCGCGAAATTCAGCAGGGTGGGGGGGGGGGGGGTGAGTGGCGACGGTAGCGCCCCGCAGCGCTGTGTCGCCGGCGATTATGTCATTGCCGTGCGCAGCGCCCCGCTTGTGCCCCGGCTGCAAACTTCTCTTGTGCCCCCTGACCTTTCGCCGGACGATATGTCCGACAGGGTCAGGGGGGCATTTTTGCAGTGGCGGTGGCGCTACTTAAAGGGCAGGTGTCGGGTGGCCATTTTTATTTTGGCCGACTGCCAGCACCTGCCCCCTTTCCCTTTTTTATGCAGGGTGCCGATCGCGATCGCTCAGCCTGGCCGCCTCTTGAGTGCCGAGTTGTTTTCATGACACCCTGCGCCCAGGTAGTCCAGCAGGGCCCCGGTGTGCGCAGCGCTAGGCCCCTCCCCTTTAATCAGGGGAGGGAGGCCTGCAATGATGCGGCGCTACGTGTCGCCGCGCATGGCGCTGTTGCACGTAACACCACGAACTTCAGTAGTAGCGCTCCAAGAATGAGGTGGAGCACTTCAGTAGTGCCCCACCTGCTGCTTGGGGCTCTACTACTGAATTTACGGTGGAGGGGCGCTAACTTTTTTGGGGCACTAACATTAGTGCCCTGGCGACGTTAGCGCCCCAAAAGGGGCACCACCCAATTTTTCCCCCTTTGTATATTAATATCACAAACAGTAATTATTAGGCTAAAGAGTGGATTGCATTTGGTAATGGGCAGACTATGAATATTTATCACCATTTTAGCACTGAAAATCCATGTCATATAAATCAGTTGCTGTGTTGTAATTGGTCCATGATTAGTTCAATTCAATGGCCTTGAAATTTAGTGGGGTTTCTACCAGACTCCCACTGCAACTCCAAAAGGACACAGCAGAATTCCCAGTTAATTTTCTTTTTCTTTTTATTCGTTCATGGGATGTGGGCGTCGCTGGCAAGGCCAGCATTTATTGCCCATCCCTAATTGCCCTCAAGAAGGTGAGCTGCCTTCTTAAACTGCTGCAGTCCGTGTGGTGAAGGTACTCCCGCAGTGCTGTTAGGTAGGGAGTTCCAGGATTTTGACCCAGCGACGATGAAGGATCGGCGATATAGTTCCAAGTCAGGATGGTGTGTGACTTGGAGGGGAACTTGGAGGTGGTGGTGTTCCCATGCGCCTGCTACCCTTGTCCATCTAGGTGGAAGAGGTCGCGGGTTTGGGAGGTGCTGCCAAAGAAGACTTAGCGAGTTGCTGCAGTGCATCTTGTAGATGGTACACACTGCAGCCACGGTACACCGGTGGTGGAGGGAGTGAATGTTTAAGGTGGTGGATGGGGTGCCAATCAAACCGGCTGCTTTGTCCTAGATGGTGTCAAGCTTCTTGAGTGTTGTTGCAGCTGCACTCATCCAGGTAAGTGGAGAGTATTCCATCACACTCCTTACTTGTGCCTTGTGGATGGTGGAAAAGCTTTGGGGAGTCAGGAGGTGAGACACTCGCCGCAGAATACCTAGCCTCTGACCTGCTCTTGTTGCCACAGTATTTATGTGGCTAGTCCAGTTAAGTTTCTGGTCAATGGTGACCCCCAGGATGTTGATGGTGGGGGTTTCGGCGATGGTAATGCCGTTGAATGTCAAGGGGAGGTGGTTAGACTCTCGCTTGTTGGAGATAGTCATTGCCTGGCACTTATCAGCCCAAGCCTGAACGTCGTCCAGGTCTTGTTGCACGTGGGCATGGACTGCTTCATTACCTGAGGAGCTGTGAATGGCGCTGAACATTGAGCAGTCATCAGCGAACATCCCCATTTCTGACCTTATGTTGGAGGGGAGGTCATTGATGAAGCAGCTGAAGCTGGTTGGGCCGAGGACACTGCCCTGAGGAACTCCTGCAGTGATGTCCTGGGGCTGTGATGATTGACCTTCAACCACCACAACCATCTTTCTTTGTGCTAGGTATGACTCCAGCCAGTGGAGCGTTTTCCCCCTGATTCCCATTGACTTCAGTTTTACTGGGCTCCTTGATGCGGTACTTGGTCAAATGCTGCCTTGATGTCTTGCACCGCCTTACGCTTATCCTCATCTATCACAGTTACAACATATCTTATCCTTCTTTTCAGTGAAACCCTCGTGTTGCCATTTTTTAGGGATTGTTTCCTTCATCTCACACACCTTGCCCTTTGGTTTGTTAATTGTCCCTGTGTTTCTTTTATCGAATTGTCTTTTTTCAAACACCAAAGTTAGTTTCCTTAAAACCCTTTCCTCAGTGTTATTTGCGTCTGTGGGATCAAAGTCCGACATGACAGACTGTAAATACGGCAGACTGTGAGATATCAGAACCCGGAGCCAGTGATTTCTGGGTTGTCCCTGTAAATCGGCTTGCACTCCTACTCCCCCACCCATTGCATCCATATATGTGGGCCATAGTCTGTCGGCAAACACTGTGGGTGGTTCATTGGGCCCCTGTTCTATCTCTGCCATAGCCTTGAAGGGATCCCCTGTTCCTACCCCCATCGCCTGAGCAACCCTTAATTTTAAATTCTCATACGTCCCATTCCCAACCTTCATGTCAGGTGGGAGGCTGCTAAATACTTCAGGACTAAGAGTAAATAATAATAACTTCTTCTTTTCATCCTCGTCCATTTCACTTACAGCTGCTCTTTGTTCAACTGCAATGAAATGTCCTTGGGGTTCACCTCCCATTTCTAACATTTTAATGTCAGACGCCATGTCTTTTCAAACTCCTATAATCATAATTAACAAAGAATTCCCTTTTCAAGTCACCCCTCTCTCCTGGTCGGGCGTCCGCTCCCGGGGCGAGATACCTCCGTTGACATATGGGGTTCATTGGGGAAGGCGCAGTAGGAGGTGGTTTAATCTTTTTCTCAGGTATAGGTCCTAACTCCCTTTCTTCTTCAACCTCCTCCCACTCACTGTCTGATGATGACCACCCAAATACAGGCTGTTCTCCTGGGGTTATAGCTCACACAATTCCCCTTTGGATCCGTAGTTTCTCTTCTCACACTTTAACCTTCCTTTTGCATTCCGCATGGTCCTGCTGCCCACCTTGTTTCACAACCTGTTTCTGCACCACCCGAATGGCAGCTTTCAAATCCTCATTATCCTTCTCTGTTTTTTCTGCCCATTGCTGTTGGCTACTAGCTTCCTCTTTCCAAATTTCACTCTCGTTCCCTTGATTCACACACTGACTTTCCAAATATTGCTCTTTATTACACCATCTCGCTTTCTCCTTCTCAAATACCTCTTTATCTTTCTTACAACCTTCTCGTTCTTCCTCGAATTCCTTAAGAAGCCAGTTTAATCAGGGAGCATTACTGTGTGGCGGGGGCAGGTTGGCAGAGGACCTTTGTCTTACGGATGTTTAGTGTAAGGCCCATGCTCTCGTACGCTTCGGTGAAGGTGTTGACGATGGTTTGGAGTTCGGCCTCAGAGTGTGCGCAGACGCAAGCGTCGTCTGCATACTGTAATTCGATGACAGAGGATGGGACGACCTTGGATCTTGACTGGAGGCGACGGAGATTAACAGTTTCCCGTTTGTTCTGTAGATTAGCTCCACTCCAGCGGGGAGCTTACTGAGGGAAAGATGGAGCATTGCAGCCAGGAAGATCGAGAAGAGCGTTGGGGCGATGACACAGCCTTACTTGACCCTGGTCCGTACGTGAATTGGGTCTGTGGTGGAACTGTTGGTCAGGATCACGGCTTGCATGTTGTCGTGAAGCAGGCGGAGGATGGTGACAAACTTTTGAGGGCAGCCGAATTTGAGGAGGACACTCCATAATCCCTCACAGTTGACGGTGTCGAAGGCCTTTGTGAGGTCAAAGAAGGCCATGTACAGTGGTTGGTGCTGTTCCCTGCATTTCTCTTGTAGTTGACACGCGGTGTAGATCATGTCCATTGTGCCCCTTAGTGGGCGGAATCCGCACTGCGACTCTGGGAGGAGCTCTTCAGCCACTGGGAGAAGGCGATTGAGGAGGATTCTTGTGATGACTTTCCCTAAGGCAGACAGCAGGGAGACTCCTCTGTAATTACCGCAATCGGACTTGTCACCTTTCTTGAAGATGGTTACGATTACGGCATCTCTGAGATCCCCTGGCATGCTCTCCTCCTTCCAAATAAGAGAAATTAGTTAATGTATTTGCGCCAATAGTGCTTCTCTGCCATGTTTTAGCGCCTCGGTGGGGATTCCATCTGCTCCTGAGGCCTTGTTGTTCTTCAGTTGTCGGATGGTCTTTTCAACCTCATGCCGGGCTGGGGTTGTGCTGAGTTTTTTGTTGGACCTCGGCCTTCAGGCGTCTGTAGAGCTGCTTTCTTGCTCTCGAGTTCTGTTGCTGTTTCCAGATCATGAATGCCTTGTGCTTGCGGCTTATTAGCTCCTGGATCTCCTGGTCGTTCTCGTCGAACCAGTCTTGGTGTTTCCTGGTCGAGTGACCGAGCGTCTCTTCACAGGTGCTGATTATGGAGGCATTGAGTGCAGACCAGGCTCGTGTCTCTGAATCACTGGGAGTCATCAGGTTGGTTGTGAGGCGCAGGCTGAATAGGGCTTTCTTAGCAGGGTCTTTGAGTGCTCCAGCGTTGATTTTCCTGTGGCATTGCTTCTGTTGCCGCCGCTGTTTTGGGGCTACATTGATGGAGATGACAGAACGGATTAGGCGGTGGTCTGTCCAGCAGTCGTCAGCTCCTGTCATGGCATGGGTGATGTGGACGTCCTTGCGGTCCCTCGCTCGGACGATGACGTAGTCCAGCAGATGCCAATGCTTGGAGCGAGGGTGTTGCCATGAAGCTCTCTCTTGTCTCTCTGACGGAACAAGGTGTTGGTTATGGCAAGGCCATGTTCTAAGCATTTCGTCAGGAGGAGGGTACTGTTGGAGTTGGCTTTCCCTACCCCCTCTCTGCCAATCACACCTCCCCAGAGATCTGTGTCCTTTCCAACTCTGGTGGTGAAGTCGCCAAGGAGGATCAGCTTGTCACCCGTTGGGACTCGAGACAGGGATTGTTCGAGGCTGGAGTAGAATTCCTCTTTGGTCTCATCTGTGGCTTCCAGTGTTGGGGCGTACGCACTGATGACCGTAACACACTGGTTCCGGGCTAGGGTGAGCCGTAGAGTCATGAGGCGTGCGTTTATTCCACAAGGGGAGTCTCTGAGACGTTCAACTAGCTCATTTTTTATGGCGAAGCCTACCCCATGGAGGCGGCGTTCTTCTTCAGGTTTGCCTTTCCAGAAGAAGGTGTAACCATCGCCTTGCTCCTTGAGCTGGACTTCCCCTGCCCACCGGGTCTCGCTTAGGGCGGCGATGTCTATCTCGAAACGTCTGAGCTCCCGGGCAACGTTAGCAGTACAGCATTCCGGTCTGTCGCTGTTGAGATTGTCCATGAGGGTCCTGATGTTCCAGGTCCCGAACTTCATTTTAAAGGGTGGAAGATGCCTGTGCGTGAATTCTTTTAACGTGGGGTGGCCGTTGCACACCAGCTACCACACGAGCTTGACAGAGCAAGGTCTTGGTCCAATGGCAAGGGGATCCAAGACGATTGGAGACCAGGCTCTGCTACATCGGCCTAGCACACACACACACACACAAACATACTCCTACTGTCCTCCCTCCTTCCCACAGGTCCTCTCTGCCTGGGTTTCATAGGCTGCAGTGTGGTCCTCCCGACCCCGCTGCTGGTCCACGCTGCGCCACTCCTGGGCCTCGACCTCGCTGCTGGGCCCGTCCTCGCTCCTGGGCCCCATCCTCGCCCTCACCCCTGGGCCTCGTCCTCGCTCCTGGGTCCTGACCTTGCTCCTGCCTCTTTCAGCTCACCTTGGGCTTTTGGATTGTTTGTCGATGCATAACCGTGTAACTGAGTGACGTTTCTGAAGTGTTAATATGCATTATTATGCAGTTCTTTTATATCCCAGTCCTTTCTGACAAGTAACTTTTTATTGGAGTTTGTACATGATGAACTAAAAGTTTTTAATTAATTCTACCATAAATAAACTTGCAAAATGGGCATGTAAAAGACAAATGATTTTCAATATAGATAAGTGTGAGGTGGTGCATTTTGGTAGGAGGAATAAGGAGGTGACCTACTCCTTGGAAAATAAGAGTGTAAATGGAGTAGAGGTGCAAAAGGATCTGGGGGTATAGATTCACAAATCATTAAGTAGCAACGCAGGTTAAAAAAAGTCATTAAAAAGTGCAAATCAAGCACTGGGGCTCATTTCTAGAGAAACAGAATTCAAAAGCAGTGAAGTTATGTTAAACTTGTGTCGAACCTTGTCTGATTGTCTCATGATCTGAGATGGTGGGGTGGCAATATGTCATTACTGTATATATGCTTTTAAGTGGTTGCTGTAGTTGTAAAAGTTGTTGTTGTTGTGTTAAAATTGACTCACGGACAAAAAGTTCACGCTCAAAGGAGCTTGTGGCCCGCTCAGTACAAAAAAAATTTGAGGAAACATTGATCACCCCCTCCCCTCTTCAACCTGTGCGTGAGGGCAAGTTTTGGGTCTTTAAAAATGCAGTCATGTGCATCTTGCCTCAGCACAGTGGTCATGTTTTGATTGGTAATGCCAGGCCAATCTGCCGGTTTGACAGACAAGCAGTCAATCCGGGTTTCTACTCACACATATTCAGCTGCCGCACGAAACTAGCCATGTTGTTATGTTTGAAGTACTTGGGCAGGATTTCTTTAGCGAACCTCTGCTCGTCCAGAACCAGGAATCCGTGGCCATTCTGGTTCCAGCAGATATTCTTTAGCCACTGTGTTTTATACAGCTTTCCTTGCGTTTTGCATTAAACAATCATTCAGAGATAGTGAAACGTTCCTTTAATGTTGGTCTGAGCTGTTTGAGCTGTCAAACCTTCACACTCACACATCCTGTGTGGCTATTATTCAGTTTGTCCTTATCACAGCCCAAAATTGTTCATTCACTCCTAAAGTTTACAAAAGGTGGCAGAAAACCACTTGATTAGGTTCATGAGTTATGTCGTATTCTGCATTTCAAAACTTCAAAGGTTTGACTTCTCCCCTTTAACCTCAGAAAAAGCCATCAGAGTCACCATGTCTACAAATCTAAGGGGGTTTGTTTATCTCTGTTGTCGATCACTACTCTCTGCAGTCACAACCATGTTTCCTGCCTTATCAGTGAAAGACTGCTTGTTACATTTACCAACTTTATTTCACTTTGTAAAACCTTTTTGCCTGGCAAAGCATTACAAGAAATATTAAAAATTAAGGGTCTGTATATACTTTCTACAGAAGGTCATTGATGAAGCAGCTGAAGATGGTTGGGCCTAGGACACTGCCCTGAGGAAGTCCTGCAGCGATGTCCTGGGGCTGTGATGATTGACCTCCAACAACTACAACCATCTTCCTTTGTGCTAGATATAACTTCCCCCCAATTCCCATTGACTTCAGTTTTACTAGGGCTCCTTGATGCCAAACGCGGTCAAATGCTGCCTTGACGTCAAGGTCAGTCACTCTCACCTCACCTCTGGAATTCAGCTCTTTTTCCTTGTTTGGATCAAAGCTGTAATGAGGTCTGGAGCCGAGTGGTTCTGGCAAACCCAAACTGGGCATCAGTGAGCAGGTTATTGGTGAGTAAATGCTGTTTGATAGCACTGTCGACGACACTTTCCATCACTTTGCTGATGATTGAGAGTAGACTGATGGGGCGGTAATTGGCCGGATTGAATTTGTCCTGCTTTTTGTGGACAGGACATACCTGAGCAGTTTTCCACATTGTCGGATAGATGACAGTGTTGTAGCTGTACTGGAACAGCTTGGCTAGAGGCACGGCTGGTTCTGGAGCACAAGTCTTCAGCACGACAGCCGGGATGTTGTTGGCGCCCATAGCCTTTGCTGTATCCAGTGCGCTCAGCCGTTTCTTGATATCACGTGGAGTGAATCGAATTGGCTGAAGACTGGCTTCTGTGGTGGTGGGGACCTCAGGAGGAGGCCATTATGGATCATCCACTTGGCACTTCTGGCTGAAGATGGTTGCAAACGCTTCAGCTTTGTCTTTTGCACTCACGTGCTAGGCATATCCCAGGCACACACCCACAGAAGAAGCCACATACTGCAGCATCCGGTGCTAAGTCTAAAAAGGGGTTTGTGGTCCCTCTCTTTTCTAAAGGGGGCAGCATTTAAATCTTGCCTCTTTTCTTTGATCTATTTTAATCTATGTTAGTTCTCCTTGACCTCTTTTCTTTGTGGGTCTAGCTCAAGATCGCACCTAAACTTCCAGGTGGGACCCACAACCACCATTTGGTGGCCTGTTAAGCCTGATGCCACCATCATTGGTGCACCTGCTGTCTGAGAAGCAAGGATGGAGGAGCTTCCAACATGGGAAGCCCACCCTCGAGTCTGCTCTCTTCTATGCCACTGGCCTTGTAAGGAGTGGGCAGAGGCTCAGGTCTACCAAGGCTGCCTGATCTAAGGCTGCGACATAGCGGTTCTGGGTTGCAGTCTAATTTGCAGCCCTTCCGGCACACTCCCTCTGGCGTCACCGCGGGAGTGCACTGGAAAGACCATGGGATTTTGGCTGAAAATATGTTTTAAATGAAAAATTGTTGCATCACAAATTTTCATGCATGATTGTACACATTGTGTAAATGTGCATCCATATTACCTACTGGTTCTACAGTTTGCACATATTCCTACCTCTTTGATACTTCGATCTTTTTGTATTCCTTGTGGGCTGTTCTGCAGTTTGCACAGGACGTGTCTTTCAGCTATCACTTGGTGTGATTCTTTTTTTACTTTCACCTTCACAAGGGTCTCAGTCTGCTCCTCTATCAGAATATCAAGTGGTACAAGATGGTAGATTCTCCCTGTACCTCTCTAATTGGTAAGTGAAACATTACGTGATCGAGCAAGGTTGCCACCAGGCTGATGTTTCACTGGCACAAATTTTTTTCTTTCCAAAATCATCACATTTGACATTCGTAACTAACAGTATAATGACCATTTTTTTAAAGTCAAATATACTTTTCAGGCAAAAATTTAAATATTTGGTTTTCACATATTTTGCCTTCATAAAACGTCACAAGTGTGATTTAAAATACATATACTGAAACCAATGCAGTCAGCTTAAATGAATAATTCCCATGCTACCTCCCCCTGCTTTTGAAAGCTTCCTAAAAACTCTTCCCTCTGCCCATGCCTTTGGTTCCCCATTACATTTTCTTCTTATTTCCCTGCTCAGTGCCCACCTTTTCTGCTCTGTTAGGCAGTCTTGCACGTTTCCTTTCATGTGAGCTGTTGTTGTATTTGACGTAATGGGTGAGTAAGCATGCCAGCTTCCACAGAAGTGAGGGAGGAGAGTGGGCGTTTTCTGTTCAGTGTCATAACAGTTCTGCTGCGGCCCTCGCATCATCAGATTTAACTTTAGTCTTAGGTGCCTATAGGTCCATGGGTGGGGGGGCCTGAAAGAAAAAAACGTTCAAAGTCTTTTGACCCCATCCCCCTTTATGGACAGTTTCTTTTCACTATTAAAATGGCAATGCTAGACCCGACATCAGCATGCATTGCGCAGGATAATACCAAAGTTTAAAGTTTTGTGGAGATATAGATTCTGTATGTACTACATGTAAAACAGAAACATTTGCAAAATTCACTTCTAATCTCAAAGGTCGTTAGGAGAGTAAATCATTGGGATCACATATTGATGAGACACAGGCTACGATTATGAACCAGCCATACTGATTCCACGTACAGCTAGCCTACATTAACACACTGCACTTCCTGTTGACTTTGACTCGTGCAACCCGTTTTAAAAAGCATCTTTATAGTATCCACAAGCTATGCGACAACCCAGTAGAAAAGTGGAAAAGTCTTCCTTCTAGTGTCTACACTTCTGAATTACACTTTTGTCTAAATCATAATTTCTTGTAATATTTACTGGTGTAATTCAACAGAATGTGCATATCACAACAACAAACTCAGGGGAGGGGGGCGAGGCAATAAACATAGAGAGGTATTTCAGGGTACAGGTAAAGCTTTGGTGCGAGCAACACTTCTGCTAGTTCTATCCAAAGCTGATTATTCCTAGATTAAATTACCTTTTCTTATTCTTAAATACTTATGTTCTTAGAACTTCATTTAGTCACCAGAAATGCAGAAAACATATAAAATGCCATGCCAGCCTGCAATACACATATTAAACCAGTAAGGGGCGCCAAAATATTAGACAACATTTGTCAGCCATATGATGCTTCTGGCTTGCAGAATTGGAACTGCAGGATAAAAAAAAAAGTGGGTCAGCTTTCTGTGGTTAAATATACAGCTACATGTCAATAAGATAAAACATTCACACTCTCCTCACTTCAGAAAATATTATAGGTGGGATTTCTCACTTGTGGTGTTTATATTTCTGCTGTTAAAAAGTGGCAGAATTTCACTTGCTAAAAATTTAAATATTCCAATCTGGCACTTAGCAGCAGCAATGAAAAGTACATAGTGTACTGCCAAAATAAATGTAGTGCCAGAAATAACCTATTGTTGCCCATCCAATGTGCAATCCTGCTTTAGTTCATCAAAACTTTGCATTATTGTCTATCAAAAATAGAACCTCATAATCAGCCAACTATTTGGGGTTGCCATTCCATTACTTGGTTTTAGTCTCTTCCAGTTTACACTTCCTTTAGTCTCTACTTTTTTCTTGATTCCTTTTTTTTTATTGAGAAACCTAGATGAGGAGTCAAGGCTCATGATGCAGGATATCACCAAAGCTGAAAAGAGTAGGAAAGAAAAAAAGGTAAATTAAAAAGTAATGGTTAGATGATGCCAAGCTTGGATTTTAAATGCCTTTAGGAAGAATGAAAGACTGAGTGAGGTAAGGAATTTCACAGCTTTGAGATACTGAGAAAGAATGAATTGGACTAAGATAAGTTGCAATGATTCCAACAGAGTGAGAATGCAGGAGGAAGCAGAACATGTAAGAAGGCATATGTGGAACTGAAGAGGTACAGGAGAGCAAAATTCAGAGGAGCACTGATAATAGAAGTATCAATAAATTAGAGAGTGGTAGGAGATGAGAGGAGAACCGATCAGACAGAAAATTGCTACCCCTACTGAGCTTGGGTTGAAAAACATATGAATCTTCTTGTACATCAGAAAAAAGGTGTTTCTTTTATTTTCCTCAGCAGAGAGGTCAATAACCAGCGGCCAGCGGACATAGATTTAAAGTAATTGGTAGAAGGATGAGAGGGGAGTTGAGGAGAACTTTCTTCACCCAGAGGGTGGTGGGGGTTTGGAAGTCACTGCCTGAAAGTGTGGTAGAGGCAGAAACCCCCATCACGTTTAAAAAGTACTTGGATATGCACTTGAACCATCGTAACCTACAGGGCTACGGACCTAGAGCTGGAAAGTGGGATTAGGCTGAATAGCTCTTTTTCGGCCGGCATAGACATGATGGGCCGAATGGCCTCCTTCTATGCCGTAAATTTCTATGATTCTATTCTATGATCAGTGCCATCTACAATTTGGGAAGAATCAAAGGCCTGTGTTTTGTTCTCTATAACTGGTACAGGCACGCTGCCATCAGAAAATAGTTGCAATGCCAGAGCTGTTATTTTGCTCTTTAGGTGATAAGCTTATTATTTTAATATATTCACATTTTAAAGCAGTATTTAGACTTACTAATACTTGAAATGGTTTAAATCATGGAGGGTGTTGATAGAGTAAATAAGGAGAAACTGTTTCCAGTAGCAGTAGGGTCAGCAACGAGAGGACACAGATTTCAGGTAATTGGCAAAAGAACCAGAGGCGACAGGAGGAAAATAAAATTTACGCAGCGAGTTGTTGAGATCTGGAATGCACTGCCTGAAAGGGTGGTGGAAGCAGATTCAATAATAACTTTCCAAAGGGAATTGGATAAATACTTGAATGGGAAATATTTGCAGGGCTATAGGGAAAGAGCAGGGAAGTGGGACTAATTGGATAGCTCTTTCAAAGAGCCGGCACAGGCACAATGGGCCGAATGACCATCTTCTGCACTGTATCAATCTATGATTCTATGTAAAGAGAGAAAGGAACACATTGACCAATGGTGGAGTATCGATCCATAAGTCTGGGCTGCATTAGAAACATAGAAAAATTATGGGGTTTTACCTAATACCTCATTCTCTAGCCAGGAGTACTTTATTTAGTTCTTATAATAGAACAGTGGTAAGAATTTTGAGAAAGATGTGGAGAGACAAATCTGGGACAATTATTATCCTGCTTCCAAGACATAACAATAGCAATTTGTATTGATTTAAACATGGTTATAAATAACTAAAGCAGCTGTATACTGCATATACCAGGCCTACCATACTTTCTTGTATTTGGTAGGAGTATGGCACATGAGATCTTGCTGGCTGATCTTCCTGCCCTGGACTGCAACTCCATTGTGGAGGTAACTCCTGAAATGTTCTTTCCTTTATTTGACTGAACAGCTGGGGAAGACAAAAGGTTATGTAGATGGCATTAATTCAGGAGTCATAGCAACAGTAAAAGCCCTCTATTAAAATGATACAGCCTATATCGTTTTAATAGAGGGTTTTCACTTTTATTGTGAATTATGGCACAGCCCCACCCACATAGGTTTCTCCACCTTTCACTGAAAAAGGAGATTAGAAAAAACTGTGACAGCAATAGTCACATCTGTAGCCAAGAGGGCTATGAGGACAGATATTTTTTTAAATACAGAGAAAATAAAGAAAAAAGTATGAAGGTAAAATGTATTAATGCTATTTTATATTACACTGTATTCCATTTGCTCATGGGCCTTCAAACCATTGCGCTGAGTGTTGCTGACCAACCTCCCACCACTAGTGTATCTCGGTCCCAGCCTAATTCCCAGTCCTTCTGTCGCACTCCCGACAGAGCTGTGGTGTGAATGTTCCAGAAGGGCCGCGAATCTCAGGCCCCACAAGCTTTATCTGTCATGTACTGAGCCTGAATCAACTCACAAATTTTCACATGGAGAAAGCATAAATGTGATTCTAAAGCCTTGTGTTGGGTATTCGTTTCAAACAGGTATTATCTGCGATGTTTTGAAATGAGGAGCAACTCTCAAAAGGGGGAATGGTGAAAGGGTGATTATTTGGGGTACATTTATCAAAAAGGGAAGTGCTTCTGGGGTCGAAGGGCCTTTTCCTGTTAATAAAATGCTCTTATGTTCTTATTTAAGTTATTGCATCTCAAATACATATATGTATTTATCTCCGCTCAATTTATTTCTTCATAATTGAAACAGAAACTACAACACAATACCGCTGCTTTTCATAGTCATGTTTTGAGGAGGTGCTAATGGGGAACTCTAATTTCCTTCTTCAGTACTGTAGCTTACAACATTATTGCAGTTACAGTGCCATTTCTGTGATATCACTTCAAATTACCGTCAGTAAGAGTGAGGAGATACATTTTGGTAAAAAAGTAATAGCAGTAATTATATTCTGAATGGAAGTAGGATCAGTGCTGTGGAAGAGCAGAGGGATTTGGGGGGACAGCTTCACAGGACATTAAAAGTAGTGCCTCGGGTTGATACGGAATAGAATAGAATATAAAAACGAAGGTAATGATGAGCCAATATAAAATCTTAATAAGACCTCGGTTAGAGTACTGTGTGCAGAATTGGGATCCACACTGTAGGAAACATATTGAGGCTTTAGAGAGGGTTCAACATAGATTCACTAGGACATTTAAGCAAAATACAAATACGAAAAAGACTTGGAAAAATTGGGTCTCTTGTTAGAACAATGAAAATTACGGGCCAATATGATAGAAGTGTTTAGAATTTGAAAGGCTGGGACAGGGTAGATACAATAGACTGTTTTTCACAGTTGAGGGGTCTAGAATGAGGGTAGATACAAGATTAAATGCAAGAGATTTAGAACAGGGAGGCAAATGAGCCAGCGGGGTGCTGAGGAGAACTTTTATTATGCAACGCGTCGTTATAATCTGGAATTCATTGCCTGAATCAGATTCAATAATAACTTTCAAAAGGGAATTGGATATATACTTGAAAAGGAAAAATTTGCAGGGAGTGGGATTAATTGGATAGCTTTGTCAAAGAGCCGGCACAGGCACGATGGGCCGAATGGCCTCCGCCTGTGTTGTACAATTCTATGATTCGATGAGAGCATGAGAAACTTCTTTACAGAGAGTTGTGAGTGTGGAATTCACTTCCAGGTTAGTGGTTGAAGCAGAAACTATGTTGACATTCAAGATTAGATTGGATAGGTCGATAAAGGAAAAGCGATTGAAAGAATATGTTTACAGAGTGGGCAAATGCGATTAGAATTATTTGATCACATGGAGGGTAAACGCCAACATGGACTGGTTGAGCCGAATGACCTGTTTCCCTGTTGTAATTTCTATTTATTAGTAAATGTACATAGTAACATGGTGAAGTTTTGGGCAAGAGAAAACCATCTAGTCTACCCTTCCAAACTGCATATCAGGCTTCACAATGTAATTCCAGAACTAATAGCCCTGTATCCCCTTTACTAACGGGAATTTAACCAGTCCTTTTTTAAAACTTACTATAGTTTTCTGTTCGCCTATAACCCATTTACTCATAAAATGTTGCCTAACTTTTCTATTTTCCTTGGCACCCTTAACTTTAAACCATGTCTGTTAGTTCTTGCAACCTGTGCCTTACAGAAAAATGTTCCTTGATTCAAATTCTCCATTCCTGTGAAAATCTTATAGACCTTTATTACGTTTGGTCCTATCCTTCTCTTCTGCAGAAAGTAAAATCCAAGGGTGGACAATCTTTCCTCATAACTCAACTACAACTGAGCACAATACTCCAGATGTGGTTCCACCAAGGGCAGCTAAATATTCAACATCACCTCCTTAGATTTATAAGTGACAACATTAGCTATACAACCCAGCTATTTATTTGATTTCTTCACCT
This sequence comes from Squalus acanthias, assembly GCA_030390025.1. NCBI lineage: Eukaryota > Metazoa > Chordata > Chondrichthyes > Squaliformes > Squalidae > Squalus > Squalus acanthias. The sequence continues at coordinate 79,720,806 of CM059433.1, forward strand.
CCTGTCAACAATGAGGGGGAAAAATTCATCCCCTTAGCGCCGCCCATTAGCGCCAGTAGATGGCGCTAATGTGGCGTTGAGAGCTGTAAAGACAGCTCCTGTCGAATCCAGCGCCGCATGCCAAATTGGGACCCCCATAGTGCTGCCGGTAACAGCGATCGCTGGGGACCTCAACACCAGGGTGATCATGACGTCAGGGAGTGGGCAACGCTCACTGAACACCCGATCTGCCAAGTTGCTTCATGCCACTTACCTCACCTCCTAGAGTTAACAATGACAGAGAGCTGGCGGGCAGCACCAGGAAGCCGGCTCCAAGAATGTTATTTAAATGAATCAGCCCCAATCACTCGCACCTGACAGGTTAGTGAAGTTTCAGTGCCTGTGTGTTAGTTCCTGATACCGAAATAGTTTTATTTAGTGATTTGAAGGTTCTTTGGTATCAGGAGTGTTGTGGCAAGTAGAAAAGTGCAAAATTTATTCTTGAAAGATTCAACCTACAACACTTGCTAAAAGTCATGGGGGCTGTACTGGCAGTCCCCCTCACCCTCCAGGATCTATGGTGGAGGGAGCAGAGGCAACGAGGAAGACGAGAACATGTGCACAGAGGGAGGAGGAAGTCAAAGAGGAGGAAGAAGACGAGTAGGAAGGAGACAAGGAACAGAAGGGAGGGAGGAAGCAGCCAGACAATCGGGCTTCCAGATGGGCAGTCCGTGACCAGCTCATCAGACTCCGATTTGAATGAATGAAACCCCAGATCACCATTGCTCACCACATCCCATCATACCATCCCTGTGTCATGCCATATCATAGCGTCCTCCTGGGCGCAAAGGTAAAATGAGAGAGACCACAAAATATTCCAAACTCTATTTATGTATAAACATATCACACATGTCACATACATTTTAATAACTAATGACCCTTGTGCCTGCCATAGTTGAATAGCTGTCATTGTGTGCAAGGTGTGAGATGTGGGTGTGAGTGTCAGTAGGTAGAGATTGTTGGTGGGTGAGTGCTGTGGGTGTGATGCATTGAGCAGTGTGTAAAGCTTATGATATAGATGGTGGTATGTAGCATTTGTTGAAGCCTTCACTCACCCTGCCCACCTGTGTGAGTTTGTTAAAGTTATTCCTGCACTGGGTGTGGGTCCTGGGGACCACAGTGCTGCCCGTGACGTGGTGTGCCACCTGCCTCCACATAGTGCGGCAGACCTGTAGTGAGCGCCTCCTGCCGTTGATGGGTACAGGACCACTCGCCTTCTCTCCACCGCTAAAACCAATGCCTCCAAAGCTTCCTCGGAAAACCTCCGGCCTCTCTCCCTGGGGCAGCGGTCTGCCATCAGCACTTGTAAATAAGTGCTCTTTCTCTTTGTCCTCCTTTTTATGATGTGGAGATGCCGGTGTTGGACTGGGGTGGACAAATGTGAGAAATCGCACAACACCAGGTTATAGTCCAACAGCTTTATTTGAAATCACAAGCTTTCGGAGCGCTGCTCCTTCGTCAGGAGTGCTGCTCCTTCACCTGATGAAGGAGCAGCGCTCCGAAGCTTGTGATTTCAAATGAAGCTGTTGGACTATCACCTGGTGTTGTGCGATTTCTCCTTTTTATGGTCATTGAGGCAGCTGTACACCCAACAATGCTGAGGATGAGGTGCTGCAGCATCAATGGACCTCCCCTTTAAGCAGTGAAAAAAGCCTGTGGCAACCATTACTTGTGCTTAGACTACACCCGATATTGGTCCATCTTTTCAGTGTAATGCCAATGAGCTTGGGTTTTTAGACTAGATTTATGGCTCCAATCATTTTAATGAGGAATGAGGACAAATTTTGTGTGCAGTCTAGATGATTTTCAACTGGCGCTAATTCTCCATTTTTAGTCTAAACACTGCTCATTCCTTGGCTATAACGAATTTGTAGCCCTCGTTTTAACAAACTTTCCACACCAAAACCCTCAAATCTGTTTGCTGCCATGTTACTTCAAGCATGTTATTATTTAACAAGTAATCCACATTCTTAAATAAAGAAAGACTTGCATTTATATAGCGCCTTTCATGACCACCGGACATCCAAAGTGCTTTACAGCCAATGAAGTACTTTTTGAAGTGTAGTCACTGTTGTAATGTAGGAAACACGGCAGCCAATTTGCGCACAGCAAGCTCCCACAAACAGCAATGTGATAATGACCAGATAATCTGTTTTAGTGATGTTTCACTATGCCTAAATATTGGGCAGGACACTGGGGATAACTCCCCTGCTCTTCTTCGGAATAGTGCCATGGGATCTATCTTTTACATCCACCTGAGAGAGCAGACGGGGCCTCAGTTTAACGTCTCATCCAAAAGACAGCACCTCAGACAGTGCAGCACTCCACTGGAGTGTCAGCCTAGATTTGTGTGCTCAATTCTCTGGAGTGGGACTCGAACCCACAACCGTCTGACTCAGAGGCGAGAGTGCTACCAACTGAGCCACAGCTTACTTCTTCTACCAAATCTCGTAACTTTACACTTACCTCTGTCGAATTTCATCTGCCATCTCTCTGCCCACTAATCTAGTCTGTACAGATTCCTTCAGACTTTGCACATTGGTTAGCTCCATTAGTCATGGCACCCAATTTGATGTCAACCGCAAACTTGGACACTGTATTACATCCTCTACATCATTCATAAAAACTTTGAACAATAGTAGCCCCAATATCGACCCCGCAGCACGCTGCGAACCCGTTTGCTCCCTCACACCTCTCTGTGCACTTTGCCATCTATCCAATGGGCATGCACCTTGTAAATCAGTCTGTTATGGTGAATAGTGTAAAATTCTTTCCTGAAATCGAGGTATTTAACATCCACTCTCTCACCCTTATTCACCAGATCTTTAACCTCCTCAACGAAATGCAGTTACCCCGGTATATTGAGCTGATTGAAGCATGTAGAATGGGACACCGGCACTCCCAGGATCCCGAGTTAAATATCTACAGCACCTCCAATGGCTGTCGTGAAAGGATTACTAGCAGCTATAAAAATGGTCCCTTTATTCGGAAAATGGGTCATGTTAAAGATTACAAAGTTCCTAATTACAAAAAGTCCAGTTTACTCTTTTCAGGAATCCAGAGAGTGATAGCTTTACAATGCCAGCATTGACAGCAGAGCTGAATTTCTGAATGACAACACTGTAAGGGTATTGATAAGATAACAGACACCCATTCCACTTCTGAACATTTGCTGTACTTTTTGTAAACAAACAAAAATTTAGCCAACTGTGAGGATTGTTAACTGTGAGATGGGTACCCTGAAATGAGAATAGTGAGTTAGTGGAAGATAAATGGAAATTGACAGGGATACTTAACAAGCACTTTGCATCATGTTTACAAAAGAGAAGGGTATGAGGGAGAAGATAAGTTCTGAATTGGTTAAAAGTGAGATTTTATGATAAATAAAAGAAAAATATTAGAGAAGTTAGTTCAGCTAATGGAGGACAAAGTGCTGAGAGCTGATGGGATACATCCAAGGATACTGAGGGGAATAGTGGAGGCCCTGGAAATTATATTTCAGGGTTCTGTTGAGAGTGGATGCATGCTGGAGGACTGGAAAGTGGCCAATACCCTTTTTCAAAAAGGGGAACAGAACTAATCCAAATAATTACAGGCTGGTTAGTTCAACTAACTAGGGAAAATTTTGGAATCTATAAATAAGGATGAAATTATTAAATATCTTGATGAAGAGAAAATAATTAGAAGCAGCCAACATAGATTGCGGGAAAAAGGATCATGTTTTACAAGCCAGATAAATGTTATTTGAGCAAATGACAGATACGGTAGATGGGGGAAATATATTGCATGTGATGTACATCGACTTTCAGAAGGTCTTTAAGAAGAAGTATTGGATGAACAGTAATTTCCTCAAATTAAATATTGGGAAGACCAAAGCCATTGTCTTTGGTCCCTGCCACAAACTCTGCTCCCTAGCCACTGACTCTATCCCTCTCCCTGGCCACTTTCTGAGACTGAACCAGACTTTTCGCAACCTTGGTGTCCTATTTGACCACGAGCTGAGCTTCCGACTCCATAGCCTCAGCTCATCTGCAGCTGAAACCCTCATCCATGACTTTGTTACCTCTAGACTCAACTATTCCAATGCTCTCCTTGCCACCCTCTGACCTTGCACCCTCCATGAACTTGTGTCAGCTGTGGCTCAGTTGGTAGCACACTCGCCTCTGATGCCAGAAGGTTGTGGGTTCAAGACATTCCAGGGACTTGAGCACATAAAAAGCTAGGCTGACACTTCAATGCAGTGCTGAGGGAGTGTTGCACTGTCGGAGGTGCCGTCTTTCGGATGAGATGTTAAACCAAGTCTGCCCCGTCTGCTCTCTCAGGTGGACGTAAAAGATCCCATGGCACTATTTCAAAGAAGGGCAGGGGAGTTATCCCCGGTGTCCTGGCCAATATTTAACCCTTAACCAACATAACAAAAATTGATTATCTGGTCATTATCACATTGCTGTTTGTGGGACTTTGCTGTGCACAAATTGGCTGCTGTGTTTCCCACATTACAACAGTGTATACACTTCAAAAGTCCAGTGGTTGTGAAAGGCGCTATATAAATGCAAGTATTTCTTTCTCATCCAAACCTCGGCTGCCATATCCTAACTTGTATCAAGTCCCATTCACTCATTACCCGTGTGCTCACTGACCTACAATGGCTTCCAGTGCCTCGATTTTAAAATTCTTATCCTTGTTTTCAAATCCCTCCATGGCCTCGTCCCCATCTCTGTAACTTCCTCCAGCCCTACAACCCTCTGAGATATCTGCGCTCCTCTTGTTTATCCCTGATTTTCTTCACTCCACCATTGGCGGCCATGCCTCTAGCTGCCCAGGCCCTAAGCTCTGGAGTTCCTTCCCGAAGCCTCTCTCTCCTTTAAGATGTTCCTTAAAACCAACCTCTTTGACCAAGCTTTTGGTCACCTGTCCTGTTCGGTGTCAAATTTTGTTTGATAATCGCTCCTGTGAAGATCCTTGGGATGTTTTACTATGTTAAAGACGCTATATAAATGCAAGTTGTTGTTGTTGGGGATGCGGTCCCTATTTTTACATTTTTAAGCCCCCGTCCCTCTCCCACCAGTCGTGAGTTGGTGGGCGAGGGTTTAATATCGAGGCCAACGTATAACTTAATAACAAAATGTATAAAATTCTTGTGTAAATCAAGAAGCAATTTCATTCTCAAACAAGTCATTCTTTGAAGCTATTGGTTGATTAAAATTAATTATTTGATTAAAAGTTTCATTGAAAAGACATCATAAAAATGTTAGTAACTTAGAAATAATAATAAAAGATGCTGGAAATGCACAGCAGGCCAGCCAGTATTTGACAGAGAAGCAGCAGGTTAATGTTTCAGGTTTTCTGAAGAGTTCTGAAGAGCGTCCCAGCAAAAATGTTAACCTAGTTTTCCCTTTCTGATGTTGATCAATATTTGCATTTGCAGCACTTTGCTTATTTCAGATTTCCAGTTTTACTTTTTGTCCCTCCAATGTTATGAACTCCTTTTGTTCTTGTAAATTATATTTCAGCACAGATTTAATTTCCGTTTCTGCACTGCTTTTAATTAAATTTACTCCTCTTTCTGTTGTGATGTTTGCCCTTTGTTTACTTTACCTGCTAAAAAAAAAACCTGCCCAAGTGTTTCCCACATGTAAAAAGATGATGCTAAGGTAAAAGATCAGAATCAAATAAATATTATTTTTATAAATTGGTGCTTTAATGATTTCCTTCCCAGCCATTGTAATGTTTTAAATTTTACACGGTATTTATTCCTACATCGTAACCAGTAAGAAATATATTGTCCAAGCACTCCAAGTGGATAGGCCTGTGTGTTTCACTACATTGCTATCTTGGAGAAAGTGCGCTTTCAGATGTGTTCATTAGAATGCACCCCATGTACAAAGCAGTCTCAAAGCCGAGACCGCATTTTTCCCAGGCTTCCTCAGCGCTAATCGTAAAGAATAAAGAGGTGGCTACTACTGTATAGCATCCATCGTCTGATAGTGATGTAACTGGCAAACCACACACTGAGTGGCTGCAACCAAACTGGTCATGCTCAGTCCACTCGAGCCACAATCCGCTTAGGACTAAATCAGAGCCCAGCTAAAGGCCTTGCACACAAAGCAAGATCAAGGAAGGTATTCATGGACTGTCAGCTCTGCAGTGAAGCATGAGACTGAAGGATATCCCACCAAGTGTGCAGTCTTTTCCCACTCTTCAATGACATCATGTGGGAAACAAATCAACAATCCTTGTGCACATAGTTACAATGGACTGAATCATTCAATTCATCAAACTGTTTTCACTTCTTAGGCTGGTGAGGAATAGTGTAAAAAGTACTGAGGGAAATAAGACAGCACATTAGAATAATTCTGACTGTGAAAATTCTGGCTGGTTAATGTGTACTCAGTCCTTTCACTGATGTTTCCCTGAACTATACTGGATTGTCTGAATTTAAAATAGGAATCAGAATTTGACTCTTCAGCATTTAATTAATCAGGATTTACAACAGAACAAATCTACAGCAATCTTTGTTAATGAGGATTACCGTACATGGCCAGTTGGGGTTATATTAGTTCATTGACAGCATCGAGCTGGACTTTGAGGCAGTGAGCAGAGGGGCCAAAGTGGGAGGGGAGGGGGAATTTATTCTTATGCAGTTGCTTATGACAGAAAATGGTATTTCATTAACATTTTGTATTACCTGATGAATGAAATATTCAATATCCATCAGCTCAGCTCAACAATGAACCTGTGAATACAGAGTACCCCAGTTTCAAAATCTTTGACCTATTTGCTTCTGAACATGCAGACATGAGTTATTTCATTCACATAAACAACTGTTTTCTTGAATAATGTCTTCTTTGACTTCCAGATCCATGTACTGCAGTAGTCCCTTTCGTTTTGGTTTTAAGTCAAACTTTTTCCAAAAGAAAATATTTATTCACACTTCTATATTTGTACAAGATTATTTTTTGCATGAAAGTTATTTAAAATTGTCATTTCACATAACGTATAATAGCACCTCTGGTTATTGACCTACAAAGTACTTCGAATTGAAGGTGTTCTGTAAGATTGGATAAAACAAAAGTCCTCCAGAAGAACCAAAACAAAAATGAAATTGATTTTATAACCTAAGTATCAAGATATTAATATTTGAAACTCAAAAGTTTGCTGCAATTGGTAGCAAAAATTACATAAGTAACATCAGAACACAAAGCAAATCTAACGGCATTTTTTGTAAGCTACAATGAAGCAACAAAAAATCCATTCACACTGCTATTTGCTGACTTAGACCAAGAAATTACACATTTTTGATGTGAAATGGACTTTGAACAAAATTTATATTTAAAATTACATTTATAATTAAAATTATAGTTAAGCTAACTGCTAAATAAAATGTAAATAATTACCTACAAAAAGATATAATTTTGTGGTTGAATGAAGTGAGCAACAGATGGGATGATTGGCCACCCCATATTTTATGTAGATTTCCATTAAACAGTACTCAATATTAAGTTAGTGGCGATCTATAATATCTTCAATAAGATAACTGTACCAGTTCTGTGAGCACAAAGTGTAGGGAACTCAACAGGCAGAATATATCGAACAGTAAATGAAGACACACAACAGTTTAAGCTAAAGTGGCATTTTCTGAATTATGAAGCTTTGTCCTGGAGTACAATCTTTTTATCAGCTAATGTTTTATAATTTATGACTGCTCACTACAACCATCTCCATCCCCATGAGTAACCAAGCTTACTCAGCTGAGCCAAGAGGTTATTACAGTTCAAGCTGTCTCATTAAGAGCATTGTGAACTCCTTAGGCTGACTTGAATGAAGATTAATCAGTTTGCAGCACAACAGGCAGCTGTTATTCATACTCCAATAGTTGCTTTTTGGCCCAAAGTGAGAACAATAGGAATATTGTATTTTGGAAGCAATAGTGTTGAATGAGGGTAACTTCTTATTCCAAATACTAACAAAACAGCAAATAAAATTAGATTTTTGCCTAGAATACTAATTATAGATTAAATAGTGTTCTTTGCTTTCAAATATATCCTTAAACGTATTTAATGCTGTCAAGTGTGGCACTGAAATAATTAAGTGATTGAATGTGCGATAAAGTTAGTTACTGTTATATTTATTCTAGTTTCCTGAATAATTTGTTCAATTTGTCCAAAAGAATGTTGCTCTGCTAAGCTTCTTTCAGTGGTATATTAGTTAATAGGTGGAATAGACTAACCATAGGCTGTATTTAGATGCCCACATCAAGACACTAATTGAATAGTAGTTTGTCTTACAATTTAGCAGTCTGCCCATGACTAGGAGACCTGTCTAATCATATCCTTTCTAATTCTATGCCTGAAAGTACTGTAGTTCTGATTAAACATTTTCTCCACAACAGTATCAAAATGCATAATGGAGGGAATTTTCTTTGTTCAGTTGCTATGGGTTTTTCCTTGCTACTGCAATGATATTTCTTTGCTCAGCATATACTTTAATTCCTTAAGAAAACTAGCTGCACTATACGAAGCTCTGATCTGTTCAGTTTCAGCTTACCAATTCAGATTGAAATTGTGACATAGATACTTTCTTTTAAAATAAGGAAATGACTTTATTCCTTGTAGACAGAAGACATGAAGGCATTTTGTGTTCGTACGAGTGAAGGACTCAGTTGTTCTGTCTGCAGGGCAGTGGGAGTAGTGGGATTTGTACAGTTTTGTGGCATTTTCTTTTTATCAAAGGTCTCGGTCTAACCTCTCCCACAGCTTAATCTTTATAAAGCTCAGACAAAAACCAGTGCCGTGCATACAAATTAAATGCAGAGCTACTTGGCTGTGAAAATGATTGTACTTCACCAAACTGTTGCTGCTGAGCATTTGTATTAGCTACTTAATGGTCGTAGCAATGACAATAGAAAAATAACCAGATCTTTATTAGATTTAATAAAGAGATCATCTTGCTACAACATATACTTAATATTTTCTCTTTTGTCCAAATTCATAAAAAATAAAATAAAGTTACATTGATTGGAGGCTGGTGAAGTTCCCAATACATTAATATGGAAGTGAAGTGGCAATGCCGCATACGAGACATGAATGAACGTTTGCATTATGTCCCACATTTACCAGAGAATCCAGAATCACAAGAGAGAGTAGCTTTGCCCCACCATAAGCATCACCCAGCTTTTGGTTCATTGCCGAGATTGAAAAGAATACTTTTTTTTTAATGGATTTCAGTTTATTTTTTCATGTGAGGTTGAAAAAAGACAGGAGCGAGAGACAGGAGAAGGCTGGTTACTAGTCTACAAATATATTAATTGGAAGATTTTGTCATATTTTAGTCCTGGATCAAAATACAATTACTCCCACAGTGGGAGAATTAATGTACGGGAGAGATGAGCTTTAGTGGTCTGATGGGCTTTCCTTGACTTTTCTTAAATTCTATCTGGAGCACCAGTGCACTGTGTTACAGAGTTTGGGTTATCACACATGAAACTCCATACGCTGTATCACTGGTCTCCATTGTACCACAATGACAACGTACAATCTCACCTTGCTGAGTATTACGGGGCCAATTCCACACTCCCAGCAGGAAGTGCAACTCAAAGGAAGCGCATAGCTCCCACGATTCCCTGTGATGTGGTCCTGTGTGCACTTCCCCCCCCTGCTGGCCCACATGTTTTTAGGAATGTCTATTTGTTTCTTGTTCAGTCATTTTCTGTCTCAAGAAACAAACACCAAGCTCCAACAAAAAGCCAGGGAAACCCTAGTACAGTATCTGCCCAAAAATGTCTATTATACAAATTGCATTTGGTTTATGAGCATATAAATCTCTAATTGTTTTTCCCTTGTCCTCATCCAACTGCAGCCAAGGTGGGTGAAATATCTAGTCCTAGATCTCCTTGAATCCAGCACTAAAACACCCCCCCAGAAGGTACATAAAACAGTGCAGAACTGACGCCCTCTCCATATTCTTCCACTGGAAGCAATACAAGAATATAAGGAAGTATGGAACAAGATCATGGACAACCTGCTCCATCATGAATTCAACTCAGTCAATTTCCCAAGAAAAGATCAAGTTTTTCTCTGCTTCTAAAGTTAAGTGAAATAAAATTCCAGAACCCTTGCCTGGCCTTACATTCTACATTATTCAGCCTAAACCACTTGTTGTCCTGGCATGATTTTCTTTGGTCCCATTAACTCAGGAACCACCATGTTGGGCAACACGGTGGCATAGTGGTTAGCACTGGTGCCTCACAGCGCCAGAGACCCGGGTTCGAATCTGACCTCGGGTGACTGTCTGTGTGGAGTTTGCACATTCTCCCCGTGTCTGCGTGGGTTTCCTCCGGGTGCTCCGGTTTCCTCCCACAGTCCAAAAATGTGCGGGTTAGGTTGATTTGGCTATGATAAATTGACCCTTAGTGTTAGGGGGGGATTAAATATGTGGGGTTATGGGGATAGGATGGGATATGTTAGGGGGAATTAAATACGTGGGTTATGGGGGTAGGGTGGGATATGTGTACTGTGGGGATTAAAGCAGGGACAGGGTACTGGATTTGGATGATCAGCCATGATCGTATTGAATGGTGGAGCAGGCTCGACGGGCCGAATGGCCTACTCCTGCTCCTAGATTCTATGTTTCTATGTTTCACACACAATTCAATTATCTCTGGTATAAAAAAGGACTAATGTTATATTTTTTTCTTAAATGCTTTTCACTCACAAACAGTAAAATGGAAGAACATTAATAACATTATGTCCTTCATGGTTATTATGCAATCATATGCAGGAGGTATGACATGAATATATATGTTTTATTTTAATACATTAAAATGCAGTCATGGCAGACAACGGTGATAGAATCCTCTTAAGATGCTGAACATGTCAAATGTGTTCTACACCTCAAATCCATGAGATGAGAACCAGGGAATCGCAACTTGCAGAACTGGCAGGTCCTGTTAGATGCATCATCATTCTCAGACTAATTGTTTAAAGAAGCATATTCATTCCTTCCGCTAAATCTCTCAAAAAAATTCTTCTGCATGACCTTTTTTCCAAGGAGAGATGTGCGCTGCAGAAATGTGTTACAAATAGATTAGAAATGTTAATCCCTCAAACAAGGTTACTAACTACATCAGGGGTGTTCTCTCCAAGAAAGGGCAACATAAGAGTACAATCAGAATCTGGAAAATCCACTGATGCCCTAAAATATTCAGGATAGGTTTTTTGACATTAAAATGGTTTTCCTTTATGGTTTCAAACAAGACATTTCCTAGATTAGTAAAAACTGGGTAAACTTTTCAGCAAGATAAAATACTGAAATCCTAAGTAAAAAGAAATAATGAAAAACACCACTCCAGTCCTTTGTAAATGGCTAAAAAATCTCCTTGGTGATGAAATTAACTTAAGTCCTTGGTTTTAATACACTGGAAAATGCTGAAAGCACACAAGAGATTTACTAATTACAATTTTTTCATCACCATGGAGATTTTCCTAGCAGCACGTACAGGATATATAAGGACTCAGTTTTACATTTCTTCATGGACAGATTCCTAACTGGCACTGTCTGAATAACAAGTAAGCTCCTTATTACTTTGATGATTGTGGGTAACAAAATGTTAATCAGTATGGTCTTATTTTATGACCTAAACTTGGGTTGTTCCTGTATTGTTGCTAGGGTTGTCAATGATCCAAGATAAAGGACTACCTAGTATCACACATAGGGAATCTTCAGCAGCTTACTACTTTCTTACAAACTCCATTTTGCAAACTGACTCACATGTCCACTCTTGATAAAAATTAGTTGCCTAACTGCAACACTGAATAGCTGTGTGTCAGGAGCACTATAGACAAACATTTACCCCAACGATGCTAAAGGAACATCTCCAAATGCTCATTCTCAAACAGATGTTTCATCAGGCTTTCCTTCATTAAAATGTTCGCTGATGATTGCAGTGTTCAATTCCATTCGAAAATCCTCAGATAATGAAGCAGTCCGTGCCCGCATGCAGCAAGACCTGGATAACATTCAGGCTTGGGCTGATAAATAGCAAATAACATTCGCACCACACAAGTGCCAGGCAATGACTATCTCCAACAAGTGAGAGTCTAACCGCCGCTCCTTGACATTCAACGGCATTACCACCGCCGAATACCCCAACATCAACATCCTGCGGGTCATCATTGACCAGAAACTTAACTGCACCAGCCACATAAATACTGTGGCTACAAGATCAGGTTAGAGTTTGGGTATTCTACGTCGAGTGTCTCACCCCCTGACTCCCCAAAGCCTTTCCACCATCTACAAGGCACAAGTCAGGCGTGTGATGGAATACTCTCCACTTGCCTGGATGAGTGCAGCTCCAACAACACTCAAGAAGCTCGACACCATGCAAGACAAAGTAGCCCGCTTGATTGGCACCCCATCCATCACCTTAAACATTCACTCCCTCCACCACTGGCGCAACATGGCTGCAGTGTGTACCATCTACAAGATGCACTGCAGCAACTCGCCAAGGCTTCTTCGGTGGCACCTCCCAAACCTGCGACCTTTACCACCTAGAAGGACAAGGACAGCAGGCGCATGGGAACACCACCACCTCCAAGTTCCCCTCCAAGTCACACACCATCCTGACTTGGAAATATATCGCCGATCCTTCATAGTCGCTGGTTCAAAATCCTGGAACTCCTTTCCTAACAGCACTATGGGAGTACCTTCACCACACGGACTGCAGCGGTTCAAGAAGACGGCTCACCAGCACCTTCTCAAGGGCAACTAGGGATGGGCAATAAATGCTGCCTTTGCCAGCGACGCCCACATCCCATGAACGAATACATTTAAAAAAAATATTTACACTCATTTACAATTAAGTGGTTCCTATATTATTTTTCCATTCACACACATTATCAATCCTGTAATATAATTACAATGTAACACAGAGTCTTTTCACTTCCTGAAACTAATAATTATTCATACATCGTTGTACCAAGAAATTTTGGGGGAAAAATTGGGTGCCGCCCATTTTGGGGCACTAACGTCGCCGGGATGCTAATGTTAGCGCTCCTCCACCGTAAATTCAGTAGTAGCGCCCAATGCAGGAGGTGGTGCGCTATTGGAAAGCGCTCCACCTCCTGCTTGGGGCGCTACTACTGAATTTCACGACGCTATGTCATTGCAGGCCTCCTCCGCTGATTAAAGGGGAGGGGCCTAGCGCTGCGCGCACCGGGGCCCTGCTAGACCACCGGCAGCGCAGCGGTGCGGGGCGCTACCGGCTACCACCGCCGCTCACCTCCCGCTGAATTTCGCGGGAGGCATTAGCAGCGCCGCATCCAGGCACTGGGGGGGGGGGGGGGGGGGGGGCGGGGGCGGCACTAACAAGAGGCACAAACCAACCCAATTTTTCCCCCTTTAACCTTTTAACATGAGGCTTCCTGAGTTTCTATCTCATGGTTAGACCTTACTCCAGGAATTTTGCTTTTGCACCCACTTCTCTATTGGTCTTTATTTGTCAAATAGTAAAGAGGATGCAGTTGGGTCGGATTCTTTGTTGTTTCTGTTAAAAAAAAAAACAGCTCTTTCTGAATGCACCTCTGTGGGAGGAGCAAGTGCGTGGCACGCTGCTGGTCCACCAAGGGATTCCCATAAATTGTCTGTGGTGAATGCTCTGTTTCTGCTGGGTCGCGAGATGGGCCTGCCACCATTACCACCATTTCGGGGTCTCCCTTGGCTGGATGGCTGCTACTGTCCCCTACCTGTCTCTCTTGTGGCTCTCTGAAGGGCCTAGCTAAAAGGGGATGATGCGCGATCTCAGTCCTCATTCAACTCTTCTTCAGCTATGCTCTAGCTGCCAGCCACCTCTTGCGCATGACATGGGATCTGTGAGGCGACGGACCCTTAGCCATCACTAAGGCCGCTTACCTTTGCTCCTGACCCAGCTGGAGTATTAAGGATACAATGGGATTTGAATACTGCCAGCAGACGCCAACATTATCTTGGGTTCCCTCCGGGGAGGGAGCAGGAAATGGGTCGACGGATTAACGTATGGGGGGGCCGCTGGCAAGGCAGATCAGCCCCCTTGACAGACGGCCATTCCAGGTAGCAGTATTTCTGGGGTCTACCAGGCCATCACCCAGATCAGGTTCATCCTGACGTCCAGGTGGCTGTACGGTAGGCAGGCTGGAGCGGGTAAATCCCTGGCACGGTAAGTTCCTCCCCTTGACACTGCCCCTTCTGATATTACAGGCCATGTCGGCCATGTCTATGGTGAATTGAAGTTCTACTGCCTCAGGTCTCATCAGAAACTCATTAGCAAATGATATTCTGAGCAGCAACCTAGTGTTCCTGGATCCCGCCTACATTCCCGACTCTGCTGGAGCTCTTGTGCCCGATTTGCATCCCAGGACCACTAAATGTGCTGAGTATTTTTGGCCCAAATATGATTTTGACTTTTTTTTTAAATCACAAGTATTTTATCCAGTCCATTTTATTGAAAAAGGGCAGTAGAAAGTAACAGAATAGAAAAATTGGAAACAACTTGAAAGATATGGGATTCACACAGACAAAAAATGTGTTGCAATTCACAGTCAGTCATGTAGACACAACAATGATGAAACCCTCACTAAAACATAACTTTTAACACTACAGCAGTTCCATTTTAGCCAAGTTTTCTAAGACAGATGCTGTTCTCCCTATTTTGTTTAATTTTTATTCAACTTTACCAGGACACTATTCGATTTCTATTTTTATCGGAGTTGACTAGGATAGCATGCTGTATTCTGTGTTTTGTTTCATTTGTATGTAGGTTTGTCAGGACAACATGCACAAGATAGAGCAAAGGCTGGAACGTTTGTGTGTCTTCCTGCATTGTGATGTAGGTAAATAATGCCAGTAAAAAAAAATCAATGTTTTTCTATATTTGTTTCTCTTTCATCTTTAATCTGAAATCGCTCAACCATTGGTGGCCAGGCCTTCTGTTGCCTAGGCCCTAAGCTCTGGAATTCCCTGCCTAAAACTCTCTACCTCTCTTTCCTCCTTTAAGACGCTCCTTAAAACCTACCTCTTTGACCAGGCTTTTGGTCACCTGCCCTAATTTCTCCTTATGTGGCTCGGTGTCAAATGTTTGTCTTATAATACTCCTGTGCAGCGCCTTGGGACATTTTACTACGTTAAAGGTGCTGTATAAATACAAGTTGTTGTTGTTGAAAATTAGGTGATGTGCTGACTGATCGGATTGGAGGTAAGGAGGTGAGTAAAGATTAAAAGGTAATGAAACAAGAGCCTTTATGCTGTGATATTGAAAAATATGAGGGTGTATGCCTCTGTTGACGCACCCATATAGTGCTGGGGCAGGCCATGTGGAATATTGAATAGCTACATGCACAGGAAAAGCTTGCCTAAAGTGCTTGGCCTGCAGCACACACGGCTGGAGAATCACAACATTTGGCAGGGGGGGGGCAGCACTTAAAAGGCTGTAGATCAGTGTTAAGTAACAGTTGAGGTGGCAATAGAAAAGTTGCCTAATTGTTCTGACAAACAACACTTGCTGAGGGTTAGATTAACCATGGAGGTGGTGACAAGAGTTTCGCCACATGCTTCAAGTGGAGCTCCAGCCAAATTCCAGTGGCCATCAAGGTCACTTCAGCCCTGAATTTTATCACCTCTGCTCTTTCCAGACTGCTACAGTAGTTACCAGCAACATCAGTCAGCCTGCAGTCCACAGCTGCTTTAAGCAGGTGACTTGTGCATTGTCCTTGCAAACGCCCGACTCCTCTCCAAACTCCCTTTCCTATTCAAAGTTCTCGAATGTGTTGTTGCCTCCCAACTCTGTGCCCATCTTTCCCACAACTCCATGTTTGAAACTTTCCAATCAAGTTTCTGCCCCTACAGCACTAAAATGGCCCAAATCAGAATCAGAAATGGCATCCTCTGACTGTGACCATAGGGCACAATCCCTCCTCATCCTTCTTGACTTTGCAGCAACCTTTGACACAGTTAATCACACCATCGTCTTCCAATGCCTCCGTATCTAGCTAAGTGGGACTGCCCTTGCCTGGTTCCACCTATACCTATCCAGTTGTAGCCAGATAATCTCCTGCAATAGCTTCTCTTCTCACCCCGCTCCATTATCTCTGGAGTGCCTCAAGCATCTAACCTTGGCCTTCTCCTATTTCTCATCTACATGCTACCCCTTGCCGGCATAATTTGAAAACATGACATCAGGTTCTACAAGTATGTCCTCACTACAACCTCTCTCGACCCCTCCACTGCTTTTGCATCGTCAGACTGCACATCCAACATCCAGTGTTGGATGAGCTGCAATTTCCTCCAATTAAGCATTGGGAAGACCAAAACAATCACCTTTGGCCCCCACCACATACTCCCTTCCCTCACCACCAATTTCATCCCCCTCTCTGGCCACTGTCTCAGGTTGAACCAGATTGTTTGCAACCTCAGCATTCTATTTGACCCTGAGCTGAACTTCTGACCCCATATCCTCTCCATCAAAGACCGCCTACTTCCACCTCTAACATTACCTGTCGCTGACCCTGCTGCCCGTATTCTAACCTGCACCAAGTCCCACTCACCCATCACCCCTGTGCTCGCTGATCTACTTTGGTTCCCAGTTCACCAATGTCTCAACTTTAAAATCTTCATCCTCGTGTTCGAATCCCTCCATGGCCACACCCTCATATTTTTCAATATCCTGCCCATCTCTAAACTCCTTCAACCCTATGACCCTCCAAAAATCTTGCATTCCTCCAACTCTTGTGCATTCTCCACTCCCTTCACCCCATCATTGGTGGCCATGCCTTCAACAGTCTAGGACATAAGGTCTGGAATTTCCTCCTTAATTCTGTCTGTCTCAAACTACCACAAGGAGTAGTTGAGGTGACTAACATAGATGCATTTAAGGGGAAGCATAGCATAGAAGCATAGAAGATAGGAGCAGGAGTAGGCCATTCGGCCCCTCGAGCCTGTTCCGCCATTTAATGAGATCATAGCTGATCATCCAAATTTAGTACCCTGTCCCTGCTTTCTCCCCATATCCCTTGATCCCTTTAGCCTTAAGAAATATATCTATCTCCTTCTTGAATATATTTAATGAATTGGCCTCAACTGCCTTCTGTGGTAGAGAATTCCACAGGTTCACCACTCTCTGGGTGAAGAAATTCCTCCTCATCTCAGTCCTAAATGGCTTACCCCTTATCCTTAGACTGTGACCTCTGGTTCTGGACTCCCCCGCCATCGGGAACATCCTTCCTGCATCTAGTCTGTCTAGTCCTGTTAGAATTTTATAAGTTTCAATGAGATCCCCTCTCATTCTTCTAAACTCTAGCGAATATAAGCCTAATCGACCCAATCTCTCTTCATACGTCATTCCTGCCATCCCAGGTATCAGTCTGGTAAATCTTCGCTGCACTCCCTCCATGGCAAGAACATCCTTCCTCAGATAAGGCGACCAAAACTGCACACAATACTCAAGGTGTGGTCTCACCAAGGCCTTGTACAACTGCAGCAAGACATCCTTGCTCCTGTACTCGAATCCTCTCGCTATGAAGGCCAACATACCATTTGCCTTCTTAACCGCCTGCTGCACCTGCATGCTTACCTTCAGCGACTGGTGCACAAGGACTCCCAGATCTCGTTGCACTTCCCCTTTTCCCAATCTATTACCATTCAGGTAATAATCTGTCTTCCTGTTTTTGCCACCAAAGTGGATAACCTCACATTTATTCACATTATACTGCATCTGCCATGCATCTGCCCAATCACCCAACCTGTCCAAATCATACTGGAGTTTCTCTGCATCCTCCTCACAGCACACACGCCCACCCAGCTTTGTGTCGTCTGCAAACTTGGAGATATTACATCTAGTTCCCTCGTCTAGATCATTAATATATATTGTGAATAGCTGGGGTCCTAGCACCGATCCCTGTGGTACCCCACTATTCATTGCCTGCCACTCGGAAAAAGACCCGTTTATTCCAACTCTTTGCTTCCTGTCTGCCAACCAGTTCTCTATCCAAATCAGTACCTCACCTGGAAGCTGGAGAAGCACATGAGGGAGAAAGGAATAGAAGGATATGCTGATAGGGTTAGATGAAGAGGGGTGGGAGGAGGCTCGTATGAAGCATAAACGCCAGTATAGACCAATTGGGCCAAATGGCCTGTTTCTGTGCTGTACTCAATGTAACTCTATGTATATGTCTCTCCACCTTTAATACTCTCCTTAAAACTGATCTGACAAAGCTTTTAGTCACCTGTTCTCACAGCTCCTTCTTCGGCAAAAATGTCCTGTGAGGCGCCTTGGGAGGTTTTTCTACATTAAAATGCTAAATAAATGCAAGTTGTTGCTGCCAACTTAAAGGTTTCTGTTAAGCCACAACTTACTGTGAAGGTTAATAGTAAAAGAAAAAAAAAATGCTGGAAACACTGCAGGTCAGGCAGCATCTGTGGAGAGAACGACAAGTCAGTGTTTTGGGTGTACAGTGTCCCTTTGTTAAAACTGGAAGATATTACAGATGAACAACATTTAAAAGGAACAAAGTGAGGGGGAGGGAAATGCACATGCACAAGGCAACATAGAATAACCTGTAAAGTGTTTAAGTGGAAAACAGGCAATAGTTAAATGGCAGTAATATTAGCATGAGAAAATAGGAGACATAATGACAGAAATCATAGAAATAAAAGACAAATATTCGACATATAAAATGTGAGAATAGATGAAAGAGGAGGTGATGCAACACCTACCCATTCACCTCCTCCCATACCACTGTCCAGGGTCCCACACACTTTTTGCAGGTGAGAAAGCAACTTGTATGTACTACTTCTAACTTAGTATACTTTATTCACTGCTCATGGTGCGGTTTCCTCTACATTGGGGAGACCAAACGCAGATTAAGTGTAGCTTTGCCCAACACCTCCATTCTGTCTGCACGAGCTCCCGGTCATTTGCCACTTCAATTCTCCGCTCCACTATAACTTCTCTGTCTTTGGCCTTCAACACTGTGCCAATAAACCTCATTGCAAGCTCAAGGAACAGCACCTTGCCCATCTACTAGGCACTTTGCAGTCCTCTGGTCTTCATATTGACTTTAATAACTTCAGACCGTAACTATAGCCTGCTCCACTTTGCCGGATTTTCATATCTCCCTTTCTACCTGCTCCACTCCCCCACCTCTTTCACCTATTCAATGTTGTGTCTCGTACATCTTTTACTTTGCTCATTAGGCCCCCCTCCTATCAGAGGATATTTTGTCTTTTCCCACGTGTGTGTGTTTTTCACTCCCCCTGCCCCCTCCCTTTGTTCTATTCCTTTTTAAATGCTGTTCATTGGTAATGGCCCAGATTTTGTGGTAAGAATAACGGTGAGGCTATCAGCGCTCAGCTTTATTATGCAGTAATTCGGACAGCAACCTCTAGCTCCGCTCATGCGCAGTTAAATACAGAAATCTGGAAGTTGCTGTCCGACTTGGCCTCCTGCTCCACAAGCATCGCTATGCCCGTATCTCGCCGAGTGACTCAGCGTTAAAACACGAAGGGCATGAAGCTGTGGTACTTACCTACTAGACACCCACTAAACACATTAGAAAAAGTTTGTACTTGCCCATTCCAGTGTAAGTGAATTTTTAACAGTGTGAGAAGTCTTAATTAATGGCAACACCTCTCTGGCCATGAAAATTTACTTCTACTAGTGTGGAGTCTCATTCTTTCAGATTTTAATTATTTGTTGGAGACTTTTTTTTAATTTTGTTTTTACTTTTTCTTTGTCTCTTTTATCTCCCTCTCTCTATCATAATCCCATCTTTCTTTCCCTCTCTTTATATCACTTGCTGTACTTGATCTTACGTTGAATTAAACATTCTAACTTACACTTCCTGGTTTAGACTCTGCGCATCCCAGTAAGGATTCTTCAATTTGATTGGTTGAAGAGACACGCTGTTGCACGCCCTGCTCACACAGGTCCCAGATCCCCTGTAGAGGGCGCCGTGCGGTAATGGCTCTCTAATTACTGCAAGTTGCTGTGCAAAACCCCACTAAAGGTCTGTGGGCAGCTGTAAGCGTAATGAACGGCGAGCGCCGTTTGTTCGCTACTGACCGCAAAATCCGGGCCAATTTCTTCCAGTTTTGACAAAGGATCCGTACATAAAGTATTAACTTGTCTGTTCTCTCTCCACAGCTGCTGCCTGAGCTGAGTGTTTCCCGCATTTTCTGTTTTTGTTCCAGATTTCCAGCATCTGCAGTTTTTTTTTCATTAAAAGGAAATACAGAAATACTAGAACGTCCCATTCCAGCTTTATTTTGGTAAACATTTAGCAGCAAGACGTGCCAGCACATAGCACCACACATTTATTGGCAAAGCTGCTTTCAAAGTCATGTATATTTTCAGCAGCTGCCAGACAAGTCAATGTAAAACACAACGGGGGATAAACTTGGGAGGGTCCATTTCTAGGTGCCTCACCCGCACACTGTTAACAGCCGATGGTGAGCATCTTGTTGCTTGCGTTTGGCACCTCTACAATTCTGCTGCTGAGGTCTGAGGAGCCCCAGATTTTGCGTCTCAGACCTCATCATAATGTAGATGCCGCTGCCACAGGAACACACTCAGGTTAGTGCTCCAATTTCCAGGTAAATGATCAGGTAAGATTGTGGGGGTCTGGAAGAGGAACAGGGTTCACTGGGGGATCGGGTAGGAAGATCGTAGGCCTTGGGAGTTCTGCTGGGGGGGGTCGGGAGGACTATGAGGTCGGGGTCAGGAGGGAGGTGGGAGATCTCGGGACAGGGAGCGGCGGTGATTATGGTAAGTACTAGGGAACGGTAGCATAGTAGTTATGTTACTGGACTAGTAATCCAGAGGCCTGGACTAATGATCCAGAGACGTGAGTTCAAATCCCACCACGGCAGCTGTGGAATTTAAATTCAGTTAATTAAATAAATCTGGAATAAAAAAGCTAGTATCAGTAATGGTGACCATGAAACTATCGGATTGTCATAAAAACCCATCTGGCTCACTAATGTCCTAGGGTAGGAAACCTGCCGTCCTTACCTGGTCTGGCCTATATGTGACTCCAGACCCACAGCAATGTGGTTGACTCTTAACATCCCTCTGAAATGGCCTAGCAAGCCATTCAGTTGTAGACAATTGCTACGAAAAAAGAATAAAACCGGACCGGACCACCCGGCATCAACCTTAGCATCGGCTTCGGATACGACAATGCCACACCCAGCCCAGTCGACCCTGCAAAGTCCTCCTCACCAACATCTGGGGACTTGTGCCAAAATTGGGAGAGCTGTCCCACAGACTAGTCAAGCAACAGCCTGACAGTCATACTCACAGAATCATAACTTTCAGCCAATGTCCCAGATTCCTCCATCACCATCCCTGGGTATGTCCTGTCCCACTGGCAGGACAGACCCACCAGAGGTGACGGCACAGTGGTACAGTCAGGAGGAAGTGGCCCTGGGAGTCCTCAACATTGACTCTGGACACCATGAAGTCTCATGGCTTCAGGTCATGGGCAAGGAAACCTCCTACTGATTACCACCTACTGCCCTCACTCAGCTGATGAATCAGTACTCCTCCATGTTGAACACCACTTAGAAGAAGCACTGAGGGAAGCAAGGGCACAGAATGTACTCTGGGTGGGGGACTTCAATATCCATCACCAAGGGTGGCTCAGTAGCACCACTACTGACTGAGCTGGCAGAGTCCTGAAGGACATAGCTGCCAGACTGGGCCTGCGACAGGTGGTGAGAGAACCAACACGAGGGAAAAACTTACTTTACCACGTCCTCACCAATCTACCTGTCGTAGATGCATCTGTCCATGGCAGCATTGGTAGCAGTGACCACCGCACAGTCCTTGTGGAGACGAAATCCCGTCTTCAGACGGAGGACACCCTCTATAGTGTTGTGTGGCACTGCCACCGTGCGAAATGGGATAGATTCAGAACAGATCTAGCAGCTCAAAACTGGGCACCCATGAGGTACTGTGGGCCATCAGCAGCAGCAGAATTGTATTCTTGTCCTTTTAGGACATCTCCAGATTGAGCAGAATTGGGAAACCACCTTCTCTCCTACTAACAAAAGATTAACCACCCCCTCCTGAGGAGAGATTGGGACAACCACACACATTCAGAACATTTTGGGAGAATCACACCATGAATAAAAATTAAACATCTGCTCCCCCACCCACTGTGTAGAAATTAGAGCATCACACCCCACAGCGAATAGAGTTAAGGACAAACATAGAAACATAGAAACTAGGAGCAGGAGTAGGCCATTCGGCCCGTCGAGCCTGCTCCACCATTCAATACGATCATGGCTGATCATCCAAATCCAGTACCCTGTCCCTGCTTTCTCACACAGAATCCCCACATCGAGCACTGCACCTATCCCACCCTATCCCCGTAACCCCACGTATTTAATTCCCCCTAACATATCCCATCCTATCCCCATAACCCCACATATTTAATCCCCCCTGTACACTAAGGGTCAATTTATCATAGCCAAATCAACCTAACCCGCACATTTTTGGACTGTGGGAGGAAACCGGAGCACCCGGAGGAAACCCACGCAGACACGGGGAGAATGTGCAAACTCCACACAGACAGTCACCCGAGGTCAGATTCGAACCCGGGTCCCTGGCGCTGTGAAGCACCAGTGCTAACCACTATGCCACCGTGTTGCCCTCTCTTCCCTTCTCCGTCCCAACTGAGCAAAGATTAGGACTATTCCAAACTGAGCAGAAATAACCCCTTAACCTTCTAAATTCCAGTGAATACAACCCAGTATGCATCACCTTTCATACAGTTGCCAATCTTCAATTTCAAGAGTTGAAAGTTGAACAAAATTGAAAAGGAAGCATAGAAGAACATCAACACTACTAAAACTATTTGGGAACATAGGAACTTAGGAACAGGAGTAGGACATTTAGCCCCTCGAGTCTGTTCCGCCATTCAATGAGATTATGGCTGATCTGCGACCTAACTCCATATACCTGTCTTTGCCCCATATTCCTTAATACCTTTGGTTAACATTAAAAAACAAATCGATCAAGCTCAGATTTCAAATTAAAAATTGATCTAGCCTCAATTGCTGTTTGTGGAAGAGAGCTCCAAACATCCACCACCCTGTGTGTGTAGAAGTGTTTCCTAATTTCACTCCTGAAAGGTCTGGCTCTAATTTTTAGACTATGTCCCCTAGTCCTAGAATCCCCAACCAGCAGAAATAGTTTCTCTCTATCCACCCTATCTGTTCTCCTTTATATCTTGAAGACTTCGATCAAGTCATCCCTTAACCCAGCTCTACCTCACTACCTCTTCTCTTGACCCCTCCACGGTCTCTAAATTGTCAGACTGTTCTGGAGGAGCAGAAATTTTCTCCAATTAAATATTGGGAAGACCGAAGCCATAGTTTTCGGTCCCCGCCACAAACTCCGTTCCCTAGCCACTGACTCCATCCCTCTCCCTAACATCTGTCTGAGGCTGAACCACACTGTTCGCAACTTTGGTGTCATATTTGACCCCGAAATGAGCTTCTGACGACATATCCGCAGCATAACAAAGACCGCCTGCTTCCAACTCTGTAACATCGCCCGTCTCCGCCCTTGCCTCAACTCATCTGCTGCTGAAACCCTCATCCGTGCCTTTGTTACAAGAGATTTTTAAGCAGGGACAGGGAAGAGGGGAGGAAAGAACAAAGAAAGCTCTGTGATAGGATGGAAGGCAGGAGAGATTGACTGACAAAAGGGATGATGGTGCAAGGCATAAAGAGAGGTAATGGGTCAAGTTAAGAAACAAAAGATGGCTCTAGATGAGGTGTGAATGATAATGGCAGCAACATTAACAGCTACCATGTGAGGAAACGAGAAAAAAATATAAAGAAATACAAGGGCCAATTTATAGTCCAGAGGGCTGTAAAGTGCCTAATCGAAAGATGAGGTGCTGTTCCTCGAGCTTATGTTGAGCTTCGTTGGAACAATGTAAGAGGCCGAGGACGGAGAGGTCAGAGTGGGAGTGGAGCGGAGAATTAAAGTGACAGGCGACCGGAAGCTCGGGGGTCACGCTTGCGGACTGAACGGAGGTGTTCCGCAAAGTGGTCATCCAATCTGCGTTTGGTCTCCCCAATGTAGAGGAGACCGCATCATAAGCAGCGAATACAGTACACTAAATTGTAAGAAGTACAAGTGAATCGCTGTTTCACCTGGAAGGAGTGTTTGGGGCCCTGGACAGTGGGAAGGGAGGAGGTAAAAGGGCAGGTGTTGCATCTCCTGCACTTGCATGGGAAGGTGCCGAGCGAAGGGGAAGGGGTGTTGGGGGTGATAGAGGAGTGGACCAGGGTGTCACAGAGGGAGCGGTCCCTTCAGAATGCTGAAGGGGAGGTGGGGGGTGTCAGGGGAAGAGAGAGGAGGGGAAGATGTGTTTGGTGGTGGGATCACGCTGGAGGTGGCGGAAATGGCGCAGGAGAATCCGTTGAATGTGGAGGCTGGTGGGGTGAAAGGGGAGGACAAGGGGAACCCTATCGTGGTTCTGGGAGGGAGGGGAATGGGTGAGAGCAGAAGTACGGGAAATGGAACGGACACGGTCAAGGACCATATCAACCACGGTAGAGGGGAATCCTCGGTTTAGGAAAAAGGAAGACATACCAGAAACACTAGTATGGAAGGTGTCATTGTCAGAGCAGATGCGACGGAGACGGAGAAACTGGAATAGAATCCTTACAGGAAGCGGGACAGGAGCAAGTGTAGTCCAGGTAGCTGTGGGACTCAGTGGGCTTATAGTAGATGTTGGTCGATAGCCTATCCCCAGAAATGGAGACAGAGAAGTCGAGGAAGGGAAGGGAAGAGTCGCAGATGGACCATGTGAAGGTGAGGGAAGGGTGGAAATTGGAAGCAAAGTGAATAAAATTATCTATTTCAGGGCGAGAGCAGGAAATGGCACCAATACAGTCATCAATGTTAGGCTAACTGGTCTATAATTTCCGTCTTAATGCAGGAGAAAATTGTTCGTAATGTACAAATAGAGATCATCAGTGTTCTAACCCATCGTGAGGATGAGGCAACTCTGTCGAAAAAGAAAAGACTTGCATTTATATAGTGCCTTTCATGACCTCAGTACGTCCCAAAGCGCTTTACAGCCAATGAAGTACTTTTGAAGTGTAGTCACTGATGTAAGGTAGGAAACGCAGCAGCCAATTTGCACACAGCAAGCTCCCACAAACCGCAATGTGATAATGACCAGATAATCTGTTACTTCTTAGTGATGTTGATTGAGGGGTAAATATTGGCCAGGACATCAGGGATAACTTCCCTGCTCCTCTTCAAAGCTGCTGCGTGTGGAGATGTTGGTGGCCCTATAGCCGCAGTGGGTTCATTCACAGCAAATTAATGTGTTGCAATTAAAACCAACTTAACATGCATCATATCTGTTGCTTTTATTGTCTTGTGACCCCAAATGGAGCAGAAAAGCAAATGGATACCAATAACTTTAATGTGATTCATTTTTTGAAATCGCCACAAATGGAACAAGAGGTCAAAGACTGCAAGAAAGCAAAAAGGATAAGTTACCTCGACCTTCAACAACGGGCAACACCACAAGAAATCCCCTCCCTCTGTCATTCACCCCTCACTAGTAATCACCAGCCCAAAGAGAGACACTTGGGGTAAATTAGATAGAATGGATGAAGAATTGTCACTGAGAGGCACAGAACAAAAGAAAGCCAGAGGATGCAGAAGAGGAACCTGAAGTTCCTGAGTGGAGGCCCAGGGACAGTCAGACCCTACTCTGGAGCATGCAGACGATAATCTCAGGTGTCCTGCAAGGAAGAAAAGGATGCTAGCAAAACATCACACAAAGATGGAGGCTCTGTGTTCTATCTGACAATGTGTGGCACATGGCTGCGGTCATGGCTAATTCATTTCTTTCTCTGTGGAGCATGAGAGGGATGCTCATTGAGGCAATACATCCTGGATCAATTGGCAACTGCAGGAACAGCCGTATCCATTCCCCATAGCAGAAAGGCCTCCAAAACACGAACACTAACATGGAAGCATTTTCTAATGGCTCACAAGCTTTGGGAGACCAAACAGACATTGATGAATACTGGAATTCTCCATAACAGCGTCTCAGAAAGCTTAGTGAATATCAGACATGTTTCCTCTCAGAGGTTTAAGGATCGGAGTGATTCCATTAGGTCTGCTCTCCCACAGATTAGTGATCCTGACCTTGCATCCTATATGATAGCAGGAGTGTGCTCTGAGGAACCTGTGTTTCTTCATGACAGCAACACTAGGAGAGCTCTTTGGATTGCCCCCTCCGATGCCTTCACAACACAAGTGGGAGTAATTATGCAGACATAGGCTGCTGAAGAATCAAGCCCAGAAATGCACACTGCCATGGGTCCATCCAAGATTCAGCAGCCCTGAAAGGAGGTCACCTCTGTCCAAAACGGCTCACTATAAACATAAGCTGTTATCCACATAACACACCCCAGTCTCTGAGCTGGCACTAAGAAGTAGTATGAGAATAGGGCAAAGTAGAGACCATAAACTTTACAGCACCCCACTTTCATTCCCCTCCCCGCAAATTACATTTTGGGACTATATATTTTAAAGAGCTATTAATGAGATGTGGCTGGTCAATTTAAATATCATTCCGACATGCTTGATGAGAATTTCTCAACCGTCAGTGTTTCTGCTGACTAGTTTTCTCTATTGAAGAGAATACTCATCGCTGTCTGATATGCAGATGAACCTTGCTGTCTAGATAGACTATATTCAGTGACTTTCATATGCACTCAGGAGGCAAGGCATTAATCATATGCAAATACATTTTGATTGCAAAGCAAGTAGAAACTGCATAACATGACTGTCAGCAGTGTCAGGAAAGAAGGCTTCCTTGCAGATGTTGAGAAGGCTGTTAAAAAGGCATACGGGATCCTTGGCTTTATAAATAGAGGCATAAGAGTATAAAAGCAAGGAAGTTATGGTAAACCTTCATAAAACACTGGTTAGGCCCCAGTTGGAATATTGTGTTCAATTCTTGGCACCACACTTTAGGAAGGATGTCAAGGCCTTAGAAAGAGTGCAGAGGAGATTTACTAGAATGGTACCAGAGATGAAAATCTTCAGTTATGTGGAGAGACTGGAGAAACTGGGGCTGTTCTCCTTAGAGCAGAAAAGGTTAAGGGGAGATTTGACAGAGGTGTTCAAAATAGTTGAAGGGTTTTAATAGAGTAAATAAGGAAACAATGGGTCTGAATTTCCAATCAGAGGCTTTGTGCGGGCGGATGCCTCTGAGCGGAAAAAATCTACGAACTTACCTGCTGGCTCCGTAGGTCCCGAGACTTCTGATCCTGGGCCTCTGTTCTACGAAATGCGCAGAGGCCCAGGTATCCCAGGGGCACATGCAGTTCGCAAGCGTCCCTGGGATCACGTGGGCCATGGGGAACCAATCAAAGAAGGGAATCCAGCTTCACACTTTTGACAGGCCTCTACGCACAGATCTGTCAAAAGTATGAATGGGGATCACTTACAAAACCACAGTAAAACATTAAATATATTTTTTTTAATGACATTTAAAATTAATTAAAATGACATTAAATTAAATATTTTAAACAAAAATCTAATTTTTTGAAAAAAATAATTAAAGTTTTTCACGGGGCTAAAATAAACTTACTTTTTTTTAAAAAGTATTTTTAAATTATAAATCAGTGAAAAAATGTTATTATTTTAAACTCTTATGCTGGTAAAAGCAGGCCTTACATATGCTTTTACCAGGCGTAGATTTTTAAAGGTTTTCAGTGTGCGGAAGTTGTGCAGAAAGCGGAACTCTCTGCCTGCGGAGGCCCTTCTCCCGAGCAGGCGGATGATCTGTCAAGAGGATTCTTGACAGATCGCAAGTGCCGGGTTTCAGTGCATGCGCTTCGCATGCCTAAACCCGGCACCTGCGCGGCCCCAATGGGTGCGTACACAGCTCGTACGCACCCGTGGGGGTCGGAAAATCTGGTTCACCGTTTCCAGGGGCAGAAGGGTCAGTAACCAGAGAACACAGATTTAACGTAAGTAGCAAAAGAATCAGAGGCAACATGAGGAAAAAAGAATTTACGTAGCAAGTTGTCATGATCTGGAGTGCACTGCCTGAAAGGGTGGTGGAAGCAGATTCAATAATAACTTTCAAAAGGGAATTGGATAAATGCTTGAAGTGGAAAAATTGGCAGGGCTATGGGGAACGAGCAGGGGAGTGGGACTAATTGGACAGCTCTTTCAAAGAACCGGCATAGACACAATGGGCCGAATGGCCTCTTTCTGTGCTGTATCATTGTGAGATTCTATGTGGTCTTTGACCCCTCAGAATAGGGAAATACCCGCTGAAGCTCTAAAAACATTACATTCCGCACTAGCGGCAAAAAGTGCGTTGCAGTAAAACAGAAAGAAGGAAAGCAGAACGATGGAAAACTAAAATCAAAACAGAATCAGCAGAGTACAAGGGAACAACAGAGAGAAAGAAATGAAGGGGGGGGGGGGGGGGGAGGGAAATGAAGTTAAAAAGAACAAAAAAGAAATAGCCTGCCAGGAAATAAAAGAAATCAACATTTTTTTTTAAATTGAAGTGGAGAAAGAATACTGGCCTCTCAGGGCTCAATACAAATGTTTTCCTTGATACAGCCCCCTTAGAATGCAGTTAGTGTGTGAAGTGCGATCTAAATATCTTATAGCACATATCTGTTTCACCTTACAAAGTCCAACACATTCCGCGCTGGTATTATAACTGACGAAGTAATGATTATAATACATTTGGAATTCCTCACTGTGTGACACTATGAACTGATTTGTTAAATTGTACAAACTCTGTGGTTGTATATCTTTTATGCCATAGGCTACTGTCATGATGTATTCCAGCTTCCAGTCAGGCCTCTTCTCCTCGTTGGCTTCTGTAAGGTTCAAGTAATACTGCCAGAAATCCTGCAAGAAAAAGAATATTTTTCCATTGTATTGCCTGGTACATATCTAATTTAAAAAGTTTTTATTTTTTAATTTGAAAAGCTAGTTTAGACTAGACTGCGTGTATCCAGACAGACTACTTGAACTAGGGAAAAACGAGGGGTCATGCTTATAAACTACGCAAGCATAGGAGTAGGTTAGGCTTTTCTTTACGCAGAGGGATACGACAATTGGAATAAGTTACCAGCTCGTGTGGCTAGTGTGGATTTGCGGCAAAAGTTCAAAAAGGAGCTGTACGTGTTTCTTGCTGTAGCATATATCACTACATACAAAAGGTAGGTGGGACGTTGGTATATACCTCATGGTCACTAATCTCCTGGAACTTATTTTGATTGCCTTTCGAGAATGGAAGATTGTTAAAGATCTTATTTCATGAATTGGCCTAGATATGTTTAAAATCAGTTTTTTACCTCTCCCAAGAGAATACCTGACTAATCTGGGAATCATGATATAAAAACAGAAAATGCTGGAGATACTCAGCAGGTCAGTCAGCATCTGTGAAGAGAGAAACAGAGTTAACGTTTCAGGTCCATGACCTTTTGTCAGAACTGGAAAAAAGCAGGAAATGGAACAGATTTTAAAGCAAGTTTAGGGGCTGGAAGTGGGGGAGGGGATGAAAGAACAAAAGGGAAGGTCTGTGATAGGATAAAAGGCAGGAGAATTAAAGACACATTAAGAGATATTCAAGGCAAAAGGAGATGGTAATGGGACAGGTTAAGAAACAAAGGATGGCTCTAGATGAAGTGTGAATTGCGCTGGCAGAATGAAAGACAGCTGCCATGTGGGAGAGAAGAATAAAAGGCACAAACAAAAAGTGTGGATAAAAAATATATATGTGATAGGTGCCGAGGTTATGATCTGAAATTGTTTAACTCTATGTTGAGTCCAGAGGGCTGTAAAGTGCCTAATCGAAAGATGAGGTGCTGTTCCTCGAGCTTACGCTGAGCTTCTGTGGAACAATGCAAGAGGCCAAGGACGGTGAGGTCAGAGTGGGAGTGGTGCGAAGAATTAAAGTGACAAGCGACCGGAAGCTCGGGGTCCCCCTTACGGACTGAACGAAGGTGTTCCGCAAAGCGGTCACCCAATCTGCGTTTGGTCTCCCCAATGTAGAGGAGACCACATCATGAGCAGCGAATACAGTATACCAAATTGCAAGAAGTACAAGTAAATCGCTGTTTCACCTGGAAGGGGTGTTTGGGGCCCTGGACAGTGGGAAGGGGGGAAGTATAAGGGAAAGTGTTGCCCACTTTTGCCCACCTGGATGCTGATGCACTTCAAATCATTGGCCATACAGTCCTCCAGAGATATGCTGGCTCCTGACAGAGTTACACTAGCAAGACCTCACAGCATAGAGATGCCCCTCTCCTTACTCTGTCCCACCACCCCCACATGACAATTTTCTTGTAATGGGCAGGCAGAGGTGGTGCAGTTCGGTGACCTGTTAAGTACACTAGGGACCACAAGATGGCAAACCTTAAAAATATGCCAAGGCAAGGCTACTCAACAATTCCATATTCTAGGTAGATGGCCCAAGTGTTGCCTGTAATTCTGTTATACATTTATTGCTACTCATTATAAAGCACTTAGGCAATCTTAGCCCTTGTTTGATGCTCGCCATGCATGACCAAATTACAGCAAAGCATGCATTCAATCTACAATTTAGAACTGAAACACTTACAAGACTGACATCTTAATAGGACTTCACATCAAAATTCCTTTAACACAACCTAGTTGCATAGTACATAATTCAAACACGAACATTTTGGATGGGCACGTTAGGGTTATTATATGTGCTCTTGAAACTTGTAACATCTCAACACTACTTCCCTGCTTGCAAGACAAGTTAACCTATAATAGTAATGAACAAATATGGATGGCTAACTTTCTCTGACAGCTTTCAGAGGCTACACTAAACATTACTGGCACTGTGAGTATAGAGGGAATAGAGGGATTAATCCCAAAGACGCCCCCAAACTATGGGCTAATCGTTTTGTTACATCATCTTCTCCTACTCACTCTCACACAGGGCACACTCATACAGACCACCATGTGACACAGCATATTGCCATGTAAACATGGTTTGAATTGCTTTCTTGTAGTCAGCATTGAAACATGTGTTCCATTTCTGAGTCCCATTTCTGTTTTTAAGATTGATCTAAGAGCCAGTCAGCAGTCTAAAGGCCAAGGAGGCAAGCTGCATCTCACAGCAACCTGCAACACTTAGGAACAGGAGTGGGCCATTCAGCCCCTCGAGCCTGCTCCATCATTCAATGAGATCATGGCTGATCTGCAACCTAACTCCATATACCCGCCTTTGACCCATATCCCATAATACCTTTGGTTAACAGAAAGCTATCAATCTCAGATTTAAAATTAACAATTGATCTAGCATCAATTGCCGTTTGCGGAAGAGAGTTCCAAACTTCTACCATCCTTTGTGTGTAGAAGTGTTTCCTAATTTCACTTCTGAAAGGTCTGGCTCTAATTTTTAGACTATGCCCCCTAGTCCTAGAATCCCCAACCAGCAGAAATAGTTTCTTTCCATCTACCCTATCTGTTCCCCTTAATATCTTGAAAACTTCGATCAGATCAACCCTTAACCTTCTAAATTCTAGGGAATACAACCCTAATTTGTGTAATCTCTCCTCGTAATTTAACCTTTGAAGTCCGGGTACCATTCTGTTATAAGTGCCAGTACAGCTATATCCATCCAAGAGAATTTAGATTGTGAGGTTGAGAAGGTAGCACAGGGTGAATCTTAGTGCATGCATGAGGAGGAGCAAATGTAGTGTGGAAACTTGCTGGCTGGAGAGGCCAGCTAAGCTTAATTTTCCTCAGCTTCAGAGCCTCACAGGGCCTTCTTACAAAACAGAATTGTTGTCTGATCTGGAATAAATGGAGTCTGTATAAAGCATCCTCGAGTGTGTGGCTACGAGTCTGCATCCACCTGAGCAGGCAGATAGGACTTTGCTGTAATATTCTATCCAAAAGCTGGCAACTTTAGCAATACAGCATTATTGTATCAGCCTAGATTATGTAGTCAAATCCATATTGGGGTTTGAATCCACAACCTACTGGTTCAGAGGTGAAAGTGCTATGAAGTGTGCCAAGCTGACACTCTAGGACTGGATCATACCAATAAAGTTTCTGTTCAATAATATTTAGTACAGCTTCTGTAAACCTGTACAAATATCTTAGCCTATAACCTTGGCAATTGAGCAGCAAAAAATATTTTGCTGAAAAAAAAGGAAGACATTTCTAAACAAAAAAAGACCAAGAGGGCAATTAGGCTTTTAAACAGAGAACTGCAAAAGCTTTAGGCAAGTTCAAACTTAGAAATTCTGAAGGAAGTTAGAAGACATAATGTCCTAGAATTTGCGGTCGGGATGACGGCAAACTGGCAGTGTTTGCTGTCATTCCGCTTTTGAAACTGACCACAACTTCGGGATTTGACACATGCGGAAATCCTGAGGTTGCAGTCTGTCATTCACAGCTCCGAAACAGGCTGAGCTGTGCAACCCAAAGGGATTAGGTCTAACTGAGGTTTTAACAGCGTATTGACTGCTGAACAAAGGTTAAGGGCCTGAAAAGCTTACTTTAAATTTCTGCAGTGTGAAATTTGTCCATTTTAATAAAAATTAAAATTAAGAAACTTTTAAAAAGACATTTTTTTTTAAAGTTTGTTCATCTTTATTTCAGGTTTGCCTTTTCCCCAACCTTTGTTTTGTTCTAACATTTTTAAAAAGTTAGAATTTTAAGAGCTTACTCACTTCCTTGCTCGCTGTCTGAGAGAGTTCTGCATTTTGATTGGCTGCTCAGACAGCTTGTTGATGTCACAACAGTTCACACAAGGGGATCCCCACTATACTTTGTTGATTGAATTGAATGTCGGAAAACCCGAAGTTCTCGGCACAGGGATCGCGTGATCCTTGTGCGAAGCTTACTTCGGGGCCAGCGGCGAATGCCTTTGCTACGCCACTGACTGCAAATTCCGGGCCATTGTTTAAGTCATGTAAGATGGCCCACTGATATGGGGAAGTATGGCATAGTCTCTATTTTGTATCATTACATGAAGATATGTTGTACTCATTGAACTAAGTGAAATTGATTATACCTTTTGCACGGTTATGTTCACTCAGGTGAAATAAAGCAGCTTAATGAATTGTGGCAAACCTCACTTCAAGTGTTTGCTTGGTCTGCCTCCAGTGAGATTGAAGAAGCATTTGTACAAGAAACATGACTACACAACCAGAACGCAAGGGGTTACTTTTGCTACATCCCTTGGTTATGCCATCAACCAAACAGACATAGTGCAGTGTGAGTCAACTACCATAAAAGGAAGATGCTCAGGTCACTTACTGGATCAACTGATGCCACTGTACCAGAGAAGGTATCTATAGCAGACCCAAAATTGCAACAGTGCCTCGATAAGTAGCTGTGACCTTTTGGCATATATTCAATCATGGAACTAATATAGTTATGGGAAAAGGGGAGGGGGTTGCAAAATCTTCTGATTTCAGAAAAGGGGGCCTCAATATATAAAAAATAGAATTCAACAGCATCATACACTAGTCCATAATGGAGTTGATTGATTGATTCACTATGACCTGTGAAGACACTTGTTCTTTAAGTGTAGAGCAATCACGTAGAGCAATCACATCTAGCTACCATGCTTAACCACCTGGGGTCAAGTTTCCGCTTGTTATATCAGCGCAATCTGGCCAGAATCGGTCAAACCAGTGCATAAGATCTGAGAATTTTAAATGTGAGTGAGTTACAGCCAAAGCCATTTACGCTCGTGTTTTCTGCGCTCTCTTACACTGGTTCAAGATTCAGGCCCCGCACAGAAAACTGGCCACGCCCCCAGGTCAAAAGTGTGAGATTCCGCCAACTACGCTGGTTCAGGAAGGCTCTTCAAATTGCGCTCATTTTCTTAGGCGCACAGGCATGTCTTAAAAAAAAATTCATATCAAAAAATATTTAATTTACTAAGTAACTGACTAGTGTAAACCGATACAACTATTAAATGGTTCAGCATAGTTTGTATGTGCCATTTTCAGAGATTTAAAATCAGGTTACTCACAGGTGGAGGACTGGACACCCCCCTTATTAATAATGCTTATTTTTGCTGATTAAATCCATTTTCAGCTGTATTAATAACACTGCACCAGGTTACCACTCTTCAATTCATCAAGGAATACTTTAACGGAAAGAAAAAAAAAATTATGTTCTATTATGCTGCCCAATTGCACTGGTTCATGGAAGATTTTACATTTGTGTTTATGCAAATTAATTTTAGCGGAAACTTGAAGCCTAACCTAAGTAGCGCAATTTCAACCGCATTTTAGGCACAATTTCCTGATTGCGCCCAAAGCGGAAACCCTACCCCACTGATGTCCAAGTTATTGTATGCAACAGACGCTTACCAACAAGCTGTAGTCATTTGTGTCATATTTGTACAAGCGTAATCCTGGGTTATTGGTTAAATGGTCCAAAAATCCTTTTTGTGGAGTTACAGCTGGTCCCACAAATAAAGAGTTGATAGGATTCCCTGGTGGAGCAGAACAAAGATCAGGGAATAAAAGAATTTAATCATTCAAAAAAATTGTGATATTAACACGTACTTCTAAAATATATTCCTTAGGTAATTTATCATTAGCATTTTTTTTTAATCTAAATCAATGCATGTTTAATCTAATAAAAATAGATTACAATACAAAAGAGAAAATCGCAACATTCATAACCCGGAACATTTACAACTATTAATTAAATCAACATTCTTAGCCTATCTCTTCTGTTGTCAACACATGTATCAGTATCATTATCAGTTTGGCTCAGAGGAAGCACTCTTACCATAGAATCAGAAAGTTGTGAGCTTTAGCCCCAGCACAGGAACTAAACATAGAGGCCCAGAAATTAAACAGTGAGGGTTCCCGCGGGGGTAAGGATTCCCCGCGATATCGCACTCCGCGCCTACCTTTTTGCTCCGGGCCCACACGAACTTTAGTTTGAATGGCTCTGTCTCTTGGAACCGTGCAGTGCTTGCGTGACCCAGAGACGCAATTAGTTCGTGCGAGCTCTGGGATCACATGATTCAGTTAGAGCCAATGGCAGCACACCATCTTTCATTCATAGTTTTGACAGGAAGACCTGTCAAAGCTATGAATACTGCACCCCCCCAAAAGAACAGCTAAACCTCAATTAAATTTTTTTAAAAAGCCATCACATTAATAAAATAAGTATAGTTAAATAAATTAACCACTTTAAACAAAACATTTATTTTTTGAAAAAATTTTAAATCTTTTTAAAAGTTATAAAAATAAACTTACCTTTCTTTAAAGTCTCTAAAAAAGATAAACCTGTTGAAAAAAATTTAAAATACTTAATTAACTACTTACCTTGTTAAAAGAGGGTCTTACACCTCCTTTCTTCATGTGTAAAATCTTCCATGCTTACCTGCGCATTCAAAGCTGAAAAAATAACTAAGTGCACTGCGTGCGCACAGCCTGTAGCGCGCACGCGGTTCACTTAGTAACCGCCCCCTTTTGAATTCACGAAGTGCCGGTTTCCCACGCATGCGCAGTGCATGCAGGAAACCGGCAATTGGAGACCTAATTCGCGAGAGTACACAGTGCGTACTCTCGCGTATTAGGTCTAATTTTCAGGCCATAATCTAGGCTGACATGTCAGTGCAGTACTGAGAGAAACCTGCATTGTTGGAAGTGCCATCTTTCGGCTGAGATGTTAAAACAAGACCCCATCTGGATTTGTGAAAGGGAAATCATGCTTGACAAATCTTCTGGAATTTTTTGAGGATGTTTCCAATAGGGTGGACAGGGGGGAACCAGTAGATGTGGTGTATTTGGACTTTCAGAAGGCCTTCGACAAGGTCCCACACAAGAGATTGGTGAGCAAAGTTAAAGCACATGGGATTGGGGGTAATGTGTTGACGTGGATTGAGAACTGGTTGGCACACAGGAAACAAAGAGTAGGAGTAAATGGGTACTTTTCAGAATGGCAGGCAGTGACCAGCGGGGTACCGCAGGGTTCGTTGCTGGGACCCCAGCTGTTTACATTATATATTAATGATTTGGACGAAGGGATTAAATGTAATATCTCCAAATTTGCGGTTGACACTAAATTGGGAGGCAGTGTGAACAATGAGGAGGATGCTAGGAGGCTACAGAGTGACTTGGACAGGTTGGGTGAATGGGCAAATGTATGGCAGATGAAGTACAATGTGGATAAATGTGAGGTTATCCACTTTGGTGGTAAAAATAGAGAGGCGGACTATTACCTGAATGGTGGCAGATTAGGGAAAGGGGAGGTGCAACGAGACCTGGGCGTCATGGTACAACAGTCACTGAAGGTGGGAATGCAAGTGCAGCAGGCAGTCAAGAAAGCAAATGGAATGATGGCCTTCATAGTAAGGGGATTTGAGTACAGGAGTAGGGAGGTGATGCTGCAGTTGTACAGGGCCTTGGTGAGGCCACACCTGGAGTATTGTGCGCAGTTTTGGTCTCCTAACTTAAGGAAGGACATTCTTGCTATTGAGGGAGTGCAGCGAAGGTTCACTAGATTGATTCCTGGGATGGCCGGACTGACATATCAAGAAAGATTAGGTCAACTGAACTTGTATCCTCTGGAGTTCAGAAGAATGAGGGGGGATCTTATAGAGACGTTTAAAATCCTGACTGGTTTAGACAAATTAGATGCGGGCAGAATGTTCCCAATGTTAGGGAAAACTAGAACCAGGGGTCACAGTCTAAGGATTAAGGGGAAGCCATTTAAGACTGAGCTGAGGAGGAACTTCTTCACCCAGAGAGTGGTGAATCTATGGAATTCTCTTCCACAGAAGGTTGTTGAGGCCAGTTCGCTAAATATATTCAAAAGGGAGTTAGATATAACACTCACAACTAGGGGGATCAAAAGGTATGGTGAGAAAGCAGGAATGGGGTACTGAGGTAGCATGTTCAGCCATGAACGCATTGAATGGCGGTGCAGGCTCGAAGGACCGAATGGTCTACTCCTGTACCTATTTTCTATGTTTCTATGTTTCTATTCAGGTGGACATCTTTTTAGAAGAGGTCAGGGTGTTTTCCCAGTATACTATATCCATCCCGCAACTAACACCTCCAAAACAGATAAACCGGTAATTCATCTGATAACTGTTTGCGGGACCTTGCTGTGAACAAACTGGCTGCTGTATCGGTCTACAAAAATAACAGTGACTACACTATATATGTAATTTATTGGCTGTGAAGTGCTTTGGGACATCGGAGGACATGAAAGATGCTATATTAATGCAAGTTTGTCTTTCAAGTGAAATTTCCATATCTTCTCCATTGCTAGAGCTGCCTCCAAAAAGCTTGGTTTCTTCTTTTCTGCTAAACACTTCTTTTCACCTCAATAGCTCAATTTTCTGTGATGCCCAACACCTTCCAACACATGAATACTGCACCCAGACAACAAACAAAAAAAGGTTATTCATCTAACTGGTGATTCCTCTTTCACCTCGTCTCCAATCTCTTTTCCCCCATCTCAACTTCTGTCGTCACGATTATATCTATGCCAATAAAGCAGGGTTCTTCTAAACTTTCTGTTTGCGTTCCTCTCAAGCTACAAACATACCACTTTATATGCTCTTCCTAACATCCTCAGTGTTTTGAAATCAAGACTCAGGGTAATCTTTAACAGCGACTCATTCTTTCCCAGAATCTCAAGACTGAAACATGTTACTTCTCTTAGCATTTCCTTCCACTAGGAATCTACACACTTTTACTGTCCTGAAGAGAAGCTACTCTCACCTCTGGCATTCAGCGCTTGTGCCCATGTCTAGATCAAGGCTGTGCTGTTGTTTGGAGCTGCTTCATGACACTATTAACTTTGCAACTGGTATTAACTATCTATCTATCTACAGTGGATAAGAAAAACGCTACGGGGCAGATTTTTCTGTTCCTGCACCCGGGTGTATTGGATCCTATAGACTTATGTTCTTATGCACATCTGAACAGAAGAAATAGGAGCAAGAGTAGGCCATTCGGCCCTTCGAGCCTGCTTCAATAAGATCATGGCTGATCTTCTACCTCATCTCCACCTTCCCGCACTATCCCCATATCCCTTGATTCCCTTAACATCCAAAAATCTATCGATCTCTGTCTTGAATATACTCAACGACTGAGCCTCCACAGCCCTCTGGGGTAGAGAATTCCAAAGATTCACCACCCTCTGAGTAAAGAAATTTCTCCTCATCTCAGTCCTAAATGGCCGACCCCTTATTCCGAGACTGTGACCCCTGGTTCTAGACTCCCCAGCCAGGTGAAACATCCTCCCAGCATCTACCTTGTCAAGCCCTGTAAGAATTTTGTATGTTTCAATGAGATCACCTCTCATTCTTCTAAGCTCCAGAGAATATAGGCCTAGTCTACTCAATCTCTCCTCATAGGACAATCCCCCCATCCCAGGAATCAGTCTGGTGAACCTTCGTTGCACTCCCTCTATAGCAAGTATATCCTTCCTTAGGTAAGGAGACCAAAACTGTACGCAATACTCCAGGTGTGGTCTCACCAGGGCCCTATATAATTGCAGTAAGATGTCTTTACTCTTATACTCAAATTCCCTTGTAATAAAGGCCAACGTACCATTTGCTTTCCTAATTGCTTGCTAGACCTGCATGTTAACTTTCATAGAAACATAGAAACTAGGAGCAGGATTCAGTGATTCGTGTACAAGGACACCCAGGTCCCTCTGAACACCAACACTTCCCAATCTCTCACCATTTAAAAAATACTCTGCTTTTCTATTTTTCCTACCAAAGTGGATAACTTCACATTTCTCCACATTATATTCCATTTGCCATGTTCTTGCCCACTCAATTTGCCTGTCTATATCCCCTTGAAGCCTCTTTGCATCCTCCTCACAACTTACATTCCCACCTAGCTTTGTATCATCAGCAAACTTGGATATATTACATTTGGTCCCCTCATCCAAATCATTGATATAGATTATTAATAGCTGAGGCCCAAGCACTGATCCTTGCGGTACCCCACTAGTTACAGCCTGCCAACCCGAAAATGACCCGTTTATTCCTACTCTGTTTTCTGTCCGTTAACCAATACTCAATCCATGCTAGTATATTATCCCCAATCCCATGAGCCCTAATTTTGTTTAATAACCTCTTGCATGACACCTTATCGAATGCCTTCTGAAAATCCAAATACACCACATCCACTGGTTCCCCTTTAGCTATTCTGCTAGTTACAACCGCAAAAAAACTCTAACAGATTCGTCAAACATGATTTCCCTTTTATAAATCCGTGTTAACTCTGCCCAATCCTATTATTATTTTCTAAGTGCCCTGTTACCACATTCTTAATAATAGATTCTAACATTTGCCCTTCTGCTGATGTCAGGCTAACTGGCCTGTAGTTCCCCATTTTCTCTCTTCCTCCTTTCTTAAATAGTGGGGTTACATTTGCCACCTTCCAATCTGCGGGAACCGTTCTAGAATCAATGGAATTTTGGAAGATGACAACCAATGCATCCTCTATCTCTATTGCCACCTCTTTCAAAACCCTAGGATGCAGGGCATCAGGTCCAGGGGATTTATCGGCTTTCAGTCCCATTAATTTCTCCAGTACTATTTTTTTTTTTTACTAATACCAATTTCTTTCAGTTCCTCATTCTCGCTAGACCCTTGGTTCGCCACTATTTCCGGGAAGTTTTTGCGACATCTTCCGTGAAGACAGACACAAAGGGAGTGATTTTGCCAGCCCTGGGGAGGTGGGAATGCCAGGAAAATGGCAGAATTTGGGGGC
This sequence comes from Squalus acanthias, assembly GCA_030390025.1. Classification (NCBI taxonomy): domain Eukaryota; kingdom Metazoa; phylum Chordata; class Chondrichthyes; order Squaliformes; family Squalidae; genus Squalus; species Squalus acanthias. The sequence continues at coordinate 79,760,655 of CM059433.1, forward strand.
GGGTGCCCAACCTGCCCCCAACCCGCTTCCATGCCATCTTGCCAGGAGGCGGATAGCCGTCTCGCGCCGCGTGACGTCTCCTTGGAGGCGGGAAGGGATTAAAGCCTATTAACTGCCTGTTGACAGGTAGTTAACAGGCAGAAAATAGGATTATCCCCTTTTTGCCCTCACAGGTACGGCTTCCCGAAGGCTCCGAAACCCGCCAGCTCAGCGAGGCGAGTAGTGGGTCTGCGGGGGTGCAAAAGTGTGGTGTGAAGGTAAGTGATGGGTGCAAGAGTGGAGAGGTGAGTATCTGAGGTAAGTACAAAGTGCTATTAAAAGTGTACTTATCTTTGTTTCTTCCTGCAGGCTTCAGTCGGTGTGTATGTAGAGAGTCTTGCACCTCCACTTTGGGGATGACAGATGGCCATTGCATTCTCAGATGCAACAACCATCTCATTTCTGTAAAAGAAAGAAGTTTGATGAGGTCTTGAATTCAAGACCTCATCAAACTGCAGAGAATGTCACTGTTTGACAGCTTCACAGAGCTGTCAAATGATGACAATTCATCTGTCAAAAATTTTTGACAGATCAAACGTCATACGTTGACGTTCTCTGCAACCGGCTTTCCCTTAATTGGCCTGCTAAGCCAGCTGGGTGGGCTTAACAAGGTCAATCAAAGGAAATTAGTGTGTTGGCCAGAAGTTGTTGGAGGCTGGACTGAAACCCGACAAGTGGGAGTCCCACCTCCAAAAGCTTCCCATTGGCAAAATCACCCCCAAAGTATTTGTTTAATTTCTCTGCCATTTCCTTATTCCCCATTATAATTTCTCCTGTCTCAGCCTGTAAGGGACCCACATTTACTTTCGCTAATCTTTTCCTTTTTACATACCTATACAAGATTTTACAGTCTGTTTTTATGTCTCTTGCTAGTTTACTCTCATATCCTATTTTCCCTTTCTTTATCAATTGCTTGGTCCTCCTTTGCTGAATTCTAAAATTCTCCTAATCCTCAGGCTTACTACTCTTTTTGGCAACATTATAAGCCTCTTCCTTTGATCTAATTCTATCTTTAACTTCTCTTGTTAGCCATGGTTGGACCACTTTTCCTGTGAGGTTTTTGTGCCTTAAAGGACTGTTTATTTGTTATAAATTATGCATTAATTCTTTAAATGCTAGCCATTGCTTGTCTACCGTCATACCTTTTAATGTAGTTTCCCAATCTACCATAGCCAACTTGCCCCTCATACCTACGTAGTTTGCTTTGTTTAGATTTAAGACCTCAGTTTCGGATTTAACTAAGTCACTTTCGAACTTAATTTAAATTCTATCATATTATTGTCACTCTTCCCTAAAGGCCCCTTTACTACAAGGTTATTAATGAACCCTTTCTCATTGCACAATACTAGATCTAAAATACTGTTCCCTAGTTGGTTCCTCAACATACTGATCTAGAAAACAATCTTGTATACATTCCATGAATTCGCCCTCCACACTATTCCTGCAAATTTGATTTGCCCAGTCTTTATGTAGATTAAGTCCCCTATGATTACTGTATTACCCTCGTTACATGTGCCTCTAATTTCCTGATTTATACTCTGCCCTACATTACAAGTACTGTTTGGAGGCCTATAAACAACTCCCACCAATGTTTTCTGCCCCTTGCTGTTTCTTAGCTCCATCCAAACTGATTCTACTTCTTGATTTTCGGAGCTAAGATCCTTTCTCGCTACTGTCTTTATCCCATCCATTATTATCAGTTCATAGAGTCTAATACAGCCAAACATTTCCATAGCCCACTCCTATACCCATTTAAAAAAAATTTCTTACAACCTTCAAATTACTGCATAGAAGGTATGGGCAAAGCTTAGTTCATACAAATGTCAAATGCAACACATATGGTTTACTTTCTACAAGCCCATCCCAATATGAATTCTGTTCATGCAGCAGACATAAAAGGGGTTATTTTCCAACTCAGTGCTTCTGGCAGGGATCCTTTCCCACTGGACATTTTGGAAATTTGGGTGCATGCTGGCTTTCCAGTTGTTAGTTTAAATGGTTGGAAAATAACACCTTGAGTGTGTATGGATTTTGGACATATGCTGGCAACTGCCAGGCTTCCTCCTAGAAGTACAAAGTTGGAAAAGTACCCCCCAAAAAATAATATTCATAAATTTGAAAATAGTTTCTTTTTGGTTTTTTTTGGTTTTTGAGTTCAGTAACTACTTAAGACAGAATGTAATTCCTTCAACCTTTCCTGCTTGCTCACTAATTTAAGATACAGGATGATCTCTGTTATCCTTCTTTGAACCCTTCCCAATTCTGTTCTCTTTTCATTGGTTTATTGACCAACACTGCAGAAAATACACAAAACGTGCACCAGAACTTTGAACTTCGGTGGGCGATATTAGATCAGTTGTTCGTTATACACCTGGCCCAATTTTCCTTTCCAGTGACTCCTGCTAATTTTCACCCCTCATCTTCTGAGCACATTACCACAGGCACATTCTTCATGTGCATTCTACTTTGAATATATTAGGAAATATTACAAACAGTAAGAATCCCAGAACAGGTTCTTGATTATACCTGCTCAATTAGATTTCTTCATTTAAAAAAGTGAACAATCATGGCCCATGGTGAAAGATGCCATTAAAGTTGAAAAACGTTGGAGAGAAGTTACGGTCTCCTTGTACTTAGCAAACCAATAGTCCAATTTCCAAGTACAACTACCTCTGCACACCATGGGTGAGGCAATCAGATTGCAACTGCACAATCACGCCCATCTGCATCTTATTTCAATATTCCAGGCACTATATGGTGCATTGAAATAAGATGGTGGATGTATTCTTCTGTCACTGCAGTGGAGCTGTAGACAGGAGGCGAGATTTGCTATATTACCAGATTGATTCGCTAATTATTATAGTAACAACAAAATAAATGTAAATAGCACCTTTAGTTTAGAAAGGTTTTCCAATGCACCTTATAAGAGGGAAAAATAAAAAAAGAATGGACACCAAAAATGGAGAGATAGCTAGTAGGGGTGACCAAAAGAATGCTGTTCAGGAGAGCCACTGAGAGGGGGACTAAGGTGGCTGCTCTGCCACTAATGGGAGCAAAGGAAAGATCAGAGTCAAAGGACCGAAGGATGTGGGAGGTGAAAGTTGTGGGCTGCGAAGGTGGAAGCAAGTCATGGAGGAATTTGAAGATGAGGATTAGGATTTTAAATTTAATGCATGGAGAACATGGAGCTAGTAGTTCAGTGAGGACAGGGGTGATGGGTGAGCAGGGCTTGGACACCTAAATTTTGAATGAGTTGGAAGTTATAGAGGAAGGTGTATAGGAGACTGGCAAGGAAGACAATAGGGAAAAAATCATCTAGGAGGTGATAAAAGGATGGATAATGACTTTATCAACAACAGGGATCACCTAGTGGTGGAGGTGGGCAAAGTTGTGAGGTAGAAGTAAACAGTCTTAGCGATCGATAGGATGGATTTTAACTATAAAATAAAGCAATACCCTCATGGAGAAACAAAAGTGCATGAAATACAATGAATTTAAAAAGTGACTTTATAACAGCATATAGCTAGCTCCTTTAAAGAAGAATGCAAAAGTACATAGCTTATTTCAAGAAGAATGCAATTATCTACCATGTCTCAATTGGCTAATGCAGAGAATAGCTAAGCCATTCATAGAATAGAATCATAGAATTCTATTCAGAGCAAGAATGCCCCAAATCTTGGTCTTATGTTAGCTGATCTCAGATGGGAAACTTAAATGAGCCTGAACATCCCAAGTTAAACATTCACAGTTCTGCCCTGTCTTGATCTCTATTTTCAGAAACCCTTGATGTAAGTGCATGTTTGCGGATGCCACGTATAACATGGCTGGACTCAGCTTTATTGCTCCCCACAGTAGAATAGCCAGCTGAAGTCCATTTTCTGGGCTTATACATAAAGAATAGGCACTTGTAAAAGATAACAGAGGATCAGCAGCACCCATAGAACTATATTCCAGCAAGGAATTGATGTTTTCCTTCGGAGGAGGAGGAGAAGGAGATTGGGGAGAAAATTGGCAGCAAAACGAGGCGGAAAAAAAAGGAATGTATTACCTTGATCATCCAGAAGGACCATTATGCTGTCCTTGTGAGTGTGGCCAAAAAACTGTCCAACAATGATATCACTGTATTTGCGAAGAATTTGCACCAGCCTCTCATTGTCCTTCTCCCTGACTGCAGTGGTGCTCATTGAATCTGGCAAATAGCCTGGAGGAACATGTGCTATGAGATAAACCTGGGAGAAAGTACATTCATTACTTTATGGTAATAGACTAATTGGTCAGAAATCAGATCCCATTTAGCACAATTTCTTTATTTAACCCTCTCATTCAACCATCCTGCTTATCTTCCAATACATAGAAAGCACTTCCAGCCAAAGCATTGAAGAGTTGGATCTTTAGAGAATTTTTTTTTTTAAATATTCATTCATGGGATGTGGGCGTCGCTGGCAACACCAGCATTTATTGCCCATCCCTAATTGCCCTTGAGGTGGTGGTGAAGGTACTCCCACAGTGCTGTTAGGGAGGGAGTTCCAGGATTTTGACCCAGTGACGATGAAGGAACGGCGATAAACTTCCAAGTCAGGATGGTGTGTGACTTGGAGGGGAAATTGGAGGTGGTGGTGTTCCCATGCGCCTGCTGCCCTTGTCTTTCTAGGTGGAAGAGGTCGCGGGTTTGGGAGGTGCTGCTGAAGAAGCCTTGGTGAGTTGCTGCAGTGCATCTTGTAGATGGTACACACTGCAGCCACGGTACGCCGGTGGTGGAGGGAGTGAACGTTTAAGGTGGTGGATGGGGTGCCAATCAAGTGGGCTGCTTTGTCCTGAATGGTGTCAAGCTTCTTGAGTGTTGTTGGAGCTGCACTCATCCAAGCAAGTGGAGAGTATTCCATCACACTCCTGACTTGTGCCTTGTAGATGGTGGAAAGGCTTTGGGGAGTCAGGAGGTGAGACACTCGCTGCAGAATACCTAGCCTCTGACCTGCTCTTGTTGCCACAGTATTTATGTGGCTGGTCCAGTTAAGTTTATGGTCAATGGTGACCCCCAGGATGTTGATGGTGGGGGATTCGGCGATGGTAATGCCATTGAATGTCATGGGGTGGTGGTTAGACCCTCGCTTGTTGGAGATAGTCATTGCCTGGCACTTGTGTGGCGCGAATGTTACCTGCCACTTGTCAGCCCAAGCCTGAACGTCCTCCAGGTCTTGTTGCACGCAGGCATGGACTGCTTCATTATCTGAGGAGTTGTGAATGGCACTGAACACTGTGCAGTAATCAGAGAACATCCCCGTTTCTGACCTTATGTTGGAGGGAAGGTCATTAATGAAGCAGCTGAAGATGGTTGGGCCTAGGACACTGCCCTGAGGAACTCCTGCAGCGATGTCCTGGGGTTCCAATTCTACCTCCACCCAGCCACAACCAAGAGAAGCCAAAATTGTTCTGGTTCTATCTGCATTTGTTTTGTATGTTTTTTGTTGAAAAACTGCAATATAAATTTGAACCCACTGCATAAATGGAGTCCAATATTCTATTAATACAAAATGTTAAATCGGCAGTGGTTTTCATTAGCTAATCTGGTTATTTTATTTTAATTTAGAATTGCGCGGAATTTATGCACGGGTTTTCCCAATGTCCAACCTTGACTTCAGTGGAACCCTGGAGAAACAGCGTAAATAGCTAAAAACGACAGAGGTGTCCAATTGGGAAACCCATCGGTGCCAATAATGGTTCACGGTGCTCAGGACAAAGTATAGATAAAGGAAATGAAGAAAACAGTTAAGAAATGGCTAAAAAAAAAACTTTCCTTTATATTACAGTGTCCTCTCCCTACCCTCCAGTATATTGTTCCAGTAATTCTGGACACCCATTGGAAATAGACATGATTTAGCTTGTACAAACTGCATGCCAGAATGGGGAGGTGGGGGGAAGTGGCATGCAAGATGGACATACATCCAAATGAATATTTAACTGAAGTGCCCACCAGTTTGGAGATGGGCACTTTTACCACTGCTGGTCCTGTCCAATGGCACACAAAGTGGGTGGAAGTGACTTCAGCCTATACTCCCATTTCAGTCACCTAATTTACACCACAATGGCAGGTGGCTGCCATCAGAAAATCCAGGTACCAAAGTTGATACAGGATTTGATTGTCTAAGCAGGTAGAAATACTATGTCAGTTTTTCAGGTTAACTTTCTGATTTTGCACTGCCGGTGGGCAACATCGCCTGCCAGTTAACACATATCAGAAATTCAGTGAAGCACTGATGTTTCAATATGTACTCTCAGCAGTACAGTTCTTCACTGGCAGTGCGAAGTTGGAAAATTACCCCTCAATCTAAGTCTGTGGTTCCTATTCCTGATAAACTATTCTCCTCATTCAGCTTCAGACTTTGCTACCAATACCAGCATTTAAGAAAACTTGGCAACAACATAAACAACTTGCATTTATATAGCGCCTTTAACGTAGTAAAATGTCCGAAAGCGCTTCACAGGAGTTATCAAACAAAATTTGACACCTTGTCACATAAGAGGATATTCACGCAGATGACCAAAAGCTTGGTCAAAGAGGTAGGTTTTAAGGAGCGTCTTAAAGGAGGAAAGAGAGGTGGAGAGGCGGAGAGGTTGAGGGAGGGAATTCCAGAGGTTAGGGCCTCGGCAGCTGAAGGCACAGCCGCCAACGGTGGAGCGATTAAAATCGGGGATGCACAAGAGGCCAGAATTGGAGGAGCGCAGATATCTCAGAAGATTGAAGGGCTGGAGGAGGTTACAGAGATAGGGAGGGGCAAGGCCACGGAAGGATTTGAAAACAAGGATGAGAATTTTTAAATTGAGGCATTGCTTAACCGAGAACCAATGTAGGTCAACAAGATGGGTGAACAGGACTTGGTGCGAGTTAGGATACGGGCAGCAGAGTTTTGGATGAGCTTAGGTTATGGAGGGTGGCAGATGGGTAGCCGGCCAGGAGTGCATTGGAATAGTCATGTCTGGAGGTAACAAAGGCATGGATGAGGGTTTCAGCAACAGATGAGCTGAGGCAGGGGCGGAGTCGGGCGATGTTACGGAGATGGAAATAGGCGGTCTTAGAATGTGTGGTCGTAAGCTCAAATATAACACCAAGGTTGCAAACAGTCTGCAAATTTAATGCATTAACCATTTCTTGTAGAAGACGGTGAAAAAGAACATGCTATTATTTCCAACAGCTGAGTTTTCATTCTGTGCCAATGATCACTATCACTTCCCAGAGTGATAAAAGATTCTATGTCACAGCATCAGATGCAAATATGTCAGCCCACTCTGCAACATGTCTAACTCCTCCCCAAAAACACCTTTTTTCAGGGCATGTAAAGATACATGTATTTCATTAAATAGGTGCCAGAACTTGGACCTGATGCCAAGTCCTCTTCAAGCTACTTTTGATCAGATTTGTTCCTCTGCAAGGATTATTGTATTTTTGTTTTTGTCTGCCTTTATACTTTCAGGGAAAGTGTTGCCCACTTTAGCCAGTAAAGTATCACTGAATTTCATTCTTTAAAACACTCGGCAAATGTTGCAAACTTCAACATTCCATGACTGTCATTCAAAAAAGGCATTATACTATTTATTCAATAAAAAATTAATAAAATTAGAGAAACCTCCAAAAATGTGAATTGTGGAAATTTACAAAACAAAATATAGGAATGCAGTGTTTTTGGAAAGTTTATTTCTCTTATGCTGTGGAACGTCTTGTGTTGTGACTCATTCCCAAAGCGAGAGAAAAGAACGGAAGCTCATGCACGAAGGCCATGGTCTTATAGACACAATAGCGGAGATCATGTGGGCTCCCGAGCTGAAGATGTTTCTTAGAAAAAGTAATACTGGCTTGATTTTCCCACCAAACTGATGGTACACTGATACATGCAAATGAAAAAATAGTGTTACAAGCTGAATTTGTAACTCTTAACATGCTAAAATAGTCAAAAACTTGCATTTGTGTAGTACCTTATCATGACCTCAGAAGATCCCAAAGTACAGTACAACTAATAGATAACTTTTTAAAGAGTAGATACTGTTCTTATGATACGGGATCATTCACATTCATCTCAACAAGCAAACAGGGCCTCTGTTAAAGTCTCATCTGAAAGACAGCACCTCCAACAATGCAGCACTTCCTCAGTACAGCAATGAAATGTCAATGGTAGACTATATGCTCAAATTTATAATGGAGTTTGAACCCACAAACTTCTGAGAAGCGAGAGTGCCACCAACTGAGCTAAGCTGTTAAAATACTTGTAGTGAATTAATTTACAAAGAAATTTAACATTTTTAATTATGATATTAAAACAGCAATGAAATCACAAGAGAATTGCCAGATTATATGGATCATTTGCCCTCAATATAAAATCTGCTTCAACTATTTTAAACGCCTATCTCTTTTGAAGATTATTACATAGATTTACCTTCTCTTTGTTTTGTTGAGCTTCCTTCAATGTATATTCAAGCCACACAAACTGCCCTGCAGGGTCTGGGATTCCCTCAGTCACTTTATTGGGACTGTAGTACAAGTTTGTGTTTAGGCTGATTATCCGGAGGGTCTGCTGGGTAACACGACAATTAAAGACCTGGGTGTAGAACCCACCTATAGCAAATAGAAAGCAAACTCAGGAAGGTGCAGTTTATGTAACAAAAGGATTTAGTAAAAACTTCCAAAACTAAATCAATTGACAGATGAAGCATTATTTTTTAATAGAAAGAATCCAGAAACCTCTCTATAGCTTGACTTTGAACATAAAACAACAACAAAAATAATGGTCGGGTAGCATGAATACCATTATTGTGATTTTGATTAAATCAATTCAGAATGGGCAATTATTGTTCATTAGGAAACAAGCTGGAGGAGTTGGAAGAAAGATTACACACAGATACAATTCATTGTGAAGTATTCCTCCTCGCCTTCTACCACATTTCTAGAAGTCAAGCCAATAACCTTCTGCTAAGGTGTTTTATATCTGTTTGCCATTAAAGTGGTAGAATTGAAGAATTTGATAAGACAGAAAACACTACAGAGGGGAACTATGGGGATAAAAGGTACATTTCTCAACTGACAGCGAACTTGGAGTAAACTTAAAAAAAACATTTTGACTTTGGTCCAGAAATGTTATTATTTCTGTAAGATCAAATCTGAAAAGGGTCTTCAGGCATTTAAAAAATTCTACCCAGTTAACAAAAAATGATTGTTCTAAAAAGCACAATTTTGTCCGATATGATTTAATTAATTGTGGTGTTTGTGTTGCACTGAATGGAAATCAGTTGGTACGTTATAAGTAGTTTGATTCCAAGTTGTAACGAGCATAAGGGGGCTTACTGAATTCAACATGACTGGGTTTAGATTCTATACTGTAACTTGTGCACGGAGACTGCTGCCACAGTGTACTTTTAAGCTGCATTCGTACCACACTACTGTTTCTACACAAGGTGGTTTTGGGTGTACTTCAATACAAAAGTGGGACATAACTCAGAAGAAAACCAAGTGTACTAAAGCCCTCAAGTGAGACACCCCTGCACTATGCCGTCTCAGACGGTTGGGAGGTCCCAAAGCACACAATGGCCCAGATATTCCGATCACAGGCCTCCCGCGGGCGGAGGAGTGCGATCTGGAAAAATCTGCGCCCTTACCGGAGGGCTCCCGGGAGGCACACAATTCCAATGCTGGGCCTCTCCAAACTGCAAGTGCGCAGGATCCACGCATCCCAGAGGCGCAGGTAGTTCGTAGTGTCCCTGGGATCACGTGGGCCATGGGGAGCCAATCACAGAAGGGAATCTCCCTTCATCCACTTGACAGGAAGACCTGTCAAATATATGAATGGAGATCACCCCCAAAACATAGTAAAACTTTAAATAATTTTTTTTTTAAATCATCATATTTTTAAAATGACTTGAAATTACAATAAATTATCCATTTTAAACAAAAATTTAAATTTTTGAAAAAATAATTAAAGTTTTTTACGGGGCTAAAAATAAACTTACTTTTTTTTTTAAAGGTATTTTTAAATGATAAATCAGTGAACATTTTTTATTTTTTTTTACTTTTTTCAGCTCTTATCCTGGTAAAAGCAGGCCTTACGTCTGCTTTTACCAGGCGCAAGAATTGTAAGGGTTTTCTGCGGGCGGAGGGTCTCCAAAAAGCGGAACTATCCGCCCGCAGAGGCCGTTCTCCAGGGCAGCCGGAGGATCTGCCAAGTGCTTTCTTGACAGATCGGAAATGCCGGTTTCCAGCGCGTGAGCTGTGCATGCCTGAAACCAGCATTTCCGATGTCCCTACGGGTGAGTACACAGCGCGTACACACCCGTAGGGATCGGAATATCCGGCCCATTATAAATTCAGTCTTATACACATAAATGAATCAGGGGACTGTACAGTGAGGTGCAAATGGTTATCCTATCGATTCAGCTTCTTTTTACTAACAGAACTCACATGCATTCCAGTATCATTACACAAATAAGCTCCACTGAACTAGCGTCTACTGTACATTGTAATACTAAGCGCCTTCAGCCACTTCACCAAGGCACACACATCACTGGTACAAATGAACTGATTTGGACTTATGCTGAATTTGTTTCATATGCACTTTATTGGGATGGTTCTGCAAGTATGCACGATCAACTTACTTTTGATACAAGATATTTTGAAGAAGAAAACCAACATAGGGGACTTTAAAAAGCAATTATTAAATGACATTTTACAGTTGAATAGAATTTCCCTTTTCAATTAAAACCACATAATAAACAACGGCCATTAAATTTTACCTTTTTGCAAGGTCCTACGTGCATCGGGTGTCAACCACTGTTTCCACATCTCAGCTGCAGCATTGTAAACGTCATTCACATCAACAGGAAGCTGGTCCTAACAAAATAAGGAAAACACAAACAAAATTCTATAATTTTCTTTAAAAATATATATGTCGTCAAGAAGTACTTTCCTCAGCTCTTCTACTGAAGAAGCTGACCTTTGGTGGGATATAGTTCTGTCAAGTGGCCATTCTTCTTGTGAGCCAACACAAGATGCGTGGAGAGCATCACAACCAAACACAATCCTATTTTCAACCAATGTCCACACATCTGTGCTTTTCAGCAGGAGTCACTGACTAGGAATCAGGGGAGGAAACTCCCAACTTATATTTATCCCAGCCCAAAAGTTTGACTATGTCAATTATAGCAATCCAACTCCTGTCCCAACTGGGACAGTCTAAGATTACCTATCTAAAGCACAAATGTATCAAACCTGGGACCTTCTGGTCTGTGTGGTTTGGTAGTATGCTGAAGGGATCTTCAGCCAATTGTCCATCAGGGGAACAAATACCCTTGTGATTCAAACCAATAATTATAAGCAGAATATTTTTCTGCTACTCTAACAAGTCCATTTTTCTTATCAGTTGATGTATCTGCTCATCAAAGCAAGGGATGATAGAAAAGTCTTCCATTCCCTAATGCCATTTCAAATATCCAGTTTCAGCATCAAACAATCAGCTCAGATATAGCACGGCTGGAAGCAGAGTAAAACTCCCTCTACTTTAATCAACAATGTGCCTTACTCTCAGCCTCAGAGCCACCAGCATGTGTAAAGATTGTCCGATGAAGAGCCTGCTCGACAAGGATGTGGATTGTATAATTGGGCTTGGAGGTTGTTATGTCTAATTTGAGGCACTTGCGATTTTTCAGGGATTCATTTTAATCACCAGAAAATTGGAAGCAGTGAATCGGATACACTGATCTCTTTGACCAATTTCCTGATCTACACTGCTGTTGAGCGAGGCTTTGCACTAGAAGCTTCACCTTGCAGTATTTACCATATTGAATAATCCTCGTTGGCAGAGAAGTTGGAATATTTGCATATTGAAGTCTGGCTAATTATTATTCCCCAAAAAACTTTAATTATTACTTTATCAATGCTCTTGAAAATTAACACTTTTTTCAAAATCATACATAAAAATGTGTCATTACCATCCTTTAAAGTTGTCAATCAGGAATCTAAAATGATCTTCTCGGTAATCTGTTATGTATTTTGTTGACTTGTAATAAAACAACATTTAAAAATCGAACAAGGGCATTTTTTTCCATTCCTAATACTTTTGTTCTGAATGATTCTGCCAAATGAAGGCAGGTAAATCGGAGCATGTTGAAGCTGGTTTGGACTATGCATTTGACTTCACCCAATATAGCTGCTAGGGTTCTGGAATATCCCTCTTATGTATATAAATACAAGTACATAACATAGAAAATAGATGTATATGTTTATGCAAAGCACTATATATTATACTATGTTTCTTTCATTACAAATTTGAATTAAAACACTACCTGTGGCCAATAGTCATGGTTTCCCAATGTAGGAAAAACCTGTAGATCTTTGAAGTACTCCTGGATAGTCTGCGTCATATTTTGGAGGATGTCAATCACAATTTTTGTGGCGAGCTCTGCAGCTGGGACATGGGGAGGACTATCTCTGCAATAACAAAAGAAAACCAAAAGCAATGAGGATAGTAAGTGGCCACGGGACTCTCAGCGCTCAATATTTTGATAATCAAACTGCAGAAAGAGTTAAGATGTAATACCTTTTTCCTTAGCCATTTACAGGACTAATCTAGAACATATTGAAAATACTGAGTAGGTGGCAACATTCCATTTCAAAATGCATTGCAAATTCCTATGCCAGGCTCGGTCAATGGCCAAAATTGATTTTCCAAAGTAATTAAGGTTTCCGACTGAAAAGTAACGCCAGCCTTGACTCAGTGGTAGTATGCCCGCCTCCGAGTCAGACCACATAATCTCGGCTGGCACTTCAGCATAGCACTAAACGAGTGCTGCATTGTCGGAGATGTCGTCATTCAGATGAGATGTTAAACTGCGGCTCCATCTCATGGCCTTATTCGAAGAAGAGCAGGGGAGTTCTCCCCGGTGACCTGACCAATATTTATACTTCAACATCACTAAAAACAGATTATCCGGTCATTATCTCATTGCAGTTTGTGGGACCTTGCGGTGTACAAATTAGCAGCCACATTTCCTACATTACAACAGTGATTACACTTCAAAAGTACCTTGTTGGCTGTAAAGTGCATTAGGATATCCTGAGGTCGTAAGTCGCTATATAAATGCAAGTTTTTTCCTTTTTCTTTCTTAACATTACTTGAAAAGCTGATTCTTTATTGGATTTCATATAGTGAGAGAATACATGGCAATATAGTAAAACAAGTGTTTTGAGTCTGCCTGCAGTTGCAGGGTCTATCCACTGGGTTGTGGTGTGGCATAAACTGCAGTCTGTTGCTTTGGGAAGGGTTATCATATTGTTTTCCGGGTTTCAGGTCAGCAAAAGGCAAGTTATTCTGCAACATTTGTGTAAAATTTAAAGTGTTTGAAACATATATTTAAATTTTTTCTACTTCCCCCATATGGACAGTTCATCAGTGATGAACCAGCCCCCAGATATATATTTGCTGGCTGCTATTTCCCATCCTGTCCCATCATGTACCGGTTCCTACATGTGGCACTAGACTCAGTTCCCGACATGCCTAGCCGAGCCCCTCCATCCCTGTGCCTGGCTCTCTTCCAAGCAAATGATTTGGCTTTAATATATACTGTGTCCAAGCACTTAAGTAGCCACCTCTGTGCTGTCAGCTCTAAACACAGAGGGGGAAAAATTCGGTCGCGCCCCCTTTGGGGCGCTAACTTCGCCGGGGTGCTACTTTTAGCGCCCCAAAAAAGTTAGCACCCCTGGGCCCGAAATTCACAGGTAGCACCCAAAGAGGGAGGCGGGGCGCTACTGGAAGTGCCCTGCCTCCCTCTTGGGGCGCTACCAGTGAATATCACAGCGCTACTGCAGGCCTTCCTCCCCTTAACCAGGGATCGGAGTGCCGGCAAAAAAGCCCAGTAACTCAAGCGGAGTGCCGGGCTGATGGAGCGCGGCCGACACCCTGTGGGGGGGGGGGGGGGGGGGGGGCTGCACAGGAGGCCGAGGACGGCAAAGGGGGCAGGTGCTGGCAGGCGGCCAGCAATAAAAAATGGCCGAACGGCACCTCCCCTTTAAACATTGCCGCCCTGGCCGCACGTATGCCCCCGACCCTGTTGGACATAGCGTCCGGTGGTAAGTCAGGGGGCGCTACTGAAGTTTGCGGCCGGGGCGTGGGAGGGGCGCTGCGCACAAAGATGACATCATTGCCAGAGGTGCAGCGCCACGGGGCACTACCGTTTACCGCCACTAACCTCCCGCTGAATTTCGCGAGAGGAGTTAGCGGCGCTGCGCCCAGGCGCTAGTTGCTTTGCGCCCATTACGGCGCTAATGGGAGGCGCAAAGCAACCGAATTTTGCCCCCAGAGTCTTTGTGCGGAACAATCAAACGGAACTCCGAGGGGAATGGGACTGGGAAGGGAGACCTTGCATCAATGGCAACCTTCTCCCCCCACAACTGAGCAGCAATGTGAGCCACAGGCTCGAACACTCTTTCCCCACCCCTGCCCCTCCCCTCCCCCCACGAGCAGCAATGTCGGCTATGGGCCAAATCTGACCCTGTGGTCGCAAAGCCCGGCTGAGCATTTCTCCTCACCCACTCCCCCCACCTCTGTTTAACTGTGAGTTACAGTTTAAGAAAAATCTGGCACTGTGGTAGGAAAAACCATTTCAGCAAAGTTCTCCCCCCACTCCGCTAAGAGGAAAATATGACCTTGTGAGCAACTCACTGTATTTCACCCAACCGCCTAGTGAGATTAATTTCCTTGTCGTCATCACCCTTCCACCCAGGTTCAATTATCCACCCACCCTCTTACTCTCCTTGAGCTGAATACTGCACTTAGTCTTGACTCCTCATGTGCAACACCATGGGTGATTGACTAATAGTCTATAAAAGGAGAAGTGCATAAAATTACAACATTGAAACAAGCTGTTTAAACAAACTGGTCCGTGTTGGTTATCCACCACATGAACAGTAGCCTAATCCTGTTCCCATATGCCTTTATGTCCCTTTCTTTCAACCACCTATCTAACCTATTCTTAAATGTTGGCATGGTCCCTGCTTCAATCACTGACTCTTGTAATTCATTCCACAGCATCAGTGTAAACATTTCTCCTGTCCTCTGTACTAACTCTCACATTTAATGTTATAACCACATCCTCTATTCTAAACCCCGCTGACCATTGGAGAGAGCTTATTTCTATCTATACCTTGTCCCAACCCTTCAGAATTTTAAACACCCCTATCAAATCATGCCGCAATCTCCTCTGTTCTAACAAAAACAGACCGAATTTTATTTGTATTTCCTCATACCAGGCAGCATCTTAGTGAATCTGTTCTGGATCCTTTCTATTGCCTCAATATCCTTCCTATTGCCTCAATATCCTTCCTATATTTGAAGCCCAAAACTGTGCACAGTACTCCAACTGTAGTTTTACTCAGGTTTTAATATAGATTCACCATTACATGTCGACTTTTATATTCTAGTCCCAGAACAGAACCCTGTGATACACCCCTACCCACTGCCAACCACTCTTGAGAAATTGTCCTTAACCCCTACTCTCTGTTGCCTCCCTTCTAATGGATTTTTAGTACAATTTTATACCTTCTCCCTAATTCCATACCACTTAATCTTCTCCAATAGTCTCTTGTGTGGTACCTTGTCAAAGGCTTTCTGAAAGTCGAGCTACACCATATCCAGGTTTGTCAAGCAAGATCTTTGTTTCTGAAATCCATGTTGGTTGTTTCTAATTATTTTTTATATATTTAGTAATTTCATCTTTAATTAAAGAATCCAAAATCCTCCCTACCACAGATGTTAATCTGTAACTACCTGGATTAAGACTGGCTCCCTTTTTGAAAATGGGTATTACGTTGGCCACTCTCCGGCACACACACACTCTCAATAGAACCCTGAAATATAATTGCTAGTGCCTCTGCTATTTCTTCTCCCATTTCTCTCAGGATAAGAAGAAAAGAAAGAACTTGCATTCATAGCGAGCTAGCTTCAAGACAGAAAGCAGAGAGTAGGGGTAAAAGGTAGCTATTCAGAGTGGCAGAAGATGGGTAGTGGTGTTCCACAAGGATCAGTGCTGGGACCACTGTTGTTCACAATTTATATTAATGATTTAGACTTTGGAATCAAAAACACGATTTCTAAATTTGCGGATAACACCAAATTGGGGGGGTGGGATAGTCAATACTGAGGAGGACTGCAACAAATTACAGGAAGACATTAATAAACTTGCAGAATGGGCATATAATTGGCAAATGAATTTCAACACAGATAAATGTGAGGTATTACATTTTGGTAGGAAGAATAGGGAGATCACTTATTACTTAGAGGGTGCGAGTCTGGGTGGGGTAGAGGAGCAAAGGGATCTCCGAGTATAAATACACAAATCACTAAAAGTAGTGACACAGGTTAACAAGGCCATAATAAAAGCAAACCAAGCACTAGCATTTATTTCTAGAGGGACTGAATTGAAAAGTAGAGAAGTTATGCTAAACTTGTATTGAACCTTGGTTAGACCACACATGGAGTACTGCGTACAATTCTGGTCGCCATATTATAAAAAGGATATAGAGGCACTGGAGAGGGTGCAGAGAAGATTTACATGGGTGAAACCAGAAATGTGAGGGTACACCTATCAGGGAAGGATGAACAGGCTGGGTCTCTTTTTTCTTGAAAGGAGAAGGCTGAGGGGTGACCTAATAGAGGTCTTTAAAATTATGGAAGGTTTTGATAGAGTAGATACAGAGAGAGTGTTTCCACTTGTGGGGAAGAGCATAACTAGAGGCCATCAATATAAGATAGTCACCAAGAAATCAAATAGGGAATTCAGAAGAAACCTCTTTACCCAAAGAGTGGTGAGAATGTGGAACTCACTACCACAGGGAGTGGTTGAAGCAAATAGTATAGATGCATTTAAAGGGGCGGTTAGATAAGCATATGAGGGAGAAGGGAATAGAGGGTTATGCTGATAGATTTAGATGAGGAAGGACGGGATGAGGCTCGAGTGGAGCATAAACGCCAGCGTGGACTGGTTGGGCCGAATGGCCTGTTTCTGTGCCGTATATCCTATGTTATCTAGCGGCTTTCACGGCCTCAGGACATCCCAAAGCACTTCACAGCCAATTAAGTACTTTTGAAGTGTAGTCACTGTTGTAATGCAAGAAAACATAGCAGCCAATTAGTGCACAGCAAGCTCCCACAAACTTCAATAAGATAAATGACCAATTAAACTGTTTTAGTGGTGTTGGGTTAGGGCTAAATGTTGACGAGGATATGGTGAGAACTCCACTGCTCTTCTTCAAATAGTTTCATAGGATCTTTTACGTCCACTTGAGAGGGCAGACGAGGCCTTGGTTTAACATCTCATCCAAAAGACGGCACCTCTGACAGTGCAGCACTTCCTCAGTACTGAAATAGATGATGGGCCAGTAATTCCGGTCCCCGTGGGTGAGTACGCGCTGTGTACTCACCCGTAGGGCCACCGGAAGTGCCGGTTTTGCGCATGCACTGCGCATGCGCGGGAAACCGGCACTTCCGGTCTCTTGAAGGTAGGGGTTCGCGGGTCAAGCGTGTGCGCGGGAGAGGCAGCGCGCACGCAGCGAACTTCCGGTTTGTTTTTTTACAGGTATCTCCGTGCAGGTAAGTCCCTAGAAGCTACGCAGAGAAAAAGCAGGCACAAGGCCTGCTTTTAACAAGGTAAGAGGTTAATTAAGTAAAATTGAAACATTTTTTCCACAGGTTTATCATTTTTAAATACTTTAAGGAAAGGTAAGTTTATTTTTAGCCCCGTTAAAAACTTAAATAAATTTTTTCAAAAATGTAAATTTTTGTTTAAAATAGTTAATTTATGTAATTTATAGTTATTTAAAAAATTTGATTTAAAAAAAAAATGTATTTGAAGTTTTAGTGAGGTTTTGGGGCCGATGTCTATTCATAGATTTGACAGGTCTTCCTGTCAAATCTATGAATGGAGATTCCCTGCTCCGATTGGCTCTCCATGGCCCACGTGATCCCAGGGGACGCTTCGAACTAACTGCGCCCCTGGGATACACGAGCACTGCGCGCCGGCAGCTGGAGGAGGCCCAGGATCGGAATCCCACGCGGGCCCACAGCACAACGGCAGGCACGGTATCTAAGTGCAGTTCGGGGGCTTGCACCCGCGGGAAGCCTCCGACCGGAATTTCTGGCCCATATAATTTGAGATATAATTGGAGGTTTCACATTCTACTAGTATTTGGCAATAACATTCATTTGGTTCAGTTCTATGTAATGTCAATACTTACCCTGTCCATATCACAAAGGAGGGTTGAACTTTAGCATCTTTCATGAACTTAAAAGCAGACTGGATAAGATTATATGGTGAATCACACACATAGTCTCCATAAGGTCCTGCATGCTTTGCTGGATGACCCTTTGATGAAAAGCAAACTTTGGTAGGATCGTCTGTCAAGTGATAGGTAGGATCCAAATGCAAGTCAGTCACATGCCAGAATTGTCCTAATAGAAAATAAAATGCAAAGATTAGCAATTTACCATACAAAGACTTGTCCTGCACAGATTTCAAATTCCAATAAAACTTCCAACGGTGAATCAAGCTACAAAAATATTTCATGATTTCTTTAAGAACTACTTGTGTCTTTACTAGCAGTTGCTCATTGAAGTTTATCTTGTTGCTGGACCCATTTTGAAATGTTACCGTCCATGCCTCAGCACCCACTTTGCACCTGTGAGCCAATATCCACTTGCTTTCTGAACATTCGGCTTCTCTTCCAGCTTGTTCCTGTCCTCCATACATCTGTCCCTCTCTAATTACCTGCTGTGGCTTTTTCCTCCTTACTGTTCTTAATTGGCTTTCTCTGTGAAGGTGGCCCATAATATGTATAGTGGTACCTATACATTTAATAACAAATTATGATCAAATCCCTTAAAATGTAACTGATCATAGAAATTACAGAAGTTACTTAGAAATTAGATTTTATGTCTAGGACCACAACACAAGGTTGCTAAAACTCTGTCCAGGTGTTTTTCTCTGCAGCATTGTATTTGTATCAGACTATACGAGATGACTTTATCTGAAGCTGAAAGGCAGCCCTAATTATATAGTAGTATAGCAGTATTAATAAATGTCGTGCAGGTGGGTTAGTTTCCAGAAACTCTGTGTAGCGTGTTAATTTTCATTTCAACACTTCTGATTAAGGCTGTCACTGATCTCATTTCCTCTGGAGATCTTCCCTCCACGGCCGCCAACCTTATAGTTCCCCAACCCCGCACAGCCTGCTTCGACCTCCGCCCTAAGATCCACAAACAGGGCTGCCCTGTGTAGAATTCGCAATATATCGCGATTTTATAAATAAGGAGAAAAACACAGAGTTTCGTTCAAACAGCTTTTATTTCAGCAGAATGCTGTCAGGTTTTCAAAGTGGACACAAGCAGCTTGTAAAATGGCCACCGCACCTCGTGGCGGAACATTCTAGACTTTTCGACAGGCAGACAAGATGGCGTTCCAATAAACATTTGTGCAAGATCGATTAAGACTCAGCACATTGAAGATAATACACGAGACATCATGGGTTTACAGTATACACATAAATACTGAAATCGGTCTCCCAGGTACGAATGAAAGCTATTGTACCAAGTAATCAAGAGCCCATCCAAAGACATTAATATGTAAAATCCCAACGACTCTACGATGAGAGAGCCGTTAGCGGGTAGTTACAGAAAACACTTGGAAGCCCCAAAACCCCTCCAGGGAGAACACCGACCGATTAAACAATGGGAGAAATATTAACAGGTACTCAGACAATTACGAGTAGCCCCGAAACCCATTAAAACGGAGATCACCCCATACAAGACATTTGAGCGCCAAACCCTAACAAAAGAAAAGACATTAAGGTTGGGCGGGAAACGGAAGATTTTGCACTATAATTGCAAGCTCCAAACCGTCCATCTCTCTCTTATCTTGCTGGTGTTCATCCTCGTGGCTGCTCCTGTGCTCTTGACTCGCCGTCTTGTTCCTGTTTGCCTCGTGTCTCTTTTCAAAAGACTGTTGAACTTTATGATCCGCTCGGATCTACCTCGTGTCGTGTCGCGAAGACCTGTGTAGAACTGGGCTCTGAAGCCTTGAAGTGGGCGCACCATTCCGATAAGTCGGTAAACGGTGTTGGAACCGAAGGCCCGAGATGAGATGAGATGAGATGAGATGAGAAGAGAAGAAGACCATACTTATCGCCACGGTCAGTAAGCCCCGACCGCGCCTGTAGGTCGAATAGACATTTTCCTTGCCAGGAAGACTTCTTTGAGTTCTACAGAACTGACACAGGAAGACTCTTCTTCGAGTTTTATCGAACCGGTGTGAGGGCACAGGAAGACTCTTTTTTGAGTAGAGTCGGAACTCCGAGGACAACACAGATCTTCATGACAGCAGACGTTCCAGCCTGCTAGCCGGAGCAGAACGAGTAAACAAGTGGGGCCAGGAGACCCCCTGATCGACACGTGGGCGCTGCGGTGAAAAACATCCGATCAGAGTTTTCGGAATTCTCCGAGGTATCACGAGTGGTGAGCATGAGTCTCGAATCCTACGAATCTAGCTTAGGACAGATATTGATAGGGGAGGGTTTTTAAGTATTAAGGATAATTGTAATGTGCGCCCCCATTTACGATGTGTCGTTCGTTCCTCGTTTCCCTGAAATTAATTACATAACTGCGTGCAAGATTGTACTGTCGTTAATCTGTGCTTATGACATGTTTTTCGTAATCTTAAGTATTATGCAATAAAGATTTTCCATTTCGTACCATTCAACCGAGTCTACCTGAGTTTCATCTCCATTACTGCTCTCGCATCTAAGTCCAGTGTCTAGAACCGTAAGGGCGAGTGGGTCGAACCACTCACAGGGGTGTCTAGTGCTCCCAGACTGGCTGGAGACCAGAACAGGCAACAAGGCCTAAACCCGCACTAGCACCCGGGCTGCACAGAGCCACACGAATCTCACAGGCTGAGAGACTTCAAAACCCTTACAGAAAATGGCGACCGCGGCAGGACACTGGCAGCGAGAGGGTAGTGTGTTAGACTTTGGTGTGAATGTACGAAATGTTATGCAGGAAAAGATAGCAGATTATGTGTTCGGAAAGGTAAATTTAACTAAGAAATGGATAAGTGACTTGTTAGCGGATAAGAGTCCACTAGAGGCAGCCGAGAGGTGGACAGATAGTAAGGAACATAAAAAGACAGTCGAGAAAGCAGTCTGGTTAATGTGTTACAAAAGGCAGGTCCAGATTTCAAACCGGGTCATTACAGCGCAAACAGCTCGGATCAGGCATTTAGAGGAGGAAATGGATGAGAAGGTCTCTGGAGGGGAGTTGCTCATTAGGAATTTAAGTAGACCCATCGTCTCAGCCTGTTCTTGCCCCACGGAACTTATCTCTTCCTATCTCAACTATTTTTTCTCCCCTTGTCCAGTCTCTTCCCACCTACATCCGCGACTCTTCTGACGTCCTCTGCCACTTTAACAGTTTCCTGGCCTCAACCGTCTCCTTTTCACTATGGACATCCAATCCCTCTACACCTCCATCCCCCACCAGGATGGCCTGAGGGCGCTCCACTTCTTCCTTGAACAGAGGCCCAACCAATCCCCATCCACCAGCACTCTCTCCCCAGCCTGGCTGCACTTGTTCTCAATTTGAACAACTTCTCCTTTGACTCCACTCACTTCCTCCAAATTAAGGGTGTTGCTATGGGAACCCACATGGGTCCTAGCTATGTCTGCCTTTTTGTGGGATATGTGGAACACTCTTTGTTCCTGTCCTACTCGGGTCCCTTCCCTCACATCTTTTTTCCAGTACATTGATGACTGTATTGGTGCCGTTTCCTGCTCTCGCCCTGGACTAGAAAATTTAATTCACTTTGCTTCCAATTTTCACCCTTCCCTCACCTTCACATGGTCCATCTCCGACTCTTCCCTTCCCTTCCTCGACTTCTCTGTCTCAATTTCTGGGGATAGGCTATTGACAAACATTCACTATAAGCCCACTGACTCCCACAGCTACCTGGACTACACTTCCTCCCACCCCGCCTCCTGTAAGGACTCTATTCCATTCTCCCAGCTTCTCCATCTCCGCCGCATCTGCTCTGATGATGCCAACTTCCATACTAGTGCTTCCGATATGTCTTCCTTTTTCCTCAGAACCAGGGGTCACAGTCTATTGATAAGGGGTAAGCCATTTAGGACTGAGATGAGGAGGAATTTCTTCACCCAGAGAGTGGTGAACCTGTGGAATTCTCTACCACAGAAGGCAGTTGAGGCCAATTCATTAAATATATTCAAGAAGGAGTTAGATATATTTCTTAAGGCTAAAGGGATCAAGGGATATGGGGAGAAAGCAGGGACAGGGTACTGAATTTGGATGATCAGCCATGATCTCATTAAATGGCGGAACAGGCTCGAGGGGCCGAATGGCCTACTCCTGCTCCTATCTTCTATGTTTCTATGTTTTTCAACCGAGGATTCCCCTCGACCGTGGTTGACACAGCCCTTGACAGTGTCCATTCTATTTCCCACACTTCTGCTCTCACCCCTTCCCCTCCTTCCTGGAACCACCATAGGGTTCCCCTTGTCCTCACCTTTCACCCCACCAGCCTCCACATTCAACGGATCATCCTCCGCCATTTCCGCCACCTCCTGCGTGATCGAAACACCAAACACATCTGCCCCTCCCCTTTCAGCATTCCGAAGGGACCGCTCCCTCCACGACACCCTGGTCCACTCCTCTATCACCCCCAACACCCCTTCCCCTTCCCACGGCACCTTCCCATGCAAGCGCAGGAGATGCAACACCTGCCCTTTTACCTCCTCCCTTCCCACTGTCCAGGGCCCCAAACACTCCTTCCAGGTGAAACAGCGATTTACTTGTACTTCTTGCAATTTAGTATACTGTATTCGCTGCTCACGATGTGGTCTCCTCTACATTGGGGAGACCAAATGCAGCTTTGCGGAACACCTCCATTCAGTCTGTAAGCGTAACCCCGAGCTTCCGGACGCCTGTCACTTTAATTCTCCGCTCCACTCCCACTCTGATCTCTCTGTCCTTGACCTCTTACACTGTTCCAACGAAGCTCAACGTAAGCTTGAGGAACAGCACCTCATCTTTTGATTAGGCACTTTACAGCCTTCTGGACTCAACATTGAGTTCAACAATTTCAGATCATAACCTCGGCCCCTATTTTTTTTTTCCCACATGGCAGCTGTTGCTGATTCTGCCATTGCCATTTACACCTCATCTAGAGTCATCTTTTGTTTCTTAACTTGTCCCATTACCATCTCCTTTTGCCTTGCACCATCATCCCTTTTGTCTTTTACTCTCTCCTGCCTTCCATCCTATCACAGACCTTCCCTTTTGTTCTTTGCACCCCTCCCCCCTTTCCCTGCTCCTGCACTTGCTTAAAAATCTGTTACATCTCTAACTTTTTCCAGTTCTAACGAAGGGTCATTGACCTGAAACGTTAACGCTGTTTCTCTCGCTACAGATGCTGCCTGACCTGCTGAGTATTTCCAGCATTTTCTGTTTTTACTTCTGATTAAGGTGCTCACTTATGTGACAAATGGGCACAAAGATACGTGGATATCTAACCAGACAACCGAGTACATCAGAATACTTGAGCTAAAAGTAGGCTGGACAATATTCTGCCACACTCACTCATTTGCACAAGAGATGCCACAGGAAATCAGTAAAAAGAAAGGTGTAAGGTGCAGAGCTTCATGCAAAGTACGCTGAAGATAAGATCCAACTAGTCACTCTCCTCCTTGAGTGAAAGGAGCGGAGGGGGTGGAAAGAGTCTCTCTTTAATCCAGTTGGCTCCAAGATGACATGGGGGATTAGAATTGAAGTGATTCTCTGCACCAAACTTAGTAATCCAATATTTGAGCAAGACAAGTCTGCAATACTCCAGGGCACTATTCATTATTCACCAGCAATGTTGTTCCTGTTCTCCATACATCTGTCCATCTACTGTGGCTCTTTCCTCCTCGCTATTGATGGGACCTGGAGGAACAGACCGGTCACTGTACTTCAATTCAATTTGTAGTACTCACTCAAATGTCAAAGTCTAACTGAATGACAGACCATGCACTCTGATGGTAGGTGCCTTGTTTACAACTTCCATTAACATACAGGTGCACATGATACAATCTTCTTTTTCTTTCTTTCTGCATAATTATGTCACAGTAGAGTCCTTCTCCACAGTTATAGAACATCGCTTCTTGCTACTTTATCTGACTCAACAAAAAAAATTGAGCAGCTGTAATACAAAACAGAAATATAATGTAAAAAAAACTTGCATTTATGTAGCACCTTTAATGTAGTAAAATGTCCCAACGCACTTCACAGGAGCGATTATCAAACAAAACTTTAAAGCGGTATTAGGACATGTGACCAAAAGCTTGGTCAATCAGGTAGGTTTTAAAAAACGTCTTAAAAGGAGAGCGAGGTAGAGAGGCGGAGAGGTTTAGGGAGGGAATTCCAGATAGGCCTTGGCAGCTGAAGACACGGCTGCCAATGGTGGAGCAAAGAAAATCGTGGATGTTCAAGTGGCCAGAATTGGAGGAGCGCAGAGTTAGAGGAGGTCTGTAGGGCTGGAGGAGATTGCAGAGTTGGGATGGGGCGATGCCATGGAGGGATATGAAAACAAGGATAGGAACTTTAAAATCGAGGCATTGCCGCACCAGGAGCCAATGTAGGTAAGTGAGCACAGGGGTGATGGATGAACAGGACTTGGTACAAGTTAGGATATGGGCAGTAGAGTTTGGATGACTTCAAGTTATTTTTGCTCATCCAATACTGGAAGACAGACAAGCAGTGTGACAAATTAGAGGCAGTGGAGGGGTCGAGAGGTGGTGGTGACGTTGAGCTGGGTGTCATCAGCGTATATGTGGAACCTGATGATGTGTTTTTGGATGATGTCACCGAGGGGCAGCATGTAGATGAGAACTAGGAGGGGGCCAAGGATAGATCCTTGGGGGATTCCAGAGGTAATGGTGAGGGAGTGGAATGAGAAGCCATTGCAGGTGATTCTCTGGCTACAACTGGATATATAGGAATGGAACCAGGCGAGGGCAGTCCCACCCAGCTGGACAACGGAAGAGAGGCGTTGGAGGAGGATGGTGTGGTCAACCCTGTCAAAGGCTGCAGACAGGCCGAGAAGGAAGAGGAGGGATAATTTATCACGGTCACATAGGATGTCATTTGAGACACTGATGAGGGCTGTTTCAGTGCTGTGGCGGGCGGAAACCTGATTGGAGGGGTTCAAACATGGAGTTGCGGGAAAGATGGGCATTGATTTGGGAGGATACAGGATGAATCGTTCTCTCTGCCCTGGTGCGAGTCAGGCATAGCACACTGTGCTGCACCTGACCAGATGTGAACTTGTCTGGAATTGCAGTCACAGAGGCTAAAACCTACTTCATTTGGATGCTCCTCAAAATGGGTGCTCCACCAGAGAACAAATAGGAAAATGAGGCAGGAGGGCTGGGAATGCCTCCGCTTGCCTTATTTAAATCCCTGCCCTTAGCGTGTGCCTACTGTAGACACAGCCACTCCTACCCATTTAGGAGGCAGGAAGCCCCACAAAGCCTAGTGCAACATACAGGGGGTGGCAACCCAGTACCAGGGGTCTCCATCCCTTTTTCCTGTGCTTTGCAATCGAATAATGAGCATGACCCAGGCATAAAGCACAGAAAAAGTGACTACACACACGCTAATGACGCATGTAGATAGCAAGAACAGAGTATAAAAGCTCAAGTATTGATGCTGATAAAATATAGATGGCAAAACACCACAACAGGAAAATAGGATACAAACTAAAACAACATCTATGAACTGAAAGGTGAAAGTGTGTGCAATGTAGTGTTGTGTAGAGTACTTTCAACCAATCAGATCACAGAACCAGAGACCACTGCCCCTTCAAGCAATCACCCAATAATTTTCTCAAGACGAACATGGAGTGTTACCAAGATTGCCCGTTCCTACTTCGGTCACTCCTTTTTAAACCAGCATATTCTCAGCACATAATAAGCAACCAAGTAATGCTTTGGACAGAAGTCTAACTGGACCAGCCTTCCATAAAGGATTCTAGAACAAATAGCCATATATGCTATTCACTAACAAGAATTCATTAAGTCCCTTTTTTTTAAAAAAAAACCTGCAATGGTTTTCTGTTGCACAATCCCCATTAGCAATCTAAACGTCAATTCTATCATCATTTACTAACAAACATGCTACCTACATTTATTATTTTGCTTGACACCCTTAACTTTAAATTGTGTTCCCTAGTCCATGAATCCTGTGCCCAACAAAGGAACTTCCCTTGATCCAAATTCTTCATATCTGTGGAAATCTTAAAAGACCTCTCTTAAATCTACCCTTATCCTCCTCTTCTCCAGCAAGTACAGTCACAGGATAGACAATCTTTGCTCATAACTCGGCCCTCTACAGCCCTCCTCTAATAACTCGACATATTTCCTGAAATACAGAGACCTAACTGAACACAGTACTCCAAGACGTGGCCTCGCCAAGGACAGATACATCTTCAACATCACCTCCTTTGACTTCTAAAGTCATACACTTAGCTAAATATTCCAACATTTTATTTGCTTTCTTTATTGCCTGCAAACACAACCAACAGTTTTAACAGCCCATACACCAAGTCACGCAGATTTCTTTGCTGTCCTGTTTTCTCAAGCACATCATCATCTAATACGCAATCTCACTTTTACTTAATCTCATGACTTTACATTTATCTGAATTGAATCCCATCTGCTACTTCTCTACCTGTTGTGCTAGCCTGAACACATCCCTTCTTTGGTCCCATCTGTAAATTTAGAGACCTTGCCAACATTCTGTCCTTCAAGTGTTTTATTAAAATTATAAACAGTGGCCCCAAAACTGACACCCCTGGATTTCATTCCTGGACTCCCTTTTTAAAAAAAAAAAAATGGGTTTCACATCTTGGGAACTCAGCGACATTTTTTTCTAAATAGCTGCAAATGCATTCAAATTTGTAGCATGATCTTGGGAGTTCATATGCCCATATAAATAATGCACTTAAAACATTGCTCTTCCCCTACATGCTTTCCAATAGAAAGTTTCTATGTAGTCCCATTGAAAGCTAAGGCCTAGTCAGTCTTAACATTATCAAACAAACAACAGAATTATACTGGCATGCAGTTTCCAATTATGTGGCTTAAAAGATTGCAGAATTTTGAACGTAAATCCACGTAACTATAATATGCCCAAGTCTCCTCGATCTTTTACATCCGTCTATCAAACCCTCCATCTGAACGAATCCCCACCCACAAAACTGGCCACACACCCAACTCTCAAATGTGAGTAACTTCCAATTGCACTTGTTCTGGAGTGGGGGGCCGGGGGGCGGTCTCTCAGCATTACATCCAGATTTTCAGGCACAGCAAGAAAGGAAATAATTTTTCTAGTCTATTCATTGGAATTTTGAGCTTTTTTTAAAAAATGTCATCGAGTCCTGCTCTGTATTTTTAATGCATTTTTATGGCATAAGTAAGTATAAGTCACATTTACGATTGAAAAGCTACCCCGATTGTGGGTTGTTAAACATGCTGTGCCTGGTGTGCATGAATGATGATTAAATGAGTTTAAACTTAAATTTTAAGACTCAAGAAAGAAATCTATTAGTGTGGGTTTGGCATTTCCTTGGGCCTGGATTGTTTACCTTGATTTATGCCAATTTACACCCATTTTGATTTTCAGCGTATTCTAATAATATTTGGAGAATACTTGGGCATTTTTCAACATCGGCAAAATAGGTGCAGCTTCAGGCGCAACTTCCCGAGTAACGCACAGAGAAAACTCCGGGCCACTATTTGTAACTCAATCTGATCTATCCCATCTTATAACAAGGTAGGCACGACAATATGTTTTTCTACAGGTTCTGAATGAACTATTCTAGTTAGAGGTCACTATTGAAATTATGGGAGTTCTAATTTCCACTCTTTCTTTGTACTTAACATGGATAAATCCCCAATAAAAAGCCAGTATTGAATTTTGTGCTGTGTACAGATATATTGGCCCAGATTTTCCTGGGGGCTTTGCAATGTCACATCTATGCCGTAGGGACCCGTGAACAGCACAACAAAGAGAGAAAATGATGGAGTATATGACTTATGCCATTAATTATGCCTCTCCATATTTTCCTGGGACTTTTGCGCCGCTCCACCATTACCCTCGCTGAAAACAGTTAGAAAGTAATCATAGCTCTGCCTCCATTATAATCAATGGCTGTTGCTATTTTCCTGCTTTTAAGTCAGTTTTCACACTGCTGCCACTTAGACTTACAAATAATGGCGCTGCTGGTCTAGATCATTATGGAAAACGGAGAGCCCAAATCAAATTGTATTCCATGGAGTTATTTATCTTTGCTCAGAAGTTTGTTACTATAATTTGTGATGGTGACTATCCTGCAAACGTTTCATCTGCCTCAAATCACTAAAGAACCAAGGCAGTTTTACTCATTTAGTTATTTATTTAGCCGAGTCAATTTTCTTAATATTTCTGTCATGGGCATGAGTATTTTAACAGGACATCAGTGTTTAATTCAAAGTTCGTTTGTAGATTAAAGGCAAGTTATACTTCCATTCACTTAAATCCTTCCATGGTTCCGGTTGGTGAATGTGCCGTCACTTCAGCTCCTAGATCGGTGCCGAGTGCCTGATACGCCACTATGCTCGCTGCATAGTACACAGATGTTCAAGGATTTCCCCCCATCCACCCACCCCAAGTATCACTCAGTCACAGATTTATTTGGCTCGCTTGCTGTGATTCTGCAGAGGACTCTCACTGTAAGCTGATACATTTCATCTTTAGTCGCACAATGTAAAACTACATGGTCTTCAAAAAGCTGATACTGCACAGTCCATAACTGTGACAAACATTCATAATTAAACAGATCATATTCCTAGCAAGCACAACACCACTCTAGCAAAATGAAATTGCAGGTTTATCTTTTAATATAATGGTAATAACAAGCAGGCAGGAACAAGTTACCATGTAACTTCTGTCAATCTTCCTTGCCACCCTTCTTCCATCCTATTGCCACAGTTGCTAGCTCTTCTAAACAGAAAACTGATCTTTTGGCTCACTTTTCTCTTCAACTATACCCAGGTTTGTGCACTGGGGAATGTCTATCTAAGAAATGACTTTACTGGTTTAATTGTAGCCTGTGCTCTTTGTGTTCTACTTTAACACCAAATGAGAGTATTAATTGCGTTATTTTGAGTGAGGTTCCAGCTGGTCCAGAATCTTATGATCTTGGTGAAGAACCTTCCCTCATTGCTCCATTCTGTTCAATTATTTTGACCACCCATCACGTTTTATTCCTACCATGTCTGTCTGACCCTCTGCTCTCTGGACGCCAATACTTTCTGGACCTGACTGTATCACTTGTAACTAGAAGAGTCAGTCATAAATATAAGAAAGTCACTAATAAATCCAATAGGGAAATTCAAGTGGAACTTCTTTACCCACAAGAGTGGTTAGAATGTGGAACTCGCTAACACAATTAGTTGAGGCGAATAGCATAGATGCATTTAAGGGGATGTTAGACAAGCACATGAGGGCGAAAGGAATAGAAAGTTATGCTAATAGGGTTAGATGAAGAGGGGTGGGAGGAGCTTGTGTGGAGCATAAATTCCGGCATTGACCAGTTGGGTCGCATAGCCTGTTTCTGTACTGTTAACGCTATGCAACTCTATGTAACTGTCCATCATCCTCAAGATATGTGCCTCTGAACTTGTTGCACGTCATCACAGAATCACAGAATCCCACAGTGCAGATAGAGGCCATTTCGGCCCATCGAGCCTGCACCGACACATATCCCACCCTATCCCCGTAACCCCACATATTTAATCCCCCTAACACTAAGGGTCAATTTATCATAGCCAAATCAACCTTACCCGCACATCTTTGGACTGTGGGAGGAAACCGGAGCACCCGGAGGAAACCCACGCAGACACGGGGAGAATGTGCAAACTCCACACAGACAGTCATCTCTTCAAACTCTCAAGCTCCCATCTTTTCCATTGCTAAAGCTGCTTTAAACAGGCGCAGTTTCCAATTTCATGCAAAACACTTCTTTTCCCATTAGCACCCAAATCCATTCAAGACTGGAATATTCCATTTATATCTAAGGAAGTGCAAATACCTCTGTACAAGTTAAAGTCTTCTGTCTGATAGGCAAGCTCTCTCTTCTTTTCAACCTCTCCTTCCCCCCTCCAATCACAACCTTTCTGGTCTATTCTATTGATGCTACAATGATCAGTACATCTATAGAATCAGAGAAGTTCACAGCACAGGAGGATGCCATTTAACCTATTCCGTCTGTGCCGGCTCTTAACTAGAGCAATCCAAAAACTAGTCCCACTGCCCCACACTCTCCCCATAGCCCAGAATCTTCCTCTACTTCAAATAGTTAACCAACTTTCCCTTAAAATATACAATGGCCTCAACCACTGCCTACTGCAAAGCATTCCATGCTCCAACTCTCTACATAAAGACATTTCTCCTAACCTCCCTCACAGTGATGATTTTAAATTCATTACTGACTCCCCCAATTAAAAGGAAATAGTCTTTGCCGATTCACCCTAATAAGACCCTTCATAATTTTAAAATCCCCTATGAAATCTCCCCTCAGTATTTTTTGCTCCAATAAAGATAGTCCCATTATTTCCTCATAACTACAGTTTCCCATCCCCAGCATCATCCTGGTGAATCTATGCTGTACACTTTCTATGGCTTCATTGTCCTTTCTGCAATGCGGTGCCTAAAACTGTGGCCCAAAGCAAGATGTTGTACAAATTTAATCTACAGTTTTAGGCACCCCATTGAAGAAGGTGCGTCACTGTGAAAGGGCATGAGTTGGATGGAGTGTAATATCTCCTTGAATGGGGTGAGGGATACATAAGGGAGTGTGACTGATACATATGGCAGTGTGACTGTTGAGGAATGTTTTAATTTTCATGTACAAATTCAAAATTTTCCAGGGGAGCTTCGCCCCCAAAAATGCTCTAACAATTTCATGCCTTCAACATTTGGATTTCTTAGCTCAGATTTTCATTGGTTTTTACTAGTTTTCTACATTGGCAAGCACCCTTCTTACAGTCGCTGACTTTAAAAGTGGGAGAAGGGCTTATTCTCCTGGCGCCCATATGCAGCAGCCTTTCAGCGGTGGTGCTGCACTCGATAGTCTGTAGCGGTATTTCTTTCATACAGAATCTGAAGAAATGCCATGTTGCTAAGCAACAGTTCTGCATATTCTAATTGTGCTGGGTTCAATTCACATATCAACAAACAGGTCTTTCTTTTTTCTGGCCGGTAAGTAGTATAACATATTACATTTTGGAGTTCACCCACTTCTACAAAGGTCACTAATGAATGTAATATATTCCATTGCAAAAACCTGTAAAATGCACCAAACCATGTGTCAAAAGTGATTATCTGGAGGAACATACTCCCTGACCCTACTCCGCTTTACCGTATACCCACTTCTAAAGGCTATGTATTAAAAGGTGTATATTGAGCTGAAAGTGAAGTAATCCTGCCACTTTATAAATCATTGGTGCGACCGCATTTAGAATACAGTGTACACTCATGGTCGCCACAGTTATTGAAAGGATACTGAAGAGAGCAACCAGGAGGATTGAGAAGATGGAGGGATTGGGTTATGAGGAGCGATTATGTAAACTGGACATGTTCTCACTGGAAAAGAAGATTGAGAGGTGATGTGATTGCTGTTTTTAGGATTCTAAAGGGAATAGATAGTGAAGACCATGACAAGCTATTACACCTTATCCACAACAGTATAACCAGAGGACATGGCCTGCGCTTGAAAACTAATCTGTGGAAACATTGGCCCAGATTTTGTGGTGGGTAATGACGGCGAACTGTCAGCATTCGCCATCATTACCCCTCTGAAACTAACCGCAACTTCAGGATTTAGCGCATGCTCATCTAAACATGGAAATCCTGAGGTTGGGGTCATTCACTGCTCCGACACAGGTGGTGCTGTGGACCACACCCCCCTCCCCCCATAGCCTGCAATCAGTGAAATTAGTGGAACTGATGAAAACTTGGGCTTTTCCATGCTATCGCTCTTAAATACCCCTCTTAACAGCGTATTGACTGCTATACAACTGTTCTGACCGTGAAAAACTAATTTCTATATTTGTGGAGTGTCAAATTTCTCCATCATGATAAAAATTACAATTTTTTTTAAGCTTAAAAAAAAATGTAAAGTTTGTTTATGATATTTCAGCTGTACCTTATACTCATGTGAAAATCCCAATCTTTATTTCGCACTCTAACATTTTTTTAAAATCCATATAAAAGCTACTTTTCATTTCCTGGTTTGCTGTCTGTGATAATTCTTGAATGTGATTTGCTGCTTAGACAGCTTATTGACTTCACTGCAGCTCTTCACTGGGAATTCCCATTACAGAGCGCTGCAATCAATTACATGTTGAGAAAGGCAAAATTCTCGGCAGAGAGATCACGCAATCTCTGTGGGCAGCTTTCTTCGAGCCCAGCGGCGATCGCCTTTGCTTCGCCGCTGTCCGCAAATTACGGGCCAATTTCAGTGAACGAATGGTCAATCTACGGAACAGTCTCCCTAGGGAAGATAGTGGCAGCAAACAGTCTTGCTTCATTCAAATTCAAATTAGATATTTACATTTTAGGTTACAGTACATGAGTAATTTGAGACATGTAAATGTAGTGTGCTTGGGTGGAACAGGTAATTTTGTACCTATGGTTCCCAAAGAATTCCACCATTGCTGTTTGTAGTGTACATTAATGATTTAGATATGAATGTAGGAGGTATGATCAGTAAGTTCGCAGATGACACGAAAATTGGTGGGGTGGTAAATAGCGAGGAGGGAAGCCTCAGGCTACAGGATGATAGAGACGGGTTGATTAGATGGGCAGAACAGTGGCAAATGGAATTTAACCCTGAAAAGTGTGAGGTGATGCATTTTGGGAGGACTAACAAGGCAAGGGAATACACAATGAATGGTAGGACCCTAGGAAGGACAGAGGATCAGAGGGACCTTGGTGTGCATGTACACAGATCCCTGAAGGCAGCAGGACAGGTAGATAACGTGGTTAAAAAGGCATATGGGATACTTGCCTTCATTAGCCGGGGCATAGAATATAAGAGCAGGGAGGTTATGATGGAGCTGTACAAAATGCTAGTTAGGCCACAGCTGGAATACTGTGTGCAGTTCTGGTCGCCACACTATAGGAAGGATGTGATTGCATTGGAGAGGGTGCAGAGGAGATTCACCAGGATGTTACCTGGGCTGGAGTGCTTCAGCTATGAAGAGAGACTGGACAGGCTGGGGTTGTTTTCCTTAGAGCAGAGAAGGCTGAGGGGGGACCTGATTGAGGTGTACAAAATTATGAGGGGCACAGATAGGGTAGATAGAGGGGAACTTTTCCCCTTGGTGGAGGGGTCAATAACCAGGGGGCATAGTTTCAAGGTAAGGGGCAGGAGGTTTGGAGGGGATTTGAGGAAAAACTTTTTCACCTAGAGGGTGGTTGGAATCTGGAACTCACTGCCTGAAAGGGTGGTAGAGGCAGGAACCCTCACAACATTCAAGAAGCATTTAGATGAGCACTTGAAACGCCATAGCATACAAGGCTACGGACCAAGTGCTGGAAAATGGGATTAGAATAGACAGGGCTTGATGGCCGCCGTAGACACGATGGGCAGAAGGACCTCTTTCTGTGCTGTATAACTCTATTTTCCTCCCCTCATAGCGGAGTCTGCTGCAGACTTGTTGTAGATTTGATGGAATACAACAGCAAAATACTGCGGATGCTGGAAATCTGAAACAACAACAGAAAGTGCTGGAAACACTCAGCAGGTCAGGCAGCATCGAGGAGAGAGAGAGTCATTGTTTCGGGTCGAACCCTTCATCAGAACTGACCCGAAACGATGACTCTGTTTCTCTCTGCTCGATGCTGCCTGACCTGCTGAGTGTTTCCAGCACTTTCTGTTGCTATTTGTAGATTTGATGGAGATTGATTGCTATGGTTAGTCAACAACTCTATTATCGTTGTATCGTGTGGTTAGAAGGCGAACTAGATGGCCCTTGGTAGTTTATCGTCTAGCAATTCCTCTGTTTTTAAATTGCCACAACAATAAACACATGTGGAGTATCATCCATGCCAATGTATTTTCGCAGCTCTCCAAACTCAGCACGAATATAGGCTGATCTCTTTCCCTACTGTTGTTATTTCCGGTTCAGCCACTGAACAACTTTTGTTTTAGTTTCTCTCTGACATAGAAACCATTTTCGCACGTCAAAGAAATAGCAAGACCTTCGCGTTATTTTGTAACTAATCAGAGTGCAAAGTACCAATTTGTTCCTTCTTTTCAAAACAAAAGCAAATCTTCTAAATTAACATTACGAAACAGTCAGCAGTGCTCTCCTAACGCGCGATTTTAAATCCAAACAATAACACTCGGTAGAACCGATTATTTAATATTACTGTTCTTGCCACAGTAAATCAACTCTCTCTCACACACACTACCCTCACCTGCGGCCCGGACTCCTGCACTTTCCCGGTGTAGTGCGGCGGTGTAAGCACAAGTACTTGGAGTGAATGCACACACACTGCAAGCGAGCCACAAACACACACGTCCGAAGTTTGCCTCCATCGCTGCTTCTCCACACAGCTGAGCGGCGCCACGTGACCGCCACATCTCCCGACCAGCTTCTGCTGGGATCGCAGAGCAAGATCACGTTTTGCATTGTGAAATCGGTGAGACCTTTTGCTTTTCCTTCCCGTTTTGACTTTCGCCCGTACGGCATCCGCATACACGTAAATGTAAAGGATGTTTCTATTCCTGCAATTCGAATTTGTACTTGTGGAGTAAGCATTCCTTTTAAATTCAGTTGAAGTAAACTGCAACTGACTAGATTGCAGTCTAAGCAGCCTGGCTATTTGCTGTGTTCCACTGTTTCAGCTCACTCGTTTTAAAGACATGTTCCCTTTGTGCTGTCAAAAACGTATTCTTTAAAAAAAAGTACGGAAAGCTCGAAATTGTGGTGCTACTTTGCTTTTTAAAAAAAAAACTGATTTAGAGCAAGTTACATTTCCAATAATTCAGATTGAAAATCCCCACCACCCTTCTGGGCTACGCACAACCAAGTGTCCTCCAGAGAGAACGCTTCCATCCAGAGGTCACTGACCCCAGACCAGCTGCGAGTAGAGCTGGAGAAGTTATCTCTGCAAAGCAAATTTGAAATGGGGCTTTCTCAAACATTGCCACAATAGTCTGAGCAAATCATTTATTTTTTTCATGTACACATTGGAAAGCTAGTTTCACCACTTCGTATTACTGTTTAATCTTCCTTTTTAATTAATGGAGTGCATTTTCTTAATTAACCTCGGAATCGTTGGGGGTCTAGAACGAGGGGTAGGACATTTAGGACTGAGATGAGGAGAAATGTCTTCACTCAGAGGGTGGTGAACCTATGGAATTCTCTACCACAGAAGGCTGTGGAGACCAAGTCACTGAATATATTTAAGGAGGAGATAGATAGATTTCTAGACACAAAAGGCATCAAGGGGTATGGGGAGAGAGCGGGAATATGGTATTGAGATAGAGGATCAGCCATGATCATATCGAAGGGCCTACTCTTGCTCCTATTTTTCTATATTTCTATGTTATTGCTAATGTACTGCCAACATTTTGTCAAATAAATAACCTCTCAAGAAACAGGTATCCTACTCCTGCTAGCTGCTCGGGACAATATACTGAATGTGAACCGACTGCAGCTGTGGAATTTATTTTGGACCCACCTGCACCCAGAGCACTTCCGTTTGGTACAATGACAGTATACAGACCATAGATGCCACTTCAGTGGGCCTGAGGAAGGCAGCAAAGAGCTGAGTGAAGGTTACGGTGGACTTTTAAAAAAGGTGCCAATGTATTTTAAGCGTCCTACAGTGTAACATAAGTTATATTCACCTCATGAAAAAGAAACTAGAGGACCAAAAAAGTCTTTTTAATTTAAAGCCACGCGCAGCGGTTAAGTATGAAAGATGATAAAACGAAATGACATTTTATATAGAAGCAAATCTATTAGCATAAGAAACACCACAACTGTCAGTTCCAGAGCAACACTTTTATTAACCGTTTCAACTTGTCATTGTGACTAAAACACAGACCTTCCACAACTGAACTCCGTTTTATAAAAAATAAAAACGTGGATAAGTGATGTACAGATATTACAAAATTGTTATTCTGTTAAACTTTACAACATAAAATGCAGTATTTCGAAACTTGTTACAAAAGAGCTTCGTGGATTGGCTCCCCCAATGGAAATCCCTGCAAGTTACAGCACTGCCAGAGGAAGGACCGCTCCCGATTTCAAATACTGTCATTGAGTCCAATAAACGGGACTCGATTGCTCTGACAGGGCACGGGACTCCCCGCGGAACGTTATGCCTTCTCGTAGGTACGAACGGCAACAATATCGTCAAATGTGAGAGTCTGTTTAAACATAAAAAGAATTCAATCATACAACTCACGCACTGAAAGATATATACACCAGAAATGTAACTGCAGGTTAACGTACCATAACCATTTTGCCATCCTTGATCTCCCTGGCAAAACTAGTTTCCTTTCCGTCCCATTTCTGGACATGCACAAGCTTGTCACCGTCCAACGTCACCGTTGTCTGTTGACAAGAACAGAACGAGTTATCGATCGGTAAACCTACCTAATTAGAATAAGCAATGAGCTGGGCATCGATTTGCCAACCACCACAGTTGTTAATATAGCTAGAAATACTTAGAGCACGAATTCCCGTAGAACGATGTGGCACCACATTGGAATGTGCAACGCTTGAACAGCACCTCTGCTTACTTCAATGCAACCGAGAGACTGGGCAGGAAAAAAATCAAATTCTTTGGGGGCACTTTTATTGTCCACAGCGCCTGCATCTACTCCGAATGCACACACTGAAAAAACACACTGCACAGCCCTTGCCCGAACTCACTTTGCAATTTCGGTCATCTGGTGTGGTCTCGTCGAACTCTTCTCCAAGTTTGAAGCTGATTTCGGTGTTTTTAAAGGTGCTCAGAGTCTTCAACACCACCTTATCCTCCTCTTTACTGATGATAATCGTCGGTTTGGTAACATTCCCAACTTGTCGAGTCGCGAAACTCACACCTGCCAAAAATACAGATATTGCACGAGTTGCTGCTCTGTTCTGTTCTCAGCGAGAGATATAAAATAAAGACTAGCTTTATACTGGCTCTACTTGGGCAAAAAAAGGTGAGGGAAATCATTTAGATTTAACAAAATCAAGACATGCCTGCAACTTAGTCTGCTCTTAAAATATGGAGCTCCGACACTGTAATCAACGCCTAGCCACAGTTATTTCAAGCATCTATTTCCATACTAGATTTGGCCAGCCTTTTTGGACTCCCACTCCAGATTTAAGGTTTAGATTGAACCCCAGGTGTTTCTACAGGTTAGCAGTGCGCTGCTTACCCAAAGCTTTCATGTACGCATCGAAATTCTCGCTTTCAGTGAGCTTCCAGGTTCCGACAAAGGCATCGACCATGGTGACGGTACCGGAGATTGGAGGAAGAGAACTGGCGACCCTGTTGGCGGTGAAAGTGCAAAGCCCGTGCTGCCGCTGGGCGCGATGGCCCCTAAATACAGCCCCCCGGTGGGTGGAGTCACGGGCGGAGCATGCCGGAGAGCGGAGAAGATCAATTGCCTCTCATCGACTGTGACTGAAGCAGTGGAAAGTTTCACAAAAAAGGAATTCGAGAAAAAAAATGGGAATAAAGAACAGTGTAAAGGACAAAAGTAAAGAGATTGTAATTAAAATAATGAATGGAGACCTGTTCCCCCAATGTGGTCTCCGTTGCCTTTGCGAATTGCAGCGTTTGGTCACCGTCGCAAGTTATTGCATTCCACTTGTCATCGTTGTGACGGGAAAATAAAGCAACCGACATAAACCTTTCTGTCCTACCTGGAAAGATCTATACTTTATTCGTGAACATTTTAGTACAGTTAACGTGAGTAAATCTCAGAGCTAGTATTAAAGACCCGTTCTACATTTCAATTATTGTGTGCTGCGCCTGTTTTCTAAAGTAATATTTTAGATGACATTTAATTCAAGCAAACAGTTCAGTGCGGCATTTCGTATTTACAACGATAGCATTCGGTTGCCTGTCTCCAAGGTGATTTTTTTTAAAAATTCGGAAACGAGTGAATCTCAGCAAATTGCGATAAATCAGGTACGAGAAGGAATTGAATAAACATGAGCCCTGTGGACTTGCGATAGCACAGACGACACCTGTTGTTCAGTTTAAAGAAAACACCGAGATCGACGGAAGGGACGTTTGAAATGCCACTGAGTGGTTATGGTCACGGCCTGTTTCTCATTCTAATGCATCTGTATTATATTAATTAAAACAGAAATGGAATCAGAAGTAAGGGTTGTAAGAACGGCTGTACTAATAAAATACCTTTGAGTAAAACATTCTTTATCTCAAGCATTTCTCAGGATTTTGCTTCCGTCAGATTTCCATGCACATGGTCTGTACCCTTGTCCTTACTGGGTCTTACAGTAGTTAAGCACTACTTCAGTCTAATCTTAACACATTGAAATCAACATGGTAACCTACATTTTCTGATCAGACGTAAGCTCGAACAAAAGTGGGGTGATTCTCGAACCTCAACACAACAGTCTTCAGTGCGTCGACCCCATTGTATTTCCAGGGTCAGCCTCCTTATGACATGGGCAAGCTCCCGACATGGCAAATGCCTGTGGATGGGAGTTCACCCATTAAAGAGTGGGGAATCAGGTCCTGCAGCAGGATTTAAAAGCCTGCAGCAGCTTAGAGGGACAGGCATAGAAACATAACATAGAAACATAGAATCTAGGAGCAGGAGTAGGCCATTCGGCCCGTCGAGCCTGCTCCGCCATTCAATACGATCATGGCTGATCATCCAAATCCAGTACCCTGTCCCTGCTTTAATCCCCACAGTACACATATCCCACCCTACCCCCGTAACCCCACGTATTTAATTCTCCCTAACATATCCCATCCTATCCCCATAACCCCACATATTTAATCCCCCCTAACACTAAGGGTCAATTTATCATAGCCAAATCAACCTAACCCACACATTTTTGGACTGTGGGAGGAAACCGGAGCACCCGGAGAAAACCCACGCAGACACGGGGAGAATGTGCAAACTCCACACAGACAGTCACCCGAGGTCAGATTCGAACCCGGGTCTCTGGCGCTGTGAGGCACCAGTGCTAACCACTATGCCACCGTGTTGGCATGATCTGCATTTCCATCATGGTCTTAGCCGAACATACTATTAGCATCTTAAAGCAACAACTCGGAAAGCTGGACATCTGGGGTGCTGAAATACAGTCTGGCCAAAGTGTCACAGCTTATTGTAATCTGTGAGTGACTTGCACAACTTTTCCCTACAAAGGGGCATAGCCATGGAACAGGCTTCCCTCTTTCTTTCAGTTACCACCTTCCCTTCATTACCTCTTCCCTTTCCTCTTCATAACTATCAATTTCTTCCTTCTCTTTTCCCTTCATTGCTATCCATTTCCTTTCCATCTCCCCTTAGTTCTGCTCTTTCCTCAGTGCTGTTGCTAATGGAAATGATTCCAGCCACTGAACACCGCAGACAGCAACTTCTGTTCTGGTGAGAATTTCCGCCTACAGTGTGGGGCAATAAGAATTACATTGCAGCAGGACTTGAAGAGCAGCAGTGAGGGGAGAGGAGCCCAGTTTGTGCTAAAAAAAAAATTCAGCACATGCTGCCGCAAACACTGGATGCACAAAATACTGGTTATCAATGTGAAACACTGATGTTTGGCATGTACGCACTCATTAGTACCAAGGGAAGTGCACACCCTATGGGTTTTGATGACAATAGCGATTGCATTAAAGCATGCAGACAGTGTTCTGGCCAAGGTTTTGGAATTAGCAGTAATGAGGTAGTAATAATGGGAGTTGTGTAAATTGACATATATAAGGAGGATGCTGCAGATGGTGGCACGTGGTAAGGGAGGAAGATATGTGCAGTGGCCAGGTGTGATGGTCTCCTGTATCAGTGTGGCACACAGGTGCCTGGCAGCCAGGTAAAGGTTTTCCTCTTCATCTTCCCCAGGGTGCCGCTGCTCCTCCTTAGACAAATTATGGTCAGGATGTCTCTGCCTGTAACTTCAGATGTGGGGGTACCAGTGGGTGGGTTGCATGCATCTCCAGTGCAGCCTCACCAGCCTGGCCTCACCTCTGGTATCCCTCCTCTTCTTCTTCAAGATGCGGAGATGCCGGTGTTGGACTGGGGTGGACAAAAATGAGAAGTCGCACAACACCAGGTTATAGTCCAACAGTTTTATTTGAAATTACGAGCTTTCGGAGCTCTGCTCCTTCGTCAGGTACAGTGTACCTGACGAAGGAGCAGCGCTCCGAAAGCTCGTAATTTCAAATAAAACTGTTGGACTATAACCTGGTGTTGTGCGACTTCTCATTCTTCTTCTTCAAGGAAGCATAGGCAGAGGAGAATTCCCAGTTTGTGTCCTGCCAGAATGGAGGGATGGAGACCCGCAGCAAAGAGCAGAGAGGCAGATGGTAAATAGTTGGCAGGAGCAAAAAAATACCTTTTTCCAAAATTGGAAGAGAAATAAGAATTCTGCAAAGATTCAGAACACCTTTATTTGGCTTTATAATTTAATTTCACATTTTCTTTAGTCCCTAGCAATCCGGGTGGGTGTTTTCATCAGCGGTGGAAATGGTGGGCAAAAATGGGCAGTGGTCCATTGTAAAAGATCCCCAACCATCGCCTGCTGGAACACTCGTCAAAACCTGGGCGGCAAGGAGAAGAAAATCCAATCTTCAGTGTCTTCCTGAGTTTGTTTTGTTCTGCATATTGGGAGATCTTTGGTACTGTTTTGTAAAATATGAAGTATGCAATCACAATTTGTCAAGTGAGTAGGTTGCCAGCATCCAAAGTAGAAAAGTCACCCAGTCCAGATGGGATACATCCTAGGTTGCTGAGAGAAGTAAGGGTAGAAATTGCAGAGGCTCTGGCCACAACTGTCCAATCCTCCTTAGATACAGAGTGGTACCAGAGGACAGGAGGATTGCAAATGTTACACCCCTGTTCAAAAAAGGGGGAGGGATAAATCCGACAATTACAGGCCAGTCAGCCTATTGTCGGTAGTGGGGAAACTTTGAGAGATATCCCCTGCCCTTTCCCCGTAGCCCTGCACATTTTTTTTCCCTCAGGTACTTATCTAATTCCCTTCTGAAAGCCACAATTGAATTTGCCTCCACCACCCTTTCAGCCAGTGCATTCCAGATTATAACCACTTGCTGCGTAAAAAAGTTTTTCCTCATGTCGCCTTTGGATCTTCTGCCAATCACCTTGAATCTGTGTCCTCTGGTTCTCAACACTTCGGCCAATGGGAACAGTTTCTCTCTATCTACGCTGTCTAGACCCCTCATGATTTTGAACACCTCATCAAATCTCCTCTCAATCTTCTCTGCTTTAAGGAGAATAATCCCAGCTTCTCCAGTCTAGCCACATAACTGAAGTCCCTCATCCCTGGAACCATTCTTGTAAATTGTTTCTGCACCCTCTCTAAAGCCTTCACATCCTTCCTAAAATGTGGTGCCAAGAATTGGACACAATACTCCAGTTGTGGCCGAACCAATGTTTTATAAAGGTTCATCATAACTTCCTTGCTTTTGCGCTCTATGCCTCTATTTATGAAGCCCAAGATCCTGTATGCTTTTTAACCGCTTTCTCAACCTGCCCTGCCACCATCAACAATTTGTGCACATATACCCCCAGGTCTCTCTGCTCATGCACTCCCTTTAGAATTGTACCCTTTAGTTTATATTGCCTCTCTTCGTTCTTCCTACCAAAATGTATCACTTCGCACTTTTCTGCGTTAAACTTCATCTGCCACGTGTCCACCCATTCCATCAGCCTGTCTATGTCTTCTTGAAGTCTATCA
The DNA here is from genome assembly GCA_030390025.1 of Squalus acanthias. NCBI lineage: Eukaryota > Metazoa > Chordata > Chondrichthyes > Squaliformes > Squalidae > Squalus > Squalus acanthias. The sequence continues at coordinate 79,802,779 of CM059433.1, forward strand.
CTATTCTCCTCACTGTTCACTGTACTTCCAAGTTTGGTGTCATCCGTAAATTTTGAAATAGTGCCCTGTACACCTGAGTCCAAATCATTAATATATATCAAGAAAAGCAGTGGTCCTAGAACCGACCCCTGGGGAACACCACTGTATACCTTCCTCCAGTCCGAAAAACAACCGTTCACCACTACTCTCTGTTTCCTATCACTTAGTCAATTTTGTATCCATGCTGCCACTGTCCCTTTTATTCCATGGGCTTCAACTTTGTTGGCAAGCCTATTATGTGGCACTTTGTCGAACGCCTTTTGGAAGTCCATGTACACTACATCAACCGCATTGCCCTCATCAACCCTTTCTGTTACCTCATCAAAAAATTCAATCAAGTTAGTTAAACACGATTTAGCTTTAACAAATCCATGCTGGCTTCCCTGCTGGCTTCCCTTAATTAATCCACACTTGTCCAAGTGACTGTTAATTTTGTCCCAGATTATCATTTCTAAAAGCGTCCCCACCACCGAGGTTAAGCTGACCGGCCTATAGTTGCTGGGTTTATCCTTACACCCTTTTTTGAACAAGGGTGTAACATTTGCAATTTTCCAGTCCTCTGGCACCACCCCCGTATCCAAGGAGGACTGGAAGATTATGGCGAGTACCTCCACAATTTCCACCTTTACTTCTTTCAGCATCCTAGGATGCATCCCATCCGATTCTGGTGACTTATCTTATCATCCAATATCTCAACTACCTTCTCTTTCACTATGACTTTGGCAGCATCTTCTTCCTTGGTAAAGACTGATGCAAGGTATTAATTTAGTACCTCAGCCAGGCCCTCTGCCTCCATGCATAGGTCTCGTTTTTAGTCCCTAATCAGCCCCACCCCTCTTACTACCCGTTTACTATTTATATACCCATAGAAGACTTTTGGATTCCCTTTTATGTTAGCTGCCAGTCTATTCTCATACTCCCTCTTTGCCCCTCTTATTTACTTTTGCACTTCCCCTCTGAACTTTCTGTATTCAGCCTGGTTCTCACTTGTATTCTCAACCTGATATCTGTCATACGCCCCTTTTTCTGCTTTATCATATTCTCTGTCTCTTTCGTCATCTAGGGAGCTCTGGCTTTGGTTGCCCTACCTTACCTCCTCGTGGGAATGTACCTCGATTGTACCCGAACCATCTCCTCTTTAAAGGCACCCCATTGTTCAATTACAGTTTTGCCTGTCGATCTTTGATTCCAATTTACCCAGGCCAGATCTGTTCTCAACCCACTGAAATTGGCTCTCCTCTAATTAAGTATTTTGACTCTAAATTGCTCTTTGTCCTTTTTCATAGCTAACCTAAACCTTATGATACTATGATCACTATTCCCTAAATGTTCCCCTACTGAAACTTGATTCACCTGACCCATCTCATTCCCCAGAACCAGATCCACCAATGCCTTGTTCCTCATTGGGCTGGAAATGTACTGATCAAGAAAGTTCTCCTGAACACACTTTAGAAATTCTTCCCCCTCTCTGCCCTTTACACTATTACTATCCCAGTCTATATTAGGATAATTGAAGTCCCCCATTATCACTACTCTATATTTCTTGCACCTCTCTGTAATTTCCCTGCAAATTTGCTCCTCTATATCCTTCCCACTAGTTGGTGGCCTAGAAAATACACCTAGCAGTGTAATGGCACCTCTACTGTTTCTTAACTCTAACCAAATAGATTCTGTCCTTGACACTTCCAGGACATCCTCTCTCTCCAGCACTGTAATATTCTCTTTAATCAATACTGCCACACCACCTCCTTTCTTTCCTTCCCTATCTTTCCTGAACACCTTATATCCAGGAATATTTAGTACCCAATCCTGCGTTATCGCCACAACATCATATTCCCATGTGGCTATTTGCGCCTGCAGCTCACCAACCTTATTTACCACGCTTCGTGCATTTACATACATGCACTGCAAACCTATCTTAGACCTTCTTGTATTCTCTCTTAATCTGACCCCACCTAATACCGTACCATTTCTTACTCTAGTGCTATCTGTATCTCCCACTCTTTTGTGCACCATGTTGCTTCTTTCTAACGCTACATCCTGGTGCCCATCCACCTGCCAAATTAGTTTAAGCCCTTCCCAACAGCACTAGCAAACCTCCCTGTGAGGATATTGGTCCCAGCTCTGTTGAAGTGCAACCCGTCCGGCCTGTACAGGTCCCACTTCGCCCAGAACTGATCCCAATGTCCCAGGAATCTAAAGTCCTCCCTCCTGCACCATCTCACCAACCACGCATTCATCTGTTCTATCCTCCTATTTCTATACTCACTAGCTCATGGCACTGGGAGTAATCCAGAGATTACTACTTTTGAGGTCCTGCTTTTTAATCTCTTTCCTAGCTCCCTAAAATCTGCCTGCAGGACCTCATCCCTCTTTCTACCTATGTCGTTGATACCGATATGGACCACGACCTCTAGCTGTTCACCCTCCCCCCTCAGAATGTTCTGCAGCCGCTCAGTGACATCCTTGACCCCGGCACCAGGGAGGCAACACACCATCCTGGAATCATGTCTGCGGCTGCAGAAACGCCTGTCTGTTCACCTAACTATTGAATCCCCTATCGCTATTGCTTTCCCAATCTTCCTCCTCGCCCCCTGTACAGCTGAGCCACCCGTGGTGCTGTAGACTTGGCTCTGGCTGTACTCCCCAGAGGAACCATCGCCCTCCCCAGTACCAGTTAGAGAGTGAATTGCACTCAGGGGACTCCTGCACTACCTGCATGGTCCTCTTTTTCTGTCTGGCGGTCACCCATTCCCTTTCTGCCTGCACACCCTTATGCTGCGGGGTGACCACCTCCTGAAACGTGCTATCCACGTAGCTCTCAGCCTCACGGATGCACCGCAGTAAACACCAGCTGCTGCTCAAGCTCCAAAACCCGGAGCTTGAGCTCCTCCAGCTGATGACACTCCCTGCACATGTAGTTGGCCATGCCTCTATTTAATAGACTATTAACTAACTTAGCAGAAATAAACTTAAGACTTAAAAAATATCACTCACCGGCTACTCATCAATCAGCTCCTTCCCTTGTGCTGATGTCACTTTAGGTTTTTTTACTCTGACATCACTCTTTCAAATTCTGCCTGCGTGAGTTGCTCTGCTCCTGCTCAGGTCCGCTCCTTCTGCTGATTCCTATTGGTAGGAAGAACGAGGAGGTATAATTTTAAAGGGGCTGCAGGAATAGGGAGACCTGGGGGTGTATGTACACAAGTCTTTGAAGGTAGCAGGACAAGTTGAGAAGGCTGTTAAAACGCATACAGGATCATTGGCTTTATAAGTAGAGGCATAGGGGGCAATGTTAACCCCCAAAAATGGGTGGGTTGGGGTCAGGTGAGATGTAAAATTTTATTTAAAATCTCAAACCCGACCCCAACCCGCTTTCAACCCAGCCACTTCCGGGTTTAATGGAGGCGGGACAGGGGACAGGCAGCCAACAATGCTCCCAGGAAGCGGGTTGGCAAATTAAATATTATGTGAGGCTGGGAGCCTCATATTTAACCAATCTTACATTTAACCCTGGCCGTCCGGGTTTCCCAGGCCTCGGGAAACCCGGCAATTCAAGGGAGGCAAGGACAGCTTTGGGGGAAAGTGCCCTTACAGCACTGCTTGTGGGCCAGGAGGAGCAGGAGTGTTTCCCTCCACCCCCCAAGCTTACGTTCTTCCCTACCAACAGAATCTCCCCCCCCAACTATCGGAACCCCCAACCAAAGACCCCCACTAGGGTTGTTCTCCTTAGAGCAGAGAAGGTTAAGAGGAGATTTGATAGAGGTGTTCAAAATCATGAAGGGCTCTGATAGAACAAATAAGGAGAAACTGTTTCCTGTGGTAGAAGAGTCGGTGACCATAGAACTTAGATTTGAGGTAATTTGCAAAAGAACAAGAGACAACATGAGGAAACTTTTTTTTAGGCAGCGCGTTGTTATGATCTGGAATGCACTGCCTGAAAGGGTTGTGAAAGCAGATTAAATAATAACTTTCAAAAAGGGAATTAGATAAATACTTGAAAGGGGAAAATTTGCAGGACGATGGAGAAAGAGCAGGGGAGTGGGACTAATGAGATCGCTCTTTCAAAGAGCCGGCACAGGCATGATGGGCCGAATGGCCTCCTTCTGTGCTGTATCATTCTATGATTCTGTGAGTAGATTAAGGTCCCCCCCTCTCCCCCCCTGTTGGTTCAAGCATTGTTCAAACGTTTGTTCTATGACCACCACGGGGTGGGGTGGGGGAGGGTGCGGGGAGGATGGTGCACTGAAAATTTTGATCGGGCAGTGCTGGAAGTTCACTGTCTCACACTGCTGGAGGGCACTGGCCACATAAAAGTCCCCAAAAATATCTTAATTAAGGCAGGTCTTGAAGCAGTGAAATCCATTGTCAGGGTTAAAGAGGTGGTTGAAGGAACTGCGGATAAAGGGATAGGGGAACAGGGCAGGCACATGGGATTCGTACTATTGTTCATGTGGAGGATCAAGACCAATACAGAGTGGTTGGGCTGAACAGCCTGTTTCATGTTGTCATTTCTGTGTAATTCTATGTAATTTCTCAGGTCACCTCCAAGCACCCTTGCAAATCTGCAGCTGTAGCTAGCAATAATTATGCTATTGCAGTCACTCTGCAAAACTGAGTGCTATTAGCACTTAACTGTCTGGTGAGATTTGTACCAGTTCTCATCTGGTTAAACTTGACCTACACCAGTACACAAAAATCGAGCTACCATGCCTCTTGCAAATGTTTAATTAAATGACTGGCTGAAGTGGCATATGTCACCATGATGGCTCGGATGGGTCCAGTAGAATCAGGGGGTTATTTTGGCCAAAGGGTGAAAACAGGCATTAAATGGGTGCTGTGCGAATAAGAACGCCTGTTTGAAAGTCCAGATGTAGCACGCAATTTTCGGGCTAATCGATGATTATCATGATTTGAACGGGCCTGCAGCCGCTGAAACCAACAACTGCAGATTCAGCACTCAGGCGCTGATTGGATGCAATTTTCCTGGAGCTGTATATGTAGTCTGCACTCACCCATTTCCACAGAAGGTGTGGAGGGTGGTGGCTGGGAGAGGAAGGATGTCTCAAGAGGCTAGAGAGAGGGCACACAGGTTCTCCAATCCGGTACTGGAGGTCCTGGTGGAGGAGGTAGAGAGGAGGAGGGTCGTCTTCTACCTGCAGGGTGGAAGGAGCCCACAGTGACAGCTGATGCGCCGCATGTGGGTGGAGATCGCCTGGGAGGTGACAGCCGGGAGCCCTGGCCCCAGCACATGGCTCCAGTGCTGCAAAAAAATGAATGACTTGACACGAGTGGTCAAGGTAAGACCCCATCTCACAAGCACACTTCTCAAGAACTGCAGCACCACCACCAGCATCACAACCTTAACACACATCATCCATCATCTAACTATACATTGACATTAACACCCCCCTACTATTGCATCCTCCACAGGCACTACTCACTCCTCAGACACATCTCACAGCTCTTCAACCATGTGAGGCATCACAAATACACCTGGCAATACACACATTTACATGAACATACTGGCTTCTTTCTGGATGCCAGCATTGCAGCTCCCTCCCCCACCACTCCACCATTGCCCTTGCAGTTGCCTGTCAGCCAGGCGACCCAGACTGCTGAAGCCCATGCTGAGTTGGTGCAGTCTGAGGCAGCGCCATCACGGCCCACAGTCTTTCGAGGGCGTCCCAGGAGGACATCTGAACTGCCCTCTTCAGATTCTCAGCCGCCATCCATCTCGCCTACTGCTACCACTGGGGTTGCACTTCGTAGCAGCACTAGATTACACAAGAGCACTTATAGACAGCCACTAAGGGTAAGCACCAGGGTGAATAGTTTTTTATTTGTAAGTGCTGTGTCATGTTTACGTTTTTTTTTGATGTATATAAACAGTGGTATGGTAATTGGGTATTGGTGGAATCGGTGGTCTTTTTTATTATGATCTTTTGAAAGGATTGAGTACAGATAATGGACTACCTGATGGATCCTAAGTCATGGAAGGTACATCATGTGTCAACAGTGGTCCGGAGTCTGATGGTGCAGCACGTCTTTCAAAAGCGCTCTTCAATTAGATGGCGGTGCGTGTCCCTCCCAGGTGTGGTGTGTCTACCTGGGAACCTCTGGTGCTCCCCCTGGTCCCCCTCCTCCTCCTTTTCCTCCTCCTCTTGAGACTCCTAAGTTTGACCCTCTGGCACAATATCTGCAGTTAACGGCTGGTCTCTCATGATCGGCGGATTGTGAAGCATGCAGCAAATCACCACGAATCTGGAGACCTCCTCGGCTGAGTACTGCAGGGCACCTCCTGACCGGTCAAGGTGTCTAAACCTCTGATTCAGGACCCCAATGGTCTGCTCACTGATATTCCTGGTGCCCGAGTGGCTCTTATTGTATAAGTGCTCACCTGGTGTCTGGGGGTTTCTCATGGGAGTCAGGAGCCATGGCTTCAGAGGGTATCCCTTGTCACCTAGTAGCCAGCCATGCATGTTGCATTGGGGATCAAAGATCTGTGGGACAGATGACTGTCTCATTATAAATGCATTGTGGCAGTTCCCTGGATAGTAGGCATTCACCTGTATGATGCGCTGCCGGAGGTCGCAGACAAGCTGCACATTGAAGGAATGGAATCCCTTCCTGTTCCCGAACACCTCCGAGTTTAAATGAGGGGTTCGCATGGCCACATGTGTGCAGTCAATGGCTCCCTGGATCATGGGGAATCCTGCAATCCTGTCGAATCCTAGCGCTCTCTGCCTCTGGTCTTCTCTGACAATAATGAATGATATATAGTCATTCCTCAGAGTGTATAGAGCCGCAGGGACATCCCTTATGCAGAGATGCACAGAGGATTGTGAGATGTGACTTATATCACCTGTGGCAGCCTGGAAGGTGCCAGTAGCATAAACATTGGCCCAAAAATTCGGCCGTTCTCGGGTGAGTACTCAGTGTGTACTCACCCGTATTCGTTCCCGAAGTGCCGGTTTCCTGCATGCACTGCGCATGCGCGGGAAACCGGCACATCCGGTATGGCGAAGGGGGCGGTTCCTAGGTGAACCGCGTGCGCACTAGAGGCTGCGTGCACACAGTACACTTAGGTTTTTTTTCAGGTTTCAACGCGAGGGTAAGTATTGAATATTTTACGCTAGTAAAAAGGAGGCGTAAGACCCCTTTTGAACAAGGTAAGTAGTTAATTAAGTATAATTTAAAAAAATTTCAACAGGTTTATCTTTTTAGAGAGTTTAAAGAAAGGTAAGTTTATTTTTATAACTTTTAAAAAGTATTTGAATTTTTTCAAAAATTTAAATTTTTGTTTAAAGTGGTTAATTTATTTAACTATAGTTATTTTATTAATGTGATGGTTTTTAAAAATTTATTTGAGGTTTAGCTGTTCTTTTGGGGCCGATTTCAATTCACAGATTTGACAGGTTCCTGTCAAATCTATGAATGAAAGATGGTCTGCTGCCATTGGCTCTCCATGGCCCACGTGATCCCAGGGGTCGCATCGCACTAACTGTGCCCCTGGAACACGCAAGCACTGCGCGCCGGCACTAGGGAGAGGCCCAGGACCCGAAGTTCCTGCGGGGGCAAAACACAACGGCAGACGCAGTAGGTGATATCGCGCGCGATCCTTACCCCCGCGGCAAGCCTCCGAATCGAATTTCTAGGCCATTAAGTGGTACTGTGAGCTTGACTGCCGCAGACAATGCAGTCCTGGCTGTGCTTCAATGTCTCATTCTTCTTTCCACAAGGCCACAGATCTCTATAATGACCTCCTTGGTAAAGCGCAGCCTCCTCATGCACTGGTCTTGGGTCATGTGAATGTAGGAGTACTGATCTCTGAAGACCCTGGGTGGATAGGGCCTCCTGCTGAGCGCCCTCCTCGCCCTCCTGTCCCTCTCTCCTGCAGCAGCTGGTGCTGCTCTGCCTGCCCTTAGCTCCTCCTCCAATTCCTCATGCAGAGCAAGGGGGACCCCAAGCAAGATGCACATGACCAAGCTTCTCCTGGTGACTCCTATAAGGTGCCCAATAAGGTAGAGTAGCATAGCACTCACTCTTTTTAAGTGAAGTCCCGAGTGAATTTTTGGGAAAAATGTTGATCGAGTGTTGGTGAAGTCTTGACACTGTCCCAGAAAGTCTCTTGATGTGTCTCAAAAGTCCTCTTGAAACGCAGTGTAGTCTGTCGCGCTCAATCAGCAAGTGAACATTGGAAGCTGAGCATGGCTTTAGCGCTCGAAGTAGCATTAGAGTTTTTTGAAGATGTAACTTGTAGGATGGATAAGGGGGAACCAGAGGATGTGGTGTATTTGGATTTTCAAAAAGCATTCGGTAAGCTGCCACACAAGAGGATATTACACAAAATTAGGACTCATGGTATTGGGGGTAATATATTAGCATGGATTGAGGATTGGAAAACAGAGAGTCGGAATAAACAGGTCATTTTCGGGTTGGCAAGCTGTAACTAGTGGGGTACCGCAAGGATCTGTGCTTGGGCCTCAGCTATTCACAATCTACATCAATGATTTGGATGAGGGGACCAATTGAAATATATCAAAATTTGCTGATGATACAAAGTTGGGTAGGAATGTAAGTTGTGAGGAGGATGCAAGGAGTCTTCAAGGGGATATAGACAAGCTAAGTGAGTGGGCAAGAACATGAGAAATGGAATATAATGTGGAGAAATGTGAAGTTATCCACTTTGGTAGGAAAAATAGAAAAGCAGAGTATTTTTTAAATGGTGAGAGATTGAGAAATGCTGGTGTTCAGAGGGACCTGGGTGTCCCTGTACACGAATCACTGAAAGTTAACATGCAGGTACAGCAAGCAATTAGGAAAGCAAATGGTACGTTGGCCTTTATTACAAGGGAATTTGAGTATAAGAGTAAAGACATCTTACTGCAATTATATAGGGCCCTGGTGAGACCACACCTGGAGTATTGTGTACAGTTTTGGTCTCCTTACCTAAGGAAGGATATACTTGCTATAGAGGGAGTGCAACGAAGGTTCACCAGACTGGTTCCTGGAATGGGGGGATTGTCCTATGAGGAGAGATTAAGTAGACTAGGCCTATAGTCTCTAGAGTTTAGAAGAATGAGAGGTGATCTCATTGAAACATACAAAATTCTTACAGGGCTTGACAGGGTAGATGCAGGGAGGATATTTCACCTGGCTGGGGAGTCTAGAACCAGGGGTCACAGTCTCAGAATAAGGGGTCGGCCATTTAGGACTGAGATGAGGAGAAATTTCTTCACTCAGCGGGTAGTGAATCTTTGGAATTCTCTACTCCAGAGGGCTGTGGAGGCTCAGTTGTTGAGTATATTCAAGACAGAGATCGATAGATTTTTGAATATTAAGGGAATCAAGGGATATGGGGATAGTGCAGGAAAGTGGAGACGAGGTAGAAGATCGGCCATGATCTTATTGAATGACGGAGCAGGCTCGAAGGGCCAAATGGCCTACTCCTGCTCCTATTTCTTATGTTCTTATGTGCAACAGTTAACATAGTGACAGCCTCTCTTCCAAAATGGAGGTGGATAAGGCAAGCCTCCTGTGATGTGCAGGCAGCTTCATGGGTCTGCAACTGGACAGCCTGGTATTATGACAGATGCAGACAAAATGCCTCAGGTGTTATTGCACTCCCATTTGTTACCCTCTCCTGAACTTGTCGTCTTCATCTAAGTACATAGAAATGCATGGAAGTTACAGCAAAGAAATAGGCCATTTGGCCCATCCAGTGTTGCTGTTTACCCTCCGCGCGAGCAACTAATCTTAATTACATTTGCCCACCCTCTTCCCATATTCCTTCACCTCCTTTCCCTTCCAACAACCTATTCAATCTAATCTTGAATGTTGATATAGTTACTGACACAACCACGAACCCCGGGGACAAGTTTCATCCTCCGTGCTGGGATGGAATGGCTGTTTCAAAAAGCCATGCAGCATTTACAGCCACATTTCTGCTAATGTTATTTTGTTTGAGGCTTTGAAATGGGCATCCCAGGCACCAGCCATTAACAGGTGAGAGCCTCATTAGCCCATATAAATCATTGTCCTATAATGACAATAATATTCCAGTGAAATTTCGATGTACCAATGGGCAGAGTGTGCACCACACATGCTCCATCCAGCCCCCCCCCACCCCCCATTGTTACTTTATGTAAAGCAATCTCACAAATGCTCCATAAAGGAATTGCTGCAGGCTGCTCCACAAAACTTAGAAAAACATTTTTACCTGTTTCTTTGTGGGGCCACCTGCACATTTCAGAGTTTTGCATCTATAATGCTGGATTGGTCGCATTCATTGAACACAGCAGGAGTCCTAGCTAGTCACACAGTGTAGTTGATGTGCCACCCGCACCAAAGGGTTGGGATGGAGGTTAAACCATTGGCTCGCTCCCGATTTGGATCGAGAAAAAGTAGGCTGCAGGAAGTTTTGGTCCTGGAACAGTTTGAGAGTGGCAGAGAAGTCTCGCAGTTCTAAAGTTAGTGGCATTCAATTCAGCAATACTGACTTATAAAATAAAGGTCCATATAAAGGGCAAAGTTTAAATAATTTCTTATTTTTGATCTTCTGAGGAGGGATAGGAAATAAGTGATCTCACTATGAAAACAATGTTCTGTTCGGTCATGTATTTCATGTAAAATGAACATTTTGTTGGTTTACAATTGGCCTTGTCTCATGAGAGTGTTTATGAGTCTGCCTTCCAGAAGATAGGAGAAATGTACATGGGTCACATGCGGGGTTGCAGAATCCAGTACACACTCCAGTTGGAGATGGGACCCACACTGAGAGCCTGTCGAAAAAAATTCAAGTTAGACTTATCCCAGAAAATTAGCCACTGCCTGGAGCACAACCATGCGACAGGCACGAAACCTATCCTTCCAAACTTACGGCAGGTTTCTGCTGGTGTGCAAACTCCTGGATAGGCACGCTTGGTGATTGATAAGATAATGATCTGAAGCTCATCTCGGGGTCAAACAGGCCACTGAGGATACACACCGTTGGATTCAGCTTGAACAAGCAGCCAGGGAGGGCAATTAGAATCAGGGACTAGGGTGCAGAGCTTTTGGTGGGAATTGAACAAAATACCCCCTTTACCCAAAGAATGATAGAAATTTGGAATAATTTGGTGGAGAAATAAAAGGAAAAATAAAACATTAGGGGGCATACAAAATGTAGCTAAATGCTATTATGGGAGATCTTGGGTACTAGAGGGATGAACATTGATGGTCTGTTCTTGCGTTCTTCTGTGAAGAATGGTGGGCTGGATTTTGTCTTGGGGTCGGGTTGGGGTCGTGTCATCTGCATTTCGTGTTGCCACCCCCCGACTCCAGATTAATGTGGATGAATGATGCAATTTTCACTTAATTGGGTAATTGAGTTCCAGCATGTGGGAACCCATGAACCAATTAGTGGTTTCAGTCTGAAAGTCGCCTCTGATGATGTCATCATTGCAGGTCAGAGACTGCCTGGTCTTTGCTGTGAGTGGACCTGGATGCAAAATGAGCAGCATCTCAGAGAGAGAGAGAGAGAAGAGAGAGAGAGAGAGAGAGAGAGAATTTTTTTCCATCCAGGTCCTCTCACAGCAAAGGCCAGGCAGTCTCTGAAGACATTCAATGCAGCAGCATCAGAGGCGACTTTCAGACCTAATACTACTACTACCTTCATCACATCTCCGTTGTAATAGTGGACCTGCAGCCGATAGTCAGCTATCCACTTGTGCTCCCGCCAGGTTTCACTGGAGTGTTTCACATCAGGCATACTTCACGTCGGAAAAGGGTTAAACTAGCTAAAACATTTCAAAATGGCATTACAGAGCCAATTTAGGGCTTGTTAAGGGCTTGAATGGCCTCTCCCGCCTCTTGGAGGCGGGACGGAGTCGGGAACCCCGCGACTGATTTTGTCAAAATTGCGTGGAGGCGGGATGGAGTCGGGATGGGGTCGGGACCCGCGAATCTGCAACTTTAACCCCCCCACACGCCTCCAAACCCAACTCCATGGGTCATTGAAAAGCCAGCCCGGTATGTTAGGAATTGGTGTGTTTTATTGTGATATGAAATTGGGCGATATGAAGAAAGGGTGCCATCTGGTGGATGCACTAGCCTAGTGAATGCTGAACGACCAAAAGCATCAGGTCAATCACAGCTTGAGCATCATAATTGACTGGTACTAATATTGGACTTTCCTGGGCCTGTGCCAAGGTACACTGGATCGCCTGGTGGCAGCAAGTATCAGAAAATTGGGTGGGCCAGAGGACATGGCTGTAAAGGAAACCACCGATTTTAATGTATTCATTTAAATTGAGGGAAATCAGGCTTTATAGGTGTGGGCTCCGGATGTTCCAATATGTGCTGCGTCCAGGCAATCCTGTGTCCCAGATCCAAGAAAACATTCCCCACTGTGTATTATAGAAGAGCAAAGTTATCAGTCTAGAAATTACTTAATGCGTGTTGGTATGATATTCCTATGTCAGCTATTTTAACAGAGACATTGGCCTTTTTAAAATAAACAGCTTAACTGCTCTTTTAAAATAGCAGACTAAAGTAGCAGAATGTCACACAAATGCACTGACTGTCCATCTTCTACTATCAGTAAAAATAATTTCTATGTTATAAAAATATATTTTTTTAAAGTTAAAGGCACTGACATGATCTCAGAGTTTGAAAAATATCTTTGGTCTGCTTTAGGTTCACATTCTCATTTTTTAATTCCTTTTCAGGACATAGGCATCGTTGGAAAGGAGAGCATTTATTGCCCACCCCCTAGTTGCTCTGAGAAGGTGGTGGTGGGTCTTCCTCTGAAGTGTGACGAAGATCCTCCCACAATGCTGTTAGGGAGGGAGTTCCAGGATGTTGACCCAGCGACTATGAAGGAACAGCGATATATGTCCAAGTCGGGATGGTGTGTGACTTGTAGAGGAACTTGGAGTTGATGGTGTTCCCATGCACCTGCTGCCCTTGTCCTTCTAGGTGGTGGAGCTCACGGGTTTGGGAGGTGCTGCCAAAGAAGCCGTGACAAGTTGCTGCAGTGCATCCTACAGATAGTACACACTGCAGCCACGGTGCGTCAGTGGTGATGGGGTGGATGATGTTGGATCTTTCACCGCCTGCTGCAAGCCCAGTCTGGACTCAGATAGCTCGGTCAAAAATGGTACTACCAAGCTACTCTTGGTGATAGACATTGAAGTCCATCAGTGGTGGAGGAGTACTGATTCATCAGTTGAGGAAGGGCAGTAGATGGTGATCAGCAGGAGGTTTCCTTGCCCAAGTTTGACCTGAAGTTATGAGATTTCATGGGGTCCGGGTTCAATGTTGAGGACTCCCAGGCCCACTCCCCACCGACTGTATACCACAGTGCCCCACCTCTGATGGGTCTGTACTACAAGTCAGACAAGACATACCCAGATATGGTGATGGTGGTGCCTGGGATGTTGGCTGATGGCTATGAATCTGTGAGTATGACTATGTCAGGCTGTTGCCTGACTAGTCTGTGGGACAACTCTCCCAACTTTGGCACTGGTTCTCAGATGTTAGTGAGGAGGACTTTTCAGGGTCAGCCGGGTTGGGTGTGCCTTAGTTGTGTCCTGATTTGAAGCTTAGGTTGGAACTGAGTGATCCGTCTGGTTTTATTCTGGTTATTCTTTGTAGCGGCATGATGCAACTGTGAGTGACTTGCTAGGCCACTTCAGAGGGCAGTTAAGGGTCAACTACCTTAGTGTGGGACTGGAGTCACAGATAGGCCAGACCGGGTAAGGACAGGGGTTTCCTTACCTAAAGGACATTAGTGAACCAGTTGTGTTTTAACGACAATCTGACAGCTTCATGTTCATTTTTACTGATTCCGGATTATTTTTAATGAATCCAAATTCCCAAACTGCCATGTCAGATGGGTTTAGGTAAGGGCAGCTCAGATGGGTGAAAGACATTGAAGGTGCTCAGTGCAAAAGGAGATATGAAATTTCCCTGAGAAGAGTGCATTGTGCGATTGGCCAGGAATCAATTGTCAATTGGGAGGAATGAAACAATATAGAGAAGATGCTTTAGTCCGGTTCAAGTAGGATCAGCTAAGTTTTTCGAGCAATTAAAAATATTTGTATAAAGCAGGAGACAATAAACATTTTGAAGATGATAAAAAATATGCATATTGCATGTAAGAAATTGTTGCTATTTGATCTTTACATTTAAATTCACAGTTTCAACGCATATTTTTAAGAATGACACACAAAATAGCAGAGTTTATTTTAAAAGGAAACTTTTTTTATCAAAATCACATCTAAAAGTTTTTGCAAATGCCATACAAACTACAACAGTATATCGCAGTCAATGCCCAGTAAAACCTTGGAGGTTGGAAGTTAAGAGCACCAAAGACAGTACAACACCGCAAAGAACATGGAGCAGTAAATAGCTTTGGCATAAGAAATAGGACAATCTCCCATAGATGCCATTTTCTGGAAACTATTGTTAGGTCCGAAAATAAACCCTAGATGCTATTTAAAAGTTACATTGCAAATTACTGATATCTACATATACTCTATCCACACATGTCCAATAGTTTGCCTAGTTATATAAATATCATTTGAGTGAATCATATCAGTGTGTTGGTAAATGCCATCAGTCGAAGAAGAAAAAAATATATAAATTAGAAGCAGTTAAAATAAAACAGGTTGTTGAAATGTTATCTTTGAGAATTCAATCTAATTTCTCCCCACTCTCCCAAAAGAAACAAATGCCTAGGTTGCTTCAACTTGAAGTGGCAATCTCTGGCTTCGAGATGCTGTATAAACCAGGGCCTCTCGGTGTCTGGTGAAAATTATATGTACACATGTAATGCAATATTGCAGTTAGGTGGTCTGTTATGATGTATTTTTCTTATCTTCACATTCTGGAGGTTTGGGTGGTGCTTCTGAAGGGGATGTTTTTCCTTCTTCTGCTCCTTCATCTGGGATCAAACCAAGAATAAGTGAAATAATTAGGAATAAGAATTGCACCTCAGTTACTTATTGCTTTAAATATAATTTTCATATTCATTGTGACTACTGATTTTGTAATTTGAAAACGAATAATGTGCTTTGTTTCGAATATTTATGACCAAAGATTGATGCAGGTTTTGCTGACATAATCTTAACACTATTATTCCATTATCTCAGCGAGATGCTGCTATGTCCAGTGTAATTTTTACAAAAGCCCTACTTTTTATACCTAATATCCCTCTTAAGCAAGTAGAAAAGAGCACCAGTGTTGAATTTGCCTTGGTAGAATTGATTTAGAAGTTCATTCGTTCTTGTTTACACTTCTGATTTAGGAAAGCCTTCACGAAGGAGGCCTATCTGCTGGATTTTGGGTTGTATAGATGCAGCTACAGGACTTTCTGCGAACAAATGGTCATTTGTATCTTCACAAATTTGTAGATGAAGACAGAAATACCCAAAGCCTAGACTATATGTGAAGAGAACTTCTCACCCTAGTCAGTCCACCAGCTCCTGAATCATGAGTTGTATTGTCAGGTACTGGTATCTCATTGATGGCCTTGATATGCTAGATGTTTTGCATTAAAGATTCCAGGACAGATATGTCAAATCAGAGATATCTTACTTGACTTCAATGAGATCCATCAAGGTGGTAGTGCAGCGAGGAGAACAGCAGAGCTGGCAAAATGCTTCACTTTCCAATGTGTAAATGTGTATTTATACCAATCTCGCACCACAAGGGCAATCCCTAGAGGCTGTGTAACATATGCAACCAGATTACATTGGTCTGTCCAGCTCGCCCTGAAATGTCAAGGATCATTCTACTTATGCAAGTATCTATCCAATATGTGGCACTTACACAGCATTTGGAGAAGTGCTGCGTGCTTTGGAAGAGGCCAGGGCACCTACCAGTGTGTGGCTCAGATAAATAGCCAGGTTAATTGGGCAATGTTATTCAAAGAATTTCAAGCACAAAGACAAGTACAATAAAGGCATGAAGATGTTGAATTACTTAGATCACACCAAAGAGTGGGTGAAACTACGGGCTGTGTCGCTGTTTTATAATGGTTTAGTGCTGCTTTTAGCAAAATTATGCCATGAGGAATTTAATGGCACTCTCATCTCTTCAAACCTTGGTATGTGAATGGGGTATAAAGTTATGTGGAAAGGATTATTTAGGTAGGTTCACTTATTTGTACTGTGGGCTAGGGTCTCAGAAACTCAGAGCAGCATGAATCCAATCATTTTTTCAAAAAGAAAAACGAGACTGAAAAGCTTTAAACATTCAGTAGCTGAGAGGATGGCGAGGCAGGTATTTTGGCAAAGGTATTGCCTGTTCCCAAGCTTCTCCCAATTCACTCTTAAGCAAGCCACACAGAGATGCATGGAAGGGGACTATGGGACTCTTCTTCCCATTTTCTATCCGTCCCTGGCCTTCCACTCAGCAGCTCCTCCCTATGGTATGACCAATATTAGGAATTTGGGATTCAGAAATCACAAGCATAAACCTGCAACATAACACAATTATATAGCACGTTGGAACATCATCAAGTGCATCATAGCATCTAACTCCCCTCCTCATGCTCTAAGCACATATTTAAGATAAACAAAAAAGCAATATCTGAACTATCTGTAATACTGTAATAGTTAAAGGCTCAGTTGCTGAAACCATTTTGGCAAAGGTATTGACTTTATATTTGTATTTAGATAGTAGCTAGTGCAACAATATCAACTACAGGACATTCTTGGCTGAAATTTCTACCTGTGCTCATGGATAGTTCTGACAGTTTGTGTGGTAAATCAGCTGAATTGGCTCCTGTTGGAGAGCCAAGAATATCAGGTAAGGCATTTCTGCGGCCTGCCCGTCCTGATGAGACAAAATCTGTGACAACAGGCTCCACATCAGTCATTTCTGAGTCGTCTCCTCATAGCAACAGCTGAAAGGAAAGAAGGAGAATGGTAAAGTAATGGCACATTATTCTCCGCTCAGGCAGATTCAAGCCAGTCTAAAAATAAACTCAGCACCAATCTGCTTCAGAGCAGTGGATCTATAATAGTCCTCACTTCATAATCTAGAGGTAACTTGAAAGAAAGAAAGACTTGCATCTATATAGCGCCTTTCATGACCTCGGGACCTCCCAAAGCGTTTTACAGCCAATGAAGTACTTTTTGAACTGTAGTCATTGTTGTAATGTAGGAAACTTGCCTGACTCCTGTCACTGTTTGACACTTAAATCATCCATATTCAGTCAAGAGACGTTAGGGTAGATTTTGACTTTGTGTGATAGTGTAAAATGGGTGATAGCGAATTGGCAGCCCGTTTTACATCTCTCCTGATTTTTATTTTCATTGACTTCAAATATCGGCTGCTGATTCTCTATCACCCGTTTTGCACTATCACACAAAGTCAAAATCTACCCCATTACATTTCATTTGGATAGGGTGAGAAATGGAACTGCCTGACTCTTGCAGCTTAGTGGCATTATTTGTTGCTGTGGGAAAGTTTGAGTCGAGACTGTCTTGTCAGAGTTACCTGGTGGTAAATGGTCAATGAGAGAAAAATTGCACAAATAAATAAATCAGGAGCTTATAGCCTGGGTCACTCTGCTCACCCAGCTAGAGCAGCTAAACAAAACTGTAAATAAAAAAACTAGAAACAGCACACAGTACTTTTACTAAATAGTTCTGCTGTTTCAGCTGCACTTGCAGACTCCCTGAAGTGAGTCCTACAGGTGGTTATGACAGATACCGGTCTCTGTATAAACTAGCATATAAGACGCATCTTTAGTACATGTTCATTAAGACTTCTGGGTGAATATACTGTCAGCTGAAGACCTGAACAAGAATTCAAGATTCAAACTGGAAGTTTTAAAAAAGTTTTAAGAAATAAGTAAAAATATGTAATTAATTAAAGCACAATAGTGCTCTCATTTCTTATTATAATTTACCAGATGTATATTTTACAATATAGGCTTTCCTCTTAAAATTGACAAGCTGCCTTTAATTTTATCAGCTCATATTCTTATCGGTTTTCTTGGTGCTGGCATAAAACCCTTTTAGAAACATAGAAACATAGAAACTAGGAGCAGGAGTAGGCCATTCGGCCCGTCGAGCCTGCTCCACCATTCAATACGATCATGGCTGATCATCCAAATCCAGTACCCTGTCCCTGCTTTCTCACACAGAATCCCCACAGTACAGATAGAGGCCATCTCGGCCCATTGAGCCTGCACCGACACATATCCCACCCTATCCCCATCACCCCACGTATTTAATTCCCCCTAACATATCCCATCCTATCCCCGTAACCCCATATATTTAATTCCCCCCTAACACTAAGGGTCAATTTATCATAGCCAAATCAACCTAACCCGCACATTTTTGGACTTTTATTCCTCCCCATTGCAGGGTTAAAACACCTTTTGCTGATTATAATCCCCTTTCATGCATGTGTTAGAAAGCAAGTGTCCTTTGACACCAACACCTGGTTTGAAAACCATGCAAGTCGATAGCAATGGCTCTGCTGTATTCTATAGTCAGAGAAAAACAGTTCTAGTGTATGTATTCAACCACACTTTTATACAGATTTTCTAACTGATTTCCCAAAACTGATAAATTTAAAAAAATCTCTCAAATTCAGTGTCTTCAAGATGAGCTATCAGTGATCCTTTTTAATATTAGAAAAGTGCCAAATGTCCTACTGGTTACTTGGAGCTTTCTAAAATAGTTACACTGCAAAGCACAAAGTGATGCAAGACCAACTCCACGAGGCCACCTCACACCCAAAGCTGAACTTTGAACTAACATTGGTTTGGCTGTACAGTCAAAACTGGTTCACAGCAATGTAAAGTTTATAGTATAACTTCACTACTAGAAGATCTAGGGCAGTTTGGCACTTGTTACACAACAAAGCATTATATACAAGTACACATATATCTATTTAGAACTGTCACAATACTATGTTTTCAAGTTGGAGGCAAGGATAATGGAGAGGTCTGTCCATTAAACATTTTTCATGGCTGGACCTTGAGTTGTGTCATCCTGACACAAGGTCAGGTTTTGTCTATATTTAAAATAATTCCATCTCTATTATAATTCCTGTTTTTCCTGAGATGTATATATCCACACGCAGAAACAAACAAACATAGAGACACAAATCTATTACCAGCAGAGGTCACTGTTCATTTAAAAACAGAACAAATGGCTTTCAATGTCAATTGGTGGTTAAAAGGACAATTCAGTGTGCTACTCTGAAAAATAAGCATCCCAACTCACTCTCCATTAACATTCCAATATGGAGACAGTTTCCAAAAACATCTCTGTCATTTGGTTAAGAACACAACAAAAGGTTAGAAATATAGAGATTGTGCTTATTGACTTTTCAGCTCCTCCTGGCTCCACAATCAGGTAAGTAAAAAAAAATAAAAACGTACCTTTCGGGACGCAGTCTCAGCAGGTCCCTGGTTTGGTTGCCAAGCGCCTGAGAATACTGACCGGAGCATACACAGCACATGCTGTGGTCAGTCACCAACGAATTTTGGAAATTGTGGCCTCAAACAGGTGCTTCACCTCCTATTTGCACATACAAAGTGCCTAACATCTGTTTCAGGCATGGGCCCCAGACGCCTATACAGGACCCTTTACCAATAAGGCGGGCGGAGAATGAGTGCGCAGATGCCGTCCTCCATATTGGATGCTTTACGCCTGTGAAACGGGCGCAATGCCAACAAATTTCCAGGCTAGTGTGTGGTTCCAGCATTTCCTGATTTTATTTCAGACCTCCTGCATCTTTATTCATTTTTTCCCCTTACCTTCTTTCCTTTATCCCTGTATGAGCTTTATCCGCACTGTTTTCTTTTTCTCCTTTTTTGCACCATACCAAAGGGATTTTCAGTTTTCAGTTCAGATAAAGGTTATACCCAAAATGTCAATCTATTTTTAACCTTAACAGATGCTGACAAATGTGCTATTCGTTTCCCACATTATCTGTTGTTTGGGTTCTCGCCCTCAGATAATTAGTTATGAAGCTCCATTGCTGCAGCATCTAGCAAGTGGACGGAATAAAGTGGGAAACCAGAAGAGCTCATTTATTGTCATTTCTTTTACTGGCACTTTCAGAACATATTATCTAAAGTCCCATCTCTGAAGTGACCATCTGATATTGCTGACAAATTTGTCAACTCCTACCTACTGTCACTATTTACACTCAGCTATCATCAACATATTACTGTTAGTCATTTCAGGATAAAAGGCATGAAAAGACACAGGTCTTTGGATTTGAAAGTTAAAGTTTAAAAAAAACTTGAACCCTAAAGTCAAACTATTGGTAATTTTACAACCAAGCAGAGTATACCACAGCTACCTTGACTAAACTTCCTCCCATCCCGCTTCCTACAAGGACTCTATTCCATTCTCCCAGTTACTCCATCTCCGTCGCATCTGTTCTGGTGATGCCACCTTCACATCAGTCCTTCTAATATATGTTCCTTTTTCCTCACCTGAGGATTCTCCTCCACCATGGTTGACAGGGCCCTCGACCATATCCATCCCAATTTCTGCACTTCTGCCCTCATCCCTTCCCTTCCTTCCCAGAATCCTGATAGGGTTCCCCTTGTCCTCACCTTCCATCTCACCAGCTTCCACATTCAATGGATCATCCTCTGCTATTTCCGCCAGCTCCAGTCTGATGCCACCACCAAACACACCTTCCCCTCCCCTCTTCTTTCAGCATTCCGAAGGGACACTCTGGTCCACTCTTCCATCACCCCCAACACCCCTTCCCCTTCCTATAGCACCTTGCCATGCAAGCGCAGGAGATGCAACACCTGCCCTTTCATCTCCTCCCTTCCCACCGTCCAGGGCCACAAACATTCCTTCCAGGTGCAACAGCGATTTACTTGTACTTCTTTCAATTTAGTAAACTGTATTCACTGCTCACAATGCGGTCTCTTCTACATTGGGGAGAGCAAACACAGATTGGGTGATTGCTTTGCTGAACACTTCCGTTCAGTCCGCAAGCGTGACCCTGAGCTTCCAGTCGCTTGCCATTTTAATTCTCCGTCCCACTCCCACTCTGATCTCAGCCTCCTACACTGTTCCAATGAAGCTCAATGGATGCTTGAGGAACAGCACCTCATCTTTCGATTAGGCTCTTCACAATCTTTGAGTTCAACCATTTCAGATTATAACCACTGTTGCATTTTTCTTGGACAGCAGATGCTGGTAATGATTCTGCTGTTCATTTAATCACTTCTGTCTTCCTCCCTTTTACAGACCTTCTCTTTTGTTCTTTCCTCCCCTCCTCTCTTTCCTTACCTCTGTGCTTGCTTAAAACATATTACATTTTCCAGTTCTGACGCAAGGTCACAGACCTGAAACGTTAACTCTGTTTCTCTCTCCACAGATGTTGCCTAACCTGCTGAGTATTTCCAGCATTTTCTGCTTATATTTAAGATTTCCAGCATCTGCACTATTTTGCCTTTGTAGGAGCATACCTTCAGTGGTTTAACCACCACTGCACATTTTCTAATATGAGCTTAACACCCCAGTAAATGTTCAGTGCCATGAACTAAAATTAACAAACCAGCCAATTATCAGAGGATTGTTTGGAATGAGATAACATAGACTGATAAAATGAAGTAAACCTTTGAATTAATTACATTTTTGTTTTCTTTATATAAATTATTCTCTTGACAGAAATACCCTGATGTAGAACAATGCATGGTTGAGACAGAATTGAAATGTATTAATAATAGGTTTAATGGTCAGACCTCCCCATTATCCTTGCCTCCAATATTACAGGCAGGAAGCGCACGTCATTACAAGCTGGAAGTGTGTCACCTGCCTTTATTGGTGTAGGCAAAAAAATTGGCGTCCAGGCCACACGCCTTAAACAGACATTAGGCACTTGGCATATTCAAATAAGGGGCCTACCACAACACACACCCTTCCAGCCACTGCTACTCTCCCAACATTTTCGTCCCCCTTCACGGTCGCCTGCCTTCTGGATCCCCTTTAATTACTTATCTGAGGGCCGGTGCTGGTGTTGCAGCGGCCCGATCTTTAACTCCTCTTCACTGGTGAGCTGCCTGGGGACACCTCTTCGGTGTCTGCAACTCGCTGGCTCAATGAAAATTAGGCTAGAGGCCCAATATTGGGTGCTTTGAAATCAGGAATTCTGGCTTACCTTAACAATGATGCATTTCAAAAGTACAATAGATCTTGGAAACCCATTTGACATTTGTCAGGGGGCTGGGAACCTAAGTGTGGGCCCAGAACGGAGAGAAGCAAAGCTGGAAGTGAAAGTTAGAAAAGTAGTCAGCAAAACTAGTAGGGAGCAGAAACAAAGGCCAACAGTAAAGAGGCAGTAAAGTGCAGAAAAATATTAAACAGGCAAAGTTGAAGGCACTTTATCTAAATGCACGTAGGATTTGCAACAAGGTGGATGAATTAATGGCACAAATAGAAGTAAATGAGTATGATGTAATTGCCATTACAGAGACATGGTTGCAGGGTAACCAAAGCTGGGAACTGAATATTCCAGGGTACTCAACATTTAGGAAGGACAGACAAAAAGGAAAAGGAGGTGGCGTAGCGCTGTTAATAAGGGATGAGATCAGTACGGTAGAGATAAAAGATCTTGGCTCAGCAGATCGTGATGTAGAACTGGAATCAGTTTGGGTGGAGCTAAGAAACAGCAAAGGGCGGAAAACATTGGTGTATAGGCCACCAAACAGTAGTGGTAATGTAGGGCACAGTATCAATCAAGAAATTAGAAGTGCATGTAACAAGGGCAATACGGTAATCAGGGGAACTTTAATCTACATATTGACTGGGCAAATCAAATTACCACTAATGGTGTGGAGGACAAATTCTTGGAATGCATGCGAGATGGTTTCCTGGATCAGTATGTGGAGGAACCAACCAGGGAACAGGCTATTCTGGATCTGATACTGTGTAATGAGAAAAGGCTAATCAATAATCTTGTGATGTGGACTGGGGTGGACAAAAATGAGAAGTCGCACAACACCAGGTTATAGTCCAACAGATTTATTTAATTTTACAAGCTTTCGGAGCTGTCGCTCCTTCTTCAGGTAGGGTAGCTGTGAGAGAATCTCCCAGAATTCACAATATAAACACAGAAAAAATGTATTCAAATCTTTCCCTACATCAAAGACACACTAAGAGCACAGCCAAGACAATGAGATGTGTCCCAGGATGGACTATTGCAAAGAAGCATACCGACAACTGGACAACCAGGAACACTACAGACAGCTACCCGCAGATCCGACCAAAGAACACACCCGCCAACTCAATAGACTGATCAAGACCTTCGATCCAGACCTTCAAAACATCCTACGCGCTCTCATCCCACGTACTCCCCGCGTAGGAGACTTTTACTGCCTCCCAAAGATACACAAAGCCAACACACCCGGACGTCCTATCGTATCAGGCAACGGAACCCTGTGTGAGAACCTCTCTGGGTACGTTGAGGGCATCCTAAAACCCATCGTACAGGGAACCCCCAGCTTCTGTCGCGACACTACAGACTTCTTGCAGAAACTCAGCACCCATGGACCAGTTGAACCAGGAACACTCCTCGTCACGATGGACGTATCGGCACTCTACACCAATATCCCCCACAATGACGGCATCGCTGCGACAGCCTCAGTACTCAACACCAACAACAGCCAATCTCCGGACGCCATCCTACAACTCATCCGCTTCATCCTTGACCACAATGTCTTCAGCTTCGACAACCATTTTTTTACCCAAACACACGGAACAGCCATGGGGACCAAATTCGCACCCCAATACGCCAACATCTTCATGCACAAGTTCGAGCAAGACTTCTTCGCTGCACAGGACCTCCAACCAACGCTGTACACCAGATACATCGACGACATCTTCTTCCTTTGGACCCACGGCGAAGGATCACTGAAAGGACTACACGATAGCATCAACAGGTTCCATCCCACCATCAAACTCACCATGGACTACTCCTCAGAATCGGTTTCATTCTTGGACACACGAATCTCCATCAAAGACGGACGCCTCAGCACTTCACTCTACCGCAAGCCCACGGACAACCTCACGATGCTCCACTTCTCCAGCTTCCACCCTAACCATGTTAAAGAAGCCATCCCCTATGGACAAGCCCTGCGAATACACAGGATCTGCTCAGACGAGGAGGAACGCGATGGACACCTATGGACACTGAAAGACGCCCTCGTAAGAACGGGATATGACGCTCGACTCGTCGATCGACAGTTCCGACGGGCCACAGCGAAAAACCGCATAGACCTCCTCAGAAGACGAACACGGGACACAACCAACAGAGTACCCTACGTCGTCCAGTACTTCCACGGAGCGGAAAAACTACGCCATGTTCTTCGCAGCCTTCAACATGTCATCGATGACGATGAACACCTTGCTAAGGCCATCCCCACGCCTCCACTACTCGCCTTCAAGCAGCCGCCTAACCTCAAAAGTACCATCGTTCGCAGCAGATTACCCATCTTTCAGGAGAACAGCAACCACGACACCACACAACCCTGCCACGGCAACCTCTGCAAGACATGCCAGATCATGGACACAGATACCATCATCACACGTGAGGACACTACCCACCAGGTACATGGTACATACTCATGTGACTCGGCCAACGTTGTCTACCTGATACGTTGCAGTAAAGGATGCCCCAGAGCATGGTACATCGGCGAGACCATGCAGACACTGAGACAACGTATGAACGGACACCGCGCAACAATCGCCAGGCAGGAGGGTTGCCTCCCAGTCGGGGAACACTTCAGCAGTCAGGGGCATTCAGCCTCGGATCTGCGGGTAAGCGTTCTCCAAGGCGGCCTTCGGGATACACGACAGCGCAAAATCATAGAGCAGAAACTGATAGCCAAGTTCCGCACTCATGAGGATGGCCTCAATCGCGATATCGGGTTCATGTCACGATACAGAACGTGACTTGACATCATGGCCGGTCTTTCCAGGTTTTTAAAAAAAAACTAACACAAGAACCAACACAAATGGAGAGGATATGCAGCCAGCAGGTGTTTTGACACGTTGGACCCCCTGGGACACATCTCATTGTCTTGGCTGTGCTCTTAGTGTGTCTTTGATGTAGGGAAAGATTTGAATACATTTTTTCTGTGTTTATATTGTGAATTCTGGGAGATTCTCTCACAGCTACCCTACCTGAAGAAGGAGCGACAGCTCCGAAAGCTTGTAAAATTAAATAAATCTGTTGGACTATAATCTGGTGTTGTGCGAATAATCTTGTGGTAAAGGGGCCTTTAGGGACAAGTGACCATAATATGATTGAATTTTACATTAAGTTTGAGAGTGATGTAGTCCAATCTGAAACTAAGGTCTTCAATTTAAACAGTGGAAACGACAAGGGTATGAGGGACAAGTAGATTGGGAGACGACACTAAAGGGTATGAAGGTGGACATACAATGGCTAACATTCAAGGAAATAATGCATAATTTGCAACAAACATATATTCCTCTAGGGCATAAAAACCCAAAAGGAAAAGTGATCCAACCATGGATAACAAAAGAAATTAAAGCTGGTATTAAGTCAAAGGAGGAAGCTTATAAAGTTGCCAGAAAAAACGGTCAGCCTGAGGATTGGAATCTTTTTAGAAATCAGCAAAGGAGGACCAAGAAATTGATAAAGAAAGGGAAAATGGAAAATGAGCACAAACTAGCAAAAAATATAAAAACGGATTGTAAAAGCTTCTATAGGTATGTGAAAAGGAAAAGACTGGCGAAGGTAAATGTAGGTCCTTTACAGTCAGAGACGGGAGAATTTATAATGGGGAATGAGGAAATGGCTGAGAAATTAAATAAATACTTTGGTTCTGTCTTCATGGAGGAAGACACAAAAAACCTCCCAGAAATACGAGAAAACCAAGGGTGTGGCAAGAATGAGGAACTTAAAAAAATTATTAAAAAAAAAGTACTAGCAAAATTAATGGAACTAAAAGTCGACAAATCCCAAAGACCGGATGATCTACATCCTAGGGTGTTGAAAGAGGTGGCCCTTGGGATAGTGGACGCATTGGTTGTCATCTTCCAAAGTTCTATAGATTCTGGAACGGTTCCTGCAGATTGGAGGATAGCAAATGTAACCCCGCTATTTAAGAAAGGAGGGAGAGAGAAAACGGGGAACTACAGACCTGTTAGCCTCACGTCAGTAGTTGGGAAAATGCTGGAATCTATTATAAAGGATGCAATAACTGGGCACTTAGAAACTAATAGTAAGATTGGGCAGAGTCAACATGGATTTATGAAAGGGAAATCCTGTTTGACAAACCTATTGGAGTTCTTTGACGATGTAACTAGTGGAGTAGACAAAGGGGAACCGGTAGATGTGGTGTATCTGGATTTTCAGAAGACCTTCGATAAGGTCCCACACAAGAGGTTGGTGAACAAAATTAGGGCACATGGAATTGGGGGTAATATACTAGCATGGATTGAGAATTGGTTAACAGACAGAAAGCAAAGAGTAGGGATAAACTGGTCTTTTTCAGGATGGCAGGCTGTGAATAGTGGGGTACCGCAAGGATTGGTGCTTGAGCCCCAGCTATTCACAATCTATATCAATGATTTGGATGAGGGGACTAAATGTAACATTTCCAAATTTGCTGATGATACAAAGCTAGGTGGCAGTGTCAGTTGTGAAGAGGATGTGAAGAGGCTTCAAGGGGATGTCGACAGGCTCAGTGAGTGGGTGAGAACATGGCAGATGGAATATAATATGGATAAATGTGAAGTTATCCACTTTGGTAGAAAAAACAGAAAGGCAGAGTATTTCCTAAATGGTGAAAGATTGGGGAATGCAGATGCTCAAAGGGACCTGTGTGTCCTTGTACATGAGTCACTGAAAGTGACTGTGCAGGTGCAGGAAGCCATTAGGAAGGCAAATTGTATGCTGGCCTTCGTTACAAGAGGATTTGAGTACAGGAGTAAAGAAGTCTTACTCCAATTATATAGGGCCTTGGCGAGACCACACCTGGAGTACAGTGTACAATTTTGGTCTCCTTACCTAAGGAAGGATATACTTGCCATAGAGGGAGTGCAACGAAGGTTCACGAGATTGATTCCTGGGATGGCGGGACTGTCGTATGAGAAGAGATTCAGTAAACTAGGCCTGTATTCTCTTGAATTCAGAAGAATGAGAGGGGATCTCATTGAAGCATACAAAATTATTACAGGGCTTGATAGGATGGATGCTGGGAGAATGTTTCCCTTGGCTGGGGAGTCTAGAACCAGGGGCCACAGCCTCAGGATAAAGGGTAGGCCATTCAGGACTGAGATGAGAAGAAATTTCTTCACACAGAGGGTGGTGAATCTTTTGAATTCTCTACCCTAGAGGGCTGTGGAGGCTCAGTCATTGGGTATATTCAAAACAGAAGTCGATAGATTTCTGACTAGTAAAGGCATCAAGGGATATGGCGATAGGGCCGGTGAATGGAGTTGAGGCAGAAGATCAGCCATGATCTCATTGAATGGCGGAGCAGGCTCGAAGGGCCAAATGGCCTATTCCTGCTCCTATTTCTTATGTTCTTATGTTCTTATGAACAATGATGAATATTTGGCATAGAACAATGATGATCAATAGCATAACATAATGTGGGAATTCTAACCAATTCCCATTTTGTTCACATAGACTACTTCTTGCGTTATTATAAATTATGGATAAAAACAGATGGGGGACGATTTTATCAATGGGGGCACGACTGCTGCTTGTTGGGTTTTAGTAGCACCTCCATCGACTTCTGGCCAACCCACGCTATTTTCCCTTGATTGACCTTGTTAAGCCCGCCCAGCGGGCTTAGCAGGCCAATTAAGGGGAAGCTGGTTACAGAGAACGTCAGCATATGACGTTTCATCCGTCAAAAGGTTTTGACAGATGAATTGTTATTGTTTGACAGCTCTGTGAAGCTGTCAAACACTGACATTCTCTGTTGTTTGATGAGTCCTTGTATTCAAGACTCATCAAACCTCTTTTGTGAGCAGAAATCAGATGGTTGTTGCATTGGAGAATGCAGCAGCCATCTGTCATCTCTGCCGGTGAGATGTGAGACTCTCCACATCCGCAACGTTTGAAGCCTGCAGGAAGAAACAAAGGTAAGTAAACATTTTCTATCACTTTCCACTCACCTGACATAATTACCTCTCCACACTTGCACCCATCACTTACCTCCACAGCACACTTTTGCACCCTTCCGACCCCCGCAGACCCACTGCTTGCCTCGCTGACCCTGGCGGGGTTTGCAGCCTTCGGGAAGCCCGCACTTGTGTGGGTAAAATGGGGATAATCCTCTTATCTGCCTGTTAACTACCCGCCTCCTGGGAAGATGGCACGGAGGCTGGTTGGGGGCAGGAGGGGCACCCGCCCCAGATTCTGCCATTTTTCCAGGCAGTCCCGCCTTCAAACCCGTCTCCCCAGGGCTGACAAGATCGCGCCCATAGGGCTGGATTTTGCCAGGCCCGAGGAGGCGGGTTTGAAGGCGGGTCAGGTGGGAAAGTTGCCAAAAATGGCGTCGGGCTCCGCTCCCGCCTCCGACCCTCCTCTGAGCAAATTTCCCAAATGCGGGCTTGCAGACCCCATTCCAGTCCCGCCTCCAAGAGGCGGGATAGGCCCTTAAGGCACATAATAACCACTTAAGTACCTCTATAATGCCATTTTGAGAGGCCTTTCAGAGTTTAACACATTTCCCATGTGCTGCATGTCTCCCCTGGAACACGCCAGTTAATCCTGGCGGGTTCACAAGTGGATGGCTTAATAACAGCTGCAGCTCCACCATAAAAACGGAGTTTTCCACAATGATCATTTACAGGTGGCAGAATTTCTTTTCTCAGGTCTTGGAGAACTTTTTGCAGGTCTACTGATTTTGGAAGTGGTGAAGCTGAGATCCATCTCCACTGTGACCTCCTGGGAAACGCCCCTCGCCACCTTGACTGAGCGCTTCCTCAACTGAGGTATATACCTGCAGCATCGGAACCATTTATTTCCTTTCCTCCTGGACCTCCAATTCGGACGAAGACCAGCAGCAGAACCCGGAACAACAGCAGCACCAACAGCAGGAGCAACAACAGGAGTGCCAACCTGCTGTTCACCCACCTGAAGCTGCACAGGCCAGAAGTGCCAGCGCAGGGAAGGACGTCGCCGCAGGAGATACCCCCAAAATAGGGTTTACAGACAGAGGATGAGCGACCTCAACATGACTGAGCAGCAGTGCCAAAGGAGGCTCAGACTTTCACGAGAGGTAGTGGGTGACATCTGCGCAATGCTGCAGCAAGACCTGGAGCCCAGAGGAGCAGGTGGACACCTCTTACCAGTGGCCGTCAAAGTCACCACTGCACTCAACTTTTTTGCTTCAGGCTCATTTCAGGGATCAACAGCAGACATCAGCGGCATCTCCCAGGCGGCCGCACACACTTGCATCACGTAGGTAACCGATGCCCTCATTGCCAACGCGCACAATTACATCAACTTCTCCAAGGATCAAGCAAGTGTAACCGCGCGTGTGGTTGGATTTGCTAATCTGGCAGGCTTTTCAAGGGTGCAGGGCGTCGTAGACTGCACACATGTGGCCCTTAAGGCACCCCATCACAATCCAGGTATTTTTGTGAACCGCAAGGGCTTCCACTCCCTCAACGTGCAACTGGTGTGTAACCACAATAAGGAAATTTTGCATGTTTGCGCCAAGTATCCTGGCAGTTGCCATGACTCCTTCATCCTGCGGCAGTCTAGTGTGCCTCCGCTCTTCAGTCCGCCAGACCAACTTTGCGGATGGCTGCTTGGAGACAAGGGCTGACATGAATCTTGTCATTCATTTGGAAATGACTTATGAAATAATACTGGGCGGCCTGCTGGTGGTGCTGTCCAGGGAGAGTATAAATACTCGGGCACGGGCCCAGCTTGCGTGGGACATTCTTAACAGGAACTAGTGAAGGACACAACTAGATCTCCATGTTGTAAAACTGTTGATTAAAGCTTTGTTTAATGCTTAGACCAAGTGCCTAGTAGTTTTCTTACGTCAAGGGCTATCCCCTGAAGACGTAGCTAATGACGCTGTTGAGGAGGCCATCCAATGAAGCTTAGGCAGTGCTACAACTCCAGCCACATTTCGACCAGATCCATTATCGAGCAAACCATCGGCTTGCTGAAGATGCGATTTAGATGCCTTGATAGATCAGGTGGAGCCCTGCAGTACTCAGTAGCAAGGGTCTCCAGAATCGTCGTGGTCTGCTGTGCACTTCACAACATGGCACAGCTTCATGGCTTGCAGCTGCCTGAGGTACAAGTGGCTCATCGCATAGCCTCCTCAGATGAAGATGAGGAAGAGGAGGAGGAGAGCGACAACGAAGAGCTTGCGGAGGCGCATCAACCAGTGGCAGCAGCACGCGAGAACATTGCTGCCCGGGATGCAAGTAATGCACTGATCTTGGCCAGATTTGCTTAGGCTGCCCAATCAAACACATTTGGCTCGCACCTTCTTACCAGACCATCGACAATGGACAAGAACCTGTGGCTTCCTATCACTCTGACCACCATACTGACAATTCCAAGTCGCCCTGAGCCCTCAATGTGGAAGTCCCATTTGCAAAATGACACAGCCCACAACTTCAACAGTTTGCCATCACTTCATTTTATAACATTAATTCACGGATGGCATTTCACAATTAAACACAACAGAACACCCAAGTGACTACTCTTGTGACTACTTGTGCTTTATCTTCCTCTTACGCGTGCTCCTACGTGGTGCTTCTCCTGTGGCTTCAGCAAATGTGGAGGCCCCTTGCTCACTTTCATGCTGCTCCTGCCTCGACACCTTTGGCGGGCGTCCTCTGGGGTTGCGAGCCTATGAGGGCTAGGCAACAGTCTGCTGCTCCTGCGGCTATGCAGGGGATGAGATGCCCATCTCAGTTGGGTGAGGACTCTGGTGGGGCTCTGACCGAGGGCTCTGCAGTGGCATGGAAGTGTGAGCACTTGGAGAGGAGCCTCTACTTCCTTGTTGTCTGCCAACAACATCCCTCTCATGGGTCAGCCCCACTTCAGAGCTAGCAAGTTGCTTGACAGCACCTTGCTGCACTTCAGGGGGGCCATGAGGACCCATTCCTGCACTGGAAGTCCTACTCCAGAGGACTTCCATGAAGGTCTGGTTTCTCCGCTCAATAGCTGTCCATCGCTCCTCCAGAGATGTCAGTCTATTCTGAACAATGACCATGTTTTCAACACTCTGGCGCCGTAGCCATCCTCTCCTCTACTGTAGCCATCCTTTCCATGGAGGTTGCCATCCTTTCCATGGTGATGCGTTCATGCGCCAATGCCTCCACAAAGGCTCTGCTCATGTTAGCGATGGACTCCTCCATTCGCTCCACACTCACAGTGACCCTGAAGACAAAACCTGCCAGAGACTCCTGCACCTGTTCCTGGAGTTCCAGCACCGCTCTCCTTCTGGATGGACCCGGAGGCACAGGGTCGACATGCAGCTGAGCTGAGATGGGAGTGCCCTGCGCCCTCTGACGAGGACGCTCCACTGCTGTCCCTGTCTCCACCATCTGCTGATGCTCATATGTGATCTGTGATACACCAGGTGACAACACTACTCTATGTCTCGAAGGTCCCACCAAGGGGTGAGTGTCTGCGCTGGTGCAGGGTGCGCTTAATTCTGCTGACGCTGCGCCCTCAGAGGTTGCAGCTTCCTCTGAGGAGTCTTGTGGCTCAGGCTGTTCCTCCTGGACAGTGGTGAGGGGGGCTGTCGATGGTCCTGTGGGGGAGTAAAGGAAAGAGTTAGACATGTGAGATAAACGTTGCATGCACATGGAATTGTGCAGATGATCATAAGTCAATCTGTTAGAGCATCAGAATCAATATCAGTCACTTATGTAATGTCAATGAGAGAGATGAAAAACTATTCTGTCACCAGCTTGCTCTGATGCGCCCCTCTGTCCGTCCCCCACTTGCGCATCCTCCTCGGCTCCCACAATCTCAAGGGCCGCCTCCTCTGTGCTGGTGAGCTGGGCTATTGAGGGTGGCCCTCCTCCTGTCTTCACCCTTTCCCACTTATTGTGGGCTTTCTTTTCCTGCAATGAGGGACACAAGTGGAATTTGAGTGAGAATGAAGGAGTGAGTGTAGAGAATCCATAGCATAGATGCTTAGAAGGACACAAAGATGGAGTGAGGTCCCAAGACCACGGGCCCTCCCTGTGTGTTGTAAGTTGTTGTCATTGCCTAACAGTGATAGGGAGTGTGAGTGCTGCATAGTCGAATAGTTAAGTGAATGTGAACATAGAGAGAGAGGGAATGGTTAAGGGTGCAGGGATGTAAGGGTCAAGTGGGATGTGGAGGAGGAGGTTGACAATGAAGAGTGCTGGTGATGAGAGGCGATGGGGTGCAGATTGAGAGTCATGGTGATGTCATACTCACTTTTCCTGTGTGGAGAAGGTCATGAAACCTCTTTCTACACTGCAGCCAGGTTCTGCTGCACATTGATCTTGAACTGACCTCCTGTGCCACTTGCAGCCACACAGCTTTGGTCTGCTGGGGAGGTTTTTTCCTCCCAGAGGAAGGAAACAGCACTTGCTTCTGAGCTCTGGCTCCCTCCACCAGAGCTTGGAGGGAGTCCTCATCAAAGCGGGGTGCACACTTGGGCCTTGAGCTTGACATCTGTGCAAAACAAATCCCTCAGAAGTCTCTCCAAAAAAAGTTGTAAAGCATAAAATGAACCAAGGCTGCTTGCAGGCCTTAAATGCAGCTGCATAAATGACGTCATCAGAGGCGAGTTTCAGGACCAAAAGACTCATTGGGCCAGGGGTTCGCACACGTTGGAAATCAAGTGCCCAATTAGGGCAAAATCAGTAAATTATCCCGCCTCACATCGGAGGCGGTGGCGGACCCGCCGACCACCTGACCCGCCCCCAATGACAAAATCCAGCCCATAGTGTCTGGTAAATCACACTTCTAGTTCGAGCAGATTTCTGACCTAGGCATTGAATAATATACCATTCTTATTCTCTCACAAAAGAAATCGTAATCTTAGAATACCGTCACTTAACAAATTAGTTATCTGTTTATCAAGATTTTAAAATAAACTAACATTAAAAGAGACGTGTTCAGTCACATAAAAGCACAGCACAAAGAAAATGGTTATATTTTATTCATCAAGAGATCCAAGAGCCAGAAAGCAAACAGATCATTCATTCTGCATTCTCTTAAATTCTTATGTGCAGCCACATGTCTTTATGAAGACTTCACTGGGAAGAATGTAGTGGGGAAGGAGAGAACAATTAACTCTAATCATTGGCTTGTTAAAGGCTTTTTGCTGCAAAATTGTTTATAATGTAGTGCACATATGTCTATTCACAAGTTTAGGTGATAGAAAGCAGTGCTCAGGCTTGTTCTCACATTGAAAGCTTGGATGTGAATATCTCCCCTCAGGGACACTGGCTGACTGTCTGGAGAATTCTGAAACTAGGTCAGAAAATTAGCATTTTAATGCCTGATTTAAATATTACTGAAAGCCACCTGTTTAATGGCTAAATCTGAAATTACACCAGAACTGGTTTCTTAATGGTTCGTTAACTACACTCACGGCTTTTTTCCTTTTTTAAGCTAATTTTTATGCCGACAGGTCTCAATGCTGGGGAATGGAACATTTTCTAACTTTAGATGCTGGTTAGATGCAGCGTAAAGCTCTTTCTTCTCTGCCCCAACAAAGAGACTAAACATTTACATCACATTGCTCTCTGCTGGAAAGAAAATAAGTTCATTCTGTGAGTCTCACTTCGTAACTTGAAACCCCAAGATCTGGAATCTTTCTTCCTCTCTCCTCTGAACTGTCTCCAATGCACCAATGTCCTTTGGAATGTAGGGTGCCCAAAATCAACATAATTTTTAAAATCTGACATAACCAGTGATCCATATAAGATTATAGAATCATAGAATGATACAGCACAGAAGAAACCCATTCGGCCCATTGTGCCTGTGCCAGCTCTTTGAAAGAGCTATCCAATTAGTCCCACTCCCCTGCCCTTTCCCCATAGCCCTGCAATTTTTCCCTTTCAAGTATTTATACAATTCCCTTTTGCTTTTTGAATCTGCTTCTACCACCCTTTAGGCAGTGAATTCCAGATCAAAACAACTCGCTGCGTAAATTTTATTTCCTGATGTCACCTCTGTTGCAAGGAACATAAAAGCGGACTGTAAAAGCTTCTACAAGTATGTAAAAAGAAAAAGATTAGTGAAGACAAATGTAGGTCCCTTACAGTCAGAAACGGGAGAATTTATAATGGGGAACAAGGAAATGGCAGAGCAATTAAACAAATACTTTGGTTCTGTCTTCACGGAAGGGGACACAAATAACTTCCCAGAAATGCGAGGGAACCAAGGGTCTAGTGAGAAGGAGGAATTAAAGCAAATTAGTATTAGTAAAAAGATAGTGCTGGAGAAATTAATGGGACTGAAAGCTGATAAATCCCCAGGACCTGATAGTCTGCATCCCAGAGTACTAAAAGAGGTAGCCATGGAAATAGTGGATGTATTGGTTGTCATCTTCCAAAATTCTACAAATTATGGAACAGTTCCGGCAGATTGGAGGGTAGCGAATGTAACCCCACTATTTAAAAAAGGAGGGAGGGAGAAAACCGGGAACTACAGACCGGTTAGTCTAACATCAGTAGTAGGGAAAATGCTAGAGTCTATTATAAAGGATGTGATAACAAGACACTTAGAAAATATGAGGAGAGATTGGGTTGACTAGGCCTGTATTCACTAGAGTTTAGAAGAATGAGAGGGGATCTCATTGAAACGTATAAAATTCTGACAAGGCTTGACAGACTGGATGCAGGGAGGATGTTTCCCTTGGCTGGGGGGTCTAGAATGAGGGATCACAGTCTCAGGATACAGGGTAGGACATTTAGGACTGAGATGAGGAGAAATTTCTTCACTCAGAGGGTGGTGAACCTGTGGAATTCTCTACCACAGAAGGCTGTGGAGGCCAAGTCACTAAATATATTTAAGAAGGAGATAGATAGATTTCTAGACCCAAAAGGCATCAAGGGGTATGGGGAGAGAGCGGGAATATGGTATTGAGATAAAGGATCAGCCATGATCATATTGAATGGCGGAGCAGGCTCGAAGGGCCGAATGGCCTGCTCCTGCTCCTATTTTTCTATGTTTCTATGTTTCTATGGTTCTTTTGCCAATCACCTTAAATCTGTGTCCTCTGGTTTCCGACCCTTCTGCCACTGGAAACAGTTTGCCTAATTTACTCTAGATCAGTTTTTTAGATTTATTATCACCTTTGCTTTCTTTAAAAAAAAAATTTTGCTCTCTTCTCATGAAGACATTGACTCAAGCTGGAATGCCCGGCCCCCAGTTCCAAATACTAGTTGGTAGTTATTATGGGCTGACTTTTAATGGAGAAGGCGGGTTACTGGCGGGGGGCTCTGAGGCGGTCGTGGAAACCCGGGAGTAGGGGTATCCCGCAGGCCCTGCCGACTTTAACAGCAGGGCCTGATTTGAATAGGAAGCCTCTGTTTCCCACCCACAGCCAGCCAGATTGAGAGGCTGGCTGGCTGCGGGCAGGTAGGCCTGCAGCACTAGGCCTGCACAGAGGAGGGAGGGAGGAATCGCGTGGGCGTCATGCCGGGAGTAGATCGAGGGGTCGGCGGCTGGGTGAAGATCGGGTAGGGGGTGGTTCCAAAAAGAGTCGCGGGCCGGGAGACAATCGGCAGCGGTGGGGGGCGGCGGGCGGTGTTCCGAAGTGGATTGTGGGCTGGGAGAAGATCGGGGGGTGGGGGGGTTCCGAAGAAAGTCGTGGGCCAGGGGAAGATCGGGGGCTCCGAAGTGGATCAGGGGCCAGGAGAAGATCAGGGGGAGGTCCAAAGAGAGTTGGGGGGGTTTGGAAGGAGCAGCACTGGAGGGCCGGAGGAGGGGCGGGGGGGGGGGGGGGGGAGGAAATCGGAGGCATGGGAGAGCGGGGAGGCTTCGTGGAGACATCGGAGGCCTTGGGTGGATTGGTGGCTTTTATACAAAGTATAAAAATGTAAAATCTATGCAAAATGGTTACTGTTGGCAGCACCACCTTTTGCTGTAATGTCGCAATTATTGGCAGTAACATTCATACGTTCATGTTGATAATCCTACCCTAGGTTGTAGGTCATGGGAATAAACTGGATAAGAGATCTGGTAGATCACAGAGCTAGGATAAAATAACAGAAAATAAACAAAAAAACTCTCCAGTGACTTATTGGTTAAATGTACTGTTCAGTGAAAAACAGCACACCTTCACTAGTTAACCACTTAAGTGACGGGTCAAAATTGATCGAGTCAGCAAGGTGGTCGATGTTACAATTTTGCCAATTTCCAAATGTTCTTTATTCAGGCTGTTTGAAAATTTTACTCCCAGAGATATACCTGTGCATCTTGTGAACTTGAGCTGGAATTTATACGCAACATATCTGGGATAATGGACCACAACATTAACAATGTTCCCTTTTACCATTGGGGAAATAGTACAATCGTACTGAATGGCTCCATTTACTCCCGATCTCTTTTAACCCATAGAAAAGCACCATGCTGACAGACCATCTAGCACAGGCTAAGCTATTAATTTTACTCAGGAGATTATACAGAAACAAAAATAGATCAGCAGATTAGATAAATTACCTACCTTTGATAGGTAAATTAATCTGTTCTTTGAGCCCATCATAATGAATTTTTTCAACTTTCTAAAAGCCCTTTTATCAGAATTCTTTAACTGAAGTTTTTCATCATGACATGGCTGAATTAAACAACCTAAAGCTATCTCAAGCAGCTGTCATAATCATCCAAGCTTAGGCAGCTTGTGGCTGCAGAGTTGTCAATCAAACCAGAATAAAGATACAATGGTAGCAAAAGGACAAACTCCATGTTAATGCATAGTGACACCTAGTGGGAAAAGCTGGGTTGCTTTGTGCCTCCCGTTAGTGCCCCGGGGGGCGCTAATGGGGCGCAAAGCACCTAGATCCTGGGCGCGACGCCGCTGACGCCTCCCGCGAAATTCAGCTGGAGGTTAGCAGTGGCGGTAGCTGGTAGCGCCCCGCAGCGCTGCGCCTCTGGTGATGATGTCATCGCCGTGCGCAGCGCCCCGGCCGCAAACTTCGGTTGCGCCTCCTGACCTACCGCCGGACGATATGTCCGACAGGGTCAGGGTGGCGTTTTTGCGGCCATGGCGACACTAATTAAAGAGCAGCTGCCGGGCGGCCTTTTTTTGGGCCGCCTGCCAGCACCTGCCCCCTTTCCGTTCCCTCATGCGGGGTGCCAGCTACGATTGGTGGTCCAGCAGGGCCCTGGTGCGTGCTTCGTTAGGCCCCTCCCCTTTAATCGGGGGAGGGAGGCCTGTAATACCACGGCGTTACGTGTAGGCCTCCTGCTTGGGGCGCTACCACTCAATTTACGGCGCGAGGGCGCGACCAAATTTTTCCCCCCCTAGTGTTTACATGTAAATGCTGACACAATGTGCCCAGTCATACAAATATGGTATTTTAATATCTCATTAAGTTCCAAATCAAACAATGTGGCCTGTTTATATAAAAACAGAAAATGCTGGAAACACTCAGGTCAGGCAGCATCCGTGGAGAGAGAGAAACAGAGTTAACGTTTCAGGTCGATGACCCTTCGTCAGAACCTGAAACGTTAACTCTGTTTCTCTCTCCACGGATGCTGCCTAACCTGCTGAGTGTTTCCAGCATTTTCTGTTTATATTTCAGGTAAAGTGTTAAAAAAGGAAAAAGCAGGAACTAAGTGTCACAAAACATATTTGAAAGTTCTTTATCTGAATGCACGTAGCATTCGTAACAAAATGGACGAGTTAACGGCACAAATAACTACGTATGGGTATGATCTTGTGGCCATTACAGAAACATGGCTGCAGGGTGACAACGACTGGGAATTAAATATGCCAAAGGATCAGGATAATGAAACAGTTTGGGTGGAGATAAGGAATAATAAGGGGAAAAAAACACTAGTGGGAGTAGTGTATAGGCCTCCTAATAGTTGCAACACTGCTGGAAGAAGTATTAATCAGGAAATAGTTGGGGCATGTAATAAGGGAACAGCTATAATTATGGGGGATTTTAACTAACATATTAACTGGACAAATCAAATTGGGCAGGGCAGCCTTGAGGAAGAGTTTATTGAGTGTATTAGGGATGGATTTCTTGAGCAGTATGTAACTGATCCTACAAGGGGGCAAGCAACCTTGGACCTGGTCCTGTGTAATGAGTCAGGATTAATTAATAATGTCCTAGTTAAGGATCCCCTTGGAATGAGTGACCATAACATGGTTGAATTCCATATCCAATTAGAGGGTGAGAAGGTTGGTTCTCAAACAAGCGTACTGAGCTTGAATAAAGGAGACTATGATGGTAGGAGAGCGGAATTGATTAAAGTGGACTGGGAAAATATATTAAAGGGTAAGACGGTACATGAGCAGTGGTGTTCATTTAAGGAGTTATTTTACAACTTTCAAAAAATATATATTCCACTGAGGAAAAAAGGGTGTAAAAGAAATGACAGCCATCCGTGGCTAAGTAAAGAAATTAAGGATAGCATCCGACTAAAAACAAGGACATATAAGGTAGCCAAACTTAGTGGGAGAATAGAAGATTGGGAAGTCTTCAAAAGACAGCAAAAAGTAACTAAAGGATTGATTAAGAAAGGGAAGATAGATTATGAAAATAAATTAGCAAAAAATATAAAAACAGATAGCAAGAGTTTCTATAGTTATATAAAAAGAAAAAGGGTGGCTACGGCAAACGTAGGTCCCTTAGAGGATGAGACCGGGAAATTAATGGTGGGAAACATGGAGATGGCAAAAATGCTGAACAAATATTTTGTTTCAGTCTTTACGGTAGAGGACACTAAGAATATCCCAACACTGGACAAACAGGGGGCTCTAGGGGGGGAGGAGCTAAATACGATTAAAATCACTAAGGAATTGGTACTCAGTAAAATAATGGGACTCAAGGCGGATAAATCCCCTGGACCTGATGGCTTACATCCTAGGGTCTTGAGGGAAGTGGCAGTAGGGATTGTGGATGCTTTGGTAATAATTTTCCAAAATTCCCTGGACTCAGCAAAGGTCCCGGCAGATTGGAAAACTGCTAATGTAACACCCTTATTTAAAAAGGGTAGTAGGCAGAAGGCTGGAAATTATAGACCAGTTAGCCTAACATCTGTGGTGGGTAAAATTTTGGAGTCTATTATTAAGGAGACAGTAATGGAACATTTAGATAAACATAATTTAATAGGACAAAGTCAGCATGGCTTTATGAAGGGGAAGTCATGTCTGACAAATTTGCTTGAGTTCTTTGAGGACATAACGTACAGGGTGGATAAAGGGGAACCAATGGACGTAGTGTATTTAGACTTCCAGAAGGCATTCGACAAGGTGCCACATAAAAGATTATTGCTCAAGACAAAAAATCACTGGATTGGGGGTAATATTCTGGCATGGGTGGAGGATTGGTTATCTAACAGGAAGCAGAGAGTTGGGATAAATGGTTCATTCTCGGACTGGCAACCAGTAGCCAGTGGTGTTCCGCAGGGGTCGGTGCTGGGTCCCCAACTCTTTACAATCTATATTAATGATTTGGAGGAGGAGACCGAGTGTAACATATCAAAGTTTGCAGATGATACAAAGATGGGAGGGAAAGTAGAAAGTGAGGAGGACATAAAAAACCTACAAGGGGATATAGACAGGCTGGGTGAGTGGGCGGAGATTTGGCAGATGCAATACAATATTGGAAAATGTGAGGTTATGCACTTTGGCAGGAAAAATCAGAGAGCAAGTTATTATCTTAATGGCGAGAAACTGGAAAGTACTGCAGTACAAAGGGATCTGGGGGTCCTAGTGCAAGAAAACCAAAAAGTTAGTATGCAGGTGCAGCAGGTGATCAAGAAGGCCAACGGAATGTTGGCTTTTATTGCTAGGGGGATAGATTATAAAAACAGGGAGGTATTGCTGCAGTTATATAACGTATTGGTGAGACCGCACCTGGAATACTGCATGCAGTTTTGGTGTCCATACTTAAGAAAAGACATACTTGCTCTCGAGGCAGTACAAAGAAGGTTCACTCAGTTAATCCCGGGGATGAGGGGGTGGACATATGAGGAGAGGTTGAGTAGATTGGGACTCTACTCATTGGAGTTCAGAAGAATGAGAGGCGATCTTATTGAAACATATAAGATTGTGAAGGGGCTTGATCGGGTGGATGCGGTAAGGATGTTCCCAAGGATGGGTGAAACTAGAACTAAGGGGCATAATCTTAGAATAAGGGGCTGCTCTTTCAAAACTGAGATGAGGAGAAACTTCTTCACTCAGAGGGTAGTAGGTCTGTGGAATTTGCTGCCCCAGGAAGCTGTGGAAGCTACATCATTAAATAAATTTAAAACAGAAATAGACAGTTTCCTAGAAGTAAAGGGAATTAGGGGTTACGGGGAGCGGGCAGGAAATTGGACATGAGGCTGAGTTCGGATCGGTCAAGGCCCTGTGGGTGGTGGAGCGGGCCCAGGTGCTGAGTGGCTGGGTCCTGCTCCTACTTCTTGTGTTCTTTAGATTTGAGGTTAGGATCAGATCAGCCATGATCTTATTGAATGGCGGAGCAGGCTCGAAGGGCCGATTGGCCTACTCCTGCTCCTATTTCTTATGTTCTTATGTTCTTATTTCCAGCATCCGAAGATGTGGTGGTAGTTTGCGAGGTCAGAGGGGACAATTGAGGAGAGGGGTGATGACAGCAGATTTGAAGGGGAAGGGGACAGTCCCTCCCATAGGAAAACAAGATGGACTTTTCTTCATCATGTTAGTGGGCACAGTCACTTGCAGGACAGGAGCAATTGTATTACACCACAAGGATCAACTGTAGTGCCAAACAGGGCAACCTAATTTTTGTCCACTTTTTGAAGCAGCAGCTCCATCACTCAAACTGAGGGTCTCGCCTAAAGCTGTTCCATTGTTTCATAGTATTTCCAGGTTCTGTAGAATTATTTTACGCTAAAAGTAAGTCTTCCTTTTAAATGACTGCTGTTCGAGGAGTTGCAGCAGCGCCGGGAATCCCAACTCCCATTAAGTGAGCACTGAAAGGAAGGACCAATTCAACCAAAAACGCACCTCAAATATTAAGTTAGGCCGACCCTAGACCCAATGGAGTTGTTCTAGGCCCAAAGCCTACTGTGCAGAGTTCAACTTTAGAAAAGCTGAAATTGGAAAATCCATCATACTGTTCCTTTACCTCTGAGAGCTTGGTATAAATACAATGCAGACTTATAGGATGAAATCATTTCTGTCTGATAGAACCATAGAACCATAGAATGGTTACAGCACGGAAGAAGGCCATTCGGCCCGTCGAGCCAGTGCCGACTCTCAGCTAGTCCCACTCCCCTGCCCTTTCCGCGTAGCCCTACAATTTTTTTTCCTTCAGATACTTATCCAACTCCCTTTTGAAAGGTAAGATTGAGCCTGCCTCCACCACCCTTTCAGGCAGTGCATTCCAGATCCCAACCACTCGCTGCGTAAAAAAGTTTTTTCTTACGTCGCCTTTGGTTCTTTTGCCAATCACCTTAAATCTGTGTGCTCTGGTTCTCGACCCTTCTGCCAATGGGAACAGTTTCTCTCTATCTACTCTGTCCAGACCCCTCATGATTTGAACACCTCTATCAAATCTCCTCTCAATCTTCTCTGCTCCAAGGAAAACAACCCCAGCTTCTCCAGTCTATCAACGTAACTGAAGTCCCTCATTCCTGGAACCATTCTCGTAAATCTTTTCTGCACCTTCTCTAAGGCCTTCACATCCTTCCTAAAGTGTGCTGCCCAGAATTGGAAATAATACTCCAGTTGGGGCCGAACCAGTGTTTTATAAAGTTTCATCATACTTTCCACACTTTTGTACTCTATGGGGGAAAAATTGGGTTGCTTTATGCTTCCCGTTAGCGCCCCAAACATGGCGCAAAGCACCTAGCGCCCGGGCGCGGCGCCGCTAATGCTTCCCGCGAAATTCAGCTGGAGGTTAGCGGCGGTGGTAGCCGGTAGCACCCCGCAGCGCTGTGCCTCTGGTGGTGATGTCATCACCGTGCACAGCGCCCCGCTCGCGCCCCGGCCGCAAACTTCGCTTGCGCCCCCTGACCTATCGCTGGACGATATGTCCGACAGGGTCAGGGTGACATGTTTGCAGCCGCGGCAGCACAAATTAAAGGGCAGGAGCTGGGCGGCCATTTTTCTTTGGGCCGCCTGCCAGCACCTGCCCCCTTTCACCTGCTCATGCGGGGTGCCGGCCGCGATCAGGCAGCCCGGCACTCCTCTTGAGTGCTGGGCTCTTTTGCCGGCACCCCGCTCTCCGGTGGTCCAGCAGGAGCCGCGCGAGGCCCCTTCCCTTTAATCAGGTGAGGGAGGCCTGTAATACCACGGCGCTACGTGCCAACGTGTGTGGCGCTGCTGAACATAGCGCTGCGATATTGAATGGTAGCGCCCCAAGAGGGAGGGTGAGTGCCTTCCAGTGCTTGGGGCGCTACCATTCAATTTCTGGCACGGGGGTGATAACTTTTTCGGGAAAGTAGAGCCCCGGCGAAGTTAACGCCCCAAAGGGGACGTGACCCATTTTTTCCCCCATACCTCTATTTATGAAGCCTAGGATCCCGTAAGCCTTTTTAACTGCTTTCTCAACCTGCCCTGCCACCTTCAATGATTTGTGCACACATACCCCCAGGTCTCTCTGTTCGTGCACCCACTTTAGGATTGTACCATTTAGTTTATATGTCCTCTCCTCATTCTTTCTACTAAAATGTATCACTTCACACTTTTCTGTGTTAAATTTCATCTGCCACATGTCCACCCATTTCACCAGCCTGTCTATGTCTTCCTGAAGTCTATCACTCTCCTCCTCACTTTTCACTGTACTTTCAAGTATTGTGTCATCTGCAAATTTTGAAATTGTGCCCTGTACACCCACGTCCAAGTCATTAATATATATCAAGAAAAGCAGTGGTCCTAGAACCGACCCCTGGGGAACACCACTGTATACCTTCCTCCAGTCTGAAAAACAACGGTTCACAACTACTCTCTGTTTCCTGTCACTTAGCCAATTTCGTAAGGGTCCCAAGTGAAATGAGTCAGTAATTTGAATTCAGTTACCAATAGGTGGTGGTCGTCAGAATAACAAAGCTGGTCATTCTTCTGCATTGGCACTCAGATTAACTCTGTTTAATATCTCATCCATCTTTCAGATGAAATGTTAAATTGAGGTGCTATCTGCCCTCTCAGGTGGATGTAAAAGATCCCATGGCACTACTGGGAGCAGTAGCATAGTGGTTATGTTACTGGACTAGTAATCCAGAGGCCTGGAGTTAATGATCCATTGAGACATGAATTCAAATCCCACCATGGCAGCTGGGGAATTTAAATTCAGTTAATTAATTAAATAAGCTAGTATCAATAATGGTGACCATGAAACTATCGGATTGTCGTAAAAACCCATCTGGTTCACAAATGTCTTTTAGGGAAGGAAGTCTGCTGCCTATTTGTGACTCCAGACCCATAGCAATGTTGGTTGACTCTTAACTACCCTCTGAAATGGCCTAGCAAGCCACGCAGTTGTAATAAACCGCTACAGAAAAAACCCAATAATAAGCATGGACTGCAGCTGTTCAAGAAGGCGGTTCACCACCACAATCTCAAAGGGCAATTAGGGATGGGCAATAAATGCTGGCCTTGCCAGCAACTCTCACATCCCAGGAACGAATTTAAAAAATGCAGAAGAGTTTTTCTGGTATCCAGGCCAACATTTATCTCTCAACCAATATCACAAAAAACATTATCTGGTCATTATCTCATTTGGGGGATCAATTCAAAAGTACTTCACTGGCTGTTCAATGTTCCTGATAAGTTTTTTGGGCTGCGCAGCCCATTCAAATTATCGCGCATGCACTGTTTTTATAAAGCCATTAAGCGGCCTGCGTGGGAACATTATTTAGGATGTGGAGAGGTAGAGGTAGAGCTGGGCACTGTCAGCATAAATGTAGAAACTG
This sequence comes from Squalus acanthias, assembly GCA_030390025.1. Classification (NCBI taxonomy): domain Eukaryota; kingdom Metazoa; phylum Chordata; class Chondrichthyes; order Squaliformes; family Squalidae; genus Squalus; species Squalus acanthias. The sequence continues at coordinate 79,846,867 of CM059433.1, forward strand.
ACCCAATGGCTTTGGATGAGCCAAGAAGCAGCATGTAGATGAGGAAGAGGATGGGGCCAAGGATAGATGGGAAGAGAAACTATTTTCAGAGATGAACAAAATACATCATTTGTGAGTTGATTCGGACCATTTCAGTGCTGTGGCAAGGGTGCAACCTTGATTGGATAGATGCAAACATGGAGTTGTGGGGAAGTTGGGCACAGATTTGGGAGGTGACAACACGTTCAAGGACTTTGAAATGGAAAGGGAAGTTGGAGATGAGGCACTAGTTTGTAAGGATAAACGGTTAAAGGTTTTTTTTAAGGAAGGGATTGATGGTGGTTTTGACGAGAGGGAATCCCTTACAATGTTAGCTTAGCATGTGAACCAGGAATGGAATGAGGTAGTCAGCAGTTTAGTGGGATTTGGTTCAAGGAAGTAGGAGGTGGGTCTCATGGACAAGGTGAGCTTGGAGAGGACATGGTGGGGGTGGAGATAGGAGAGAAACTAGTGAAATACTTGGGTTTAGGACTAGGGTAGGGAGTAGCCTTGTCGGAGGCTTGGCTTGGTGGGCAAAAATAGGGCTGATGCAGCAGAGGCAGCTGAACGGATGGTCTGAATCTTAGTAACAAAGAAATCCATGAGCTCCAGCATTGTTGTTGGAGGTGAGGGTGGAGGGGGTAGTGAAGAAGGGGTTTGAGGAGATGGTTGCTAGTAGAGAAATGAAGCCGGGATTATCTTTGCTCTCGAGGATTATCCTGGAATAATGAGCGATCTTGGCAGAGGAGAACAAGGCTCTATGGTGCTTCATATGGTCCAGCCAGATCATGTGATGGATGGCTAAACCAGTTGTGCACCAGATATGCTTAAGTCTGCACCCATGGATTTGAAGGATTGAAGATGGAGGCTATACTGGGGGAAAAGCCAGAATGGATGAAAGTAAGGGATTTACTGGGGATTAGAGCATCAAAGCTGGAGGAGAGGGAGTGGTTGAAAAAAATCGGGAGCTGCAGAAGTCTTGTGGTGAATGGAGGGCCAAAGTTTGGACAGTTGAGAGTTTAAAAGTGTAGTTATAAGTGACTTGGAGGAGACTTCATTCCAGGGGTGGACACAGAAGAAAGTGGGGTTGGAAGAGGGTAGTGAGATTTGGGTGGTGAGGGATACAAGGAAGTGGTTGGAGATGGCCTTGCCATGGATTAGAGAGGCCACATTAGGTGTCAATTTTGAGAGACCATGGGATTAGAGAGGCCATATTAGGTGCCAAGTTTGAGACATGGCTGTGAATATGGGCAGGAGTGTTCATATGGAGATAAAGGTTATGGGAGGACAGAAGGGCAGTGGAATCAGAGGAGAAAGAGCCAGGTGAGTTGAGATGGAGATTAAACTTACTGAGGAAAGGAGGGAGGATATATTGGTGATAAACTTGGGGTGGTGCTTGGGAGGGCATTGAGAATAAGGATTTTAAAGGAGAGATGAAAGGAGTGGAACATGGTAAGGTGCTCAAAAGAAGGGAAGGTGCCAGAGGAGCAGGCAGAGGGACCAAGGTGTAAATTAGTGATAAAGGCCACACCTCCACCACAGCAGTTTGGGTGGGGTAGATGATGGAAAGTAAATCCAGACATGGAAGCTTCAGTAAGGGGCAAGGTGTCGCCACCCATAAGCCAAGTTTTCGTCAAAGTCAATGCAATCGTCCACAGCAATGTTTTGGATGGCAAGGATCCTGATATTCTGGAGGTTAAATATGGAGAGGGACAGTGATTGTTGATCTCCTAGTACACTCTGAGGGGGCAGTGGTGGATGCAGTGAGCTGGATGGGACGGAGGTTGGCAAAATTAGCCTCCAGTAGGTGTACTGGGTGAGAAGGTCGGCAAGCAAGGAGGATGGGGCAGTTGGAACTGCTGCTCATAAGGAGGCAGCGATAGGTGCCTCGATGGGTCCGTCGGAGAATGCCGAGAAAAGCACAGAGGGGAGCTGTGGGCTTATCCAAATAGGATTCAAGTCTGGGACAGAGGCAGGAGTGTAGGAATCTAGAGGAGTAATGATGGATTGGGGTAGGTATTAGGGAGATAAAGTACTGGAGAGGGAAGAAATGAAAAGTGACATCACTGGATGGCAGGAAGGGGAGGAGAAAGGAGAGAAGGACCAAGAAGGGGCCAATAGAAGATAAAAAAGGGACATAGAAGTAATAGGCTCGGGTCCGGGGTGGCAGCCAAAATGTGCGCACGAATAGACACAGAGGGAATTTAGATTACATATGCATGGCAAAGTTTAGGAGAGACATGTCCTGGGTCGTAAACTGAGAACAGGGAGCAGATGATACGAGAGTGTCTTACAATCTGTAGCAGATTCCTGGTCATCTGCTCCTATATATAATGAACAAACCTTTTAAAATACATTGAGACACATTTAAGTTGAATGTAAAGAATATTGTATAATTGTTATTTTTGTACATGCTTTGCTTACAAATACCATGATGGTGGCATAATAGTTTAATACCGTTAATGGATGTTAATGTTTGCACAAAAGAACAAGCCTGGTTATACAGAGATGAAAGTCTGAAACTGGCAGACTTCCATTTAGTTCTTTTAGGTCATACAAAGCCTAACAGTCAACATCCGTTTAACCTTTCTAGAACTGCAGTAGCATTTCTGTAGGAAATACGTAATGAATTGAGGAATAGAATTTGCTATTTTCTAAATAAGAGTAGTGTAAATAAAAACTTCTTACTTCTCTTTGTACACTTTAATATTCTGCATTAAGTTTTTCCATCTCATGACTCAACAAAGGGGCATCTCAATCCCAAAAGGCTCCCAACTCATAACAATTTTTCTCATAGATTAAAAAAAAGTATGTAAAGGATTTGTGATCAAATGTACATCATCAAGTTCCTCCAGCAGGTAAATACACTTTACAATGTGGAACTGAGGTCACTGAACAGAAGGCCCCAGGTACAATCCTTGTTCTGTGCTGAATTAGCTGACCCTAACCTAGGCAGTGGTAGATGTGGTGCAATGGCCTGGGCTAGAAAGGGGGGAAAAATCAGCCAGGCTTCCTGTTTCTGATTATTAGTGAGCCTTGTTGGAAAGCGTATGTGTAGATGATGAACGAGGACAGGCTCAGGTTCTTCTGTGCTCCTTCTATGGTTGAATAGTCTGCCAACATTTACTGTCATGGCTCGTACATGATCAAAAGCCATTTAGGGGAAATACTGGATGGCAGCTTGGGTCTATAATAATGTACCACAGCAACAATGAGTGCTTTGAGGAAAGGAGGGAGAAAATATCAGTGGCGGCAGTGAGGGGGAAGAGCAAAATAAGTGTAATTTTCACCTTCACCACCTGGGCAGTAATCAGTGGAGCAAATCATCCACCTGTTGTAGGACTCATCCTGATTTTCATCCCATTGATTTCAATAGTGTGTTCTACAACGGGCAGGCGCTCTGTTCTGCCAGTTTACTGCCCAGGCGGTGAAGGTGAAATGACTCCTCACAACATGAACTGGCCAGCGATTAACTCTCTGATGGTCAGGTTTTAATTAGACATAAATACGCTAGTTTATATTTTAATTTGATTGTCATAAAATTACATAACACCAGCTTCCTGCTCATTTCTATGTATGGAAATATATCCTATTTTAAATCATGTTTAAATACTAATTCTAGGCAGTGCACCTTTCCCTACTAACCTGAACTTAATAAACACGCATGTATAAACATTATTATGAATTACCATGTGATTAGACTCATAAACACACCAGCATGTGACTAGCCTTGTTACATTTTTAATCCAAATTTTACAACGCTCTTATAACCCTCCTTTAGTTTTTACCTCAGAATCAAAGGGGTGTGCTTGTTTGGCACATGTCTGGTATTGGACTTTTTCCCCTCATCCCTCTCTCTCTTCCCCCTGTCCCCATTCCTCTATTATAGTCCTCGTGCAAATCTGCTATTTGTTCATGAATCACTGTCAATTTGATTTTGAAGTTTGTTTGGAAATCCTCCCAGCATTTCTTTGATTTTTGGGCCAAATTCTCTCTTTTCATGTTCCCTGTGAATTAAACATTGATTCTACATTAACAGAAGTTCAAGAAAAGAAATATCCTGAAAGTTAGATTTTAAAAATAACAACAACTTGCATTTATACAATGCCTTTAATGAGGGCGCTAACGGGGCGCAAATCAACTAGCGCCTGGGCGCGCGTGCCGCTAACGCCCCCCGCGAAATTCAGCGGGAAGTTAGCAGCGGCGCTAACCGTTAGATGACGTCATCGCCGTGCGCAGCGCCCTGCTCACGCACCGGCTGTAATATTGGGTGGCGCCTCCCGACTTACTGCCGGACGCTATGTCCGCCGGGGTCAGGGGGGCCTACCTGCGGCCGGGGCGGCTCTAGTTAAAGGGGAGGTGGCGGGCGGCCATTTTTGTTGCTGGCCGCCTGCCCCCGTTACTGTCCCCGGCCCCCATGAAGCCCCCCCCGCGGGGTGCTGGCTGCTCTCCGTGAGCCCGGCACTCCTCTTGATCCCTGGTGGTCCAGCTGGGCGCCGGGATGCACTGCACCAGGCCCCTCCCCTTTAATAAGGGGAGGAAGGCCTGCAGTACTGCGGCATGTAGCGCCACGATATTGGCTCGCAGCGCCCCAAGAGGGATGTGGGGTACTTCCAGTAGCGCCCCTCCTCCTTCTCGGGGCACTACCTGGGAAAATCGGCCGCGGGGGCGCTAATTTCTTCGGGTGCTAAAATTAGCGCCCCGGCGAAGGTAGCGTCCCAAAGGGGGCGCTACCCAATTTTTACCCCAAGCATTATATTTGAGGGAGAGTTACATGTATGGCTTCTATTTTTGCATCAAATTAACCGCTTAACATGTAGTAGCAGGGTGTGAATCTATTAGTAAAGTACAGCTTTTGGGACTTTTGGTAAAGTAGATTTCTGACAAACCAGAACTTCAGCTTTAGGAAACAATTAAGTTCTGATTAGAGTTCTGCTTCAAACCAGATGAATTGTATCTGGAACCAGATATTTGATGGCCTTCCATTTTAACTTTTAAGCAAGGAGAGGGATGATAAACCCAGGAAAAGTGTCATTGAGTATTGAGCTGAAATTTGTTCATAAATTTGAAGTGAAAATTGGAGATGCTGATTATTTTAGATCAAAGGTTATTTTCATGAAATAAGTATCCATAAGTCCTATTTAATTTCTTAAATATGATTATCAGTGCATACCTTGAGTTAGAAAAAGTGGCATGATTACAAAGGAATGATGGTCACATCTTAAAGCAGCATCAATAAACCGCCAAATAGGTCTAAGAAAATTGCCCCATTGATTTAGATAACTTTTGTTTCAAACTGACAGTCAATATAAAGTCAATAAAAGCTAAGAAATATGGAGGAGCAAATGAGGCAATCAAGCCTCTGTCAAAATATAGTTGCACACTGCACCAGCTGAGATTAATGTGCTTTATCTGGAATATATAAAGACTGACATTAATGTCAGAACAATTGTCAATGTTGGTCAAAGTTCTTTCTATATGTTCTTAAATATTTATACTCTGTCTCTTTTAGATGAGCAAAACATATTGATTTCCTAATTTCCATTTTCCTAGCGAAATGTGAGTATCTCTCTTTCTCTGTCATATATTATTAATACTGCAGGACTGCATGCTTGTATTAACCTTGACATCCTTGAATTCTCTTTTACTTGGATCATCTTTAATGCATGTACCTTATCTTTCATTACTATTTCAATAAGTCTGATGAAAATGATAGCAATAGAACAAAGAGATGCTCTCGAGATTTTTTTTCAGGTCTGACAAAAGCACTTTCTAATAATATTAATTTGCATCATGCAGAGACCTATATCAACAAGAATACCGGAATTAATTAATGGGTTGGATTTAATGGCTGTTGCTGTATACATTGATACAGGAGAGGTCCTCCGCCTTATGTATTATTCCACATTGTTTAAATTGCTTGCTTCCAATACTTAGGTCAAATAAATAAAGAGCCTAGAGCTTTAATTTAAGACACTTCACATTGATTTCTAAAAAGGAGGATTGTTCACTTGTTTATTATGCACATTCATTACACTGTGTTAAAGCATAGCTAACAATTGAAGCACTTTCACTTAGTTGCCCATTTAGTGGATTTCTGAAGGCATCAAATATCAAAGTAATTCAATGTTACTTTTGAATAATGGTTGGTTCGCTTGGAGTCTGAAGTACAGTAGTATATGGCAAGTACATGGCAAGCTGTGTTGATAGCTGGCATACTTTTCACTGAGAACCTTTTTATAAAAGAACAGGACATGATGGCACAGGGATTTCATTTTATTACTGCCTCTGGCTGAGGATATTATACTTTAGAATGATATGACCTTGATACAAGCAACATTCAGTAACTTTAGGATGTGCAATAGCCTTTATTCTTCAACGTGAATGCTTGGACATTCTGAGGGATATGTTTGATTAATGGTCCTTATATCACACCTAGTTGCATTTCAAAACAGACAATTTGTTGTGAATGCATTTTACTCTCACTGTTTACATCCATTTAACAATTGTAATCTCTCTAACTCTGACTTACATTCGATAGTTTATGCTTCTCACAAGCAACAAGATGAGAACATAAATAATTTTCTTAATGACAGCTAAATCAAAAATATCCAAAAACAAATCGAGAATGACATGACACTCTCATTAATGAGTAGATGAGTACATATACACCTCCAGATAAACTCAACGTAGTTATGAAAAAAAACATTGTTGGGCACTTCTAATTCCTCTTTATTTTTTTTAGTCTTTCCTCCCTCCTACAATCTATAGGTATTTTAAACTCAAACTTTTCGCCAACCGACCATTACTGCTTGATTTATGCCATCTTCCCTCCTTCTGTTTTTAGCCCTGGTGGTGTCCTGCACCATGGACCTTAGCTCTTCATCTAGGTTTCTCAAAAACTAAAAACTAATAATGAAAGAAGAGTTATTTTGACCCTATAATTACTGATGGAATATTTCAGTATAAAACACTAGTTAGGCCGCAGCTAGAATACTGCGTACAGTTCTGGTCACCACATTACAGGAAGGATGCGATTGCACTAGAGGGGGTGCAGAGGAGATTTATGAGGATGTTGCCTGGGCTGGGGAATTTTAGCTATGAGGAAAGATTGGATAGGCTGGGGTTATTTTCTTTGGAACAGAGGAGGCTGAGGGGAGACCTAATTGAGGTGTATAAAATTATGAGGGGCCTAGATAGAGTGGATCGGAAGGACCTATTCCCCTTAGCGGAAGGGTCAATAACCAAAGGGCATAGATTTAAAGTAATTGGTCGGAGGTTTAGAAAGGATTTGAGGAGAAATTTTTTCACCCAGAGGGTGGTGGGGGTCTGGAACTCATTGCCTGAAAGGGTGGTAGAGCCAGAGACCCTCATCACATTTAAAAAGTACTTGGATATACACTTGAAGTGCCATAACCTACAAGGCTATGGACCAAGTGCTGGAAAGTGGGATTAGAGTGGATAGGTCTTTGTCGGCCGGCATGGACAAGATGGGCCGAATGGCCTCCTTCTGTGCTGTAAATTTCTATGATTCTATGATTCTATGATTTCATGTTAAGATCCTGCAAACAATGAATGCTCTGCTCAAACCACAAACAAACACAATCAGATTCTGCATTCTGGATTCCTGCTTAACAAATAGTTAATTCAACCTTCAAAAATGTTGTCAATCAGAAAAACTAAAATGTTCCTGTATCAGAATCCAAACACTTTACTTTCAAAATATTCAACCACTGACTTCTCTTGTGCTTTCGAACCTCTCCTCCAACGAAACGCCAACCTCCAAATGATGCTGCAAAACATGCAGCATTGCATCACAAGACTCCTCGTATGTATCACTCCGTGACAAACTAACAAGAAATAATATTAACTTACTTCAAAAAATACTTTGTGTGGATTCCTATTAAATAAATAGAATGCACATCGAAGACTGTTGGTGTACGAGAATAAAACAGCTGTATCATCATTGACATAATTCACTGTTCAGCACCATCCAGTGATTTATTTTCTCTAAGTCAAGAGATGGTGACATATGCCCTCTATAGGATGATAGGATGGTTGAAGGATAGTAAAATATGCTAGCTATAGAATTTCCTGATAAATCTGTTGTGAACTATTTTTAACTTGCAGTAATGATGTAAAAATCATTAGTCCTCCAATGTGAAGGTCACTCAGTATCACTGACATAGAGGGCATGCATAGTCATTATAAAATAGGCCCTAAAACTGAACAAAATCACTCTATACAACCAAATAGTATTTTCTACAAAATTAAAAAACCCTAAATTGATTTAATGCTTTCAAGATAGGAAGCGAAGATGACAGTTATAAACTGCTCAAGCTTCATTATTGCAGTTTAGCCTTTCATTAGATTATTATCTGGTAATCCCTCCTGGGTAACCATTACTTGAGCATGTAATTCTGCATTTAAATAAGCTGTGCCTGATATTTAAAACAGAAAATGGCACACTACTGGTCAAAGAGTGAAAACATTTCCGACAATGCATTTGCTCCCAGTTTTATATCAAAATTTTAACTGTTGCAATTTATTACACGGCTGTTAAATAGCTAGGCTGTTAATACAAAAGCTCACTTGCAGTGAGCATTTACTGAGGCACTATTTATTCCCAATATACTTTACAACATTTACTTAATAAAAGGATTGAGCAAAAATGAAACATTTCCCTTCAATAGGGGTTTTCCAGTTACGAGGCTTCTACTATACCACCAATCAAGTTGTCCCAAAGAGCTCTTCAACCTTGATTATATTTGTATAGTAAAACATACTGAAGAGTGGTCGCAAAGGTTTTGTTAAAATTGAGAAACCTAGGAGTGTCGCCAAAACCCATGGTGCAGGCTGTCGCCACAGCTGAAAAGAGTAGGAAAGATAATGAAGTAAATTCAATGGGAAAAAAATAAAGTTGAGGGGTGATCTAATCAAGATGTTTAAAATCTTAATAGGATTTGATAGGGTAAATACAGAGAAATTATTTTCTCTGGTGGAGGAATCTAGAACAAGAGGACATCATCTTAAAATTACAGCTAGGCCATTTAGGAGTGAAAGCAGGAACCATGTTTTCAGACAACGATAGTGGCCATAAACTCTGGTATCCAACTGCCCTTGGGACGAGGTTGGGGGGTGGGGGGGAGGCAGGGGGATAGGGGGCGGAGAGAAAGAATTGCAGCTTTCTGGGTTTCTGGGATTTTTCCGGGGGGTTCCAGCAGCAGAACACTGGCGGAACCCCCAAGGAATGTTGGCCACAAGAATTTTTAGGAACAGAAAAAACAGCCATGAGGACCAGTAAACGCATGCTTTTTTGATACCCCTGAAACCCACATTTGCACCATATTGGTCAACCCTAATCGCCTCTTGAACCCATATGGACTGTCCATTACAAGTTATGCCACAGGTCTGCTTTCTTTTATATAAAACTAGTTACATCAAACTGGTAAATCTTAACTTAGGCCTGTATTTCAGCCCTTCATCCCAGTAAACCATTTGCCCAGATTAACTATGTCAATTGTATAATTTTGAAAACTTTATTTAGGTCACATCAAAGTTTTCTTTTATCCCCCAAAAGACAACCACTATCTTACCTAAACTTTCATTATAACTTAAATTCTTGTCACCTGGAGTAATTGTTGTTACTCACCTCTGTATCGTCTCAATAGCAATGACATCCTTCCTATGATTAAGTGATCAGAACTTTACATCTTACTCTAGATGGGATTTGACTAGTGCCTTATGCACCAATAGCCTTCCATCTGATTTGTATTCCCCCTTTGCTAATATAGCTCAGTAGTGTATTTGGATGAGGTTACCAAGATGGGAAGGGGAAGACTATAAAGGGATTCAAACATAAGGATGAGAATTCTGAATTTGAGGCACTGTGGGACCAGGAGCTAATGTAGGTCAGCAAGAACAGGGGTGAGTAGGTGGTAATGTGGGATAGGATATAGGATAAGGTGGACTAGACACTTCGACTAAAAATGCTTATTTTTTGTGATAAACCCATTTTCAGCCCTATTAATCAAACTGCACCAGGTTACCACTCTTAAATATATCACGGAATATTATAATACTAAAAAAAATTTAAATTGCGTTCTAAAATGCTGCCCGATTGCACTGGTTCATGGAAGATTTTACATTCGGCGATATGCAAATGGGTTTGAGTGGAAAGCTGGGCAAAAATAAACTCCTCTTACAACTAGTGCAATTTTGTGTGCAATTTGCTTCAGGATCACTGATTGCGACCGAAGAGAAAACTCTTGGCCATTGTTCGGAGATAGATTCAGACTTCTCTACAGAAATACTGACTGTTAGTCACCTTGTGATAATATTGTGGCATTTTTGCCTATGGTGAATTATTTATTGAAGTTGTTCTTGCTGGTCACAGCACAGTGTTAAAAGTGGTTACTGACAGCAGTTTCTACAAACAGCAGATTATATGCATTATAGTCTAGTGCCTGCAGTCCTTATTATGCATGGATCGATTGCTGCTAATGTCCTTGGATGGGGACCCATCCCACAGATCATGCAAAATCAGCAGATCAGTGGGTCAAGTCATTCCATTCAATTATAAGCAACATATGGGGCTGTTTACCGTGTATGTTTCTTCAGTAAATGTCATTGTGAATCCCATGAATGACGGACTATCTAAATATAGTTGTGAGAAGAACAGCTTTAATGTCCTTTGTTCTGGGGCATCCTCAAAGGAATTTAGAGCTATAAGCTGGAAAATAATAGGAAGACAGTGGAGCCATCAGGTTTACAAGATTAGTCAGATGACTCCATGGTAGTCGATGGGCCCATAAGAAGTAAAGTATCCATGTTTCGTGGGTTAGTTTAATTGTGAGGATGAGTGCAGAAGAAGCGCCTTTGTTGTTTTGATTCCTCGGAGAATACTGAATTCTGTATTTACTATAAATCTACTGTTGGTATTGAGTTCTGTTCGGTTACCAGTTTAAAGTTCAATACATCTTTCATAGCTTGAATTAGCGTATTTTATAAGAGTGTATATTCTCCCACCTATAGAAGACAAGTTCATGTAGCAGCCTATGACTTCTCCTGTAAGCTGGAGTGCAATGACAAAGGTTCTCAGTTCGATCCCTGGGATGTAGTGCATTTGCCTAGATATTGGGCAGGTAAAGGACACTGGTTTGTAGTGGATGCAACGCTCACTTACAGGTTGCAGCCAGTGGCACTTAACCCAAGGGAATACCTCGTGAATAATAAAACATATACAACACAACTGTTCTAACTCTGTTTCTCTCTCCACAGATGCTGCCTGACCTGCTGAGTACTTCCAGCATTCTCTGTTCTTTATACTGACTTTGTAATAAGGTGCTGGAATAAGCTTTGGTATTATAGTGCTATCTAAATATAAGACTTGTCCTGAACCTAATCGTATTTTGTCTCACTATGAAACAGCTGATAAATTCAACACAAATTCTGAATTATTACCTATGCTAAATATTATATATACTTAAGTAAACTCTTTGAAATCAATAATAGTGATTTGCAGAATAAGATTTAAAATCAGATTCACATCAAACTCCTTAATGAATCAATTGAAGGCCAAGCTGTGTACATTCCTGGGAAGATGTCTGCAGCACCTCTTGTGAAGATTGAGATAAGGATTTACTGGGTTACTAACGGGTTAGCTGAAAACACTTGCAGTTGCCTTAACCTAGATTGTACCTAAAGTTATCATATTTGCTACTTATGCATTTTTCTTATAACTGTGTTAGTTGATTCACCATTATTGTTCCAGCTGTAAATGTAAAATTGTGTTCAAACACACATGAAAAAGGAAAACTGTAACGACAAGTCAGTCGAATGTAATTCAGTGGGTGAACTGGATTTAGAGCAGAAGTACATTTTCTTATAGCTTACCACTGGTAGTGGCAGTTCAATCTTTTTAATCAGGTCTCTTAATAGTTCATAGACTTATGGAACATCACTTGTTAAATAGCGAACACTTATTATCATATTACCTTCCTGGCCTCCCCTCCTCCATCTCCCCAAATAAAAACACATTTAATTAAAAGGACAGTTAATTATTTTTATATTATTGTTCCTGCCACTCTAGCCTCACTAATTGCCTCCCTCTTATATACAAAGATGATAAATGCTGCTCCAGAATACTGTTGCTTAGCAACAAATGTTTTCTGTTTTTCCTGCAGGTTTTGTAAATGGAAACAGTTCATGATCATCACAACTTTTTTTTTCACAAACATAAATCGTCTCATTATGGGGAAATCAGCTACATCATCAAATGCAATTCCTTCAATCAGTTTATGCCTTTCAAGATTAGTCCAAGAGGGAGAATTTAAAAAAACGGAAAGCATAAAAATAATAATGAAATAAACACAGGATTGATTTATACAGAATAAAAGAAGGCAAATGTGGAGATGGCAATAGAAAACAATAAGAAGTTTTCTTTAACAATATTGAAGCTTGCATTGTTGCAATGTTGCTTGGTATTTCTCCTGGATTAGGAATTTGTTACAGGTATTATTTCACAAGTATACCATTTGTTCACCCTGATCAATATTTAGTGATTTCTATTCTTGTTATGTGATTTGGATGAGAGTTCATTACAAAAAATGTAAATATGTTGGTTTACAGCAAAGTCTAAATCCAATGCTTCAATTTGAATGACATATTACTGGTCATCTCCAACCCACACCGTTATAACTTAGAATTTATTGAAGTGCATTAGCTCAAAATAAGCTCGATGCAACTGCATTTTATTCAGAAAACAAAATCGTGAAGGAATAGAAATGTATGCATCATACTACAGCTGCAAAACAGATGCTGTGACAGTTTTGTTGTGACATGAAGTTAAAGCGATTTGTCAGAAACTGCCTTTCAGCAAGACTCAGAACTACTGGACTAATTAAAAGACTCATTTAAACAGATGTCATTCACTGCCTTACAGCTAAATCAGTTGTATAAAGCAGGCTCTCCCTGAAATAGTCTGGAAATGAAATAAATGCTACTAAGACAATAGAAAGAGTAGTGCACTAACACTTAAAAAAATGGTTAGAAACCAAATATTACCATAGACAGAATTTCCCTCAAATAAATGATTATTTCTTGATAAATTTGCAATAAATATTTTGAAAATCAATTAATACCCATTTGGAAAAGTCATCTCATATTAAATACATGGAGTGTACTGATAATTAGCCATTGCCAGAAGTAAGATAAATTAATAGCACAATATTTTTTCCCATTCATATATCTATGTATAAAAGCATATCAGGGATTGAATGTAAATCTGTATTCTAATTATGGGTTCACATAACATTTCTAAATTCCTCAAGCTTCGCTTTTGTGAGCTTCTGATATTGGCTAAACCCTTTAGTTCGGGTATTCCTTTTATTATCTCAGAATTACAACAAACAATTATTTTTAAATGTCAACGTATGAATAGAAAACAACCTACGGCATTTACAACATTTGCACTGTTGACTTGGTGGCTATGATAGAGAACTGACTCACCTGTACAGATACACTTAACTCTTGCCTCCCTTTCTTGAAGCAATCCTACTAGAAGTGTTTGGGAACGACTGACTACAGGCTGCTGTTTATTGCAGACACTGATGGACGAAGAGCGCACTTGAGTGATTAGCGAAAACTCTATTTGCCTGCCACAATATTAAATTACATTGCCTGTCTGTACCTCCCCTCTCAGATACTGCTAAAGGCACTTATTAGATGCCAGATCTTTTATAACAACAAAAATAATGAATATGTTACAACTGTAAAATATCAGATAAGTTCTAATATTCTAAGACAGCTGTAAATTCTGCAAAACAACTCATTGTGTTATGTTGCATATGAGTGCACCTTTCTAACACTACTATTTTTGTAATACCCATTACTTATTCCGATACAAACCCATCTTCCCAGAAAAGAAATCAATTTCTAATTTCATTGCATGGGAAGATACACTTATAATGTCAGAAAAAATTGGCATAGTTTTCAGATGCAGGCCTAATCCTCTGCTTTATTTGGTAGCTGTCCTATCACATTTGATTATGATGAAACAGCTTATTCTATTCAAAGAACAAAAGCTGCTAAGAGGTCAATGTATACTGACTGCTGCGTTAACATTTATAAAACTGCCCATTGAACTGGAATAACCTTGTGGTCCACAGCTGGGGGTAATCTGATAAACAAATGTGAATTTGTTACATTATCAACTAATGTAAGTACAGGTTAACGACAGAAGGGATAAAAGCATTAGAAGCCAGATTTACTTGTCTGAAAAGTTGGAACTTTTTGGCATAATAAATGATAGGGATGAGCTTCAGACGTAGTCAACAGTAATTTAGAGAAGTTAAATCTGAGCAACGAAGGTACAGTTTCCTAATGCCGGATTTTAAAAAGGTTCTGTGCAATTGGGCCTTACTTTGTGCATGCACATTACCTTTATGAAATATCTTGGCCTATCCAGTTTTGAGCTAAGAAAATGGTAATCACCCTGTGTTGAGCAACAATTTCTGATCAGGCAGCACCGCAACAGATGCAGACCCTTCTGCAGATACCCAATCACCAGGCTTCACAGACCCAGAGGACCATATTTGAATATTTCCCTGCTTATGTGTAGGGAGTCTGCAGCTCAGCCCAGAAAGAACTCTGCGTCATCTTGCAGGGAGATCTGCAAACTGCTTCAAGAAACAGGACAAAACTTACGGGGGCTTAGAAAGTCTCTACAGCCCTTAATTTGTTGGCCACTGGATCATTCCAAGGGGCAACAACCAACTACTGCCAGGTCAGTGAATATGCTGTGCATTGTTACATAAGGCAAGTAGTTAATGCCCTGTTTGGCAAAGCAGCCCAATTCATTACATGTTACACAGGACCAAGATAAATAAGTGAGCACGCCATTAATTTTAATCAGATCATGGGATTTCCATGAGTGCTTGGAGCAATAGATTGCATTCATGTAGCCATGCAAGCCCTACTATTAACCAACACCATTCTATGAACTGACAGAGATTTCAATCCCTTGTGTCCAATTAGTTTCCGACTACAGACATTGTTTTCTGCATATCAATGCCCAGTATACTGGAAGCTGCCATGATGCATTCATCCTTTAGCAGCCCAGTGTCCCTGCACCAAAATGGGTATTCAGGTGGCTACCTGGGTCAGCGTACTATGTGACACATCTGTACTCATCTAAAATTATTTTGGATGTGGCATCACCTGAGAGACATCTCCATCATCCATGCCAACTTCTGCCACAGTTCTTTGGATGTGCTGAGGGAGATCCCCTTTGCTAGACAATTTTTTTTTCATTTTTGGGATGTGGGCATCGCTAGCAAGGCTGGCATTTATTGCCCATCCCTAGTTGCCCTGTTGTTTGCTACATGTCATGGGCCACGGGGCAGACACATTGTGATGATAGCAATGCAGAGTGCCCTGGTGAACCATGGGCATACCCGTGCATTTGGAAAGTAGATGAACAGTTGGTAGAGAACAAGCCCCCTGTGATGCTGCACCATGTTTACACTGAAAGATAATTAAGATACCCAACATCGTTACATTATGGAAAGTGTGAACAAAAATAACCTGACAATCTTGCCTAGCCCAACAGCATTAATTCGCTCTGTCACCTCCATCCATTCTCCCCTGGTGGTACTCTTGACTCCTCCATTCCAACCTTCTCTCTAGCACCTCCTGCAGAAGCTTCTCTAAGGCAGCATCTTGGAAAGATACAGTTCTGCCTCTGTGCCTTGCTTCTGCCATATTTTAAATTTGCAGCCATTTCCCCTTTAAAGACAACCAGCAGCCCTTTAAGAGCCCAACAATCTGACCCGTGCGCACTGCCAGTACATCATGCACTATGCACCAAAATTTTATTTAAATGTAGCATCAAAAGAGCTGCAGTCCTGGTAGTGCTGAGCCTGAACTACATTATTGACCCATGGCATAATTATGCATGGATTTGTAATGCAGATCATGTTTGACTCTTTTAATTGAATATTTATATAAATAAGCATGTGTAGATAAGGGGAATGCAGTGGATGTCATAAATATGGACTTTTGTAAGGAATTTATTTTATATGGTAATAACTGGATGCAACTATTAATAACAAATGAAGGATGAATAAGATTCTAAAACTAATAGAGAATCAATCTCATAAAACCACGCAATGTTATATATTTCAAGAATCAGAATCATTAATATTGATAGACTTTTTTTTTAAAGACGAAAAGTGGTTGATTTTGTTTCTGGTATACTTCGGGCGGGCAGTGGGTGGGGCGATTGGAGGAAGGCTGATCAATTTTCGTAATCGGACCACTTTTACATGTAGGAGACAAGTTGCCAGCACTAATGACGCTGCATCTGGGCAGCTCGCTGTTTGGGATGTGTGCGACATCCAGTAGGGCGTGGACTGATGGGGGAATGCAGGTCAATAAAGCAGCGGATTTAAGTGACAGGAAAATGTAAAGAGCACAGCAAGGAGTGAAACTTAAGGGAGCCTTTAAGTCTTAAAAGTCCCAAAAAGAATGAAGAAAAAGGCATTGCCAGACCTGCTTCCAGCTTTACCCGACTTTATCTTAAGATCTCGTTAAGTAATGCTGTAAGTGGCCGCCTCCCAACCTGTAGCACCCATGGTTTGTAGGCGGGTTGAGGAAGCAGCAGTGGCAGCATTGATTGATATTAAAATCACATTGGGGTCCTCACTGAATCATTTGACCCCTATTTAAATATAATAATGAGGCCCCCGTCTGTTTCCAGCAGGAGCGCTGGCCGCCTAATCCAAGGTCCGCCCGGAAGCCGGAGCATGCTGATCTCCAGTGGTAATTTGGTGACCGTTTTATTGTGTGATTTTCATCCCATTACCGCCCCTTTCATGCCCAGAAAATGGTGTGGTAGCAAAACAAAAATCAGCCCCCGTGTCACAGAGAAATAGACCTTCGCTGTGGATACACCAGACCAACAGAATACAAAACAGCTTTTACATTTCTCTGCAGCTTTTCAGACCGATAATAACTGCGAGGTGGGAAGGGAGCGGTGGGGAGATTTAGCGGCTGGGAAGCCCCGAAGTACGGGTTTCCCGGAGGTCCTGCCGAATTTAACGGCAGAACCAGATTTAAATTTTACAAATCGGTTTCACAGCCACAGCCAGCCAGATTGAGAGGCTGGCTGGCTGGCTGTTGGTTGAGTAGGCAGCGGGGGAGCGGAGCAGAGGTGAGGCGGACATGGCGTGGGTGGGGGGGGGCGGGGAGGGAGGTGTTGGACATCGGAGCAAAGGGAGTAAGTTAGACATCGGGGGTCGGGAGGGGTCAGTTGGACATGGGGGGTCGGGAGGGGTCAGTTGGACATGGGGGGTCGGGAGGGGTCAGTTGGACATGGGGGGTCGGGAGGGGTCAGTTGGACATGGGGGGTCGGGAGGGGTCAGTTGGACATGGGGGGTCAGTTGGACATGGGGGGTCGGGAGGGGTCAGTTGGACATGGGGGGTCGGGAGGGGTCAGTTGGACATGGGGGGTCAGTTGGACATGGGGGGTCGGGAGGGGTCAGTTGGACATGGGGGGTCGGGAGGGGTCAGTTGGACATGGGGGGGTCAGTTGGACATGGGTGGTCGGGAGGGGTCAGTTGGACATGGGGGGTCGGGAGGGGTCAGTTGGACATGGGGGGGTCAGTTGGACATGGGGGGTCGGGAGGGGTCAGTTGGACATGGGTGGTCGGGAGGGGTCAGACGATCAAGGGGGTCGGATCGCGGCGGCGTTTACAGGGTAGCTTGGGGGGCCAGGTGGGGAATCACTGCTGCTCCTCTTAGCCCACAAGCAGTGCTGGAAAGGCTCTTACCTGTTCCATCCAGCCGTTCTCGCCTCCCTTCAGCTGCTGGGATGCCTGAGCTCCGTGCTGGAGAGGTTAAATTTAAAGCTCAGTGATACTCAATTTAAAAAGACCTAATTAACGCCTCCTACAGACGTTAATTGCTGCAATAGCTATCCGTCCGCCTGCACTAATTATGGTCCCGTCTGCGGTGAGTAGGTTACGCGCAGGCATCCAAACGCGCCTCCGTTAAACCTGGAAGTGGGCGTGTTGGAGCCAGGTTGCGGTCATGATCCAAAAATCAATTATTTTAACTATTGACCCACCCCCAACCCGCCCGTTCTTGGGGGTTAAAACTCCCCCCAATTTGAAGGTGAATTTTCTGCTTCAGTAGATCAAGTTCAAAAATTTACTTTCAAATAAATTAATTGAAATCATAGATTTGCTAAATTCCAGTTCATTATTATAAGTCAGGAAAATGCTGTAGGGATTTCTCATCTCACATTGTCAAACAGCGTGTGAGTAAGAGAATTCTTTAAGTAATTGAATATTTAACAAGATATGTGGGGGCTGTGCTACAACAATATTGTGCTACAACTTGATGAAACAGCCAAACTGTTTCCTGGATCATCACTGTGTGAGGGTATCCTTAGGGCAAACTGACAAAGAGTAAGAGGCATTCTAAAAGGAACAATGCAGCAATAAGTAACAGCTTTGGTAAATTCAGAACATCTTGGCATTTTAACATGAGATTTACAAGAAATCATGTCCCAGAGCAGACCAGTGTGAATTAAAAATAGTTTTTGTCAATGATTTAATCATTCTTGGCAAGCACTCAACAAACCAAACAATGGAGCAAAAGACCCATCCCTCATTCATACTCCACATCAATCTAATTCTAAGTATCAGAATCTCTTCCAGTGTCCTCGACTGTAGGGAATTCATAGGCTTCCTCCACCATACCACATTCTAACTCTGTGCAAATTACATATCGCAAATTGATTTTTGCCCAGACAAGTTCAGAATGCAAAGTCAGAACATTCTGGTAGTTAAACAAAAACAAAAGAGAATATATGCAGTACTGAATTCCCTTGAATTTATTTGTAAAAGAAAGAAGATAAATGTTCCAACAATTTGCTGGTCTCGTTGAAATTTGAAATGGCTCGTGATGATCAATATTTTGTTTTGGTATCAGATTTAGCAGATCGGGGAAGACATGTGTCCTTTGTGATGTATGTGAGCACAAAATTTGGCTCCGTGGCGCTCATTTTTTGGGAGCTACGAGTGCCCTTAGTGGTCCAAAATGGCGTCCGTGACACGCGTGCACACTTCTGCTGCGAGTCACGCCGGATGCCATATTGGTGAGGGCGTTACCGCGCGCTGTGAGCATCCGCTGGAAGTATGCAGAGCACTTCAATAAGGACGTCCTCACTGAAATCTGTCACCTGCTACAGCCACAACTGCAACCTCAGAGCAGGACAAGGATCACAGAGCCAGTGGCTGTGAAAGCGACCGTGGCCATGAACTTTTATGTGTCGGGCTCCTTCCAGGCTGGAGCTGGAGATATTTGCAACATCTCACAGTTTGCCATCCACTGTTGCGTAAGGGAAGTCACTGAGGCTCTGTATTCAAAGAGAGCTGACTACATTTCATTCTCTCTTGCCAGAGAGCAGCAGGCAGAGCAAGTACATGGCTTCGCCAGGATAGTAGGCTTCCCCATAGTGCAGGGTGCCATTGACTGCACGCATGTCGCTTTACGGGCGCCGCATGTCAACTCAGATTTCACTCCCTCAACATCCAGCTGGTGTGCGACCATAGGCAGCGAATCATGCAGGCCAATGCCCAGTATCCTGGCAGCAGCCATGATGCCTTCATTCTGCGGCAATCCGCTGTCCCATCTGCATTTGAGCCACCACGACAAACCAGAATGTGGCTATTGAGCGACAAGGGCTATCCACTGATGACATAGCTCGTGACCCCAGTGTGCAAACCATGCACACGTGGGGAGCATGCACACAATGAAAGCCGTGCTGTCACACGGAATGTGATAGAGCAGACCATTGGCATGCTGAAACAATGCTTCTGCTGCCTGGACCACTCTGGAGGAGCCCTGCAGTACTCGGCAGAGTAGGTGTCAAGATTTGTGGTGGTCTGTTGCATGTTGCACAGCCTCTCCATCAGGAGGACACAGCCCTTGCCACTAGCTATGTGGTGAGCAGCAGGAGCAGGAGGAGGAGGTGGAAGAAGAATGGAGGAGGTAAGATAGACAGTCTCTTTCTGGCCGGGTTGCCCGTCAAGAACTCATCCGACTGCAATACCAGTAAGCGTAACCCCAATTCCCCATTTACCAACAGTCTCACACCTTACCTTACCTCTGTCACTGACCATCACAGCGTCCGCTTGGCCACAATGCAAAAATAAAAGCTAACACAAAATAAACATTCCAAACCAAATTTATAAATGAAATCATGCTATATTGCATACAAACGTAAACTAAACACCGTTGTGCATTCCCTTAGTTCCTGTCTTCCATGTGCCTTTGCCTGTCCTAGTGCTCCTATGCAGTGCTACCCCAGTGGCTGCAGCCTGGCTGGTGGAAGGCTGCTGACTTTCAGTTGGGGAGACTGCAGATGGCCTTGGAGGACGAGATCAAGCAGCTATGGAGCCTAGAAGGCCCGGCCGAGGACTGCACCATTTGGCATGGGTGGCAACAGTATGGGCTGGCTGGCTGACAGGCAACAGCAAGGGCACTGGCAGAGTGGCAGTGGTGGGAGGACGAATGTTGTCATCCTGAGAAAGGACAGCAGGTTCGTGCTCCACGGAGCCACTGTCACTCCCCCTGGGCGGTGCCTCAGCAATCCTAGTAATCTGTTGGAGGACAGATTGCTGGACTGCTGCGACACACTGCAAGCCCCTTTGAACACTGGAATCCGCAGCCATGATGGCAGCAGTCTGAGCTTCCACTGCAGCACCCAGATGTTGGGTGGCTGCTGCTTGTGCTGCAATGCAAGCTGAGACTCAGCCAACAGACGCTGCATCATGGTTGTGTCCACAAGTGCGCTAATAGAGTTGGCCACCACTTCCATGCTGGAAAGGATGGGCTCTAAGCTCTGCGGAAAGCCCTGCGCCAAGTTGATACCGGACTCCCCCATGCTCCTTGACATTGCACGC
Source organism: Squalus acanthias (assembly GCA_030390025.1). Lineage (NCBI taxonomy): Eukaryota > Metazoa > Chordata > Chondrichthyes > Squaliformes > Squalidae > Squalus > Squalus acanthias. The sequence continues at coordinate 79,867,857 of CM059433.1, forward strand.
AGGTTTTCTGGCAGCTTCCCAATGCACCAAGCATTTCATTGTGCATATCCATTAGACTTCTTCTGCAGCCTGCCCCATCAAAGTGCTTATCTGAGTCCTATGCCGCAGAACTCGTTTGTGACCTCGCCCTCCAGCGAGCTGGCACCTGCACTATTCTTGCCCCTTGCCTTGGCTTCAGGTCACTCGTGCCCAGTGTCTCACCACGTGCAGATCCCGCCTCTATGCTATCCTCTAAATTACGTGCAGTGTCAATATCTGAGTTGGTGGCTGCGACTGTGAAATCGAGTGACGGTATTTCTTCATCAACACTGACTTGTTGCTCTTCCACCTTTTGCTCTTCCACCACTGTCTGGCCAGGTGGCAGTTCATGGGTATCTGAAAGGAGAAAGGCACACGGGTGAGGGTGTGGTGAGGGGAGGGGGGGTGAAAGCGAGAGGTGCATGCTTACACCATCTGCAGCTTGTAAATCAGACGAGATTGTGGAATGAGGAGGAAGTGAGATGTGAGAAGGCGGATTAGGTATGAGGATACCGTCACCTTCTGTGCTTTCAGCTCCGCCACTGACCACAGCCTCAGCAGTGGCCATTCCAATGATGGCGAGCACCGTCTCTTCCATGGGGGTATGGATATGCAGGCGCGCCTGTCGTCCGCTGGTTAGGTCCTGCTGGCTCCGGTTGTGTGCCACATTGTCCTGCAAGAGAGAGGGATGTGTGTCAGTGAGTGTCGTGCTATCTATTTGGGTGATGTGGTTGTCATGGTTGAGTAGCTGACAGTGTGTGAAAGCTGTGAGATGTGGGTGTGAGGCTTGCAGCAGTGCTAGGTGTGTGCGGGTGAGGTGAAGCTATGAATGTTAGGTAGGAGTCCTGATTGTTAGAAATTGTTGGTAGGCGAGTGATGGGGGTGTGATGCATTGAGCAGTTGCTGAGGCTAATGGTGCATTTGGTAGGATGTGGCATTTGAAGATGAATTCACTGACCTTGACCACTTCTGTGAGGTCATTGGACTTTTTGCGTCACTGCAGCCAGGTACTCGGGGCTTGTCTCCTGGCATTGATCGCCACAGCTGTCTACTCCCATTGCGTTCTGAGCATTTGTCTGGCGGGCCTCCTGGCCCCCTATGGATACAGCACATCTCTCCTCCTTTCCACCTCATCTACCAAGGCCTTCAGTACAGCATCCAATAACCTTGTTGTGCCATTATTGAGTCTTTCCCACGTCAGAATGAGTTCTGAATGACTTCCACCACCTGCTCCAGCCCCAATGTACTTCCCCTTTAAGGGGTGCAGGCTGGCTTTAAATAGTGCAGGCTAGCTTGAACTGGTGCTAGAAGGTAACAATTTTGTGCCCCCTGCTGCGGCGTGCAGCCATTGAACAACGCGGTTAGCGCTGGCTGCCCGTTACAATCATGGAAATGAGCAGGCAGCATAAAGTTGGCATGCTGTCTGCATCATATTGAATGGGCGCGGGTTAATCGCGCATAGTGATCCCTGTGCCCGTTTTCAGGGTCTATCCAATTTAGCCACCTGTCACTTTTATATTTGAAACAACGGGGGTGATTTTGTGACTGGGGTCACGTTGGAGGCGGGACTGCTGCTTGTCGGGTCGATGTCCTGCCTCCATCGATTTGTGGGCAACCCATGCTATTTTCCCTTGATTGGCCGTGTTAAGCCCGCCCAGCAGGCTTAGCAGGCCAATTAAGGGAAGGCCGGTTGCAGAGCACGTCAACGTATGACGTGTCATCTGTCAAAAATTTTTGACAGATGAATTGTCATCGTTTGACAGCTCTGTGAAGCTGTCAAACAGTGACATTCTCTGCAGTTTGATGAGGTCTTGCACACAAGACCTCATCAACCTTCTTTCTTTTACAGAATTGAGATGGTTGTTGCATATGAGAATGCAACGGCCATCTCTCATCTGCAACACGGAGGTCCGAGACTCTCTGCATACACACCGACTGAAGCCTGCAGGAAGAAGCAAAGGTAAGTACACTTTTAAAAACACTTTGCAATTACCTGAGATACTCATTTCTACACTCTTGCACCCATCACTTACCTTCACACCACACTTTTGCACCCCCCCCGCCCCCCGTCCCCCGCAGACCCTGTACTCGCCTCGCTGAGCTGGCGGGTTTCGGAGCCTTCGGAAAGCCCGCACTTGTGAGGGCAAAAAGGAGATAATCCTATTTTCTGCCTGTTAACTACCTGTTAACAGGCAGTTAATGGGCTTTAATCCCTTCCCACCTCCAAGGAGACAGGACCCAGCGTGGGACGGCTACCCACCTCCTGGGAAGATGGCATGGAGGTGGGTTGGGGGTGGGTTAGCAACCCGCCCCCAAAATCTGCCATTTTCCCAGCAGTCCCGCCTCCATACCCGCCTCCCCAGGGCTGGCAAAATCACCCCCAACATGAACAGAGGAAGGATGGCGGCAGAAAAAATGGAAGAAATATTATGGGTTTCAAAGAAGATGTTGGCATATTGGAAATCGTGCCTGGAAAGAGAAACTCGTAAATATAACACATTTTTGGAATTAAGCACTTTTGACCTCTGTGACATAGATGTAACCTTAATCATAAGGAGATAAGCAGTTCTTTCCTGATAGTAGAGTTATTTTTTTTTATTATTTGTTCCTGGGATGTGGGCGTCGCTGGCAAGGCCAGCATTTATTGCCCATCCCTTGTTATCCTTGAGAAGGTGGTGGTGAGCCGCATTCTTGAACCACTGCTGTCCATGTGGTGAAGGTACTCCCACAGTGCTGTTAGGAGGGCGTTCCAGCGACGATGAAAGAACGGCGATATATTTCCAAGTCAGGATGGTGTGTGACTTGGAGGGGAACTTGGAGGTGATGGTGTTCCCATACGGCTTCTGTCCTTGTCCTTCTAGGTGGTTGAGGTCGTGGGTTTGGGAGGTGCTGTCGAAGAAGCCTTTGCAAGTTGCAGCAGTGCATCTTGTAGATGCAACATGCTACTATAATTTGAGAGGTGGTGTCTGGTACATTTTACTGTGCACCCCTAGTCTTATCCAGGCACATGGTGCTTCCTTTAAGCATCCCAATGGCTTGCTCAGTTTTTGACCTTGTCTTACTGTAAGCCTCATTGTAATGCTCCTCTGCAGCACTGGTGGTGCTACAAAGTGGCATCATAAGCTATAGGAGTCCAGGGTATCACTTGTCACTCAGCGGCCATCCTGCCCTTTCTGTTATAATGGAGCTGGGGCACTGGATTGATGAGTATAAAAATATCATGACAGCTGCCAGTAGATTTAGAATTCACATTCAGGAATCTATGTGTATCATCGCAAATGAGCTGTACATTTAGTGAATGGAAGCCTTTACAATTGATATAAATATGGGGGTTTACATGTGGAGCACACAGAGTCACATGGGTGCAATCAATGCACAACTTTGGAGAATCCGCCGCTTCTGTAAAAATTTATTACCCTCTCAGTCATCTTTCTGGGCCCACTGTAAAAGTGTGTAAACTGAGCCACCTTCGCAAAAAGGGCATTGGTGACTCATCTTGTACAGCAAGACAAAAGTCTCCTGGCCCAATGGAATGAGCTGTGGTCCCTTTCTCTGCCACACTCACAGCTGCACATGCCATGGGCTTTGGTTGCACATCCTACATACCAATGAACAGAGGACTTCCAAAGCTTCATGACTGAAACATAACCTCCTGAGACACAGCTCCTGTGAGAGATCTTGGAGTGTGCACCTGGGTCAATATCTCCTGCTGGATGGAACAGCCAGGATGGTCTGGCTATCTTCTGGTGCTGTCTGATTAATCTGGCTTCTCTTATATTCTCCTGCTGTTCCTCTTCTTCTAACACATATAGAACATAGAACATAGAACAGTACAGCACAGTACAGGCCCTTCGGCCCTCGATGTTGTGCCGAGCATTGTCCGAGACCAAGATCAAGCTATCACACTCCCTATCACTCTGGTGTGCTCCATGTGCTTATCCAATAACCGCTTGAAAGTTCCTAAAGTATCCGACTCCACTATCACAGCAGGCAGTCCATTCCACACCCCAACCACTCTCTGAGTAAAGAATCTACCTCGGACATCCCTTCTATATCTCCCCCCATGCACCTTATAGTTATGCCCCCTTGTAACAGCTGCCTCTACCCGAGGAAATAGTCTCTGAACATCCACTCTATCTATCCCCCTCATCATCTTATAAACCTCTATTAAGTCGCCTCTCATCCTCCTCCGCTCTAAAGAGAAAAGCCCCAACTCCCTCAATCTTTCCTCATAAGACCTCCCCCCCAAACCAGGCAGCATCCTGGTAAATCTCCTTTGCACTCTTTCCAATGCTTCCACGTCCTTCCTATAGTGAGGTGACCAGAACTGCACACAATATTCCAAATGTGGTCTCACCAAGGTCCTGTACAGTTGCAGCATAACCTCACGGTTCTTAAACTCAAACCCTCTGTTAATAAACGCCAACACACCATAGGCCTTCTTTACTGCTCTATCCACTTGAATGGCAACCTTCAGAGATCTGTGGATATGAACCCCCAGATCCCTCTGCTCCTCCACGTTCCTCAGAACCCTGCCGTTGACCCTGTAATCCTTATTCAAATTTGCCCTACCAAAATGAATCACCTCGCACTTATCAGGGTTAAATTCCATCTGCCATTTTTCGGCCCAGCTCTGCATCCTATCAATGTCTCTTTGCAGCCTACAACAGCCCTCCACCTCATCCACTGCTCCACCAATCTTGGTGTCATCAGCAAATTTACTGATCCACCCTTCAGTCCCCTCCTCCAAGTCATTGATAAAAATCACAAACAGCAGAGGACCCAGCACCGACCCCTGTGGCACACCGCTGGTAACTGGTCTCCAGTCCGAAAATGTTCCATCCACCACCACCCTCTGCCTTCTATGAGATAGCCAGTTACTTATCCAATCGGCCAAATTTCCCTCTATCCCACAACTCCTTACTTTCTTCATGAGCCGACCATGGGGAACCTTATCAAACGCCTTACTAAAATCCATGTATACGACATCAACTGCTCTACCTTCATCTACACACTTAGTTACCTCCTCAAAGAATTCAATCAAATTTGTTAGGCAAGACTTACCCTTCACGAATCCGTGTTGACTATCCCTGATTAAGTTGCCCCTTTCCAAATGGTCATAAATCCTATCCCTCAGGACCTTTTCCATTATCTTACCAACCACCGAAGTAAGACTAACCGGCCTATAATTACCAGGGTCATTCCTATTTCCTTTCTTGAAGAGAGGAACAACATTCGCCACTCTCCAGTCCTCTGGCACCATTCCCGTGGACAGTGAGGACCCAAAGATCAAAGCCAGAGGCTCTGCAATCTCCTCCCTTGCCTCCGAAAGAATCCTAGGATATATCCCATCTGGCCCAGGGGACTTATCGACCCTCAGGTTCTTCAAAATTGCTAAAACATCTTCCCTCAGAACATCTACCACCTCCAGCCTATCCACCTTTATCACACTCTCATCCTCAAGAACATGGCCCCTCTCCTCGGTGAACACTGACGAAAAGTATTCATTCATCACCTCTCCTATCTCTTCTGACTCCATGCACAAGTTCCCACTACTGTCCTTGACCGGCCCTACCCTCACCCTGGTCATTCTTTTATTTCTCACATAAGAGTAAAAAGCCTTGGGGTTTTTCTTGATCCGACCCGCCAAGGACTTCTCATGCCCCCTCCTAGCTCTCCTAAGCTCTTTTTTTTAGCTCATTCCTTGCTACCTTGTACCCCTCAATCGACCCAACTGAACCTTGTTCTCCCTGATTACCTTTAACTACAAGGCTTTCCACAGGTATTGGGGAATGTAGGTGAAGACTTCCTGAGTGCAATGGTGAAAGAATTTTTCAAATAGCTCGTCAGTGCCAAGAAAGGGCCAAAAGTCTGTCAAAGCAATCTTGCCTTTAAATAAATGCTTCTGCCTTGATGGCCAGGTCCTGGTAACTATGTAGTGGTGCACAATCAGATGGGTGCGTGGGAAGGTAGAAGCCACAGAATGTAGGGCGGATGGCATCATCCTGTCCTAACTCCATGATTTACATATGCTTCTTGTTTTCTCATCCTTACATACGCTTCCTTTTTCCTCTTGACTAGACATTCAACCTCTTTTGTGAACCATGGTTCTCTCACTCGGCCATTTCCTCCCTGCCTGACAGGGACATACCTATCAAGGACACGCAGTAATTGCTCCATGAAAAAGCTCCACTTTTCGTTTGTGCCTTTCCCTGATAGTTTCTGTTCCCATCTTATACTCCCTAATTCTTGCCTAATCGCATCATAATTACCCCATATATCATATATGGTGCGATGCCCAATGGGAAGCCCATTTTGCGGTCTTGAAAAATGTTCTCCCTGATTACCTTTAACTACAAGGCTTTCCACAGGTATTGGGGAATGTAGGTGAAGACTTCCTGAGTGCAATGGTGAAAGAATTTTTCAAATAGCTCGTCAGTGCCAAGAAAGGGCCAAAAGTCTGTCAAAGCAATCTTGCCTTTAAATAAATGCTTCTGCCTTGATGGCCAGGTCCTGGTAACTATGTAGTGGTGCACAATCAGATGGGTGCGTGGGAAGGTAGAAGCCACAGAATGTAGGGCGGATGGCATCATCCTGTCCTAACTCCATGATTTACATATGCTTCTTGTTTTCTCATCCTTACATACGCTTCCTTTTTCCTCTTGACTAGACATTCAACCTCTTTTGTGAACCATGGTTCTCTCACTCGGCCATTTCCTCCCTGCCTGACAGGGACATACCTATCAAGGACACGCAGTAATTGCTCCATGAAAAAGCTCCACTTTTCGTTTGTGCCTTTCCCTGATAGTTTCTGTTCCCATCTTATACTCCCTAATTCTTGCCTAATCGCATCATAATTACCCCATATATCATATATGGTGCGATGCCCAATGGGAAGCCCATTTTGCGGTCTTGAAAAATGTTCTCCCTGATTACCTTTAACTACAAGGCTTTCCACAGGTATTGGGGAATGTAGGTGAAGACTTCCTGAGTGCAATGGTGAAAGAATTTTTCAAATAGCTCGTCAGTGCCAAGAAAGGGCCAAAAGTCTGTCAAAGCAATCTTGCCTTTAAATAAATGCTTCTGCCTTGATGGCCAGGTCCTGGTAACTATGTAGTGGTGCACAATCAGATGGGTGCGTGGGAAGGTAGAAGCCACAGAATGTAGGGCGGATGGCATCATCCTGTCCTAACTCCATGATTTACATATGCTTCCCACTCATAGCGTGGGAAATCCTCGAGCAGAATCATAGTGGATTTAGGGTTCGCCCCAATTTCCTACCCCCGCAAAAGGTGCAAATTGTGAATTATGCCCTCTCACAACCCAGGAATTTTAAGGGTGATGTTTCAGACAAAGATTCTGGACATTCAAAGCCATGTGAACTCAACCACTTTCTGGTTTAACAAGTAATGCGAGTTTAACTTAAGTCAGGTGCAATTCTGGTGTAAATGATGGAATTTATGGGCAGTAGCTTTTGCCATCATTATTCTGTCATTTGCTTATGTGCCCCACTTTGGGGGCGGGTGCATCTTCTGCCAGCAAGCAATTCTAGCGTGATTTAGAGCAGCAGATTTTGGTTTGCTGCGGTAATCGGGTGTGCCACAGGTGCTGCGATTGCACCACCTGTCCGATTGCAGCAGCGAGAGGCCTGAACAATCTTGATGGTAGGCCGTCATTAACATGCGACTGGCAAGCTGTGCAAGACAAACCATTTAAAAACTGCTCTTAAGCCTGCTCCACACTAGGGACCAATAGGCGGGGTGTCTGCGGCACATGGCCTGCCCATTGGTCCACAGAAATCGGGCATGAAATCTACAATGTGTGTAAGACCCTGAATGAAACATTTAAATGAGGCTCCGGCCTGTTTTGGGCAGGAGCGCTGGATGCCTATTTTAAGGCCTGAAGATCTTCGAGTGAGCCTCTTGTTCCATTTCAATGGGATGCGAATCTCGCCAATTATTGTGTCACTGTCGTATCTAACAGATGCCCCAAATTCCAGTCCCTTCTGCCAGACTACCATTTTCACACTAAAGATATTAGAATTTCAGGCTCACAATTTCTTTAACACAGAAGAAGAACCTTTCAAATATTAATTATAGTTTTTTTTCCTTAAAATGTTTGAATTTACTCAGCTGGGTATTGCAATTCTAATTAGAGTAGATATTTTTCAGGCAACATAATTTTTGGATGAACTATGTTGAATAAAACATGATGAAGGGCTTTTGATAAGCACTCTCAAGGGCCAAGAAAAAACAGCATTCCATCTCTTTAAGTTAAATTGTGTGTATGTGTCATGTAAAGTACAGTTATTAGGAGAAGTATAAAGGGAATGCATTTCTTTCCACTGTTTGTGTCTGTGTAACAAGATTCTTTCTATTGTCTGGTTCAGAACTAGTCTTGATCACACGCCTACCTTTTACTTCCCATTGCCCTTTTCTACATTTCACTTCATTATGATGTTCGAAAGAAGCACCAGATACAAATATCTTTTATGCAAGTATTTCTTTTAGACTATAGCGCAGGCTACATGCTGTTTTGTAGATTACTCAGATACACCTCTGTTGTGAATACTTTACAATCATCTGCTCTCTGGCCTGTTTCATCTGAGTTCTGCATATATGCCAACCTACATGACTCAGAAAACCTTCCAAAAAACAGATTCAGTCCCAAAAATGCTGACAACTCAAAAAACAACAGAGGGATTTTTAATTCCCAGGTGGAAAGCCGGTAGATTCAGCAAGCTGACTGCCCAGTGTGCGTAACATGGCAGGCCTGCATGTATATAGGTGCACACGTGCCAACCGTCTGTTTTTTGCAACGAGAGTCAGCTTTTTCAGCCTGTATTTGTGCTATTCACACTGGAAGCTGGAATCAGCTGTTTTCCAGCCTCAAGCACCAAGCAGATAGATTGTATTTGAGTACATAGAATTTACAGCACAGAAACAGGCCATTCGGCCCAACTGATCTATGCCGGTGTTTATACTCCACATGAGTCTCCTCCCACCCTATTTTATCTCCCCCTATCAGCATATCCTTCTATTTCTTTCTCCCTCATGTGCTTATCTAGCTTCCCCTTAAATGCATCTATGCTATTTGCCTCAACTACTCCATGTGGCAGAGAGTTCCACATTCTAACCACTCTGGGTAAAAAAGTTTGTCCTGAATTCCTTATTGGCTTTATTAGTGACTATCTTGTATTTATGACCCCTAGGTTTTGAGTCCCCTACAAATGAAAACATCTTCTCTATGTCTACCTTATCAAATGCCTTCATAATTTTAAAGACCTCTATTAGGTCACCCCTTAGCCTTCTAGATAAAGATCTATTTCATTACAGTAAAATAATAAACATTCTCTACTAGTGCCAGCCACTATCTCACCTTGAATCTCTTCAACACAATCCTCATTGTAAATTAATGGGACAATGTTCTCCCCTGCAGCATAGCTCCATGATCCAGTGAAACTAAGACCTACCAGTAGCGCAGAAAAGCTGCCAGGACAGTGCCAATGCTGGCCCAGCAAATCCGTAACAAAGCCCACTGACCACAAGAGAAAGGAATAGCCACAGGAGTGCACAATGAGAAAGTGAGTCCACTTGCAAGAAAATGCTGGATGTGTGGAGCAGACCCCTGGAACGAAAGCAGGATCTGCAGCATCGTTTACTGCATCCCAGATTTTCACTGTAGCATCCTCCAAACACGCTTTATATCTGTAACCAGCCACACAAATAGGAAATAAGGAATCTGGTGATCAGCCACAATTGATTTCCAACATACAGTGCAGAAATGCAGTAAGTGACAAGATCCTGGAGTTCACTACTGGAATGCTCAGAAATGTTGGGTAAAGGAAGATAAAGATGCATTAATACTTTAATATTTTAGAAAAGCATAGCTGCCAACTGGTTCCTGTTCATATGAGGACCAGTAAAACTCCTAAAGCAAATAGTTGGCAACTATGTTGTTCACAGCCTATTAAACCCATTTACAACTTTGCCCCAGGCGGTAATGTGCCGAAGTGGATCGTCCGCCTGTTATAGAATTCAATGGGATGAAAAATCGGATGAGTTCTACAAAAGGCAGGTTACGGACGGGTGATCGTGACTCCTGTGGAACACTGCTGCTCCTACTGGCTCCACAGGATGCCTTTTTTTAAACAATCATTTTTAAAGTTAACTGCCATTGGTAGTCACATGGGGCACTGAAGAACCTTGAGTGGCCGGGACCGACGCCTCCCTACTCATCATCCACAAATTTTGTAAAGGGGTCTTTTATTAGGCATTAGGCTCCTAATCTACATATTTAAGGGGCCTAACATCTGCGGACTCCTATAAATAGGGCCCCACAAATTTAGCAGTGGGACCAACACCTGTGCAGACTGGGGGGCAGGCCGTCCCACTGTTAAAGTAATATGCTTTGTGCCCACTTTACGTCTGAAAAATGGGCACAACTCATATCAATTTCTATGCATTGTCTTTTTCCCCCCATGGCTATGGCCATTCTCAGAAAACGTATCAAAAGCCTGAAATACACAATCTGAGCATGTTCAAGTCGTTCATTGCTTTCCTCAGTACTATCTGCAGTCCAGCATGTGTGTGACACATTCTTGCCTCAATCTGATGCCATTCAGTGCTGTCAGGGTTGCCAACTGAGTCATGCCCTTTGCTGTGGCAGCTTGTTTGTTTTAGTTACAATCGAATAGCCACAATAGATTTGGGTTAGAATTAACTGTGTTCCATTTTTGTACCGCATTTTGTATCCAGGATGAAGGAAGGAGTCTAAATTGTGAAGGATGAAAGTATGGCAGAGACATTGGCTCGCCGTTGACCTCGAAGAAAGCTGCCCACAAATACTAGCGATCTCTGTGGCGTCAATTTCAGCTGTCCAGACCTTTGTTTGAATCTGCCGCCAAATCAAGCAAATCCTAAGCGTCTAGCAACAGTGATGTCATCCAGCTGGCTAAGCAGCCAATCACATTGAAGAATTCTCACAGATAGCAAACTAGGAAGTAAAATGCACAGATTCTAATTTACTTTTATAAATTTTACAGAGAGCGAAATAAAGATTGGGACATACACATAGGATTAAGGTAGAAGCTGAAATATCATAAACAAACTTAAAAAAAATAATTATAATTAAAAACTTGTAAGTCTCAATCATATTAATGGAAATTTTGACATTTCACAAATATAAAATTAGTTTTTCAGGGCCAGAACAGTTGTTCATAGGATTACATGGGATATACAGCACAGAAACAGGCCATTCAGCCCAACCAGTTCATGCAGGCGTCTATGCTCCACACGAGCCTCCTCCCATCTTTCCTCATCTAAGCCTATCAGCATAACCCTCTATTCCCTTTTCCCTCATATGCTTGTCTAGACTCCACTTAAATGCATCTATACTATTTGCTTCAACCACACCCTGTGGTAGTGAGTTCCACATTCTCACCACTCTTTGGGTAAAGACGTTTCTTCTGAGTTCCCGATTGGATTTCTTGGTGACTATCTTATATTGATGGCTTCTAGTTATTCTCTTCCCCACAAGTGGAAACATTCTCTCTGTATCCACTTTATCAAAACCTTTCATAATTTTAAAGACCTCTATTAGGTCACCCTTAAGCCTTCTCTTTTCGAAGAGAAAAGACACCCAGCCTGTTCATCCTTTCCTGATAGGTGTACCCACACATTTCTGGTATCATCCTTGTAAATCTCCTCTGCACCCTCTCCAGTGCCTCTATATCCTTTTTATAATATGGCGACCAGAACTGTACGCAGTACTCTAAGTGTGGTCTAACCAAGGTTCGATACAGGTTTAGCATAACTTCCCTACTTTTCAATTCTATACCTCTAGAAATAAACCCTAGTGCTTGGTTTGCTTTTTTTCTGGCCTTGCTAACCTGTGTCGCAACTTTTAGTGATTTGTGTCAGCGGTCAGTATGCCGTTAAAAACCCAGTTACACCTCTTTCAACAAGGCTTAACATTTTGACTTTTTTTTAAACAGTGACATTCCATCGTAAAAGGGAAAGTTTTTGTCCTTATATGTGATTTCAACTGATTGCCGGCTCTGGTGAGTTCCGCAACCGAACCTGTGGCGGAGCAGGGAATGACTGACCACACTTTCAGGATTTCCGTGTTTATCTGCGCATGCGCTAAATCCTGAAGTTGCGGTCAGTTTTAGAGGGGTAATAACGGCGAACGCTGACAGTTTTACCGTCATTACCACTGCAAAATCCGGGCCATTGAATAAACATTTTGCATTGCTTTTTACAAATGAGAATGTAGGTGTACTAGAGGAGGATATGGTTAGAGATAAACATAGAAAATTAATTAGTTTTGAAAAAGTTAGCAAAGTTCAATGCGGATAAGTTACCAGACCCTGATGCCATGGACACTAGTCTGTTGAAGAAGTCACAGAGGAGACAACAGGAGGCTCTGGTCATAACTTTACAATACTCTTTAAATATTGCAAATTGTGCCAAGGCACTGGAAAGTAGTCAATGCAAATCTCTGTTCAAGAAGAGAAAGAAAGATAAAGCGGATAACTATAGATCAGCTTGTCTAATGTCAGCTGTGGGCAAACTCCTAGAATCCATAATTCGTGATTAAAATTAATGAGCATTTAAAAATGCATGAATTAATCAAGGACAGTTGGCATGAATTTATTAAAGGGAAATTGTATTTGACAGATTTAATCAACGTTTTTGAAGAAATAACCAATTGGATAGATAAAGGGAATTCAGTGGATGTAGTGTATATCAAGTGCCAGAAGGCATTCAATAAAGTGTCTCACAAAAGACCTGTTAGAAAAATTCAGAGACAGTGGATAATGGGAAATGTTGCAGCATAAATAGGACAGGAAACAAAGTAACAAAGTGATGGTAAGTAGATGTTGCTCAGAGTGGAGAAACATTGGAAGTGATGTATCCCGGGGCTGGTGCTGAATCTACTTTGTTCTAATATAGATCAATTGGACTTGGGCAGATAGGTAGCACGATCTTGAAATTTGTTATTCACTCAAATCTAGAGCTTTTTGGAAATGGCAAGGAGGACTGTAAAAGACTTCAGGGAGATAAAGACAGGTAATTCCAATGGGCAGATAGATGGCAGATATGATTTAATGCAAGTGTGGGATAATATATTTTTGGCAGAAAAAAGAAGGAATGGGAATGCACATTCAATGGAAAATTACTGAAAGGTGTGGATCAACAGAGAGACCTAGGGGCTCAAATACACAATTCCCTGAAAGTGCGAGTGTAGGTAGATAAAGCCATAAAAAAAAGCCAACAGCATTTTGGGTTTTATAAATAAATAGAGGCAGGAGTACAAGAGTAAAGAAGGGAAGATAAATTTGTACAAAATATTGGTTAAGCCGCAGTTGGAGTACTGTGGACATTTGTAGGTACCCCATTATAGAAAGGACATTAAAGCCATAGCAAGGGTACAGCATTGATTCAGCAGGATGATGCCAGAGATGGGAAACTATAGTCATGAGGAAAGACGAGATACCGGGGCCAATTTCACTGAAGCAGAGGCTGAGAGGAGATTTAATAGAGTATTTTAAAATAATTAAGGGCTTTGTTAGGGTGAATGGGAAAAAGGCGATTTCTTCTGGTTGCAGAGATGGTGATGAGGAGTCATCAATTTAAAATTGTTACTAAAAGTGAGGAGAGAGGTTAGGAGGAACTTCTTTACACAGAGGGTTGTTTGAGCATGAAATGCTCTGCCACAGGTAGTGGTTGAGGCAGAGGCTAGTGCCTCTTTTAAAAGAAAATTGGATAAATATTTGAAGCAGAGGATGATGCAGGGCATAAGGAGATAGTGAGGCAGTGGGATTAGTTTTGGGTTGTTCTAGCCAAGAGCCCACACAGACACAATGGGCGGAATGGCCTCCTTTCTTGCTGTACAGGAAACTCTCTTTTAACCGGCACCTAAATATCCGGAAATCTCTCTTAATTGGCAAAATTCAGGAGTAGGTTCAGGTAAGTTTTACTATATATTAGTGGCCGTGTAACCGGGGTTCCTGGATCTGTGGCCGTTTAACCGGGGTTCCTGCACCTGTGGCCATGTAACCGGGGTTCCTGGATCTGTGGCCGTGTAACCGGGGTTCCTGGATCTGTGGCCATGTAACCGGGGTTCCTGGATCTGTGGCCATGCACCAGGGACTCCTGGATCTGTGGCCGTGTAACCAGGACTCCTGCACAAGTGCCGTGTAACCGGGGATCCTGCACCTGTGGCTGTGTATGGGGCTCTCGTACCTTGGTAAGTATACCTCTCTGTAATCCGGACTTTTTGATCAACCGGCACCACGCCGGTCCCATCGGTGCCGGATAAAAAAGAATTTCCTGTATATCGTTTCTATTGTTTTCTGAGCATTGCTGCAGTGTGCAACAGATGCAATAAGATCACTGGTAGAAAACCAAAGGCTAGAATGTTCAAGGTGATTGATAATCTGAAAATTAATACTGTAGATAGGGTTACGGTAGCGTAGTGGTTATGAAAGAAATGAAACTTGGGTTTCAGTGAGAAACAAAAGATAAGGATGGGATGACTGGAGATGGAAAAGGACAGAACCAAGATCTGAAAAGATGCTACAAATTTTGCAGAAGTATAGGTTAAAATAACTGACGTGGCAGGTACGGTTTTCAATGGCTTAGAGTCCACAGTGCACTTTTTTAATGGTGGAGAAGAAAAAGCAGAGATAGGGATTTTCAGCATTTTAACATCAGAAGGGGCTGGCAGAGCCCACAGTGTGTCATGTGGCCTATTGGTGGCTTTAGTGGTGCTTCATAGTAAAGAAAAACATGTCCGCACAAACTGGCAGTCTGAGAAAGGCTGATGACTTAGATTCAGAACAGATCTAGCAGCTCAAAACTGGGCATCTATGAGGCGCTGTGGGCCATCAGCAGCAGCAGAATTGTATCCCACCACAATCTGTAACCTCATGGCCCGGCATATCCCTCACTCTACCATTACCATCAAGCCAGGGGACCAACCCTGGTTCAATGAGGAGTGTAGAAGAGCATGCCAGGAGCAGCACCAGGCGTACCTAAAATTGAGGTGCCAACCTGGGGAAGCTGCAACACAGGACTACATGCATGCTAAAAAGCAGAAGCAGCATGCTATAGACAGGGCTAAGCGATCCCACAATCAACATATCAGATCAAAGCACTGCAGTCCTGCCACATCCAGTCGTGAATGGCGGTGGACCATTAAACAACTAACGGGAGAAGGAGGCTCCATGAATATTCCCATCCTTAATGATGGTGCAAAAGACAAGGCTGAAGCATTTGCCACTATCTTCAGCCAGAAGTGCTGAGTGAATGATCCATATCGGCCTACTCCTGAGGTCCCCACCATCACAGAAGCCAGTCTTCGGCCAATTCGATTCACTCCACGTGATATCAAGAAATGGCTGAGTGCACTGCATACAGCAAATGCTATGGGCCCCGACAACATCCCGGCTATCATGCTGAAGACTTGTGCTCCAGAACTAGCCGTGCCTCTAGCCAAGCTGTTCCAGTACAGCTACAACACTGGCATCTATCCGACAATGTGGAAAACTGCTCAGGTATGCCCTGTCCACAAAAAGAAGGACAAATCCAACCCGGCCAATTACCGCCCCATCATCTACTCTCAATCATCAGCAAAGTGATGGAAGGTGTTATCAACAGTGCTATCAAGCGGCATTACTCACCAATAACCTGCTCACTGATGCCCAGTTTGGGTTCCGCCAAGACCACTCGGCTCCCGACCTCATTACAGCCTTCTGCCAAACATGGACAAAGGAGCTGAATGCCAGAGGTGAGGTGAGAGTGACTGCCCTTGACATCAAGGCAGCATTTGACCGAGTGTAGCATCAAGGAGCCCTAGTAAAACTGAAGTCAATGGGAATCGGGGGGAAAACTCTCCACTGCCTGGAGTTGTATCTAGCACAAAGGAAGATGGTTGTGGTGGTTGAAGGTCAATCATCACAGCCCCAAGACATCGCTGCAGGAGTTCCTCAGGGCAGTGTCCTAGGCCCAACCATCTTCAGCTGCTTCATCAATGACCTTCCCTCCAACATAAGGTCAGAAATGGGGATGTTCGCTGATGACTGCACAATGTTCAGCGCCATTCACAACTCCTCAGATAATGAAGCAGTCCATGCCCGCATGCAACAAGACCTGGACGACATTCAGGCTTGGGCTGATAAGTGGCAGGTAACATTCACGCCACACAAGTGCCAGGCAATGACTATCTCCAACAAGCGAGAGTCTAAGCACCTCCTCTTGACATTCAACAGCATTACCATCGCTGAATCCCTCACCATCAACATCCTGGGGGTCACCATTGACCAGAAACTTAACTGGACCAGCCACATAAATACTGTGGCAACAAGAGCAGGTCAGAGGCTAGGTATTCTGCAGCGAGTGTCTCACCTTCTGACTCCCCAAAGCCTTTCCACCATCTACAAGGTACAAGTAAGGAGTGTGATGGAATACTCTCCACTTGCCTGGATGAGTGCAGCTCCAACAACACTCAAAAAGCTCGACACCATCCAGGACAAAGCAGCCGCTTGATTGGCACCCCATCCACCACCTTAAACATTCACTCCCTCAACCACCGGTGTACCGTGGCTGCAGTGTGTAGCACCTACAAGATGCACTGCAGCAACTCGCCAAGGCTTTTTCGGCAGCACCTCCCAAACCCGCGACCACTTCCACCTAGAAGGACAAGGGCAACAGGTGCACGGGAACATCACCACCTCCAAGTTCCCCTCCAAGTCACACATCATCCTGACTTAGAAGTATATCGCTGATCCTTCATCGTCGCTGGGTCAAAATCCTGGAACTCCCTCCCTAACAGCACTATGGGAGTATTTCACCACACGGA
Organism: Squalus acanthias; assembly: GCA_030390025.1. Taxonomy (NCBI): domain Eukaryota; kingdom Metazoa; phylum Chordata; class Chondrichthyes; order Squaliformes; family Squalidae; genus Squalus; species Squalus acanthias. The sequence goes on from CM059433.1 coordinate 79,884,741, forward strand.
CTGCAGCGGTTCAAGAAGGCGGCTCACCACCACCTTCTCGAGGACAATTAGGGATGGGCAATAAATGCTGGCCTTGCCAGCGACGCCCACATCCCATAAATGAATTTTTAAAAATTCTGTAGCTATCAAATTGCAACTTAGGAAAAACATGATTGTTTTAGTTTATTCCAAATAACACAATTCAATATGACACTGTGTAAAATATCGCACCATAATCCTGTATGCTTGGGAGTCCCATGCAAACAATTATCAAGCAAATTATTAGCAAAAACTGAATAAACATCAAATTCAGTGACACAGGTCAACAAAACAAATATCCTTATACTACAACAAGTTAGTAGTTCTGAATTTAGTGAACATTTTGAGGAAAGAATTCCACTAGTCAGTATATGTAGAGACCTTGTAAATGACTATTTCCTGTTCTTTTAGAAGTATTTAAGATTTCATTAGAAATACTGTACAAGAAATCTTCCGTGAATCAATTTACAATGTTACTACATATAGCAGCCAGAGGAACTCTTTTCCCATTGTATGGACCTCATTTGGTAAATCATAAGCTGTATGTTTTTAGATAAATTTTAAATGCAGTATAATGTTACTTATATTTGGATGGCTCAAATTTGGGCAATAGAAATAGAATAAATTAGAACTTAGTTTGTTGTAATGTTACCTTGTGCAAAACAAATTAGAATAAAAGAGCTACTGTTTCAGCATTGAAGATACATCCTGTACTTTGCCTTTATATCAATGAGTAGCAACAGCACTGATAGCAATACTGGTAGTACATCAAAACTGTACCAACACTGTGACTGAGTGCTTCAATTAAATACCACTTGATTATATTTCAGTGTTAAATATATTCCTACAGCTTACCTTCCTTTCTTTTATTTGTGTTGGCTTGAGTGCCCATGGTTCAGCTATTGTTCTGAGGACTATTGCGAGAGAAGTTTTATGGTGTTTTGATTGGCTATTCTAATTAGTTTACAAATTAAAAAGCCTATGCTGCATTCTGAATAGCTATTTTAAGTGCACTTGGCTGATCTGCATGCATTTCCCATGGTCACTTGCCTTAAGGAGGGCAAAACAAAAGACAACGATAAAGGAGATTTCTTAATTCCCTACAGCAATTAACTGGTTTTTTTTAAACAAATATTGACTTATTTGAAACCTATTTATGACAAAGTAAAAAATTGTGTTCTGTTAAGTTACAATATTAATCTGATTTGTAAAATTTCTAAAATTGTTTGCAAATCCATGGCCTGATTCTTAGTAATCTTTACATAATCTGGAGTGCCAGAAGAATGATTGCTCGTGTTGTATTTGCCATTTCATAATAATCCAGTCTGGAACTAATGCTTACTATGCCAACATCAGATCCGTGATGAATAAAAGGTTTAGTTGCCTAAAGAACGGGTCCCACAATGGAAACCTTTCATGCATTGCTACATTTATGCAGAGTTCATGTTGAAACTGTTGCCATCATAACTATCTGGCTGTATATCCTGTAATTACCTCATAGCCATTGATTTTCTGCTTTCTCAAGTACAATTCCATGGTCAAACTAGAGAAGCTGAAAGGTCACTTACCAGTACACTGATGTTTGTTTGTATCCGGTTGAGCAAAGCTTCTGGTATTGAAAGTGAGTAATCACAGGGAAACCCAAGCCAAATGTCTGGCAGAGGCCCAACCCAGGATTATCCAAAACAACAACAACAGCAAAACATAGTCGAAGACCCAGAGCGCATGCAGGAGTTTCTAGGTTTTATTTTGCCACAAGATGTCACTATTATGCTTTGTAATGCCTCACCTGCATTACAAAGACTCTCTGTTATAAGAAAGAGGATTGCAGTAGGTTACTGTTAAAAGCTTAGAGCCTGCAATAGATATTCTATTTGGGACAGTGATATTAGCTGCTCCAAGTTGTGGCCCAGGCTTCTTACATTCAGAAGTGCACCAGTACTGCCCTATATCTAATTATATGTTTGTGTAATCCAGGGGCTTAACTGGATATTGTGAATTTTGCAAGTGCTTTCACATGCACTTCTCCAGTCTTTCTGAAGGTGGACTAAAACACTTCAGTGTGGACAGAGACAAGATAAGATGCTTTATTTTACAGACAGCAAGTGAACCAACAGAGTAACAGCTGTGATCAAATCTCACCTTATTTCAACCAGTTATAGAGGGCATTCTCAAGAATAATAGTAATAATAACAAATGTGCTTCATTATTCTTATTAACAGGCTCATTTAAGTTTTCCTGGTCAGCCTTCTGCAGTGGTTTATAGAGACCACCACCGCCACCTTCTCAAGGCAACAAAGGATGGGCAATAAATGCAGCCTTGCCAATTCACCCACATCCCAAGAACAAGAAAAACTCTGAATTTGTGTATTTTAAAAGGGCAATTAAACCTGGATGTGTAATTATAACTTAATACAAAAATTAAATTCAAATATAATTCTAACAGACTAGAGAAATATTTATCAGAAACAAAAGCATTATTTAATAATTTCAGTATAATGGTCCAGATATTCCGACCCCCACGGGTGGGTACGAGGTGTGTACGCACCCGTAGAGGCCTCGCAAGTGCCGGTTTCAGGCATGCGAAGCATATGCGCTAAAACCCGGCACTTCTGATCTGTCAAGAATCTTCTTGACAGATCCTCCGCCTGCCCAGGAGAAGGGCCTCCGCGGGCAGAGAGTTCCGCTTTCTGCACAACCTCCGCCCGCTGAAAACCTTTAAAAATTTTACGCCTGGTGACATCGAGCCACCTAAGCAGAAATTAGGGCAGGTGACCAAAAGCTTGGTCAAAAAGGTAGGTTTTAAGGAGCGTCTTAAAGGAGGAAAGAGAGGTAGAGAGGTGGAGAGGTTTATAGGGAGGGAATTTCAGAGCTTAGGGCATTGGCAACAGAAGGCACGGCCACCAATGGTTGAGCGATTATAATCAGGGATGCTCTAGAGGGCAGAATTAGAGGAGCACAGATATCTCGGGGGTTTGTGGGGCTGGAGGAGATTACAGAGATAGGGAGGGGCGAGGCCATGGGGGGATTTGAAAACAAGGATGAGAATTTTGAAATCGAGGCATTACTTAACCGGGAGCCAATGTAGGTCAGCGAGCAAAGGGGTGATGGGTGAACGGGATTTGGTGTGAGTTAGGACATGGTCAGCCGAGTTTTGGATGACCTCAAGTTTACATAGGGTAGAATGTGGGAGGCCAGCCAGGAGTGTGTTAGAATAGTCAAGTCGAGAGGTAACAAAGGCATGGATGAGGGTTTCAGCAGCGGATGAGCTGAGGCAAGGGTGGAGACGGGTGATGTTACGGAAGTGGAAATAGGCAGTCTTAGTTATGCCACGAATATGTGGTCGGAAGCTCATTTCAGGGTCAAATATGACACCAAGGTTGTGAACAGTGTGGTTCAACCTCAGACAGATGTTAGGGAGAGGGATGGAGTCAGTGGCTAGGGAACGGAGTTTGTGGCGGGGACCGAAAACAATGGCTTCGGTCTTCCCAATATTTAATTGAAGAAAATTTCTGCTCATCCAGAACAGTCTGACAATTTAGAGACTGTGGAGGGGTCGAGAGAACTGGTGGTGAAGTAGAGCTGGGTGTCGTCAGCGTACATGTGGAAACTGACACTGTGTTTTTGGATGATGTTGCCAAGGGGCAGCATGTAGATGAGAAATAGGAGGGGGCCAAGGATAGATCCTTGGGGGACACCAGAGGTAACGATGTGGGAGCAGGAAAAGAAGCCGTTGCCGGTGATTCTCTGGCTACGATTAGATAGATAAGAATGGAACCAGGCGAGTGCAGTCTCACCCAGCTGGATGACAGTGGAGAGGCGTTGGAGAAGGATGGAGTGGTCAACCGTGTCAAAGGCTGCAGACAAGTCAAGAAGGACGAGGAGGGATAGTTTACCTTTGTCACAGTCACAAAGGATGTAATTTGTGCCTTTGATGAGAGCCATTTCGATACTGTGGCGGGCCGGAAACCTGATTGGAAGGATTCAAACATGGAGTTGCAGGAAAGATAGGCACGGATTTGGGAGGCGACAACATGTTCAAGGACTTTGGAAAGGAAAGGGAGGTTGGAGATGGGGCAGTAGTTTGCAAGGATGGAGGGGGTCAAGGGTTGTTTTTTGAGGAGAGGGGTGATGATGGCAGATTTGAGGGAGAGGGGGACAGTACCTGAGGAGAGAGAACCGTTAACAATGTCAGCTAACAAGGGAGCCAGAAAAGGAAGTTTGGTGGTCAGCAGTTTAGTGGGAATAGGGTCGAGGGAGCAGGAAGTGGGTCTCATGGACAAGATGAGCGCGGAGAGGTCATGAGGGAAGATTGGAGAGGAACTGGAGAAAGATGTGAGTTCAGGGCTGGGGCATGGAGGATCCTTAGAGGAAGTTTGGCCCGGTGGGCTAGGGAAGAAAGGGAAGTGGCAGAGGCAGCTGAACGGATGGTCTCAATCTTAGAGACAAATACAATAATATCTGCCATTTAGTCTGCCAACGTTAGCCATGGACCAGTGGGTAGCACTCTCACCTCTGAGTCAGAAGGTTGTGGTTTTAAGTCCCACTCCAGTGACCGGAGTACATAATCTAAGCTGACACTCCAGTGCAGTACTGAGGGAATGCTGCATTGTCGGAAGTGCCGTTTCTCGATGAGACGTTAAACCGAGGCCCTGTCTGCTCTCTCAAGGGAACAGAAAAGATCCTGCGCCACTATTTCGAAGAAGAGCAGGGAAGTTCTCCCCAGTGTTCTGGCCAATATTTATCCCTCAACCAACATCACCAAAACAGATTATCTAGTCATTATCACCTTGCTGTCTGTGGGGTCTTGCTCTGTGCAAATTGGCTGCTGCGTCTCCTACATTACAACATTGACTACATTTCAAAAGTACTTCATTGGCTGTAAAGCGCTTTGCGGCACCCAGAGATTGTGAAAGACGCTATAGGAAAATAGGAGCAGGAGTAGGCCATTCAGCCGCTCGAGCCTGTTCAGCCATTCAATTAGATCATGGCTGATCTGTATCATAACTCCATCTATTCGCCTTAGTTCCATATCCCTTAATACAAAATCCCCTAACAAAAATCTATTAATCTCAGTTTTGAAATTTTCAATTGACCTAGCCTCAACAGCTAAAATAACAACAGAAAGCGCTGGAAAAACTCAGCAGGCCAGGCGACATCCGTGGAGAGAGAAACAGAGTTAACGTTTCAGGTCGAAGACCCTTCGTCAACAGCTTTTTGGGGGACGAGAGTTCCAGATTTCCACTACCCTTTGTGGCAGCTCCTTCTGTTGAGGAAGTTGAGGGTGTTACTGTAGCAGGTTGCAAAGCAATGTGTATGCCATCTATTGCAGCTTGGACATTGGTAAATCATGTTTGGGAATTCAGGCTCTTTTCTTTCAGGGAGGAAAAGCGGCATAAATGATTTCTGCCCTTTATGGCCAGTCAAATGAGTTGCCCCAATTTTAGATCCAATAAATGCTGATAACAGCTTGGAATTATGAAGCCAAAGTGCTTATATAAGATACAGATATATACATCTACACACACACACACACACACACACACACACACATAAACAAAAACACACACACAAACTAGCTATCTTCTCTAGTATTTTGACAGTGATTGTTGTATGAATTTCCATGGGGGAAAAATTTGTGTTTGCCAGCAAAGTTGCCGGTGTCACCAGCAACTGCAGTTAACATAGAAACATAAAAACATAGAAGATAGGAGCAGGAGTAGGCCATTCAGCCCCTCAAGCCTGCTCCGCCATTCGATGAGATCATGGCTGATCATCCAAACTCAGTACCCTGTACCTGCCTTCTCCCCATATCCCTTGATACCTTTAGCTTTAAGAAATATATCTAACTCATTCTTGAATATATTTAATGACTTGGCCTCAACTACCTTCTGTGGTAAAGAATTCCACAGGTTCACCACTCTCTGGGTGAAGAAATTCCCCCTCATTTCAGTCCTAAATGGCTTACCCCTTATCCTTGTATTATGACCCCTGGTTCTGGACTCTCCGACCATCGGGAACATTCTTCCTGCATCTAGTTTGTCCAGACCTGTCAGAATTTTATATGTTTCGATGAGATCCCCTCTCATTCTTCTATACTCCAGCGAGTATAAGCCCAATCGACCCAATCTCTCCTCATATGTCATTCCTGCCATCCCAGGTATCAGCCTTGTGAATCTTCGCTGAACTCCCTCCATGGCAAGAACATCCTTCCTCAGATAAGGTGACCAAAACTGCACACAATACTCAAGGTGTGGTCTCACCAAGGCCCTGTACAACTGCAGCAGGACATCCCTGTTCCTATACTCAAACCCTTTCGCTATGAAGGCCAACATACCATTTGCCTTCTTCACCGCCTGCTGCACCTGCATGCTTACCTTCAGCGACTGGTGCACAAGGACACCCAGGTCTCGTTGCACTTCCCCTTCTCCCAATCTATTGCCATTCAGATAATAGTCTGCCTTTCTGTTTTTGACACCAAAGTGGATAACCTCGCATTTATCCACGTTATATTGCATCTGCCACGCTTCTGCCCACTCACCCAACCTATCCAAATCATCCTGGAGTTTCTTGGTATCCTCCTCGCAGCACACACTCCCACCCAGCTTTGTGTCATCTGCAAACTTGGAGATATTACATTTAGTTCCCTTATCTAGATCATTAATGTATATTGTGAATAGCTGGGGTCCAAGGACCGATCCCTGCGGTACCCCACTAGTCACTGCTTGCCACTCGGAAAAAGACCCATTAATTCCTACTCTTTGCTTTCTGTCCGCCAACCAGTTCTCTATCCAAGTCAATACCTTGCCCCCAATCCCATGTGCCTTAACTTTACACACTAATCTCTTATGCGGGACCTTACGAAAGCCTTTTGAAAGTCTAAATACACCACATCTACTGGTTCTCCCTTACCTATTTTCCCAGTTACATCCTCAAAAAATTCCAGTAGATTAGTCCAGCACGATTTACCTTTTGTAAATCCATGTTGACTTTGTCCGATCCTGTCACTGTTTTTCAAGTGCTCAGCTATTACATCCTTTATAATGGACTCTAGCATTTTCCCCACTACCGATGTCAGGCTTTCTCTCTACCACCCTTTTTGAATAGTGGGGTAACATTAGCTACCCTCCAATCCATGGGTACAGTTCCAGATTCCATCGAATGTTGGAAGATGATCAGCAATGCATCTACTATTTCTAGGGCCACTTCCTTAAGTACCCTAGGATGTAGATTATCAGGCCCTGGGGATTTATCAGCCTTCAATCCCGTCAATTTCCCTAACACCATTTCCCTGCAAATACTGATTTCTTTCAGTTCCTCCCTTTCATCAGACCGTATGTTCTCCAACATCTCTGAGAGGTTATTTGTGTCCTCCTTTGTGAAGACAGAACCAAAATATGTATTTAATTGGTCTGCCATTTCTTTGTTCCCCATTATAACATCCCCCGCTTCTGACTGCAAGGGACCTACACTTGATTTCACTAATCTTTTTCTCTTCACATATCTATAAAAACTCTTACAGTCAGTTTTTATGTTCCCTGCAAGCTTACTTTCATATTCTATTTTCCCCTTCTTAATTAATCCCTTTGTCCTCCTTTGTTGAATCCTAAACTGCTCCCAATCCTCAGGGTTACCGCTTGTTCTGGCCAATTTATATGCCCTCTCCTTGGATCTTATGCTATCCCTAATTTCCCTTGTTAGCCATGGTTGAGTCACCCTTTTTGTTTTATTCTTATGCCACACTGGGATGAACAAATTCTGTAGTTCATCCATGCAGTCTTTGAATGTTTGCCATTGCCTATCCACCGTCAACCCTTTGAGTGACATTCCCCAATCAATCCTACCCAATTCGCGCCTCATACCATCGTAGTTTCCTTTATTTAAATTCAGGACCCTAGTCTCTGATTCAGCTACTTCACTCTCCATCCTAATGAAGAATTCTATCATATTATGATCACTCTGACCCAAGGGGCCTCATACAACAAGATTGCTAATTAATCCTTTCTCGTTACATAATACCCAGTCTAAGATGGCCTGATCTCTGGTTGGTTCCTCGACATATTGTTCCAGAAAACCATCCCGTAAACATTCTAGGAATTCCTCCTCCACAGTATTTTTACTAATTTGGTTAGCCCAATTTATATGTAAATTAAAGTCACCCATGATGACTGCTGTGCCCTTACTGCATGCTTCTCTAATTTCCCTTTTAATGCCATCTCCAACCTCCGTATTACTGTTTGGAGGTCTATATACCACTCCCACTAACGTTTTCTGCCCCTTGTTATTTCTCAGTTCTACCCATACAGATTCCGCATCATCAGAGCTAATATCCTTCCTTTCAATTGTGTTAATCCCCTCTTTAACCAGCAATGCTACCCCACCTCCCTTTCTTTTTTGCCTATCTTTCCTAAATATTGAATACCCCTGGATGTTGAGTTCCCAGCCTTGGCCACCCTGGAGCCATGTTTCTGTAATCCCAATCAAATCGTATTCATTTACCTCTATTTGCGCAGCTAATTCATCCACCTTGTTCCGAATGCTCCTTGCATTAAGACACAAAGCCTTCAGGCTTGTTTTAGTAATGCTCTCAGACCTATATGAATTATTATTTACTGTGACCATGTTTGATTTAAACCGTTGAGTTCTTTGCCTTCTACTTTTGTGTTTCTCCTTCCTGTCTTTTGCTTTTATCCTTGTTTCCCTTTCCTCTGTCTCCCTACTCAGGTTCCCAACCCCCTGCCACTTTAGTTTAAACCCTCCCCAACAGCACTAGCAAACACTCCCCCTAGGACATCGGTCCCGGCCCTGCCCAGGTGCAGACCGTCCCGCTTGTACTGGTCCCACCTCCCCCAGAACCGGTTCCAATGTCCAAGGAATTTGAATCCCTCCCCCTTGCACCATTCCTTTAGCCACATATTCATTTGAAATATCCTCCTATTTCTACTCTGACTAGCACGTGGCACTGGTAGCAATCCTGAGATTACTACCTTTGAGGTCCTATTTTTTAATTTACCTCCTAACTCCCTATATTCCGCTTTTAGGACCTCATCCCATTTTTACCTATATCGTTGATGCCCTCCCCCTCCAGAATGTTCTGTAGCTGCTCTGAGACGTCCTTGACCCTTGCACCAGGGAGGCAACACACCATCCTGGAGTCTCGTTTGCGGCCGCAGAAACGCCTATCTATTCCCCTTACAATTGAATCCCCTATCACTAAAGCTCTTCCACACTTTTTCCTCCCAGCCTGTGCAGCAGAGCCACCCATGGTGACAGGAAGTTGGCTGCTGCTGCCTTCCCCTGATAAGTCATCCCCCCCAACAGCATCCAAAGTGGTATATCTGTTTGAGAGGGGGATGGCCACAGGGGACCCCTGCACTACCTGCCTGCACCTCTTACTCTGCCTGGTGGTCACCCATTCACTTCCTGCCTGTACACCCTTTACCTGTGGTGTGACCAACTCTCTAAACGTGCTATCCACGACGTCCTCAGCGTCGCGAATGCTCCAATATGCATCCATCCGCAGCTCCAGCGCCGCAATGCGGTCCATCAGTAGCTGCAGCTGGATACACTTCCCACACACATGGTCATCAGGGACACAGGAAGCTGTTGGAAATGGCCACAATGCTAACTGAGTGAAATTGGTCCTGGGGGCATGGAGATTGGTGGCGCAGCACTCACCTTCCATGCAACGCCGTCCTGGTGGCATTGTTGGAGGGATTCGGGCCGAATTTCTGTCCAGGTCCGACATTGCAGCTTCCCACAGCCTCTGTGAGCGAAGCTGTGGAGCTCGCAAGGAATTGTGGGCAATGAAGATGCCTGAGAATTAAAGGGGCCATGCACACTGAAGCAATACAAAATAAAATGCAGTGAATCAATAAATTTTTCAGCCCTTTCTGCCTTTTATGAAATATTCAATATTTAAAAGAAGTTCCAAATGTGAATATTCAGCTGTTAAAGCTGGATTACCTTCCTAACCTGAACAAATGGTAAAACCGCTTCAGCACTAACACAAATGGCTCAGCAAGCCAGGGATGGGGCACCGAGAGTCTCACACACAGCACTCCAGCTTTGTGAAGGGGGTCAACGCTGCAAGAGCGGCCCTCTACCCACAGGGGCCAGGAGGCCCTCCAGAAAGAATGATGTGGGAGTACATCACTAAGGTCGTCACTGCCAGCAGTGTCACCCCCACCACTTGGCTCCAGTGCCCAAAGAAGCTTCATGACCTCAGACCACTCGTCAAGGTCAGTGAATGCATCTTCAAAAGCCATCTCGTACCAACTGCACCATTAGCCTCACACACTGCTCAATGTACAACCCCCAATCACTCACCTACCAACAATCTGCACCAATCACGAGGCACATCTCTCATTCCATCCTCACCTCACTCCCTTGGAGGAGACGATGCAGGCCATTCTTGGCAGGGGCATGGTTGAGCCCTTGGCCAGTGGCGGGGCTGAAAGGATACAAAATGCTGGTATCCTCGTACGTTATCCTCCTTCTAGCAAGCACCTCTTCTTTTCCCGCCCTCCCGTCAGCACAACTCCTCCCTTGTGCCTTCCTCATTTCACACACCCAAGAAATACAGCCTGCCCAGCCAGTGGGACCACAGGCGGATGATTCCATCCCAGATATCCCGGCCACAAAGGGGCTGTCTGGGATGCATCCTTCCATCTGAGTCCTCCTCTTCGACTTCCTTGTCTTCCTCTTCTGCGTCTTCTTCTTCCCTCTGCAAGCGAATGCTGTAAATGTGAAATGACAGCATAAAATGCTGGAATTACTCAGTTGGTCGGGCAGCATGTCGACTTGAGACGTGAACTCTGTTTTTCTCTCCATGGATATTACGTGACCTGCTGAGTATTTGCAGCATGTTCTGTCTTCTCAAAGGCCTTCATTTACCATCCGAGCCCTTGCAAGCATCCAGCAACACTCCCTACACACTTAAAAAACTTTTCACATCTATTGCAGCAAGCCACCACTTCAATAAAATCCAAAAAAAACCCAGTCCAAACCCTTAAATTCAAACTTACCTAAATGATGTGTGTGTCCCTTTAAGAGCTGCAGACATCGCCACTGTCAGCCTGCTTGCACGCCAGGTTAACCTGACATGCTTCGGACCCAGCAGGGTCAAAGTTCGTGTTGGTAAAGTTAAGTCAGCGTTGCATGGCAATTGACGTCATCACGTCGCCTTTTTTTCCAGGGCACTGCCTGTTACCGGCAGTACAAAGGGGGAGAGGAATATGGCGGCAGGACCCACCACCAGCTGGCGAAAGAACGGCAGCAATCATTTTATCGCCATTTCATGGCACTACGGAGTGGCGCTCAACAGAGAATTTTTAGCCCCTTGTCTTCTAACAAACCATTTGTTGGAAATAAGAGCAAAGTAAAGAATGAAAGGGAGTAGAAATTGGAGAAGCAACAAAGAAAAACAGCAAAGATAAAGAAGAAAATAGTTTTGGCAAACTACTAAGTATTAGATATACTCTAGCATCTATTCTGGTGTTCATAGCTTCACATGTTGTCTTAAGGAGCAGTCATTGATTACCTCTATCAAAGTGTTTGTACCTTCACATCACTCTTTCAGTTGTTGCTCAGCTGTGTAGTGGTATTGTTATTGGACTAGGAATTCAGAGAACATGAGTTCAAATCCCACCATGGCAGTTTGAGAATTTGAAGTTAGTTTAAAAGTATCTGGAAATCAAGGAATATGGGGATCGGGCAGGAAAGTGGAGTTGAGGTCGAAGATCAGCCATGATCTCATTGAATGGCGAAGCAGGCTCAAAGAGTCGTATGGCCTACTCCTGCTCCTAATTCTTATGTTCTTAAATTAAGCTGTCGGATTTTCATTAAAAAAAACTTGTTCCTAATTTTCCTCATGGGAAGAAAACCTGCGGCACTTACCCAGACTGACCTATATGTGTCTGTAGTCCCATACCAATGTGATTGACTTCTAACTGTCCTGTACAGTGGTTCAAGAAGAAGGTTCACATCTCGAGAATTAAAAAAAAATCACCTTATTCTGCCTCGGGATATTAAAATTTCCCATGATTTGCATAGGATTCACTGCAGCCTCACCCACCTGCACAAGTAACTTGAGGCATCATATGCCCTTCTGAACATCAGATAAGTGTGAAGTTGTACAGGTCCACATTGGCTATGTCTCTTTTAGCTTGATGGCCCCATTAGATGTGGCCATTTCTGTACTTATTTACAGATCCATGGCATTGAAATCAAAGTATTCACTTTTCTACGTTTATAATCAACATATTGAGTTTTGAAATCAGAAACAAAATGGAAACTACATTTCAAGTTTTCAAAATTACATTCCCTACTTGTGTAGATTTTATTGAAAATTATATTTACATTTTTGGTTTGTACCTGTATACATTTGTTTCAACATCCAAACCTTGGAGTTTTTGATTTCCCATGAAAATGAAATATATAGCTGAACAACCCATTGGAGTTTTTCAGTGGTTTATTAAACAGTGCATCTGTTTAAAGTAACACTGATTCCAGCATTGCTAGTGAGCTACTTCATTGTTGAAGTAACTTCAGCTGAGAATTCCCCCAAATTTAGATTTTAACTATAGCTAGAAATTACTGTCATTAATAATAGCAAACGGACACAATTATCTATTTGTAAGAGGGTCCTGTGTCTGATATTTTTCCAGAGATAATTGGCCCTGATATTTACGGGGCCACGGATTTGGAGCGGTGAAGCGTTGGTGGGGGTAGAGCGTGGTCAGGGGTAGAGATTGCTGGGGGTGGGGGGGGTTTATCAAGTAAGCTTGTTGGCCGGGAGGAAACACTCCTGCTTCTCCTGGCCTACAAGCTGTGCTGTAAAGGCACTTACCTTATGGATCCAACCCTTCTCATCTCCTTTTAATTGCCGGGTTTCCAGAGGCCAGGAAAACTCGGCTGACAGGAGTTAAAAATCAAAAGGTTGTTAAAATGGAGGCCTGCAGCCTCCTTACAAAGGTTTTACTGATCGACCTGAGAGTGGATTGATCGCCCACCACCTGTCCTGCCTTCGGTAAAACCGGAAGTGGGTGGGTGCGAGGCGATTCGGAGTCGGGTTTGAAATTCTAAAAATTTTAACTTCTCACCCAAACCCAACCGTTTTTGGGGGTTAAAATGACCCCAATGGGGTAGATTTTCAACTTGCCACCAGGGCATAAAGCTGGTGTCGTGTATCGACCACACATTATAGATACTGCTGATTACCATTGGTTTCAATGGAGATGAAAATCGGGTGGTTTCTATAATGGGCGGTCAATCTATTAAAAAATCTAACATTTCACATTGGTCACGTTGGCCCGGAATTTGCGGTAGGTAATAACGGCAAACGAACAGCATTCGCTGTTATTACCCCTTTGAAACTGACCGCAACTTCAGGATTTAACGCATGCGCATCCTAATGTGGAAATCCTGAAGTTGCGGTCAGTCATTCACTGCTCCGACACTGGCTGTGCTGTGGCTCCCGCCATAGCCGGCAATCAGTGTAATGAGGAAAACTAACGAAAACTTCGGCTCTTCCGCGGTAATGTCGCTGTGAAGCACCCTATTAAAAGTTAGACCCTTTTAGGTGTAACTGGGGTTTTAACAGCGTATTGACTGCTAATCAAATGTAATGGCCCTGAAAAACTCATTTTAATTTTGTAGAGTGTCAAATTTATCCACTTTAATTTTACTTTTTAAAAAAGTTTGTTCATCTTTATTTCAGGTTTACCTTTTCCCCCTGTGAGAGCCCCAATCTTTGTGTTGCTCTCTATAACATTTTTAAAATGTCAGAATAAAAAGAGCTTCTTCACTTCCTGGTTCCTTGTCTGTGAGAATTCTGCATTGTGATTGGCTGCTTAGACAGCTTGTTGACGTCACAGCAGCTCGCACTATGGAGTTCTCACTACACTGCACTGATCTCAACTCCACATTGGAAAAGTCGAACTTTTCGCCACAGAGATCGCGAGATCTTTGTGGGAAGCTTACTTCGGAGCCAGCGGCGAACGCCTTTGCTTCGCCGCTGACCACAAATTATAGGCCATTATTTTAAGATTCACCTCAATTCTTTCAATCATGATAAATTGGCGATCGGGGTCTGCTTAATGCCTTATCCAAAAAGTTGCAGATTAAGTTGAATGAAGGGAGATGTAGGAAGGGAAAAGGGGTAAGGTAGCATAGTGGTTCTGTTTCTGCACTAGTAATCAGGGGCCTGGACTAATGATCTGGAGACGCAAGTTCAAATTCCCCCCATGGCACCTGGGGAATTTAAATTTAGTTAATTAAATAAATCTGGAATAAAAAGCTAGTATCAGTAATGGTGACCATGAAACTACCAGATTGTCGTAAAAACCCAACTGGTTCACTAATGTGCTTTAGGGAAGAAAATCTGTTGTCCTTACCTGGTTTGGCCTATACGTGACTCCAGACCCCCAGCAATGTGGTTGATTCCTAACTGCCCTCTGAAATGGCCTAGCAAGCCATTCAGTTTTACACAATCGCTACGAAAAGCAATAATAAGAATAAAACCGGATGGACCACCCGGCATCGACCTAGGCACTGACAAAGGCAGATCCAGCAAACACCTGGGGGACGCGTGCCAAAATTGGGAGAGTTGACAACAGCCTGACATAATCATACTCACAGAATCATACCTTGCAGCCAACATCCCAGACTCCTCCATCACCATCCCTGGTATGTCCTGTCCCACCGACAGGACAGACCCACCAGAGGTGGTGGCACAGTGGTATACAGTCGGGAAGGAGTGGCCCTGGGAGTCCTCAACATTAACTCCGGACCCCATGAAGTCTCATAGCATGGGCAAGGAAACCTCCTGATGATTACCACCTACCGCCCTCCCTCAGTTGATCAATCAATACTCCTTCATGTGGAACACCACTTGGAAGAAGCACTGAGGGTAGCAAGGGCATAGAATGTGTTTTGGGTGGGGGATTTCAATGTCCTTCACCAAAAGTGGCTCGGTAGCACCACTACTGACCAAGCTGGCCGAGTCCTGAAGGACATAGCTGCAAGACTGGGCTGCGGCAGGTAGTGAGAGAACCAACACGTAGGAAAAACCTACTTGAACTCGTCCTCACCAATCTACCTGTCGCAGATGCATCTGTCCATGACAGGAGTGACCACCGCACAGTCCTTGTGAAGACAAAGTCCTGTCTTCATACTGAGGACACACTCCATCATGTTTACATAGGATTACATAGGATATACGGCACAGAAACAGGCCATAGGGCCTAACCAGTCCATGCCGGCGTTTGAACTCCACTCGAGCCTCCTCCCATCTTTCCTCATCTAAATCTATCAGCATAACCCTCTATTCCCTTCTCCCTCATATGCTTGTCTAGCCTCCCCTTAAATGCATCTATACTATTCGCTTCAACCACTCCCTGTGGTACCGAGTTCCACATTCTCACCACTCCTTGGGTAAAGAGGTTTCTTCTGAATTCCCTATTGAATTTCTTGGTGACTATCTTATATTGATGGCCTCTAGTTATGCTCTTCCCCACAAGTGGAAACATTCTCTCTGTATCCACTCTATCAAAACCTTTCAAAATTTTAAAGACCTCTATTAGGTCACCCCTCAGCCTTCTTTTTTCAAGAGAAAAGAGAGCCAACCTGTTCATCATTTGCTGATATGTATACCCTCGCATTTCTGGTATCATCCTTGTAAATCTTCTCTGCACCCTCTCCAGTGCCTCTATATTCTTTTTATAACATGGCGGCCTGAACTGTACGCCATATTATACTACCATCTTACTAAATGGGATAGATTCAGAACAGATGTAGCAGCTCAAAACTGGGCATCCATGAGGCGCTGTGGGCCATCAGCAGCAGCAGAATTGTATTCCACCACAATCTGTAACCTCATGACCCGGCATATCCCTCACTCTACCATTACCATCAACCCAGAGGACCAACCCTGGTTCAATAAGGAGTGTAGAAGAGCATGCCAGGAGCAGCACCAGGCGTACCGAAAAATGAGGTGCCAACCTGGGGAAGCTGAACTGCATACATGCTAAACAGCGGAAGCAGCATGCTATAGACAAAGCTAAGCGATCCCACAACCAACGGAACAGTTCAAAGCTCTGCAGTCCTGCCACATCCAGTCGTGAATGGAAGTGGACAATTAAACAATTAACAGGAGGAGGAGTCTCCATGAACATCCCCATCCTCAATGATGGCGGAGCCCAGCATGCGAGTGCAAAAGACAAGACTGAAGCGTTTGCAACCATCTTCAGTCAGAAGTGCCGAGTGGATGATCCATCTTGGCCTCCTCCTGATGTCCCCACCATCACAGAAGCCAGTCTTCAGCCAATTCGATTTGTTCCACGTGATATCAAGAAACTGCTGAACGCACTGGATACAGCAAAGGCTATGAGCCCCAACAACATCCCGGCTGTAGTGCTGAAGACTTGTGCTCCAGAACTAGTCGCGCCTCTAGCCAAGCTGTTCCAATACAGCTACAACACTGGCATCTATCCGACAATGTGGAAAACTGTCCTGTCCACAAAAGGCAGGACAAATCTAATTCAGCCAATTACCGCCCCATCAGTCTACTCTCAATCATCAGCAAAGTGATGGAAGGTGTCATCAATAGTGCTATCAAGCGGCACTTACTCACCAATAACCTGCTCACTGATGACCAGTTTGGGTTCCACAAGGACCACTCAGCTCCAGACCTCATTACAGCCTTGGTCCAAACATGGACAAAAGAGCTAAATTCCAGAGGTGAGGTGAGAGTGACCGCCCTTGACATCAAGGCAGTATTTGATTGAGTGTGGTATCAAGGAGCCCTAGTAAAACTGAAGTCAAATGGGAATCAGGGGGAAAACCCCTCATGGCTGGAGTCATACCTAGCACAAAGGAAGATGGTTATGGATGTTGGAGGCCAATCATCTCAGCCCCAGTACATCGCTGTAGGAGTTCCTCAGGGCAGTGTCCTAGGCCCAATCATCTTCAGCTGCTTCATAAATGACCTTCCCTCCATCATAAGGTCAGAAGTGGGGATGTTCGTTGATGACTGCACGGTGTTAAGTTCCATTCGCAACTCCTCAGATAATGAAGCAGTCCATGCCCACATGCAGCAAGACCTGGATGACATTCAGGCTTGGGCTGATAATGAGACAAGTAACATTCGCTCTACACAAGTGCTAGGAAATGACTATCTCCAACAAGAGAGAGTTTAACCACCGCCCCTTGATATTCAACGGCATTACCATCGGCAAATCGCCCACCATCAACATCTTGGGGGTCACCATTGACCAGAAATGTAAATGGACCAGCCACATAAATACTGTGGCTATAAGAGCAAGTCAAAGCCTGGGTATTCTGCTGTGAATGTCTCATCTCCCCAAAGCCTTTCCACCATCTACAAGGCACAAGTCAGGAGTGTGATGGAATACTCTCCACTTGCCTGGATGAGTGCAACTCCAACAACACTCAAGAAGCTTGACACCATCCAAGACAAAGCAGCCTGCTTGATTGGAACCCCATCCACCACCTTAAACATTCACTCTCTCCACCACCGGCACACCATGGCTGCAGTGTGTACCATCTACAAGATGCACTGCAGCAACTCACCAAAGCTTCTTGAACAGCACCTCCCAAACCTGCGACCTCTACCACCTAGAAGGACAAGGGCAGCAGGCGCATGGGAACACCATCATCTCCAAGTTCCCCTCCAAGTCGCACACCATCCTGACTTGGAAATATATCGCCGTTCCTTCATTGCCGCTGTGTCAAAATTCTGGAACTCCCTCTCTAACAGCACTATGGGAGTACCTTCACCACACGGACTGCAGCGGTTCAAGAAGGTGGCTCACCATCACCTTCTCAAGGGCAATTAGGGATGGGCAATAAATGCTGGCCTTGCCAGCGACGCCCACATCTCAGGAACAAATAAAAAAATGGTTTCAGTTAAATTTACTGAAGACTATAGGCTAGAAATTGTCAGTATCAACAAATGAATGCTTAATACATTGACATGATAGTTCTTTGTTATTTTAGCAAAGGTGTCAACCTATTTAAAATAAATGAGTAAATTGTTGTGTTAAGTAGTGGATAAAGAAGTGCTAAACAAACATGTTGAGCACTGATCTGTTGATATTGGTAGTCGTAATTTCTGGACTTAAATCTAATACAATGATTATCTTTGAAAGATTACTACCTGAGCCACGAGCAAATTTGGCTAGGGTAAATAAAATCAGGGAGTTGAATGCGTGGCTCAAAGACTGGTGTGGGAAAAATGGGTTTTGCTTCTTGGGACACTGGCACCAGTACTGGGGCAGGAGAGAGCTGTTCCGTTGGGACGGACTTCACTTGGCCAGTGCTGGGACTAGTGTCCTGGCGAATCGAATAACTAGGGCTGTGGAGAGGGCTTTAAACTAATTAGTGGGGGGGAGGTTTCAAGAGAGCAAAAAATAAAAATGACAACAGAGAGGGTCATAGACATAGGTAGCAGTAGGGGAATCACAAATCAGAGCGTGGCAGGAAGGGACAGAGTGTGTGGAGTAAAAGGTAAACTGGTAAAAAGTGAAAAAGCAGGAACTAAGTGCCACAAAGCATATTTGAAAGTTCTCTATCTGAATGCACGTAGCATTCGTAACAAAATAGACGAGTTAATGGCACAAATAACTACATATGGTTATGATATTGTGGCCATTACAGAAACATGGCTGCAGGGTGACAATGCCTGGGAATTAAACATACCAGGTTATTTAACGATCAGGAAGGACAGGCAGGAAGGAAGGGGAGGTGGGGTGGCTATGTTAATAAAGGAAGGAATCACTGTAATACAGAGTAATGATATTGGGTCAAAAAATCATGATAATGAAACAGTTTGGGTGGAGATAAGGAATAATAAGGGGAAAAAAAACATTAGTGGGCGTAGTCTATAGGCCTCCGAACAGTTGCAACTCTATTGGACGGAGTATCAATCAGGAAATAGTTGAGGCATGTAATAAGGGAACATCTATAATTATGGGGGATTTTAACTATCATATTAATTGGACAAATCAAATGGGGCAGGGCTGCCTTGAGGATGAGTTCATTGAGTGTATTAGGGATGGGTTTCTTGAGCAGTATGTAACTGAACCGACCAGGGGGCAAGCAACCTTAGATCTGGTCCTGTGTAACGAGACAGGATTAATTAAAAATGTCCTAGTAAAGGATCCCCTTGGAATGAGTGACCATAACATGGTTGAATTCCATATTCAATTAGAGGGTGAGAAGGTTGGATCTCAAACAAGCGTGCTAAGCTTGAATAAAGGAGACTATGAAGGTATGCGAGCGGAATTGAGTAGAGTGGATTGGGAAAATAGATTAAAGGGTAAGACGACACATGATCAGTGGTGTACATTCAAGGAGTTATTTTACAACTTCCAAAAAAAATATATTCCACTGAAAAGAAAAGGGTGTAAAAGAAAGGACAGTCATCCGTGGCTAAGTAAAGAAATTAAGGATAGTATTCGACTAAAAACAAGGGCATATAAGGTAGCGAAATCTAGTGGGAGGACAGAGGATTGGGAAAACTTTAAAAGGCAGCAAAAAATAACAAAAAGATTGATTAAGAAAGGGAAGATAGATTATGAAAGTAAATTAGCAAAAAATATAAAAACAGTTAGTAAGAGTTTTTATAGTTATATAAAAAGAAAAAGGGTGGCTAAAGTAAATGTTGGTCCCTTAGAGGATGAGACCGGGAAATTAATGGTGGGAAATATGGAGATGGCAAAAACACTGAATGAATATTTTGTATCAGTCTTTACAGTAGAGGACACTAAGAATATCCCAACACTGGACAAACAGGGGGCTATAGGGGGAGAGGAGCTAAACACGATCAAAATCACTAAGGAAATGGTACTCGGTAAAATAATGGGACTCAAGGCGGATAAATCACCTGGACCTGATGGCTTACATCCTAGAGTCTTGAAGGAAGTGGCGGTAGGGATTGTAGATGCATTGGTAATAATTTTTCAAAACTCCCTGGATTCCGCTAAGGTCCCGGCAGACTGGAAAACTGCTAATGTAACACCCTTATTTAAAAAGGGCAGTAGACAGAAGGCTGGTAACTATAGACCGGTTAGCCTAACATCTGTGGTAGGTAAAATTTTGGAGTCCATTATTAAGGAAACAGTAACAGGACATTTGGATAATCATAATTTAATAGGACAAAGTCAGCATGGTTTTACGAAGGGGAAGTCATGTTTGACAAATTTGCTGGAGTTCTTTGAGGAAGTAACATATAGAGTGGATAAAGGGGAATCAGTGGACGTAGTGTATTTAGACTTCCAAAAGGCATTTGACAAGGTGCCACACAAAAGATTATTGCTTAAGGTAAAAAATCACGGGATTGGGGGTAATATTCTGGCATGGATAGAGGATTGGCTATCTAACAGAAAGCAAAGAGTTGGGATAAATGGTTCATTCTCAGACTGGCAATCAGTAACTAGTGGTGTTCCACAGGGGTCAGTGCTGGGTCCCCAACTCTTCACAATCTATATTAACGATTTGGAGGAAGGGACCAAGTGTAACATATCAAAATTTGCAGATGATACAAAGATGGGAGGGAAAGTAGTGAGTGAGGAGGACATAAAAAACCTGCAAGGGGACATAGACAGGCTAAGTAAGTGGGCAGAGATTTGGCAGATGGAATACAACACTGGAAAGTGTGAGGTGATGCACTTTGGCAGGAAAAATCCTAGAGCAATTTATTATCTTAATGGCAAGAAACTGGAGAGTACTGAAGTGCAAAGGGATCTGGGGGTCCTGGTGCACGAAACTCAAAAGGTTAGTATGCAGGTGCAGCAAGTGATTAAGAAGGCAAATGGAATGTTGGCTTTCATTGCTAGGGGGATAGAATATAAAAATAGGGAGGTATTGCTTCAGTTGTACAAGGTATTGGTGAGACCGCACCTGGAAGACTGCATACAGTTTTGGTGTCCTTACTTAAGGAAAGACATCCTTGCTCTCGAGGCAGTGCAAAAAAGGTTCACTCGGTTAATCCCGGGGATGAGGGGGTGGTCATATGAGGAGAGGTTGGGTAGATTGGGACTCTACTCATTGGAGTTCAGAAGAATGAGAGGCGATCTTATTGAAACATATAAGATTGTGAAGGGGTTGGATCGGGTGGATGCGGGGAGGATGTTCCCGATGACGGGTGAGACGAGAACTAGGGGACATAGTCTTAGAATAAGGGGCTGCTCTTTCAAAACTGAGATGAGGAGGAACTACTTCACTCAGAGGGTGGTAGGTCCATGGAATATGCTGCCACAAAAAGCTGTAGAAGCTACAACATTAATTAAATTTAAAACAGAAATAGACAGTTTCCTGGAAGTAAAGGGCATTAAGGGTTACGGGGAGCGGGCAGGAATTTGGACATGAGTCTAGGTTCGGATCGGTCATGGCCCTGTGGGTAGTGGAGCGGGCCCAGGGACTGTGTAGCCTGATTCTGCTCCTATTTCGTGTGTGCAATTCTGTTAGATGCAGGAGATGGTTCTGTGATAGATAGTAGATTGGCGGTTAGGATCAGATCAGCCATGATCTTATTGAATGGCGGAGCAGGCTCGAGGGGCCGATTGGCCTACTCCTGCTCCTATTTCTTATGTTCTTATGTTCTTAGATGTATTTATTTTTTTATATGCTGCACTAACTCCTCTCATCCAGTTGCTAAAGCTGATCTGTCCAGTTAACACAGTCTGACAAAAGAGAATTGACCTGAAACGTTAACTCTGATTCTCTCTCCACTGATACTTCCTAGCCTGCTAAGTATTTCCAGCATTTTCTGTTTTTATTTCAAATTTCCAGCATCCGCAGTATATTGCTTTTGTAACACAGTTTAATATTGGGTTACTAAATGCTAGATTCCTATTGAACTGTTCTTCACATCTACATTGTTGTGGGGTGAAAATGGCTAGGTAACACAAAACCATAAACCGTTCCAGCTGTTCCACAGAACCTTGCATATATCAGATTTCTGAGCTGATAAGAGTCATCTGAGATGTGCCTCGGCATAGATTAAATTACTGAACTACTGAGTGTAAAAGCTAAGGCAACAATTTCCTATAAAAAGGACATTTATTTTTTTCATCAGGTAAGACCAATCATGTGTTTTTCATCCCATGGAGAAGTGATCAATGAAATAATTTTATGATTTGAGATAATAATTTTCATGAATTGTGAATCCTTTAATCCGAGCAGAAACTTGAAAACACAAAAGAAATTGAGGCCCTATAGAATTATGGAAATTATGATCCTTCTTATGAAACATGGCAAATGATTGGTGCATATTGATGAGGCAACTGGCCTTCTATAAAGCTACTCTGTTGAACACATTTCTGTAACAGGAGATTGAAAGGATCACACTAAATGCTCAGCACCATCACAGAAAATATCAATAGAAAGTGGGAAAACCATGGGTACTCCATAAATCACTGACATTTTTATTATTTCAAATTATCATGAGAGAATGTGCACAGAGATAATGGAGTATAGATTTTCAGCCATGTTTACATAGTAGCTTGATGTATCTTTATAGACATTCAAATGAACAGCGCAAGTGCACTGATTTTTTATTTGTTTATGGGATGTGGGCGTCGCTGGCAAGGCCAGTATTTATTGCCCATCCCTAATTGCCCTTGAGAAGGTGGTGGTGAGCCGCCTTCTTGAACCACTGGAGCCGAGTATGATATGCTGTGTCACTGTGTGGCAGGACTGAGGCTCATGCCTGCGATCACCCAGTGAGTTTCAGTATTCTCAGCAATATACAAGGCACCTTCTCCAGAGGTTGAGATAGAAAAGCAGAGCATTAGCTAACTTCAGACATTTTCATGAGTCTCCTAGTGGCAAATTATACAAATATTGTGGGCAGAGGCCTTCAAGACAGGTTCATAAGCTGCAGAAGCACCAAGAAAAGAGAAAGCCTGAAAATATTGGCCCGGATTTTGCAGTAAGCACAACAGTGAGACTATTAGCATTCTCTGTTATTATAGAGCAAATCGGACAGCAACTTCTGACGTCCACACGTCCGTAATTAAACATGGAAGTCAGGATGTTGCTGTCCGATTTGTCCTGCTCCTCCACAAGCTTTGCTCTAACAGTATCTCGCTGAGACTCGGCATTCAAACACATGAAGGGGTAGAAATTCGTCTCGGACAGTGGCGCAAAATGGGCGGTATCGGATCGGCCAAATGTTATACGCAGTGCCTGATATTTAATTCCAATGACTGCAATGAAACTGAATATCAAGCGCTGCATATAACGAGATGCTGATCCGATACCGCCCGATTTGCGCCACCGCCCAAGATGAATTTCTACCCTGAAGGGTGTGAAGTTGTAGTACTTACCCAGTAGATACCCATTAAACCCGCCAGCAAAAGGGCTTGTCCATTCCAGTGTAAGTGGATCTTAATGGCGTGATAAGTCTTAATTACTATCAAACAGACTCTCTGACACTGAAAATTAACTTTTACAACTGTGGAGTCTCATTCCTTTTATTTTAATTATTGTTGGCAAGCACCGTTTGTTCGCCGCTGACCACAATATATCCTTTAACTGGAAAATAAAACAATTGCACGAAATTAAAAACTCCAGCATTTTAGTTACGCTTGCCTGCAGTATAACTTGCTGGTACAGTTTCTAATATACTTAAAACAATTCTATTTTTCATGTAGAGAGGGGAGCAGCCCACGTGCAATGAACAGACACTGTAATTGGCACTAACTATAAGATAAGACCAATTCTAAATCTTGACCAAATGAGTCCGAAAAGGTGATAGATTGCTGCAATGTGCACATGATAAAGGTGTGGAAGAAATTCTGTTGTAAGAAATCCAATATCTTCTCTTTGTTAGAAATAATTGAAAAGAAGAGATTTAGTGATAAAAGAGATCAAGAAAACTGTGTACGGCACATTGTGTTAAGTACATGAATCCCTTTTTCTGCATCTATTAAGAAATGGAAGTCGATCAAAATCAATACATATTTCACTAGTTTAGATTTAGAGAGATGGCTTGTATATATATATCAAAGGATTAATTGTAAAATCCACTTAAACAGCATTACAACTGCTTTTCACACAACATTGAGAATCAGGCTTCTTTATAAAGTTACTGCCGGAATTAAGTGATGCGTTCTGTCATATATCCCCATTCCCTCATCATCCCTGGGTCAATATCCTGAAAGTCCCGACTTAATAACCATTGTGGAAGCATCATCAGCTGTGCTTCAAGAACAAGGTCCAGCACCACCTTCTCGGATTAACTAGGGATGGGCAATAAATGTGGTCTTGCCAACCTCCTGAGAACAAATATAAGAAAAAACTGTCCAAATACCCACAAACAAACAAAAATGCCTCTCCACTGCCTTCATCAGAACTGATGAAGAGTTCATAGCTGAAATGTTAACTTCTCTCTTCTCTCCACAGATGTTGCCTGCCCTGCTAAGTGTTTCCAGCATTTTCTGTTTTTGTTCCACCCACCATCCTGTTTGCTGGTTATAGCTGTAAAGTCTTAGATAATGGCCCAGAAATTTGACTCGGAGGCTTGCCACGGGGGTAAGGATCGCGCGCGATATCGCACTCCGCGCCGGCCGTTGTGTTTTGGGCCCACAGGAACTTCGGGTCCTGGGCCTCTCCCTAGTGCCGGCGCGCAGTGTGTGCGTGTCCCAGGGGCGCAGTTAGTGCGATGCGACCTCTGGGATCACGTGGGCCATGGAGAGCCAATGGCAGCAGACTATCTTTCATTCATAGATTTGACAGGAGACCTGTCAAATCTGTGAATTGAAAGAGACCCCAAAAGAACAGCTAAACCTCAAATAAATTTAAAAAAAAAACCATCACATTAATAAAATAACTATAGTTAAATAAATTAACCACTTTAAACAAAAATTTAAATTTTTGAAAAAATTATTTTTTTTTTAAAAGTTATAAAAATAAACTTACCTTTCTTTAAAGTCTCTAAAAAAATAAACCTGTTGAAAAAAATTAAAATTATACTTAATTAACTACTTACCTTGTTCAAAAGGGGTCTTACGCCTCCTTTTTTCTTGTGTAAATTCTTCCATACTTACCCTCGCGTTGAAACCTGAAAAAAAACCTAAGTGTGCTGCGTGCGCACAGCCTGTAGTGTGCACGCGGTTCACCTAGGAACCGCCCCCTTCACCATACCGGAAGTGCCGGTTTCCCGCGCATGCGCAGTGCATGCAGGAAACCGGCACTTCGGGACCGAATACGGGTGAGTACGCAGCGGGTACTCTCCCGTATTCGGCCGAATTTTTGGGCCGATCTCTTTCACCTTACTGTGCAGCAGGTTTGTTTTTTAAACTATGTAGAAATCGGAAGTTCTTATTTGAGTTGAAACAGGAATGCAGCGCTGAAGTTTTTTACAAAATCAAGCCATAATAGCTGGCAGTTTGATTCAATCATGTACAGAAGATGATTGCGTGGTAAAGGAGTACGTGTGACCTATATTCAGCTTCAGTGCTTGAGCAGGATAAAAGAATCCAACAATATATAATATTCCAAAAGCAAAATACTGCGGATGCTGGAAATCTGAAATAAAAACAGAAAATGCTGGAAATACTCAGCAGGTCAGGCAGCATCTGTGGAGAGAGAAACAGAGTTAACGTTTCAGGTCGATGACCCTTCGCCAGAATATATAATATTCATTGCAATAACATGTTTTTTTTAAGATAGCACCTTACTTTTTACAGCAAAGAAAGATGATAAAATCACAAGTAAGATGAGATAGGCAGATGGACCTGTTTCAAACCAATGTATTTTCTGTGTTGATAATCTAACATAGCCAGTAATTTCAGTTGACATACAGCAAAGGCCATGCAGCACCACAATTCACCTGTCTTATTATTTTTGAGATTTCCAAGACACCTTTGCTTTTTTTAAAAAATAAAGCAAATGTTGACTTTTTAATAAATCTCTGGGTGGAATTCCTCCTGCCAATAATTTCAGTGAAAAAGTCAATGTGAGAATTGTCACTGGGTCAAAATCCTGGAACTCCCTCCCTAACAACACTGTGGGAGTACCTTCACCACACGGACTGCAGCGGTTCAAGAAGGCAGCTCACCACCACCTTCTCAAGGGCAATTAGGGATGGGCAATAAATGCTGGCCTTGCCAGTGACGCCCACATCCCATATACAAATAAAAAAAAATGAAATTTTCCATTTTGTATTCATGGCGATTTTCTTTGCTAAAATTATCAGCGGAAATGTCACCCCATAGTGTTTGCAAGCCATTCCAGCAGTGCACCTAATGTAAAATGAGTGAACATGCCAATTAGCAGCTTTATTCCATATCGACTGCTGCTGTCTACTCAAACACTTAATTGCATTAAGTATATTACCTCAGTATTTCTACTTAATAGGCGGTTGTTGATCGCAAGATTTTGGCTGCACGGAGTTTATAGGATTTTTCTGTTTCACACAATAGCCATGAGACTTCCAATGCAACATGGGAAATTTCATTCTATGGAACCATTCTCACTAAGAACTGGATCCAGATTGCTTGAAACCATCTCACATTACACCGCTGCAGCTATCAGAGGACAAAAGACTTTCATCCAGTCAGTCGGAGCTCAATTCAAGCCCAGGAGAAATGATATTGTGCCTCTTTGCATTATCCAGTACCCCACTTGCTGAGTAGGTTTTGTACAGTTGCATTTATCATTTATAAATGGATATTAAATGTGGATCATTTTTATATTATTGAAGCTTTCAACCCCAGCATGGAGGTTCAAATATTATATTTCACAGAATAACTGGACGATCCTGATTAATACAGATAAATAAGTGACAGACACATTTTAATAAAACAATTTTGCTATATATAAACTCCAGATCATGTTGGAGAAATCTCAACAATCTCGTCCTGTTTTTTTGTGTGGTGGAGGTTAGGCTCATTTCTCATTTTATATTCAATTTTGTAATTTCTATTTTGGCTTGTTATTGTTCTTTTGTTGCAATCCCACAACTATATTGTGTGATTGTGCAGATTGAAAGGGAGGCAAGAGACAATCAAGGTGTAACAAGGACTCAATCCACCTATACTGTGATTGGTCACTGCCATAGAAATTGTGACCAACAAAACAGAAGTAAAATGGCTAAAGCCGCAACAAACTGATTAATTGTAGAGGCAAGTTTCCCACTCAGCTTCTCTTGCACCTAAAAAATGCCATAACATCAAAATAATTTTCTGACTAGGTGGGAAGGATCCATTTTACAAATTTTGAGTTTGCACAAGGTATTCTTTTGGGTTCAGAGTCACTGGTCACTTCCACGAATGAACCGACATCCCATACAATCAGGAGTATACCTTTACTGCCTAATATTAGTCATACAATAGTATGACCCGGGGCAGTAAAAATAAGACCCCCTCGTTGTATTTACTAGGTACTGTGATCTTGGACATAATTCAAGTCTGTTTCTCCTGTCCTCTGGAAGGCAGACTGATAAGCACGCTAGTGAGACAAAGCTAATTGTAAACTAACAAACTGTAGTATAGGAATGAACAGAACACAGTTTCCAGTGAATTGCAATCTTTCATATCATTCCTTGTAACATGGAGAATAACAAAGTAAACCACTCTGGTCCTGTTAAGAGGCTAAATTCAATTTACAGGCTGGCAATATATGACACTAGCTGGTACTAACCTTTCCTTATTATAGGCTGCACATGTTCATGTCTCAACCTGAAATCTCTCACAGCCTTCCTCTGGTGAACAAGTGAAGGAACGACTGTGAATGATTTCAGGTTGAAGCATGAACAGATGCTGACTGAGACTCAAACCTACTGCACACCGAATTTCTCCAGCCAGAAAGAGAGAGAGAGAGAGAGAGAGAGAGCCAGAAGATTAACCCCTGCCCCTCCAGCTTTCTGCAGGTGGTACGACAACTATATTGTCTAAATGGCTCGGAATCCTGATATACTCAATGAATTAAAGCAATCATGGCTCATGGCACCATGACTGGCTCTGTTGCAAAGAAGGGAGGGAAAAAGAGTGGCAGGGCTATAGTAATAGGGGATTCGATTGTAAGGGGAATAGATAGGGGTTTCTGTGGTCGCGACCGAGACTCCAGGATGGTATGTTGCCTCCCTGGTGCAAGGGTCAAGGATGTCTCGGCGCGGGTGCAGAACATTCTGGAGGGGGAGGGGGAACAGCCAGTTGTCGTGATACATGTTGGTACCAACGACGTAGCTAAAAAAAGGGAAGAGGTCCTACAAGTAGAATTTAGGGAGTTAGGAGCCAAGCTAAAAAGTAGGACCTCGAAGGTAGTAATCTCTGGATTACTACCAGTGCCACGTGCTAGTAAGAGTACAGAGAACAGGATAGTTAGGCTAAATACGTGGCTTGAGCAGTGGTGTAAGAGGGAGGGTTTTAAATTTTTGAGGCATTGGAACCAGTTTTGTGGTAGGTGTGACCTATACAAAAGGGACGGTCTACACCTGTGCAAAGATGGAACTGATGTTCTCGGGGTAATTTTTGATAAAGCAGTTCGGGAGCATTTAAACTAGTATGGCAGGGGGCTAGAAACCTATGTAGTGAAATAGAGGAAAGTGAAAGGCAGACAGAAATAAATGGTAAAAGGGTGAGGAACAAAAAACAAAGGGCCACACTAATTCATAAAAAATGTGAGCATAAAAAAAGCCTGAGGGTTTTATACCTTAATGCGAGAAGCATCAGGAACAAGGTAGATGAATTAGCTGTGGTAATAGAGGTTAATAATTATGATCTAATTGGGATTACGGAAACATGGTTGCAGGGTGAGCAGGGCTGGGAGCTTAACATACAGGGGTATTCAGTATTTAGGAAGGATCGACAAAAAAGAAAGGGAGGAGGGGTAGCATTGCTGGTAAAAGAGGGGATAAATGCAATTGAAAGGAAGGATATTAACTCAGTTAATACAGAATCTATATGGGTGGAGCTAAGAAATAGCGAGGGGCGAAAAACATTAATAGGAGTGGTATATAGGCCTCCAAATAGTAAAATAGAGGTTGGGGAGGGCATCACGAGGGAAATTAGAGAAGCGTGCAATAAGAGCACAGCTGTCATCATAGGTGACTTTAACTTACATATAGATTGGACTAGCCTAATCAGTAAAAATAATGAGGAGGAGGAATTCCTTGAGTGTTTAAGGGATGGTTATCTGGATCAATATGTCGAGGAACCAACTCGGGAACAGGCTATATTGGACTGGGTACTGTGCAATGAGAAGGGACTAATTAGTAATCTTGTTGTACGGGGACCCTTGGGTCAGAGCGATCATAACATGATCGATTTCTCACTCGAAATGGAGAGCGAAGAAATTGACTCAGAGACTAAGGTCCTGAATTTAAACAAGGGGAATTATGATGCCATTAGACGGGAACTGAGTAGGTCTGATTGGATAACGTTCCTGGGAGGACTGGAGGTAGATAAACAATGGCAAGCATTTAAAGATAGAATGACAAAATTGCAAAAATTGTTTATACCAATCTGGCATAAAAGGAAATCTAAAAAGGTGACTCAACCGTGGATAACAGGGGAAATTAGAGACAGCATAAAATCCAAAGATAGGGCGTATAAAATAGCCAAAAAAAGCGCCAGAGCGGAAGATTGGGAACAGTTTAAGATAGAGCAAAGGAGGACAAAGGGCTTAATCAAGAGGGGCAAAATAGCTTACGAAAGCAAGCTGGCGGAAAATATAAAAACTAACTCCAAAATCTTTTATAAGTATATCAAGAGGAAAAGACTGGTGAAAACCAAAGTTGGTCCATTGCAGTCAGATACGGGGGAATATATAACGGGAAATAAGGAAATGGCAGACCAACTAAATGCATACTTTGGGTCAGTCTTTACGAAGGAAGACACAAAAAACCTCCCTGGGATATCGGGAAAAATAGGGACATTGGCAAAGGAGGAACTGACGCAAATCAATATCTCTAAGGATATGGTGTTAAGGAAGCTAAAGGGATTGAAGGCGGACAAATCCCCAGGGCCTGATAACATGCATCCTAGGGTACTGAAGGAGGTGGCCCTAGAGATAGCGGATGCACTAAGTATGATTTTTCAGAATTCATTAGACTCGGGAACAGTGCCCATGGATTGGAGGGTAGCTAACGTTACCCCACTATTCAAAAAGGGGGGTAGGGAAAAAGCAGGTAATTACAGACCTGTAAGCCTTACATCAGTTGTGGGCAAAATGCTGGAGTCCATCATTAAGGATGAAATAGCGGAGCACTTAGCAAATGGGGACAGGATAGGACAGAGTCAACATGGATTTACAAAGGGTAAATCGTGCTTGACTAATCTATTGGAATTTTTTGAGGGAGTAACTGGTAAAATAGATGGGGGAGAGCCAGTAGATGTGGTGTACCTGGACTTCCAAAAGGCCTTCGACAAGGTCCCACATAAAAGATTAGCATGGAAAATTGAAACTCATGGGATAAAGGGGAAAGTATTGACGTGGATAGAGAACTGGCTGTCAGATAGAAAACAGAGAGTTGGAATAAACGGCTCATTTTCTGAATGGCAGGCAGTAACAAGTGGGGTACCACAGGGATCTGTCCTGGGTCCCCAGCTGTTCACAATTTACATTAATGACCTGGATCAGGGAGTCGGATGCAGCATTTCCAAATTTGCAGACGACACTAAACTAGGAGGGGGGGTGGGCTCAGAGGAGGAGACCAGGAAGCTCCAGAGCGATTTGGACAGACTGGGTGATTGGGCGGATAAATGGCAGATGCACTATAATGTGGACAAGTGCGAAGTTATCCACCTTGGGTGCAGGAACGGGAGGGCAAATTATTATTTAAATGGCAATAAATTGGGAGAGGGGGAAGTACAGAGAGACCTGGGTGTTCTTGTACACCAGTCACTGAAGGCGAGCATGCAGGTGCAACAGGCGGTCAAGAAGGCAAACGGTATGCTGGCCTTCATAGCAAAAGGGTTGGAATACAGGAACAGGGATACCTTGCTGCAGCTGTACAGGGCACTGGTGAGACCACACCTCGAGTACTGTGTACAGTTTTGGTCGCCTCATCTGAGGAAAGATGTTCTTGCCATGGAGGGGGTGCAGCGGCGATTCACCAGGCTGATACCAGGAATGGCGGGATTGACCTATGAGGAGAGACTATGTAGTTTAGGGATGTACACACTGGAGTTTAGAAGATTGAGAGGGGACATCATAGAAGTGTATAAAATTCTGACAGGTCTAGACAGACTAGATGCAGAAGGAATGTTTCCCTTGGCGGGTGAGAACAGAACTAGAGGACATAATTTAAGGATAAGGGCTAAACCATTTAGGACAGAAATGAGGGGGAATTTCTTCACTCAGAGGGTGGTGAACCTGTGGAACTCATTGCCACAGAGGGCAGTGTACGCCAGCTCATTAAATATATTTAAGAGGGAATTAGATATATTTCTACAGGCAAAAGGGGTTAAGGGTTACGGAGAGAAGGCGGGGACGGGATACTGAATTGGAGGATCAGCCATGATCTCATTAAATGGCGGAGCAGGCTCGAAGGGCCGGATGGCCTACTCCTGCTCCTATCTTCTATGTATCTATGTATCTATGTAATCCAACATTATAGGTGTGAGCCTCTCTGGCATGTGTTGCAACAGCACCCCTCCTGTTGTCTCAAACCTGATACGGCATTGAGAGGATACAGGATGTTACTAACTACTTCAACTGATACTCCAGCAAAGGGGCCGAATCAATATCGCAGGTAGTTTGTGTGTTGTTTGGAGTCAAACTCTTGTGGTCTGAATTTAATTTCATTGCAACATTACAATATCAATTAATTTAAAATCCCTTTTAGGCTTAGTAGGCAAAAATCTCGAACCATGACAATTCACTTGCAGTGCCTACGGTCTCAATGCCCATTGAAACCACTGTAGCATCTCTACCACTGTCCAGGTCTAATATTCCACTTTTTCCCCCTATTTTCCTTTTCTCTCTATCCCTCCCTGACCGCTCTCTCCTGTTGTCATGCCTCCTTTCATCTCTCCTCTCTCGGATACACTGCCCTCCCAAATCCCTACCCCGATCCTTCATTACTCTTCAACCTTCCTACTCTCCTGCCGCCGTCCCAGGCTTGACTCACTCTTAGATAAGCCTACAGCTTCCCTCTGTGCCTCTCTTGGCATCCTACGAAGGGCCCATCGAGGCACTCGTCGCCGCCTTCTTACGAGCAGCAACCCCAACTGTCCCATCCTACTCTCTCGCCGACCTTCCTGCCCAGCGCAACCACTGGGGGCAAATCTTGCCAATCTCCTCCCCATCCAACTCATTCCCCCCAGCGCTGACCCTGTGGACGCTGGCAGTGGGACAGCCATCACTGACCCTCTCCACATCTCCCTCCAGAATGTCCGTTCACTTGCGAACAAGGCCCTTGCCATCCATGAGCTTATCGTGGATGATTGTATCGACATAATGGCCCTGATGGAAACTTTGTTGAGGGGTGATGACACCTTACCCTTAAATGAAGCCTCCCCGCCTGGCTATACCTTCCATCACTTGGACCGCTCAGACCATCGTGGTGGCGGTGTGGCTCTCACCACCAAATCACACCTTGGTCTGTCCCCCTACTCCTCCGGTAGTTTCTCCTCCTTTGAGAACCTCACCTTATTCCACCCCTCTCACCTCATTTAAAATTCTTGGGGGGAAAAATTGAGTCGTGCTCCCTTTGGGGCGCTAACTTTGCCAGGGCTCTACCTTTAGTGCCCCGAACAAATTAGCATCCCCCGTGGCCAAAATTGAGTGGTAGCGCCCGAAGAGGGAAGCGGGGCGCTAACGGGAGGTGCAAAGCAACCGAATTTTTCCCCCTTGCTCTCTACTGCCCACCCAAGTACCATAAAAATTTTATTACCAAGATATCTTCACTGTTCTTCTTCCATCAGCATCTGCACCGAGCAACTTCTCATCCTCAGTAATTTCAACCTCCATCTCAATTCAAATGCTCTCTCTCTCCTGAGTTCACTAGCCTCCTATCCTCCCTTAATCTCTCCCTCCATGTAAACTCCCCAACCCATATTCACGGCCACCCCCTCGACTTTGTCATCTCTCGTGACCTCGCTACTCCCATTGTGTCAATCGCAGATAAGGCCATCTCTGACCACTTCCTCGTATCGCTCTCCACCCACCTTCCCCTTCCACCACCCCCCCCCCCCCACCCCCGAACCCTACTTCCTTCTGTGTCTGCCCCTGGAAAAAACTCTCGCCCAATTCTCTTACAACTGCACTTATGGAATTCCAACTGTCCAGCCTTGGCCCTCCATTCACTATGACATTTCTGCAGCTAACGATCTGCTCAACCATACCCTCACCAACACCTTTGATGCCTTAGTCCCTATTAAAACAATTACTCTCTCTCACCCTGGCCGTTCCCCCTGGTACGGCTCTCATCTTCGCTCCCTTAAGTCCAAGGGACGCAGACTTGAACGACTATGGCGGACAACTGGTTCAGCCATTCACCGCCAGATCTGGCTGGACCACATAAAGCATTATCGGGTCCTGCTCTCGTCTGCCCAAAATTGCTCACTATTCCAGAATCATTCTCATCTTGTCCATGAGACCCACCTCCTGCTCCCTCGACCCCATTCCCACCAAACTGCTGACCACCCAACTTCCTTTTCTGGCTCCCATGTTAGCTGACATTGTTAACGGTTCTCTCTCCTCAGGTACTGTCCCCCTCTCCCACAAATCTGCCGTCATCACCCCTCTCCTCAAAAAACCAACCCTTGAACCCTCCGTCCTTGCAAACTACCGCCCAATCTCCAACCTCCCTTTCTTCTCCAAAGTCCTTGAATGTGTTGTTGCCTCCCAAATCCGTGCCCGTCTTTCCTGCAATTCCATGTTTGCCACAGTACCGAAACAACTCTCATCAAAGTCACAAAAGACATCCTTTGTGACTGGGACAAAGGTAAACTATCCCTCCTTGTCCTTCTTGACTTGTCTGCAGCCTTTGGCCCCCTCCTATTTCTCATCTACATGTTGCCCCTTGGCGACATCATCCGAAAACACAGCGTCAGTTTCCACATGTACGCTGACGACACCCAGCTCTACCTCACTACCATTTCTCTCGACCCCTCCACAGTCTCTAAATTGTCAGACTGCTTGTCCGACATCCAGTTCTGGATGAGCAGAAATTTTCTCCAATTAAATATTGGGAAGACCGAAGCCATTGTTTTCGGTCCCCACCACAAACTCCGTTCACTAGCCACTGACTCCACCCCTCTCCCTAACATTTGTCTGAGGCTGAACCACACTGTTCGCAACCTTGGGGGGAAAAATTTGGTTGCTTTGCGCCTCCCATTAGCACCCTAAGAGGGTGCTAATGGGGCGCAAAGCAACTAGAGCCCGGGCGCGGCGCCGCCAACGACTCCCACGAAATTCAGCAGGAGGTTAGTGGCGGCGGTAACCGTTAGCGCCCCGTGACACCGTGCCGCCGGCGATGACATCATCGCCGTGCGCAGCACCCCACTCGTGCCCCAGCCGCACTCCATGAGCCCGGCACTTCTCTTGAGTACTGGACTCTTTTGCCGGCACTCCGATCCCCAGTGGCCCAGCTAGGCCCCGGGTCGCACTGCGCAAGACCCCTCCCCTTTAAGAAGGGGAGGAAGGCCTGCAATACCGCAGCGCGACGTGCCGCAGCGCCAGCGCCCCTCTTGGGACGCTACCACTCAATTTCAGCCGCGGGGCCGCTAATTTTTCCGGGGCACTAAAAGGCGAAGTTAGCGCCCCAAGGGGGGGCGCGACTCAATTTTTCCCCCTGGGTGTCATATTTGACCCAGAAATGAGCTTCCGACCACATATCCATGGCATAACTAAGACCGCCTATTTCCACCTCCGTAACATCGCCATTCTCCGCCCCTGCCTCAGCTCATCCGCTGCTGAAACCCTCATCCATGCCTTTATTACCTCTAGACTTGACTAGACTTCTCAATCGCCTTCTCCCAGTGGCCGAAGAGCTCCTCGCAGAGTCGCAATGTGGATTCCGCCCACTAAGGGGCACAATGGACATGATCTTCACCGCACGTCAATTACAAGAGAAATGCAGGGAACAGCACCAACCGCTGTACATGGCCTTCTTTGACCTCACAAAGGCCTTCGACACTGTCAACCGTGAGGGATTATGGATGTGTCCTCCTCAAATTCGGCTGCCCTCAAAAGTTTGTCACCATCCTCAGCCTGCTTCATGACGACATGCAAGCCGTGATCCTGACCAACGGTTCCACCACAGACCCAATTCACATACGGACCGGGGTCAAGCAAGGCTGTGTCATCGCACCAACGCTCTTCTCGATCTTCCTTGCTGCAATGCTCCATCTCATCCTCAGTAAGCTCCCCACTGGAGTGGAGCTAATTTATAGAACAAACGTGAAACCGTTCAACCTCCGTCGCCTCCAGTCCAGATCCAAGGTCGTCCCATCCTCTGTCGTCGAATTACAGTATGCAGACGACGCTTGCGTCTGCGCTCACTCGGAGGTCGAACTCCAAACCACCGTCAACACCTTCACCGAAGCGTACGAGAGCATGGGCCTTACACTAAACATCCGTAAGACAAAGGTCCTCTACCAACCTGCCCCCGCCACACAGTACTGCTCCCCGATTATCAAAATCCACGACAAGGCCTTGGACAAGGTGGACCACTTTCCATACCTCGGGAGCCTACTGTCAACAAGGGCAGACGTCGATGACGAAGTCCAACACCGCCTTCAGTGTGCCAGTGCAGCCTTCGCTCGCCTGAGGAAGAGAGTGTTTGAAGACCAGGACCTCAAACCCGGCACTAAGCTCATGGTCTACAGAGCAGCAGTGATACCCGCCCTGCTGTATGCCTCAGAGACATGGACCATGTACGGCAGGCACCTCAAAGCACTGGAGAGGTACCACCAATGCTGCCTCCGCAAGATCCTGCAAATCCATTGGCAGAATAGGCGCACCAACATCAGTGTTCTCGCTCAGGCCAACATCCCCAGCATCGAAGCTTTGACCACGCTCGATCAGCTCCGATGGACGGGTCACATTGTCTGCATGCCCGATACGAGACTCCCAAAACAAGCGCTCTACTCGGAGCTCTGGCACGGCAAGAAAGCCCCAGGTGGGCAGAGGAAACGCTTCAAGGACACCCTCAAAGCCTCCTTGAAAAAGTGTAACATCCCCACCGACACCTGGGAATCCCTGGCCCAAGACTGCACAAAGTGGAGGAGAAGCATCCGGGAAGGTGCCGAACACCTCGAGTCTCTTCGCTGGGAGCAAGCGGAAGCCAAGCGCAGGCAGCGCAAGGAGCGCACGTCAACCCAAGCACCCCACCCTCCTGCCCCTTCAACCACCGTCTGCCCCAACTGTGACAGAGACTGTAGGTCCCGCATTGGACTCATCAGTCACCTGAGAACTAATTTTTAATGTGGAAGCAAGTCATCCTCGGTTCCGAGGGACTGAAGAAGAAGAAGAAGAAGAGAAGACTTGACTATTCCAACGCAGTTCTGGCTGGCCTCACACGTTCTACCCTACGTAAACTTGAGGTCATCCAAAGCCTGGGTGTTTTGGAGTTTTCTGATTTTAGTGGCAACAATTGGGAGAAAAAAAGGGGAAAAAAATCATGGCAGAAAACTGGATCCCAAAACGCTGGGTAAATTTGGATAAAATCTGGAACAATCTGGTAAAACAACAACAACTTGTATTTATATAGCGTCTTTAACGTAGTAAAACGTCTCAAGGCACTTCACAGGAGTGTTATCAAACAAAATTTGACACCGAGCCACATTAGGAAATATTAAGACAGGTGACCAAAAGCTTTGTCAAAGAGGTAAGTTTTAAGGAGCGTCTTAAAAGGTGGAGAGGGAGGTAGAGAGACGAGAGATTTAGGGAGGGAATTCCAGAGCTTAGGGCCTTAGCAGCTGTAGGCATGACCTCCAATGATGGAGTGATGAAAATTGGGGATGCGCATGAGGTCAGAATTGGAGGAGTGCAGAGATCTCGGAGGGTTGTAGGGCTGGAGGAGGTTACAGAGATAGGGAGGGGCGAGGCCATGGAGGGATTTGAAAACAAGGATGAGAATTTTAGAATCAAGGTGTTGCTGGACCGTGAGCCAATGTAGGTCAGTGAGCACAGGGGTGATGGGTGAACGGGACTTGGTGCAAGTTAGGTTACGGGCAGCAGAGTTTTGGATGAGCACAAGTTTACGGAGAGTGCTAGGTAAGAGGTTGGCCAGGAGATCATTGGAATAGTCAAGCCTAGATATAACAAAGGCATGGATGTGGGTTTCAGCTGCAGAACTCTAGAAAATGAAGCAGAGAGCTAACAAAGGCACATTTATGATAAGTGACAATACGCTGAATGTCTATAATAAGGATTGGAAGATTGTACTGTCTGCAGGAATAATGATCCTTATTCAGCATTCTTAGTAACAAGTATTTCTAATATTAGGATGTACATTCTTGTCTAAGGACTGGGTTTTATAATTCTGTTTTGACAGGAAAGGTTCCCAAATATTTAACATGAAATGTATGACAAATGTCTGTAAATAAAGTTTTGCTTTACTCCTATGTACATTCTTTTAGCAGAATCACCAGAAACCTTTATTGCAGGGGTACATAGATATAAGTGGGGTTATCAGGCAGGCCATCGCCATTCCACTGGGTCCTGTATCTGTGTCGCCACTGATCAGCGGATGCCTGGCAGCGATCAGATCCTGAAAGCCCCAAGAGACGGCAGCATGCATCGGGGCTGCTGTGGTCTGGAAGACTGTTCTCTATTTTCTCCCCAAATGCTACCAAAGCTACAGTCTGTACTTCCATGGAGGTGGAGGCACTGACTGATTCCTGGCCACTTCTTCGGTGGGGATCTGCTGGCGATCCCAATGAAGATGCCACATTCTCCATTGGAGCTTCCCTGATGTTGCTGCAAATGAGAGTGGTAGACTTGAGAGTCACGCCTGTCAGTTGCCACACATCCTTAGGGCCTGACGTCAGAGCCTGTACATTGGTACAACATTCCTTGAAAATCCTTCTTTTCAGATGAGTGTCCATAAGTTCTGGATCCCACAACTCCAAAGCCAGAGGCAGCTTTCCCCTCAGCCTCCAATAGGAAAATGGCACATCCTCACCCAGTTCCCAATACTACAGTGGCCTTGTTCCCTGTGAATCACCTGGTGCCACATCCTCACTAACCAGATCTAATTGTCCCCAGGTGAAGGTACCTAAGCTAGTGACTGGGAGTGAAGAAACAAGTGATGCAGGAGTTAAGTTGGATGGAGTTGGGACAGAGGAACATGGAGCAGGAGGTCAGGTGGACTTCAGTCCGCCTTCATTTCCCTCTTCATCATCATCCATCTCATCATTATTGTAATTGACAATAGGTAGTTCATTCCCTATTCTTCCTCCTCCTCCTCATCTACCTCAATACCTTCTCCTCCTGTGCTCCCCAGTGCTGTTGTGGATCTGCAGGAAGAGAGGGTAGGAACCAAGAATGGGTGAGCATTACCCTGGATTAAGGAGACAGAGAAGGGGGTGGAAGCTTGTGTCTGTGTGGAGCTTCACATGGATTCCAGGGTGACAGTGTAGGTATTCAGTCACTAACCTGGCAGCGGCAATCTGCTGTCGACCTTGCCATCTCCCATGGCAAGAGCAGATTGCCTCCCCCTGAGCTCCATAGCCTTCTCATTATACCACATGAGGGGTTTAAAGCTGGGGTTGACCCCTCTGATTGTCTGCCTTTGGCATGCATTGTGCACCTTTTTCTCTTGCAAGAACATTGAGTAAATGAGGGGAAAGCAAACAGTGGAGGATTGTGTGCCAAGTGACATGGGAGAGATAAAGTAAGAGATAAAAACAGAAAATGCTGGAAATACTCAGCAGGTCAGGCAGCATCTGTGGAGAGAGAAACAGAGTTAACGTTTCAGGTCAATGACCCTTCATCAGAACTGGAAAAAGTTGGAGATGGAACAGGTTTTTAAGCAAGTGTATGGGCAGGGAAAGGGGGAAGGGGAGGAAAGAATAAAAGGGATGGTCTGTGGTAGGCTGGAAGGCAGGAGAGATTAAGAAACAAAAGAGATGATGGTGCAAGGCAAAATGAGATGGTAATGGGACAAGTTAAGAAACAAAAGATGACTCTAGATGAAGTGTAAATGGCAACGGCAGAATGATCGGCAGCTGCCATGTGAGAGAGAGAAAAAAAAATGAAAAAAAGATAGGGGCAGAGGTTAAGGTCTGAAATTGTTGAACTCGATGTTGAGTCCAGAAGGCTGTAAAGTGCCTAATCGAAAGATGAGATGCTGGTCCTTGAGCTTACGTTGAGCTTCATTGGAACAGTGTAAGAGGCCGAGGATGGAGAGGTCAGAGTGGGAGTGGAGCAGAGAATTAAAGTGACAGGCGACCGGAAGCTCGGGGTCACCCTTACAGACTGAACGGAGGTGTTCCGTAAAGCAGTTACCCAATCTGCGTTTGGTCTCCCCAATGTAGAGGAGACCGCATCGTGAGCAGCGAATACAGTACACTAAATTGCAAGAAGTACAAGTAAATCGCTGTTGAACCTGGAAGGAGTGTTTGGGGCCCTGGATAGTGGGAAGGGAGGAGGTGAAAGGGCAGGTGTTGCATCTCTTGCGCTTGCAAGTGAAGGTGCCGGGCGAAGGGGAAGGGGTGTTGGGGGTGATAGAGGGGTGGACCAGGGTGTCGCGGAGGGAGTGGTCCCTTCAGAATGCTAAAAGGGGAGGTGAAGGGAGATGTGTTTGGTGGTGGGATCACGCTGGAGGTGGGGGAAATGGCGGAGGATGATCTGTTGAATGTGGAGGCTGGTAGGGTGAAAGGTGATGACAAGGGGAACC
This sequence comes from Squalus acanthias, assembly GCA_030390025.1. Lineage (NCBI taxonomy): Eukaryota > Metazoa > Chordata > Chondrichthyes > Squaliformes > Squalidae > Squalus > Squalus acanthias. The sequence goes on from CM059433.1 coordinate 79,924,579, forward strand.
CTATCGTGGTTCCGGGAGGGAGGGGAAGGGGTGAGAGCAGGAGTACTCCTTGCAGTACTCGTCTGCAGTCCTGGGGGTGAGGAAGTTGGCACTCAGTGGAGTTGGATATTTAGTTGAAAAGGAAAAATTTGCAGGGTTATGGGGAAAGAGCAGAGTGTGACTAATTGGATCGCTCTTTCAAAGAGCCAGCACAGGCACGATGGGCCGAATGGACTCTTTTTCTGCTGTATGATTCTATGCTGTGCCACCAGGAGTGAAAATTTAGGTTTAAGGGTGCGTTTATACTGCACCAAGTCAACTGATAGCAGATCACTGACGAATTTGCTTTAGATTTGGAGATCTGATTTGCATTGGCTCTCCCAAAATCCGTGCATCCTTCCTGGTTTTCAAATCACAGTGAAGCCTGATGGTGGTGTTGCATCATTATGACAGTCAGAGCATATGTGCACACAACAATTTGTAGCATTACCAGCAATGAAAAATATTTTATTCATTATTATTTCTAGGAAAGACATAACATTTTCCATGATTTTTCACTAAAATTCCCAATTTGTTTATCTTTTTGGCAATGTTTTTTGGCATGTTCTTGCTGCACCCAAACTGCAGAAGACAGTGTTTACACTACAGTGTGGGATTTGCAGTTTGGGTAACCACCACCTCTTGGATGAGTTACGGCAGGAGAGCGCAGGAGGGGATTGGGATTTTCAACCCCATAAAGAATTAGCAGAAATTGTAACAGAGAAAGTGGCAAGGAAAGAGGCAATTTTCTTTTTACTTTTCTCCATAAGTAATATCACACAAGATCAACTATAACATATGAGGGATCCCAACATGGCAAACTCTAAGCCAAGAAAATGGGCAGAAGCTCTGATCCTCTTTGCCTTTATGTGGAGAGTTGTCTGGTCTTTGTTCAGCAAATCCCTGTAGCAGCACAGTTGGATCAGGAACATTTTTGACATTGAACCTAAGTTGTACTGTTCCACGATACAAAGCCCTTTCGCATTGTCATTTAATTAGTTCAGATTGCACCGACATTGCTGTCTGCAATTTTCTCACTGGGATAAAGGAGGTGCTGTTAGCAGTATGAATGCTGGGGTAAGCAGATAGACACCACACTCCCACAACCCAAAGCACTTTGCGATGAGACTCCAACATTTGGGACTCCATCAATGCCCACTATGCCACCAATTCTTAGTGCATTGAAGCCACTTTGGCTGCTGGCTCCCATAACCCAGGTCTCTCAGGGTTAGCACCTAGGTGGTGCTAAAACCTCTGGATTTTGGTAAACTGGTAACCAGGGAGCTACATTTTCCCCTGGGTCTACTGCTGGTCCAACTGCACTTAGTAACATCACACAGTCCAGACACACCCCTTTGATGACATCACATAAAGTCACATGCCTCTGTCCGATATAGGTTTGTGTGTCATGACATCACTAGTTGAGGGCGCCATGAAGTAATTACGTTGTGCATGCACCGTGACCAATTTGCCATAACTGCTCTGTGCAGACTCTTCCCCTTTGCTGCAGGTTCGTAAGAGACAGAGGGGGAGTAATTCGGCAGGTTAGCGCCTCCCGTTAGTGCTTGGGGGGGTGCTAATGGGGAGCGAATGGGTTTGCGGCAGGGCGCGGCGAATCCAATGCCGCACGCAACATTCACCCGGGATTTAGTGCTGCCGATAACATTTAGCGCCTTTTCTTGTCTTCTCTTCTAAGGCAGTCCCTCAGAACCGAGGATGACTTGCTTCCACACTAAAAATTAGTTCTCAGGTGACTGATGAGTCCAATGTGTGACCTACAGTCTCTGTCACAGGTGGGGCAGACGGTGGTTGAAGGGGCGGGTGGGTGGGGTGCTTGGGTTGACGTGCGCTCCTTCCGTTGTTTGCGCTTGGCTTCCGCTTACTCCCGACGAAGAGACTCGAGGTGTTTGGCGCCTTCCCGGATGCTTCTCCTCCACTTTGTGCGGTCTTGGGCCAGGGATTCCCAGGTGTCGGTGGGGATGTTGCACTTTTTCAAGGAGGCTTTGAGGGTGTCCTTGAAGCATTTCCTCTGCCCACCTGGGGCTCTCTTGCCGTGCCAGAGCTCCGAGTAGAGCGCTTGTTTTGGGAGTCTCGTATCAGGCATGCAGACGATGTAGCCCGTCCATCGGAGCTGATCAAGAGTGGTCAAAGCTTCGATGCTGGGGATGTTGGCCTGAGCGAGAACACTGATGTTGGTGCGCCTATCCTGCCAATAGATTTGCAGGATCTTGTGGAGGCAGCATTGGTGGTACCTCTCCAGTGCTTTGAGGTGCCTGCTGTACATGGTCCATGTCTCTGAAGCATACAGGAGGGCGGGTATCACTACTGCTCTGTAGACCATGAGCTTGGTGCTGGGTTTGAGGTCCTGGTCTTCAAACACTCTCTTCCTCAGGCGACCGAAGGCTGCCCTGGCACACTAAAGGCGGTGTTGGACTTTGTCATCGACGTCTGACCTTGTTGACAGTAGGCTCCCGAGGTATGGAAAGTGGTCCACGTTGTCCAAGGCCTCGTCATGGATTTTGATAATCGGGGAGCAGTACTGTGTGGCGGGGGTAGGTTGGTAGAAGACCTTTGTCTTACAGATGTTTAGTGTAAGGCCCATGCTCTCGTACGCTTCGGTGAAGGTGTTGACGATGGTTTGGAGTTTGGCCTCAGAGTGTGCGCAGACGCAAGCATCGTCTGCATTCTGTAATTCGATGACAGAGGATGGGACGACCTTGGATCTGGACTGGAGGCGACAGAGGTTGAACAGTTTCCCGTTTGTTCTGTAGATTAGCTCCACTCCAGCGGGGAGCTTACTGAGGGTGAGATGGAGCATTGCAGCAAGGAAGATCAAGAAGAGCATTGGTGCGATGACTCAGCCTTGTTTGACCCCGGTCCGTACGTGAATTGAGTCTGTGGTGGATCCATTGGTCAGGATCATGGCTTGCATGTCGTCGTGAAGCAGGCTGAGGATGGTGACAAACTTTTGAGGGCAGCCGAATTTGAGGAGGACACTCCATAATCCTTCACAATTGATGGTGTCGAAGGCCTTTGTGAGGTCAAAGAAGGCCATGTACAGCAGTTGGTGCTGTTCCCTGCATTTCTCTTGTAGTTGACGCGCGGTGAAGATCATGTCCATTGTGCCCCTTAGTGGGCGGAATCCGCATTGCGACTCTGGGAGGAGCTCTTCAGCTACTGGGAGAAGGCGATTGAGGAGGATTCTTGCGATGACTTTCCCTGTGGCAGACAGCAGGGAAACTCCTCTGTAATTACCGCAATCGGACTTGTCACCTTTCTTGGAGATGGTCACGATTAGGGCATCTTTGAGATCCCCTGGCATGCTCTCCTCCTTCCATATAAGAGAAATCTACACCTTTAGCAGCTGCCAGATCGTGACAGTAACACATGTGGAATGCCCCATTAACGGCGGAGATGCAAAATTGACTGCCGCCCCCTGCCTTAGCGCCTAGCCTGAACAACGGCAGGAAGAGGAGGCGTGCTGCAATCAGATGGCTGCCGTAGGAGCGGTATTTAAAGGGATCAACATCCGGTTTCATTTTAGTCGCCAATCAATGCTGCCTTCTCAGGTTGATGTAGGGAAATAGCCATTTTCAGTGAGGTAAATGTTTATTACTTTCAGTAGTGTTCTGCCTGCTAAAAATTTCATTCTGCTGAGATTTCGAACTCCTACACTTGGAGACGTTAATGGGGGCTGTACTGGCACTCGACCTCGCCCTCCAGCATCAACGTCGGAGGCAGCGGAGGCAGAGACAAACATTGGAAAATGTGGCCAGAGGGAGGAGGGCCAACATGTCTCTCAACAGGAGGCCTTACCCTCCCAGGGTATTCCGGGAGCACTTCTCCTACATAAATTTAACTGAGGAGCAGTGTTTTAGAATCTCCTGCACCTCCTGCCCTGCCACCTCCTGCAGCCAGACCTCGAGCCTCAGATCAGGAGCACCACGTCTCTCTCAGTGGCAGTCAAGGTCACCGTCGCCCTCAATTTCTACGCCAGCGGATCCTTCCAGCCTGCAGCAGGAGACGTGTCCACAATTTCGCAGTTCGCAGTACATTGCTGCATCTGAGAGGTCACAGAGGCTCTCTACAGTTGGAGAAGGGATTACATTTCCTTCCCCATCACCAGAGAGAAGCAGGACAAGCGTGCATGTGGCTTTGCCAGGATAGCGGGCTTCCCCATGGTGCAGGGCGCCATTGACTGCAACGTCGCTTTGCGGGCACCACATAACAATCCTGAGGTATTCCGTAACCGCAAAGGCTACCACTCACTTAATGTCCAGTTGGTCTGCGACCACAGACAGCGAATCCTCACCGTCAATGCCCACTATCCTGGCAGCAGCCACGATGCCTTCATCCTGTGCCAGATCGGTGTGCCAGCACTCTTCCAGCCACCGCATCAAGCTAGCAGCTGACTGGTCGGAGTCAAGGGCTATCCGCTCTCCACCTGGTTCATGACTCCCCTTCGCAACCCCAACACTCCTGCCCAGCACTCATATAATGAGAGCCATGCCAGCACCAGGAACATCATCGAGCAGACCATCGGGGTGCTCAAGCAATGGTTCCACTGCCTTGACCACTTGGGAGGAGCTCTCCAGTACTCGGCTGAGTGGGTGTCCCTTTTCGTCATGGTCTGCTGCATGCTGCACAACTTGGCCATCATGAGGGCCCAGCCCTTGCCACCAGGCATAGCGGGACCAGCTCAGGAGGAGGAAGAGGGAGAGGAGGAGGATGAGGAGGAGCAGGAGGAGGAGGAGGAACAGCAGCGAGGGAGGAGGCAGCCACTCAATTGGCCTTCCGGAAGGGCGGTCCGTGACCGCCTCATCAGACTGCAGTTCCAATAAATTCTACCCCACATCCCAGGTGCTCACCTCGTCTCCATCATTTCATCCATTTTGCATGCTATATCACAGACACAAAGCTGGAGCTGAAAAGAGAAACAGCACAAAATCTGCAACATTGCATTAATAAATTTATCAACATTCAGTAAAGACATATATACAACAACAATATTAACTAATCACCCTTGTGCAAACCTTTACTTCCCCTCTTTACAGTGCCTTTTCCTAATCTACTGCTCCTACGTAGTCTGTCCCCAGTGGCTGCAGCACGGCTGGTGGAAGGCTGCTGAGTGTTGCTGCCAGAGACTACAGATGGCCTTGCAGGACACCCTCGACCAGCTCTGGGCCTGGAAGGCCCGGCTGTACACTGCGCCACCTCAGCATGGGCAGCAGCAGTCTAAGCTGGCTGGATGACAGGCAGCAACAAGGACAATAGCGGAGTGGCAATGGTGGGAGCAGGAATACTGTCATCCTGAGAGAGGACAGCAAGTTCCTGCTCCACTGACCCACTGCCACTCCCCTGGGGCAGCACCTCAGCATCACTACCAATCTGCTGGAGCACAGATTGCTGGCCTGCTGCGACACCGTGAAAGCCCCGGTGGACGACCCAGTGACAATGGCAGCAGTCAGAGCTCGCGTGGAATCAAGCTGAGACTGCATGAGAGCAGTCTGAGATTGAATGCCACCAAGCATAGACTGCATTACAGCACTAAGATGTGGCGTGGCTTCCGCCTGTGCTACAATGGATGCTGCCAGATCGCCCATCACACGCGGCATTAGGTCTGGGTCCTCACGGTCTCTCTGGGAGTCTACCATCCTTTGCAGACTGCAAATGATGGGCTCCATGGTGTGCGCAGAGCTCTGTGCAATGTTGGAGGCGGACTCCTCCATGCTCCTTACCATTGCTGAGAGGCTCTCGGGCACCCTTGCCATTGCACCTATCATCTCCACGTGCATGGCCATCACCCTTCTTGTGAACGCCTCCTCATCAAGGTCCTCATCTGAGGCGTGTGCAGCAGAACTCGTGCGCAAACTCGCCCTCCGGGGATCTGGCTCCCGAGCTACCCTTTCCCTCTGGCTTTGCTGCAGCCCGCTTGTCCCTGGTGCATCACCCACTGCAGACCCCTCTACTAAACTTGCCTCTAAAGATCGCGTAGTCCCAGTATCTAAGGTGGTGCCTGTGGGTGAGACATGCAGTGACGCGGTGCTTTCTTCCTCCTCCTCTTCTCCCGCCTCACTCTCACTGGGAGGCTCAGGGACAGGCTGGTCATCTGGTTGCTGATTACTTGAAAGTATAAAGGCACAAGACTCGCATTAAGGTGAGGGCAGGGAGCAGGGAATGCAGACAGTATTGTGGTGTGAGGGGGAAGTGGGGTGAAAGATGGAGAGGGGATGAACATACCGTTGTTGCCCCCAAGGGGGTCGATGTCACCAACGACCACAGCGCCCACCACCTGGCACTCAATGACTCTAAGCACTCACTCCTCCAGGCCTGTTGGATGTCCGTTTCACCCCCGCCTGTTCATTCCTGCTCCCTCCTATTGTGGCCCAGCTTGGCTTGCAAGAGAAAGGAAAGTGTGTAAGTGAGTGAGTTTGCATCTATGTGTTGGGGAGATGTGCCTGCCATAGTTGAATAGCTGTGATTGTAGGCTTGGCGTGAGATGTGGATGTGAGTTTGAGTAGGTGGAGATGCTTGGTAGGTGAGTGGTGGGGGTGTAGTGGTTTGTGTACAGACTGAGATTCAGATGCTGGTATGTAGGACACTGTTGAAGCATGTACTGTAAGATTCTCAAAATTCAAAGATCTCACAGATCCCCCAAAACTTGGAGACAAACCCTAATTTTTCTAACTACTTCAGGGGGATGAAATGCATTTGGCCTAACCGAAGGACATTTAGAGCAAAAAACCAAGATTTGGTATTTCGAAAGACATGTCTGGACTTGTAAGGGAGAAAAGGTTGCAAAGGAAGGTGGGTTCAACCTCTGTAAAGACAGTTTGGATATTTGGAGTTAATCAAACTGTCTGGGGAACTGTCTAACATCACTCGGCCCCTATCAGACATTAACATCCGAACAATAGACCCACGGAAGAGCAGTCCCCACCCAAATTACAGGACCCATCAAAACCATGCATAAAACAGATCACGTAGACCCACTCTATAGAAATCTCAGGCCCAGTCAGGAAACTCGAAACCTGAGCACAATTGTCTACAATCAAGCAAGAAGATCGACAGGATGGAACCATCCCGAAACCACTTCACAGATTTACAAACAAGTTACTATTAACGAGCCCGCCAAAATCTTACAATGACCGGGATTTGATTTGGCGCGCAGATAAGGAAGCTTCAATTGGTATAATTGAAGGCCCGTTCTCAACAGAAGGGCGCGCGCTCTCCAGTACAACTGTTCAGCAGTTACGTGTCCAGCCAGGAGGTCGACAGCTCGAAAACAAGACCGTTCAACAAAGGAGGCCAACAGCTCCAGAAGTAGGCCGACATACAAGAAAAGACCTGAGCGACCGCCTCAGTGACCATCGGACACCTCGCGGCAACAAGGGCCTTACGAAACAACCAACCGAACATTACCACCACGAGCAGAGAAAACCAACTCGGAGAAAAACCAAAGATCCGCAAAGTTTCCACTCTACAATCTATTCCTGACTTACCCCTGGGTATGATTTTTCTCAAAAGACTCTAAACCCTACGTCTAACCAAAGAAAAGTGGGTACTCACCTGATAGATCCAATACGCACCCTACTGCATCAGTGGACTCGCGAAGACTGACCAGCTACGCAGTTGAAGTCCTCTACTGCATCCGGGGTACGGCAGACACCAAGCAACATATAGAGCGAACCCCAAAACCGCGAACCAGCTCAACTGTCAAGGATTCGTTTGGTGAGCATTATCCCATGTCCTCTAGGGCCCAACTTAGCTAGTAAAGTGGGATTGAGAGGGGTGAGGTATTCTTCTAATATGATTTCCCTCGTATGTACCGAAGTGTTCCCCATTTTATTAGAGTGTTAAGATTGTTGTGTTATATTTACTCTCTTGAATAAAGATCAAAAGTTCTTGCACCAAACCAGTTGTCTGCTGCACTTTTGTCACAACCCCCAAATAAGTCCAAGGTCTAGAACCAAGGGAGTGGGAGCGATTCGAACCGCTCAGAAGTCAGAGGTGAAGCTGACACACACACCACCACCCCCTACAGTACTCACCCTGACCACATGAGTGAGGTTGTTGAATTTTTCACGGCACTGTGTGAGGATCCTGAGGACCACACTGCTGGTCGAGACGTCCTGCGCCACTTCTCTCCACATTGCCCTGAAGACATGGGGCAATGGCCTCCTGCCAGTGGCCGGGAACAGCACTGCCCTCCTTCTTTCTACTGCCTTGACCAATGCCTCCAATGCCTGGTCGCTGAACTGGCGAGCTCTCTCCCTGGGACTGGGATCAGCCATAAGGATAAGAGGTGTAGCTGTTGAATTGCTTGGAGGCCGTCTTCAGAGCCAGCAATGCTGAGAATGAGGTTGTGCAGAATGATTGAACCTCCCCTTTAAGAACTGGAAGGAGCCACTGTGACTGATGAGTCCTGATTGGAGTGCACCTGAAATTGGTTATTGCTCTGCGGGTAGCGCCCTAAGTTAGGTGATTAGCGCTTGATTTAGCACTCTAGTTCTCTCTTGGAGCACTAACAATGCATTTCACAGGAGTCGACAATGATTCGTGCCTGGCACTAATTCTTCAACATTTTAAAATTTAGTGCCCCAACCCGGGCGATACCGAATTTCTAGCCCTCAGACAGCACAATCTAAATGCATATTCGGGAAAATGGTACTCTTACAAAACTCTCCCAAAACCCAGGCCCTTAAACCAGCACTGATGGGTTTTACTCGATAGACATGATCTGACAAATATCATTGGGCTGATTTTGATGTTTTTGCATTTGGGCTTATTGGATTACCTGGTTACAAAGCACAGAGGAATATCAGGTGTTGAGCATCACATGCTCATAAGGAAGCCCACATAAGGAAGGCTCCCTTACATGCAAGAGAGTCTCTCCGCCCAGTTTGCTTCTGTATGGACGATCCAATACACCCAGGCACAATAACAGGAAAACCTGCTCCAATGATTCCAGTGCTCTGGCAATATTGTAATTAACTGATTTCAGCTGCACTTCTATTGTGAAAATCACCATCTCCCAACACCGTTCATCAGCCAGTCTGGAGGACCGATGCTGTTTACAGTACAATCCAACTCTCATTACACTCTTGACTAACTTTAGGCTTAGATGTTTTGTCATATGTTTGTAGAATGTTGAAATCTCAGTGATATTTTTTGGCTTTCTTTGCACCAGAACAAATTTGATTCTGCAATGGCTATTGGCACAAAGTCAATGATCTGCCAACCAATTGGTAAATGCTTCACATGCCAATGGGAGGATACGCAGAAAATAATGCGGAGTAAATTAAAACTTTCAGAAAAGTACATTTGAGATATCTGCAATAACAATTTTGATGATATAGCTGTCTTACCACCTAAATATATACTTTTTAAAATCACCATCACTATTCATTCTCCAATGAAAGAATCTTTAAAAAAACATTCCGTCTAGTTTTCCTATTTGAAACATTTTCAGCGTTTAAAAATAGAAGAATATAATCCCAGTGGGAAACGGGTTTCTTGTGCTAACTGGTGGTGTAGACAACAATTCTTCCCAGTGCTGTTATGGAAGATGGTAAGCTTTGCTGCCACAGGATGCTTTGTGCAACTTTTAGAGGATTTATTCTCCAATGAAGCCTTTATTTTAGACAGAACCTTTCATTACAGCGTCAGTTTTCAGATGAAATACCCTAGCTCTGATTATATGTTTTTCCATGTGTATTATTGCAGTTATCAGTAATTCCTTAAATAGCTACCATCATGGATTTTTTTTTTTAATAGTGTCTATTACTGCTTTGTGGAGCAATTTGCACTGCGAGAAATATGCCACCAACGTAAACGCAATGCTTGTGTGAGTATGAACCATAGATTGTTTAAAAAATTGCAAGAAACACAACATGCCAGTCTGCAAAGGTCAAAACTACTAAATATTCTCTTTCATCCAGTCTGGTTTATTCATAAACTGCAGACTGTATTTCTGTTGGTATTTAAATCATGTCTTGAATGATAAACACACACGCTGGGAATTTCCAGGCTCTCTCAATCGGCCATTGTAACTTTGGTGGAAAATCGGAAGAAACCTCATCTTCGCGGCATATCTGAGATTTCCACTGTTGTTCCGCCAAAGTTACGCAGACTAATTGGAAGAACCCCCGAGGAAATTCCTGGCGACATACATGTGGACCCATTAAGAACCATTGGATCTTACGTAGTTACAATGCTGCTCTAGCCCTCAATACAGGCACTGATATCATGCTGACATCGGTGTGCTGATTTCAGATTCAATCTACAGTCCATGTGGAATAAATTGATCTCAATTGGGGCAGCAATAGGGGCAATCCCTTGCTGCTGCTCCTGTACCTTAGGGAGAGGGCAAGAAAAAGGGCAAGAAAAAGTCAAATACCTGCACTTGCTCTCTGTTGAGTAACTTGTGCTGCAGTGTGTGAATGACAGCAGGTAACAAGATTGGGTTTGACTGTGATGCCTTGAGTGGCTGTCGATATTCACTATCAAGGTTCACACAAGAAGAAGATCCAGTTCTGTGAGGTCTGTGACCTTCAATGGAACATTTGGGCCAGTTCTGTACTCGCAGCAGGGAAAGCAGTCACAGGATGTAGTGCATCTTTCAAAGAGCCGGCACAGGCACGATGGGCCAAATGGCCTTCTTCGGTGCTGTATCATTCCATGATTCTATGTTATCACAAGAAATTGCAGGCACACATCTGGTGATTTTCCACCCATTAAAATGAATGGTCGGAAAATCACAAGCAAAGTATTACACCAAAAATAGTATACAGTACGTGCATTTCCTATACTCAACTGTGTTTAAATGGGACATATCAAAGACAAAGGGCTATAGCCCTCAAGGTTCACGTGCTTTTGTAATACTTCTACTATGACTTGTTATCTACTAAATAATTATGTGTAACACAACCCAGAGGAGGGGGGTAGGAGGAATTACCAGGTTGGGTCTTTCTAAAGCGCCTGGCAAGTAGCTTAAGGAACTAATCAAATTTTATCTGCACAGAAAGCAGTATAACAAATGAAAATAGTAGGATTAAGATGATTGACAATGATTATTGGAACAAACAAGACGCTATCATGTCGACTTACTCTGCACAAACTACAAACCTACAAGCATGACTTAAGCTTCAGAATCCGAATAGCCTCTGGAAATAAACTGTGTTGTGCTGCTACCTCCACACTCTCTAATTTTATTTCTAGCTTCATTGAACGGTGTGCTCAGGTGTCTGGAACTAATTGTGATGACAAACAAAATGAGCGCACATCAGAATAATGATAATCTAGTAGCAATTTTTCTATAGAGTCCACTGAACTGAAAGCAGTCTGTAATAAGCACTGTCAATGGGAATCACCTCTGTACATCAACATAATACAAAAAGCCTCTGGAAAATGAAAACCCAGTCTTCATCTTTCAGCTTTATTCTGCCTTACCACTTGGCTAATGATGCCCTTATGGCTAATGATGCACTTACACTTGATCTGTGTAACATTAACAAAATGAAATTAATTAGATAAAATTCTACCATGCCAAATAATTTCATACAGATTATAGCTCCAGTGTTTATTATTAAAAACGTATAAAGCAAAAATTCTACATTTTATGAAATAGAAATTTGAGATACCTATTTTTAAGGGAGTCTTTTTACTTCTTCAGTTATGATATATAAAACTCTAATATGGCAAATGGAACCACACAGCTAATTGTATTTAAAACCTAAGCACCTTAAGGATTCCAATTCAATATATTATCAATTTATGTATAAAACTGGTTTGATGTATTTACTCACCAAGCAGCAGAGCTACAAGAAGCTTATGCTATTCACTCAGCAGCCAGTGTAATGATTAAAATCCAGAGGGAAAGGTTCAGCAGAAGAACACATGTTGGTCTATATTTGTTACTGGCTATCTCTGCCTGGCTGATTTTGATGTGAACATCACATTGCCTCTGTGATACCGTGACATCAGCCAAGCTCGTTTCATGCTTCACAATGGAGGCAGGTCTGAAACAAAACCCAAACCTGTTACTTTTCAAGACAATGCCATAATGGTTTGTCAAAGTATTTATTTAAAGGTACTACAAAAGTCAAATTGCCTGTCATTTAAACTCTCAATTAAATTTTTTTAATTCATTGAAAATTTAAACAAATAGAAACTCCCCATGATTAACTATTCCTTTGGTAGAGTCCAAATTATCGCAATAATGGTAATTCTTCAGAAATAATTGCTCATAACATACTCAGCATCAAACCAATACTGAGTGGAAATTAAGACAAGATACATTTCCAAAGCTGTCAACACCAGCATGATCATAAAGGAAACATTTATGATCAGTAAGAATGACATGGTTTTCAAAAAGATCTAAACATATGAGCTATGGTTACAATTAGTGTGACATGCATCAAAATAAGTCACACTTTTAAATCAAGTTGAGTCATTGTCAATCTTAATTACTTGTCAGGTCTACTTTCCACTGAGACACTTCATTGAAAGTACTGTTGGAGAACGAGGCCATTTAGTCAGGATACAATCTTTATCACGAGACTGGCTCATGTTTCACTATTTGCAACTGTTTGTTTCAGTCATAACCTGCAGTTTAAATAAGAAGAAGCAGGATATAAATAATACATAATCAGCCCTCTAGGACGTATTGTAGAGTTGGATAAAAGCAGAATCTAATCTTGAATAGATGAGTTTCTTTATATTGTAAAATATATAATTCATGGCCACAAAAGGCAGCACATTGAACAGACTGTGTATTGTTTATTCATCATCGCAGTGACGTTTTGTTAAGTTGATCCCCAATTATGGCATCTTTGAGCTGCATGCAAGCAGATGATGTGAACCTTTTGCTCCATGAGGTAGGACTTCTGCCTAATATATTAAATACAACATTGAGTGCATTATATATTGTACATACTGCAGTTAGGATACACGTTACAGCAGAAATTCTCAATGAGTCAGATTTTGCTGTGAGCGGTGAATGAACGGCGCCCACCGTTCGTTAGATTGCACTTGCCCATACACTTTCCATGGGGTTTTGTATGGCAAGTTGCTGTCAGAGGGACATCCAAGCCATGCAGCGACCTATACAGGGTATCTGGAACCTGTGTGAACCGGGAAAGCCAAAAATGAGAAGTCGCACAACACCAGGTTATAGTCCAACAGTTTTATTTGAAATCACGAGCTTTCGGAGCGCTGCTCCTTCGTCAGGTAAGGGAAAGCAGTTGTGTATCTCCTTAACCAATCAGATTGAAGAATTGTTAATGAGCACTGCAGAGTCTGAACCAGGAAGAGTCAGTTAGAATATTAAATTCAATGTCAAATCAGGTACAGAAAGCAAAATAAAAAGAGGGAAAGAAAGATTGGATTAAGAAAAGACAGAAAGGAAAAGGAACAAAAAGTTATTTACATTTTTTTTAAATCTCCAACAATAATTAAAAACTGAAGGAATGAGACTCCACACTTGTAAAAGTTAATTTTCAGTGTAAGAGAGGTTGTTTGGCCGTAATTAAGATTTACAACACCGTTAAAAGGGTACTTAGATTGGAATGGACAAGCCCATACTTTTTGTGGTGAGTTTAGTCTGTATCTATGACGACAGTACAGGAACTTCTCGCCATTCAATACATTTGAATGGGGAGCCAGACGGCGAGATGCCAGTTTCGCACAGCTTGCGGACGAGTGGCGCTTCTCGGACAGCAACTTCTGGATTTTTGCGTTTAACCACGTATGTCCACTCACCGAACTTTGCTGTCCGATTTGTGCATAAATAATGGTGAATGTTGTTAGCCTCACCATTATTTTTACAGAAAAATCTGGGCCAATGATTCTGCAACTAGTCAAATTTTTAACCCACTGTAAGAATAATAAATAAAATGGTATATTTTACTCCAGACCAAGAATCTCAGCACATTCTTCTAATGAGCACTGGCAGTACAATTTATTTTGTTGCAAGTATTTATTTCAAAATAAATAATAATATGATTAGAATTTTTTTAGATTGACTAGTCAGCAACCATAAACTGTCTTCATCCAGTTCCTTCTAGAAACGGTTAAGCAACATAGAATTAACTACTTTTACTGGGTGCCTATTCTACATAGGTATTGGCCCAGAAATTGATCTCGCTCTGTTCCTGCGGGGGTAAGGCTTCCCCGCGATCTCTCACTCCGCGTTGGCTTTTTCAGATCCAGCTCGCACGAACTTGATGTTCCAGACATCAGCTGGGCAGTGCTTGCGTATCCCACCGGCGTAGTGAATTCGTGCGAGCTGTGGGATCACGTGACTCAGTTAGAGCCAATGGCAGCACACCATCTTCCATTCATAAGTTTCACATACGTGCTGTGAAATCTATGAATCTTACACCCCCCCAAAATAACAGCTAAACCTCAATTAAATTTTAAAAAAACCATCACATTAATAAAATAAGTATAGTTAAATAAATTAACCATTTTAAATAAAAAATTAAATTTTTGAAAAAATTTAAAATCTTTTAAAAAGTTATAAAAATAAACTTACCTGTCTTTAAAGTCTCTAAAAAAGATATACCTGTTAAAAAAAATTCAAAAAAATACTTAATTCACTACTTACCTTGTTAAAAGTGGGTCTTACTCCTCCTTTTTCCATTTCTAAAATCTTCCGTCCTTACCTGCGCGTCCAAAGCATGAAGTGCACAGCGTGCGCGCAGCCTGTAGCGCGCACGCGATGCACCGAGGAACCGCCCCCTTTTCCAAAGACCAAGTGCCGGTTTTCAGCGCATGCGCAGGGCATGCAGAAAACCGGCAATTGGAGAGAGAATACGCGAGAGTACGCAGTGCGTACTCTCGCGCAGCGGGATGAATTTTTGGCCCATTATTCTTTGGGGAAAAGGCTCTTAAGCTCTTTAATATTGCTGTAGCTTTGTTAATTTTAGTATTTTACTCCGGGTTCTCTATGATCACCAATCATTTTAAATAACTTGATTGTGTCTACATTACAGCCTCTTTTCTGTATTTTAAAGACATGGATCATGTCTCTTAAAGTTCTTAAATGTTGTGAGCCACTCGTCATAATTTAGCATCTTAAATCAAGGAATCATTCTAGTCTCTCACTTTTCAGCAAAATGGCTCTAATATATCAATTTTCCTTTGAAGGTAGGGTGGCAAAGACTACACACAATGTTCCTTAGTAACCAGATGAGATGTAGATGGTAACAACAAGCTGTGTCGAATAATAATCAAATGTTCCAGATATATGGTTACTTTTTGGGGTTTTTTACACTTGTTCAATGCCAAAGACTGCAAACAGCACTGTACTTTTATACAGCCAGGGCCTGAATTTCTGTGGACCCTTGCAAAGGGCCAGAAGTGTGGCAAAGTGTGACTTCTCCCAGCCACTTTTCCCAACCATTGACCCCATTCCAAATTGTGGGAATGGGTCATTTACATCACAGCCCAAGCAACCTGCGCCTGTAGAGTTACAACAGAAGCACTTGCACTGATAGGCTGCAGATGCCAGAGCTGCACCCTGTCTCTCTGACAAGAGGAGCCTGAAACCCAGGACAGGCAAAAGAAAAACAGATGCATTTTAAGAAAGCTCCTCTGAGATAAACTACCTTTCTTATCAACAGTGAGAAGTCGCACAACACCAGGTTATAGTCCAACAGTTTTATTTGAAATCACAAGCTTTCGGAGCTGCTGCCCCTTCGTCAGGTGAAGCACTTCACCTGACGAAGGAGCAGCGCTCCGAAAGCTTGTGATTTCAAATAAAACTGTTGGACTATAACCTGGTGTTGTGCGACTTCTCACTTTTGTCCACCCCAGTCCAACACCGGCATCTCCGCATCATGGTTACTTATCAACAATCTTGAGGCCTTTATAAGGCTTAGGAAGGGGGCCTACACATGCTCACATTAATATCACAGTAGCCTATATTACATGGGTACATGTGGAAGATGTGTTCACCTCATTGAATAACAAAGTTCTGGCGCATGCGGCGTACCACAATGATTTTGGAAACTGGCTGCGCTGTGCTGGAGGACACCACCTGAATATCAAGGCATCAGAATAGCCACTCAACTATTTACTTTCTAGTTAGTAGCAAATAATGGGGTACAGTGGACTGTCGTAAGATAAAAGCATAATGACTGCTGCTGGGGAATCGTGCTGTCACCTGCATTATCCTGTTCATATCGTCACAGAAGAGCTGTACATTGAGTAGAAGCAACTGCAGTTCATGTATTTTGTACTTTTATGTGCAGGATACAATCATTTACATCCTGGACACTGGGAAATACTGCCATTTGGAAGAATTCTAGGGCTCTCTCTTGTTATCCTTTCTTGCAGATGGGGAAAGTGATGTGATTGTTTGTCCTTGCAGTCACCTGCTTTAGGCATCAGGGCACTGCAGGCAGATTGATCCTGCTGCCAGCTTTGAAAGAGCCCAAGGCAAAAAGTTCAGTGCTGTTGTGACCTTCAATGCCACTGGTAGTGCCGTGCCTGTCCTAGATTTCTTCCTGAAGCATGTCATACAACTCCAGCACTGCCTTCTTGGAATTTAAGCCTTCACATGCATTGTTTCTCTGTCAGGTTAAAATAATTTTGCCATCCCCAAAATGAATGGTTTTGCAGGATAATCGCGGGTAGGAGCCCTCCTCCTGCAATGTAGCCTTGCTTCCCCGGCATCCAAATGTTCATTTTCAGCATCCTCTTCTTCCTGCACTTACACATGTACAGTGGTAATCTGTGCAAAGGGGTATGGTAAGAGCTCCAAACTGCAACCCCAAAACCACTCTAAAAATCTATTGACCGCACAGTGCAGCACATGCATCGAAAAAAGGCTGCAAATTGTTCACAAACACTAGCAAAGACTGCCATAGATTTCCGAATGGGATTTGCCTGTTGTCCATTTATCTAAAGGTGCAGCCTAGCAAGTCTGAAGACCCAATTTATAGGAGCAGTAACTGGAAGTGGTACGTGCCCAGCATTAACATAGGAATATAATGTGGAAAGTGTTACTGCATCATTTCCATATTATCACTATATCATGTTTAAGTTCTCACCTGTTTCAAACAGGAACTATTTATGGCTCCCCAACAATGGCCAAGTCCCAAATCCTGGGGTGTCACCCCCACCCTAGGCAGGCACTAGGATTTCAGAGGAGTATTTTGCAGCTCCATCGAGGGAACACAGGCAGGCCTGGCCTGAGAATCACATCGGAAACATTTTAGGTGTTGGCTGCTCTATTGTTGCTGTGGTGCTTCCCTAACAGCAATCAATCTCTCTGGGAAATGGAAGAAGCACCCATTCCACCAACACCACCCCACCCACCACCCCCCTCACACTGCAATTTAAGAATCTGAATGGAAAGGGGTAGAAACCAGGGTGGGAGTGATACAATTCCTACCCCCCTACATGTAGAGTACACTGATTCTGAACTCAAAATGGGCTGAATTTCTCTGCCGAATATTATGAATAAGCAGCTGCACAATTGTGAGAGTTTAGATGCAGATGTAAACTGTCAAGATTTAAATCTCTACCTTGATTAGTGACTAAGACAATACCATTTCTACCTAGGTTAGCTACATGACAGATAGAACTACCTTTCAGACATGTGTTACAAAGGGATAGAACCCATTGTTTTACTGGCTACATATATGGACCTCTATATAGACCTCGCCATCTGTGCTGTCAATGTTTATTTAAAAAAAGATGAAGAGAGGGGTTAAGATTTGTTTATATGCAGAGGGTTGTTAGGACATCCTACCAGAATCCATAATTGCTTTTAAAAAGGAAGTGGATAAATATTTTGAAAAGAAAAAATGGAAAGGATATGGGAATAGGACAGCAGAATGGACTAATTTGATAGCTCGTTCAGAGAGCCAGCACAAGTGCAGTGGGCCGAATGGCCTCCTTCTGTGCTGTAAAATGCTATAAATCTATGAAAATTAATTTGAAAACTGGGCACAAATGTGGACCTCAGTGCATTCTATTGTAACATTTCAGTACATTATCTGTCCAGAAGGAAGCTGATGTCAA
Source organism: Squalus acanthias (assembly GCA_030390025.1). Classification (NCBI taxonomy): domain Eukaryota; kingdom Metazoa; phylum Chordata; class Chondrichthyes; order Squaliformes; family Squalidae; genus Squalus; species Squalus acanthias. The sequence continues at coordinate 79,942,630 of CM059433.1, forward strand.
AATATGGGTCAGCTGGGGAGCAAGAAAATCAGTCTGCCCTGTCTAGTTATATAATGTGGTCTTGGGCTGTTCTTTCTCACTAACACTAGATAAGATCAATAACACATCTAAAAGGTCTCAGCTCATCCTTGATAACTAATCTACCTGAAAATCTCTGCTCCACAAAATGCAGAATGTATACATCTTATTTTACCCCACGCTACTGAGGATTACACAGCTTTCATACTCAAACTAATACTGGAATATAAGGGCAGACAAAAATGATTTTCTGCACAGGATCTGGGAGATTGGGACATGTAGAGCACCAGTGGAACAGAGGTGTTTTGCCATCACACCAGAGCTTTCATTCTGGTTCACACAGCACAAGCAGTGGAATCATTAAAACAAAGAGAAACAGCCCCTTTCAGTTTTTCTGATCGTAAAGAGCATTTTTTTTTTACAGAAGTGCTGTCATAACTATTGGAGATTTTGAATCAGGTTCAGTTCCTGGATCTAAGCTGAAAGTCTGTTATAATGGATGGTGATGTAGGTTTATGGTTTTTATTGCATTTTCAAAAAAGATGAAAGAGGAACAAATATTGTTAATTATACAATACTGTGCCAAAGGCAATCGGTTGCATCAACAGCTTCCAGCAATATAACCAAGACAATAATAACTGTCACAGCAAATACCAGCCAAGTGGAAAACAAGTGAGAACTCCATTAAAGTGCACTTTATAACATCCTCTTATTATAGCACTCTAGAAAAAGGCCCAAGAGTTTTTAAAGGTCAAAACTATTCTCTAAACATTCCATAATATATGACCATATTAGTCAGTACCAGAAACAAATTTATTCCCCAATGGAAGGAAGAGGAAAAGAAAAGGTCAGTGTGGTGTGCCACATTTGTAATCATTAATAGAGCATATACCAGCATGGTATTATCTTTGGAGAGGCATTTCATTAACAGTCAATCTATCATCAGCAACAAAGGGCGTTTGGATTCCCACTCTCGCGGATATGTTTTGCTGTTGCCTTGCAATTCCTGTATTCCTGGGAAAGATATATTTGACAAAATATCCTTTTCTGGTTTATATTATCAACATTCATCACCGGGATCAGTCAATTTCAAATTGACTTAAATCCATTGGCCCGGTTTTTGTGGTTAGCGGCAAAGGAACAGCGCTCGCCATTCATCACGCTTACAGCTGCCCACAGAGTTTTCATGAGCTTTTGAGAGGAGATTCGCTGTGGTTGAGTATCTGATCCAGCACGGTGCCCTCTACAGGGGATCTGTGGCGTGTGTGAACAGGCCAAGTAACAGCGAGGCTCTTCAACCAATCAGATTGAAGAATCCTCACTGAGGCACGCATAGTCTAAACCAGGAAGTATACATTAGAATATTTAACTCAATGTTAAATCATGTACAGAAAGCAAAATAAAGAGAGGGAAAGAAAGATGGGATTGAGAGAGAGAGCCAAAAGAGACAGAAAGGAAAAAAAATTAAAACAAATATTTTAATTTTAAATTTTTTTAAAATCCCCAACAATAATTAAATTCTGAAGGAATGAGACTTCACACTTGTAAAATTAAATTTTATGGGCCAGAGAAGTTGTTTGGCAATAATTAAGCCTTATCATGCTGTTAAAAATTCACTTATACCTGAATGCACCAGCCCTAACTTTTTCTGACGAGTTCAGTGGGTAACTGGTGTGTAAGTACAGTAACTTTAGAGGCAGAAATTCCGTTCCCTATGGGTGTGTATGCGCTGTGTACTCACCCATCGGGCCAACGGAAATGCCGGTTTCAGGCATGCATCGCGCATGCGCTGGAAACCGGCATTTCCGATCTGTCAAGAAAGCTCTTGACAGATCCTCCGGCTGCCCTGGAGCAGGGCCTCTGTGGGTGGAGAGTTGTGTTTTTTGGAGACCCTCCGCCCGCAGAAAACACTTCCAATTCTTGCGCCTGGTAAAAGCAGGCGTAAGGCCTGCTTTTACCAGGATAAGAGTTGAAAAAAGTAAAAAAAAAAATATTTCCACTGATTTATATTTAAAAATACTTTAAAGAAAGGTAAGTTTATTTTTAGCCCTGTTAAAAACTTCAATAATTTTTTTCAAAAAATAAAATTTTTGTTTAAAATACTTAGGGGTAAAAATTCAGTTGGTTGCGCCTCCCGTTAGCGCCTTAAGAGGGCGCTAATGGGGCGCAAAGCCGCTAATGCCCGGGTGCAGCGATGTTTGCGCCGCTCGAGAACTTAACTTGAGATTGTGTGGCGGCGCTAAAACTTACCGCTGCGACCACCTGCGCGCACAGATTGTGACGTCATTCCATGGTGCAACGCCCTTGTGGTGCCCCGGAGCGGAAATTGAGTGGCGCCCCCTGCCTTACCGCCTGGCGCTTCCAACGACCAGAAGACTGGAACGCTATCAATCGCTGTGGGGCTGGGGGGGGGCGCTATTTAAAGGGGGCCTCTTCCTGTCTTTTATTGTTGGTGGCATTTTTGAACTACGCATTCTGAGAGAGAGAGGGAGAGACTTCTGGAGAGATTCAACGTTGTGTGAAGGAGTTTTGGGTACTGAGCAGCACTTTGCAGGTTCATTTTGATTTGCCATTCCTTGTATCGATTTAGCAGAGACTGTGGGAGCTGCACTCTGAGCTCTTTGCCTGGTACTCTCCATTGTTCTTTCCAGCACATTTGATGTGCAAGTCTCTCCAGGCCGAGATTCAAGGCTGCAATGAACAGGATGTGGATGGAAAGCAAGATTAACCATCCCCTTTAAGAACTGGCCCGTGCCATTGTGTGTGTGTTCCATTGCTGACTGACATTACATGAGCTTCGCCAGCGCTCTGAGGTAGCGCCTCACTCCTCGGTCTTTGCGCCTTAAGACAGGTGTGCAGCGCCTGCTTTAGCGCTCCAATCACCTCCAGGGGCGGTAAAAGTGAAGTTTCCAGTCAGTGCCGATAATTAGCGCCAGGCGCTAATATTTGCGTCCAGACGATATTTGCGCCCCAAATGGGGCGCGACCTAATTTCTACCCCTTAATTTATTTTAATTTAAAGTCATTTTAAAAATGTGATTTAAAAAAAAAAATATTATTTAATGTTTTCCTATGTTTTGGGGTGATCTCCATTCATATATTTGACAGGTCTTCCTGTCAAATGTATGAAGGGAGATTCCCTTCTCGATTGGCTCCCCATGGCCCACGTGATCCCAGGGACGCTGCGAACCGCCTGCGCCTCTGGGATACGTGGGCCCTGCACACCGGCAGTTTGGAGAGGCCCAGGAGCGGAACTCTGCGCCTCCCGGGAGCCCTCCGGTCTTGGCGCAGATCTTTCCGGATCGCAGCCCTCCACCCGTGGGAGGCCTGCGATCGGAATTTCTGGGCCTATGCCTTTACATGGATTTCAATGCCAAGTCTATTGGCGAGGTATCGGTGTAATGCAGCTTGTGGAGGAGCAGGGCAAATCGGACAGCATCTTCCGGATTTCCGCGTTTAACTGCGCATTAGTGTACTCCGGAAGTTGCTGTCCAATTTATTCCATAATATGGATGAGCGCTGATAGCATCACCATTATTCCTATCGCAAAATCCAGGCCAATATGTCTGATGGAATATTCTGCTGAACTTGCTGTGTCTTCACTTCTACCAGAATATCCACGTACTCTCCATCAATAGAATCTCTACAAGTCAGGCAAGACCTTGTGACTTGCATGGAAAATCTTTTTCTAGGCCAGCCATAAACCTCTGAACTAAGTGGAGCCATGGGGCAGCAAATAAAACAGGAACAAATACAAAGCATGCTTCTAATTAAAAACTATTCATATTGATAATACAACCTTAGACATTGCATCTAGGAATATACAACATTGTTGAACGCTAACATTATAACAGGGTAAGCCAAGCTATTTAGCCTTGGAGTATGAGCACAGAGCTAGAGGACACAAGTACAGAATTAACAAGGGCAGCAGCAGCAGCAAGAACAATAACAGCAGCAGCAACAAAAGCAGCAACAAGAGTGGCAGCAACAATGACAACAGCAACAAGAACAATTTGAGGAAATTTGCTGCTTTGTGGCACACAGCAGGAATGCATAACAGGAAATTGTGTATCACCAGCATAACTACTAATGGAAAATCAAGGGTTTGTGCAATTTCCCAATATGAATTTCTGGCAAGAAGCGGATAATCTCCCCTGAGGTGCCTTTAATGTAAAAAATGTCCAATGGTGCTTCAGAAATGGAAAATGATGGGGAAAATGGACGCTGATCCATGGAGGAAGTGATTTGGAGAGGATGCTCAACTAATACAAGCAGATCTAGACGTGCAGCGGGATTGTGCCCGTGTTTGGAAAACGATTTTTAACTTAGAAAAGTATAAGGGGAAAAATTGGACATCGACAGAAACCTGCCTCGGGTTTACGGCCGCTGAAAACGGCCGTAGCCCTACCGGGCAAAAATCCGCGCTGGGGCCTGGAGATTCATAGCGCAGCGCTAATTTGCCGTGTAACGCCCTCCTGGTGGCATTAGTGAAGATATCCGACCCAAAGTTCCCGTCCAGGAGCAGCGTTGCAGCTTCATACATCCTCTGGGAGCAAGGCTGTGGGGTTCGCAAGGAATTGTGGGCAATTAAAAGGGCTATGACTTAAAGGGGCAATGCGTTCAAAACTAATAAAAATTAAAATCAAGTGAAAACATGCATTTTTCAGCCCTTACTGCCTTTCAAAAGAAAACATAAACATTAAAAATAAGTCCCAAATGACAGACCTCAGCTCTAAAAGCTGAATTGTCTTCTGCACTGAAAAAAAATGGTAAAAGTTCATCAGTACTAACACAAGTGGCTCAACAAGCCAGGAAGGGGCACCCAGGGTCTTGCACACAGCACTCCAGCTTTGTGTAGGGGGTCAACACTGCAAGAGCGGCCCTCTACCCACAGGGGCCAGGAGGCCCTCCGGAAAGAACATTGTGGAACCACATCACCGAGGCCTTCACTGCCAGCAGTGTTGCCCCACCACCTGGTTCCAGTGCCCAAACAAGCTTCATGATCTCAGACCACTGATCAAGGTCAGTGAATGCATCTCCAAGAGCCGTCTCCTACCTACTGCTCAAAGCACGACACCCCCCCCCACCCCCCGCCGCCGACAATCACTTGCCTACCAACGATCTGTACCAATCACGAGGCATATCTCCCATTCCTAGCCTCACCTCACCCTCTTGGAGGAGACGGTGCAGGCCATTTTTGGCAGGAACATGGCTGAGCCCTTGGCCAGCAGCAGGGCAGAAAGGATACAAGATGCTGGTATCCTCATACGTTATCCTCCTTCTGGCATGCACCTCTTGCTTTCCTGCTGTCCCCTCACCACAACTCCACCCTTGTGCCTTCCTCATTTCATACACCCAAGAAATGTAGCCTGCCCAGCCAGTGGTTGGCCAAGAAGAGGGAGAGAAGAGTGAAGAAGAAGAAACACCGTCACTCGATTTGACACTCCCAGCCACCAGCTCCTCAAGGTCGACCAACAAGGCCATTTGCAGTGTCCCCCACTGAAAGTCAGCAACCTTTCACCAGCCTTGCTCCAGCCACTGGGGTAGTACTGCGTGACATCAGTAGGATAGGCAAAGGCACACACAAGACAGTCACTAAGGGAATGCATAAGGGTGATGAGTTGATTTATTGATGTCATATTGGATGGATAGATGTATAAAGTTGGATTGGAAAGTTTGCTTTGTGGTGGCTTTTATTTCAGCATTGTGGCCAAGAGGACATTGTGATGGTCAGTAACAGAGGGAAGGTAAGGTGTGGGACTAATATTGAAAGGGGAGTTGGGGTTGTGGTCACTGGGCTGCAGGCAGATGATTCCATCCTGGATATCCCGGCCAGAAAGGGGCTGTCTGGGTTGCATCCTTCCTTCTGCTTCCTCCTCTTCTGGTTCCTCCTCCTCGGCTTCTTCCTCTTCTGTTTCTTCCTCTTCTGTGTCTTCCTCTTCCCTCTGTGAGCAGATGCTGTAAATCTGAAATGACAGCATAAAATGCTGGAAATACTCAACTGGTCAGGCAGCATCTTGACCTGAGATGTGAACTCTGTTTCTCTCTCCACAGATGTTGCCTGACCTGTTGAGTATTTGCAGCATTTTCTGTCTTCTCAGAGGCCGTCCTTTACCATCCGAGGCCTTGCAAGCGTGAACTCCATAAACACTTAACATTTTTTTAACATCTATTGCAGCAACCCACTACTTCAATAAAATCAAAAATACCCAGTCCAAAAGCTTAAATGCAAACTTAACTGAAAGATGTGCGTGTCCCTTTAAGAGGTGCTGACAGTGCCTCTGTCAGTCTGCTTGCACGCTAGGTTTACTTGGCGTGCTTAGGACCCAGCGCTGAACTCAGCGCAAGGGTCGAAGTTCGCAGTGGTGACGTTAAGTCGGTGTTGCATGCCGACTGACGTCACCGCTCCGCCATTTTTTTTCAGAGCGCTACTTAAGAACGTCAGCGCTACCGGGACCTTGAAAATGGAGGACGCCGTGGGACCCGCCACCAGCTGGCAGAAGAGCGGTGACCGCCGTTTTCTTGACTTAACGCCGTGCTAACAGGTGGCGCTAAGGTTAGGAATTTCTCCCCCATAGTTTTTGCACGGGGGGATGTTGAATGCTAAACATATATACACGCTACAGGGAAAGGAACTAAAGCCAGCGATGAAAGAAAGAGATCTGAGTATTTTGATGCATCAATCTCGAAGGGTCCATTACCAAAGCCGTGAAGCTATAGTTAAAGCGAACAGGATTCTAGGGTATGTTCACAGGAAAATTCATTATGAAACAAAGCATACCATTTTGTCCTTGAACAAGACCTTGGTCAGCCCTCAGTTAGAATACTGTGTCCAGTTTTGGTCTTTTCACATGGTGGGTGATATTGAGGCTTTGGAAAGGGTACAGAGGAGGGCCGCAAGATTAATTCCCAGTTTAAAACACCTTAGATATATAGATAAGTTCAACGAGTTGGGTCTCTTTACTTTAGAGATGCATAGATTTAGGGGTGATTTGATCAGGATTTATAAAATAATGAAGGGGCTAGACTGTGTTTATGTCGACCAATTATTTCAACTGACTAGTTTAGGGAGGTCCAGTGGTCACGTTTACAAGTTACGTAAGGACAGGACTAAGTTGGATATTAGGCGATCCTTCGTTTTCCAGAGAATAGTGGTCCTGTGGAACAGGTTGCTGACTCGTGTGGGGAATGCAGATTCGATGTATTCCTTTAAGCGAGAGCTGGACCTGTTTCTGGCTGGGGCGGAGCTCACCCGGTACAAGAGGCAGGTACACTGTAAAGTTAATCAGGACCAATGTGGTTTCTTGGACTAGTTTCGACCACGCAACTTTGGCAGTAGGCTGATAGAAACCCTGGGGAAACGGTGTAAATGACCATTTACGTCATTTCTCCCGGGTTTCCTTCAAGCAACCATTGAAGTTACAGTGAGGGATCATGAGAACCCCGATGGGAATTCCAGGTGAAAGTCTATAAGCGTAGGCAGATATGATCAAATGCTGCCTCAAACTTGACTGGGGGTGAAATTGGATAACAACGGCCTGCTGGCGCAAACTGGGCACAGGGAACGATCCCTGCGCTGGAATGAGTTGGCCAGAGGAACACTCAATATTGAGCCTCTGACCTCATTTAAATTAGACCAGACCAGTGAGCTGCAGATATTTACTGCGCGTCCCCAGGCAGCTCGCCAGCGAAGCGGATTTAAATTTTGGACAGTTGCGTCGCTGGTAGCAGCACTCGGGTAGGTCCAGGGACAGGCGGGAGTCAATTGGGGGGGAGGGAGGGAATCAGGATAGTGGGAGGCAATCGAGAGGAGTGAAGGCAATCGGGTGAGGGGGGTGGCGATCAGGAGAGGGGGGGGGTGAGGCGAACGTGAGGGGGAAGTGATCGGGAGGGGGGGAGCTGAACGAGAGGGGGTCTAAAGGGGGCCAGAATTGGAAAATCGGCTCTCACATCTCAACATGAGTTGCTTCCTTTATTAGACAGGCAAAGGGAAAAAAATCAGAGGAGAAAAACGGCACATATAGTAAGCGTAAGGTTGCAGTTGAAACAGAATCTGAAAATCGAGCAGGCTTTTATGTTGATGCACTGTACATAAGTTATTAATTAATTATTTCATATTTATGGTAAATGTGTGACTAGTGTCCTTGTACTTTAAATTTGTTCAGTGTTATTTAGTGTTTCCAGCTGTTTAGAGCTCTGAAAATGCATGTGCACTCAAACCATTTTGATCCAGAAAGTGGTAAACAGCATTGATGCATGTTCTCTGCGGGATCCAACTGAACTTTAATAATGATTAACTAATAATTCATTAATGAATGTAACAGTATGTTCTATCCTGGAATGCAATCGCACAGCTAATTGAATCATAAAGTGAGAGCTGCGTGCTTTAATCAGTTTGAGTTCTCCCATTTCATTACAAAGCCATAATAAGCATTGAATTTCCACATTGTTCAGGACTAGCCATTTTTACATTTAGTTGACTTTCTTTTTGCTTTTTCCCTCTTTTTGCAATCTACATGATTTTTTCTTTTGTGGGTAGCAGAGATCACTGTAAATCTATGCAGTAAGACTCTTTTGCACATTCTATTTTGCCATGCATAATGCCACAAATAGTCCAGCAGCCTAATATTTTCAATTTTTATACTATTATTTATGTATTTCTAATTAAGTTAGTTCATTGTTATAGTTTGCACAAATCTAAATACAAAGAGGCCCCCAATATAACATGTTAATGTTTTAGGCAAGAGAAGATCATAACCTTATATCCCTTTTTCTGTAGGCATTCAGCCACTCCTTTTAAAAAAAAAATCTGCCGTGGCTTTCTGTTTCACCAATCCTGCTGCTAATCTGTTTCACAATTCTATCACCCTCTTACTAATGAAATGTTGTCTAAGTTTGCTATTTTCTTATGACACGATAAAAATTAATAGTCTTCCACCATTATATTTTAAAACATCTGGTAGAGAGGAAAAGAAAAACTGCAAGTGCTAGAAAATGCTAAAGGTGCGGAGGAGATTGATCAGATTCATTGGCGGTACACCCTCTTTGGCTTCTTGTCATCTCCTCCAAAGCTTCTAGGCCATAAATTCCACTGCAGCTTCTTCAGATGGTGCCAACATTTTGATTTCCTCTGGCCCATCAGTGGTAGTCGTGTGTAACCGTTGCTTTCTTTTTTTCTTGATGCTACGGAATTTCCTCCAGACCTCCTGCCACATTCTACGGCGGGTGATCAAGTTATTCACTCAGCTGGTAAACTTCTCCCAAGATTGCTTTCCTGCAAGTGCAACAGGCAGGGGGAGGGGAGAGGGAAGGGGACGGGGGAGCGAAACCCTGCAGCTCTTGGCAAGGACCACTTGGACAATCAACAGCACTTCTGCGTAGTTGAAACCTTCTGGTCAATTTTTGGTCTTGATTGCCAAGTTTTCAGTGAGCACGTCTGTATTGGCAACGAGTTTGTTACTGAAAGGGGTTAAGAGGTCTCAGTGGAACCTGTAAAAATACTGCGCTCACAAGGAATGGGTTCATTAAATCATCATTTGGTAATTATAATGCAGAGCACAAATATAAAAATAACTTGACATTTTAGATAGTGGTTATATTATCAGGAAATAGAATAACATTCATTTTCAGCTCATTATAGCCGGGACCATTGCATTTTTATTTCATAAATAACTTAATTCTAATTTATGCTGCTGCAAATGTTGGCATTTGTTTTGTAGAAGCAATGTAATCTTTGGTCTTTGGAGAGTTGGATAAGGGATGACTCAGCAACACAAAGATGTGAGAAGCTGACATGCACCTGCTCTTTAATTGTTTACCTGAATATTCTGTATCTGTAACTAAGTAAAACTTTATCTAACTAATCTCCTGTTGAAAATATAATTGAAAGTGGGTGATCAGAAACCTGGAGCTAAAATTCTCCGACTGATCTGAGCGACACTGAAGCCAAGTTGACAAATTCAATTCTCTTCCACAAACTTATAATAACCTCGTTTGCATACAAATTCATTTATCTGTAATTTCAGGCAGTCTTGTGTTGAGATTATGAAGGAAAGATTATTGAAGGAAATTAACTAAAACGATCCAGGCAAATTGTTCACTATGGTGAAGGGTTCAAACACCAGGGAGAAAAAGAAAAAAATAGTGAGTTCGAAGTAAGGAGCCAAATCATTTACCCAAAGGATAATTATGTCATTGAAACAGATAGTATTGATGGATCAAGAGACAATTGCAATCTACATCTGATAATTCAGAGACACTTAATTTAAATTACTGGATAATTCAAAGCTGAACCACATTTAAAAAGTCTCCAGTACTGGTTTATTGCAGTTTTCTAATTCAAATTACTGGGATAATTTGATTGTTTTTGTGCAACAAGATATTTTGAAGTATCAGGAGTAGACTTGATGCAATTTTGAATGTAGGAAACATGGCTGGCAATTTACACACAGCAACAATGACCAGAAAATCTGTTTCAGTGATAAATATTGGCCAGCACTCCCCTGCTTCAAATAGTGCTGTGGGATCTTTTACATCCACCCGAGGATACAGACAGGGCCTCAGTTTAACATCTCATCTGAAAGACAACACTCTCTGACAGTACAGCACAGCACTGGAATATCAACTTAAGTTTTGTGGTCAAGTGTCTGGAGTGGGACGTGAAACTCACGACCTTTGCACTCAGAGGCAAGAAGTGCTACCAACTGAGCCACAGCAATAGTCAAAGGCTGGGGAGATATGATGGGTAGGTAGGCTTAGTTTATCAAAAAGGTTTTATTTAATCTAATGTTTTTTTCCCCGTCCTAAAAGTTCCTCTGTCCTTGTTTTGGCTGTGCCTCTTTCCTCTAAACTAAATGCTTTTATATTTTTCCCTAGGTAAAAAAAGATGAAACCTTAGGACACCTAAAGCAAACTTACAGCATCGGCATGAAACTACACCTAAAGCTGATTCCTGGCTCGCACTGCAATATTAGATAATGTAGATATCACAAAGGTGACTGAAGTGACTGATGCTTTTATCTCTTTTTCCACTGAATACCATGACAAGCATGCCTAAGTTATCCACATAGTCCCATTGCTCTGCCCTTTCCTCATACCCTTTCAGATTGTTCTTTTTCAAATACTTATACAGTTCCTTTTTAAATGCTACTAAGGATTCAGCTTCCATCACTGTTTCTGGTACAGAATTGCATGTCCTAACAACCTGTGCAAAATAAAAAGTTATCCTCGCCTCTCCCTTTGTCCTTTTGGTGATGGTTTCTCTCTGATCTCCCCTCATGACCTCTCTGCGCGAATCTTGTCCAGAAGACCCACCTCCTGCTCCCTCGACCCTATTCCCACCAAACTGCTGACCACCCAACTTCCTTTTCTGGCTCCCATGATATTGTTAACGGTTCTATCTCCTCAGGTACTGTCCCCCCTCTCCCTCAAATCTGCCGTCATCACCCCTCTCCTCAAAAAACCAAACCTTGATCCCTCCGTCCTTGCAAACTACCGCCCCATCTCCAACCTCCCTTTCCTCTCCAAAGTTCTGAAATGTGTTGTTGCCCCCAAATCCGTGCCCATCTTTCCCGCAATTCCATGTTTGAATCCCTCCAATCAGGTTTCCGCCCTTGCCACAGTACCGAAATGGTTCTCATCAAAGTCACAAATGACATCCTTTGTGACTGTGACAAAGGTAAACTATCCCTCCTCGTCCTTCTTGACCTGTCTGCAGCCTTTGACATGGTTGACCACTCCATCCTTCTCCAACGCCTCTCCACCGTCGTCCAGCTGGGTGGGACTGCACTCGTCTGGTTTCATTCTTATCTATCTAATCGTAACCAGAGAATCACCTGCAACGGCTTCTCTTCCCGGTCCCACATCGTTACCTCTGGTGTGCCCCAAGGATCTATCCTTGGCCCCCTCCTATTTCTCATCTACATGTTGCCCCTTGGCGACATCATCCGAAAACACAGCGCCAGTTTCCACATGTACGCTGACGACACCCAGCTCTACCTCACCACCACTTCCCTCGACCCCTCCATGGTCTCTAAATTGTCAGACTGCTTGTCCGACATACAGTTCTGGATGACCAAAAATTTTCTCCAATTAAATATTGGGAAAACCAAAGCCATTGTTTTCGGTCCCCACCACAAACTCCGTTCCCTAGCCACTGACTCCATCCCTCTCCCTAACATCTGTCTGAGGCTGAACCACACTGTTCGCAACCTTGGTGTCATATTTGACCCTGAAATGAGCTTCCGACCACATATCCGCAGCATAACAAAGACCGCCTACTTCCACCTCCGTAACATCACCCGTCTCCGCCCTTGCCTCAGTTCATCCGCTGCCTTTGTTACCTCTAGACTTGACTATTCCAACGTACTCCTGGCTGGCCTCCCACATTCCACCCTACATAAACTTGAGGTCATCCAAAACTCGGCTGCCCGTGTCCTAACTCGAACCAAGTCCCGTTCGCCCATCACCCCTGTGCTCGCTGACCTACATTGGCTCCCGGTTAAGCAACGCCTTCATTTCAAAATTCTCATCCTTGTTTTCAAATCCCTCCATGGCCTCGCCCCTTCCTATCTCTGTAATCTCCTTCAGCCCCACAACCCCCCAGGATATCTGCGCTCCTCTAATTCTGCCCTCTTGAGCATCCCTGATTATAATCGCTCAACCATTGGTGGCCGTGCCTTCTGTTGCCTAGGCCCTAAGCTCTGGAATTCCCTGCCTAAACTGTCTGCCTCGCTACCTCTCTTTCCTCCTTTAAGACGCTCCTTAAAACCTACCTCTTTGACCAAGCTTTTGGTCACCTGACCTAATTTATCCTTATGTGGATCGGTGTCAAATTTTTTTTTTTGTCTTAAAATACTCCTGTGCAGCACCTTGGGACATTTTACTATGTTGAAGGCGCTATATAAATACAAGTTGTTGTTGTTGATGGTCTTAAATTTAGGCCTTTTATTACCAATACACCGACCTGTGGAATGTTTTTCCTGATTTGCCTTATCAAATCTCAGAATTGGGCTGTAGACCCTGCACCCAGCCCCTGTTCGATCGGAAAATCAGAGAAGGGGAGGCAGCAACGACAGCAGGACCCAAAGTAAGTCCCATATTATTCCAGTGGCAATAATTGACGCAGGAGGCTGACTGACTGCTGTTTTGGGAAAGCAGCCAGAAGGTCCTGATGCATGCGCTCAGTCCCAAGAAATGACTTTCCTCTCCATGTTTCCAAACACTAGGCCCTGCCGGTGGTATGGCTGCTCTGGGGAAGTGTGTGGCCTTCATAAATTACATGAACTCAGAAATACAGGTGAGTTCAGGCGCTTGCAGGCGGAGCACATTTTTGATGCATTTCATTTGACTGGCACCCAGGAGCCAGTAGTGCGGGGACAGGAAAATGGGCCCCAAAGTTGTTAGTTCATTCAGTCCGCGTTTATTTGTGTCTGAACTTACTGTTGGCTGTCTTTGGGGCTGAAATTCTGCTCCAGATTTGTGCTTTCCCTGGGTCTCCCGATGGGCCTTCGCTGAAAGCACAGGAGGCTTCTGCTGCTCACTGGCACAAGTCTCATTAGTGTACTCATTTGAGGGCATGTTGAGGCATGTCCTTGCTTCCCTGAGGATTGTAATGCATTGCGACACTGGCATGAGAACAGTGCTGTGCACCTTTGAAAGCTGAAGTGAAACACACTCTAGAGGTGCACGGCCACCAGGGTGACTTTATAACTGTGGTGACATTGATCGTTGTTTTTGGACTGCTTTTGGTTTCTTTGGATTGAATCAATTTGTCCCACTTTGTATGGTTACAACTTTACTGCTGCACTGCTACCATTCAAGACATTCGGACTGAAATTGGTGTTAATGCAGCAGTCGCGGCATCAAAATGGGTCCACAGACTTACTACCCCATTAATGCCGACGTTCTGACTGCCACCATTTTGAAAGGTACCTTCCTTTGGGTGGCTGGAGCACACCTATTTCAGGTGATAGGCCTCTAGATTATGCAAATCAGGGTTCTACGATATAGTTAGGACCATGCTTTTAGATGTGATGGGCTAGAAATTCATTATAGCCAAGGAATGGGCAGTGTTTAGACTAAAAATGGTGAATTAGCGCCAGGTGAAAATTGTCTAGACTGCACGCAAAATTCGTTCTCACTCCTCATTAAAATGATTGGAGCCCTAAATCTAGTCTAAAAACCCAAGCTCATTGGCGTTACTCTGAAAAGATGGACCCTAGTCTCCGGGGCTGGACAGGCTGACCGTGGAGTTCCACAGGGCATTCTGGGACGTCCTGGGGGGCGACTATGCGCGGGTCCTGGGGGAAAGTCTGACGACCGGGCAGATGCCCCTCTCTTGGCGCAGGGCGGTCATTGTCCTGCTGCCCAAGAAGGGCGATCTCCGCCTCCTTAAGAACTGGCGCCCGGTCTCCCTCCTCAGCACGGATTACAAAATCTTTGCCAGGGCCATGTCTACCCGCCTTGGCACCATGCTGGCCCACATGATCCACTCTGACCAGTCCTACACGGTCCCGGGCCAGACCATCCACGATAACATCCATCTGGTCCAGGACCTGGTCCACCATTCCCAGAGGGCTGGTCTGTCGGTTGCCTTCCTTTCCCTGGATTAGGAGAAGGCGTTCGACAGGGTGGATCATGAGTCTCTCTTCGGGATTCTGCACGCATTCGGGTTCGGGACGCATTTCGTTGCCTGGATCTGACTTCTGTATGCCGCCGCGGAGTGTCTGATTAAAGTTAACGGGTCTTTGACGGCGCCCCTTCATTTTGGGAGAGGGGTGCGTCAGGGATGCCCCATGTTATATGCCATCTGCGTGGAGCCTTTCCTGCGCTTCTTGCGGAAGATGTTGATGGAACTGGCTCTGCAAGGGCCAGGCGTGGAGGTCGTGCTCTCAGCTTACGTCGATGACGTGCTCCTCATGGTTCCGATCCCGTTGACTTGCGGAGGATGCGAGAATGCCAGCAGATTTACTCGGACGCTTCCTCCGCCAAGATCAACTGGGAGAAATGTTCCGGACTCCTGGTGGGTCAGTGGCGGGCGGACTCCCTGCTGGAGGAGTTCAGGCCTTTTGCCTGGAGCACCACGCACCTCCTCTACTTGGGAGTCTACCTTAGCCCTGCCGAGGACGCCTGGCCGGAGCTGGAGGCCAAATTCACCGCTCGCCTAGGGCGCTGGACAGGACTGCAGGGGTCGAGCACTGGTCATAAATCAGCTGGTGGCCGCCATATTGTGATACCGGTTGGTCACTTTGATCCCTCCCCCTGCGTTTGTCGCCAAGATACAGAAGAAGCTCATCGACTTCTTCTGGGACAAAAGGAAGCATTGGGTCTCTGCCGCGGTTCTGAGTCTCCCGCTTAGGGAGGGCGGTTAGGCGTTGGTGTGCCTTCGCACCCAGGCTGCGACTTTCCGTCTTCTGACCTTGCAGAGACACCTGTACGTCGAGGATCCTCCCAGATGGTGTGCGCTGGCGACGTATTTCTTCCGCCAGCTGCACGGCCTCAATTATGACACGCAGCTCCTGTTTGTGAAACTGGGCGGTACACGTGCCTGCCTGCGGGAGCTGCCTGTCTTCTACCAGGAACTGCTATGGGTCTGGAACAAGGTCGCCTGCAGACGGAGTTCTCCCCCGTCAGGAGTGGTGGCTCTCCTTCGGGAGCCGCTGCTCAGGAATTCGCACCTCCATGAACGCAGGTTCAGGTGGCTGGCGGAGGGCAGGGCTGTGTCTGGCAAGGTGACCAGAGTCGGGGACCTGCTCGATGGCGGAGGAGCGGGCTGGATGGCGCCGGAGGAGATGGCGCAGCGCCTGTCCTGGGTCGACGTCTGGTGCGCGACCAAAGCCATCGAGTCGCTGAAAGTGGCACTGGGCCCCGACTCCACCAGGTGTATTGAGGAGGCTCAAGCACGTGGGGCGATCCCGTCCGAACTGACCCCCGTTCGGATGGAATTCCTCATCGGCGCGCGGCCCCGAAACCCCTCTCGGGAGCCGGCGCCTCACAACTTGAGCCGTCTCAGGGAATACCCTCCATGCCTTTTCATTCTGCACGGAGGGGTTTCCTGTACACTGCTCCTGCACACTCTCCACTTTGCCATCCTCGTCTGCCGTCCGGACAACCCTGGTGCACCATCTTGCCGTCCGGCGGAGGCGGAGGTCCCCAATGGAGGGCTCTCTAAGCGGGAGTCCTCCCTTTATCTATTCGGGACTTGGCCTGGAGGGTGTTGCATGGAGCAGTCCCGTGCAATAAAGTTTTAAGCAGGTTCACAGACTCCCAGGCCGCCTGCCTTTTCTGCGGCCTGGAGGAGTCTGTTTTCCATGTTTATATGGAGTGTGAGAGGTTGCAGCCCCTCTTCCATTATTTGAAGGGGCTGCTCCTCGATTTTTGGCTGCACTTCAGTCCCACGCTCCTGATCTTTGGTCACCCGGTGCGGAGTGGAGCGGGCAGATCGGAGGACCTCCTCATAGGATTGCTCCTGGGCCTGGCCAAAGTGGCCATTAACTGGTCCAGGCAGCGGGCGGGGGTCGTTCGGCCCGACTGCCTGCCTCTCTTCTGCAGCCATGTTCGCGCCTGGGTGGCCCTAGAGATGGAGCATGTGGTGTCCGCCGGCACGCTTGACGCCTTTCCCAACCGGTGGGCACCGTGGGGACTGGAGTGCATCATCACCCTGGCCAATTAAATTTTAATTTAAGTTGTTAAGTTTCCTTTAATGTTTTATTAGTTACAGTTATTTGATTTAGTGTGCACCCAATCAAAAGAGTACACTGAAAAGATGGACCAATATCGGGTGTAGTTTAAACGTAAGTAATGATTGCCACAGGCTTTTTTCACTACCTAAAGGGAAGGTCCATTGATGCTGCAGCACCTCATTCTCAGCATTGTTGGTTGTGCAGTTGCCTCAGAGGGAGGAAGGAGAAGGAGAGTGGTGGTCTCTCTCTGAGAACAGGAAGAGGAAGAGGAGGAGCCAGGGACAACTGCTGACCACCACCACCACTGCTACTGCTGTTGAGGTGCCTGAGGAGAGAGGAGAGCGAGGACAGGAGAGGAGAGAAAACAACAAGAACATCAGAAGGGAGCAATTCCATCACTGCCTCCCTAATTGCTCTCCATTTTAGGAGAGGGAGAGAAAACAACAACATCAAACAACCATCATCTGTTTGGAAGGAGGGAGAGCCAATTGAACATCTACAGGTGGGTGTTTTTGGTGCACTCTCCAAGAGACTTTGCATTGTAGGTGGGGGGAGGAAAGAAGAAGAAGAAGAAGGCTGGAACATCGAGGGGTGTGTGTTTGTGTGTGTGGCTCTTGTTAGAAACTAGGCCACACACGCCTCCCCCATTGCCTGACCTGGGACAGCTGGAGCTACCTGGGTGAAGTCTCCTTAATTTAATTTAACATCGTTAAGACCTGCTGGAGGACTGAGCCTGGGTATCTCCAGCTATCCCAGGTGAAGACATCTTCTCCTCCCACCAGAAGACCATCAGAGACAATGGGCTGGATTTTACCAGCCCTGAGGAGGTGGGTTTGGAGGCGGGACTGCTGGGAAAATGGGAAAAATTGGGAGCGGGTCCCAGCCCCGCTCCCAACCCGGCTCTGAACCATCTTCCCGGGAGGCGGGTTCCCGATTCGCGCAGCGACCCATCTCCTAGCGGCGGGAAGGGGATTAGAGCCAATTAACTGCCTGTTAACAGGTAGTTAAGAGGCTTTTCACCCTTTTCCGCCTGCTTATGTGGGCTTCCGATGGCAGGAAACCCTGCCAGGGTCAGCGAGGCGGGCTGTCGGTCTGCTGCAGTGTAAGTGTGCAAATGACAGCTGCAGAGGTAGTGTGATGGGTGCAATGGTGCACAGGTAAGTATGACAGGTGAGAGAATGTAGTGAGAAATATTTTTATTCTGTTTATATGTATCTGCAGGTGACAAGATTTGATGTTTCTGTGAAGCCTCATCTGATCGGGAGAATTGACAGATGGCTTCTGCAATCTCACATGCAGCTGCCATCTGTTTTCTCCTAAGGAGAGAGTCATTGGTGAGCCTGGGGGCAAGGGCTCACTTTTGGACAGTGATTGTCAGTGTTTGACAGCACCTCAATGCTGTCAAACACTGACAATTCATCTGTCAAAAAATTATGAGGCCTGTCCCTTTAACAAAACCGGCAGATGAAGCGTCATGCACTGATGTCATCTGACACCGGCTTTCCCTTAATTGGCTGGCAAGCCTGCAGGACGAGCTGAACAAGGCCAATCAAGGGAAAATAGTATTTGTTCATCAGACGTCGCTGGGGGCGGGACTAGAACCCGGAAACCAGCAGTCCCGCTCCCAACGCACCTCCTCAGGTAAGATCGCGGCCAATATATTCCATCGGAGAGTGCACCCCTGCAGGCAGGCAGGCAGGCACCCACCCTCTCTCTCTCTTTCTCTCTCTATCTCTCTCTTATAGGCACCTCAATCTATTTTATTTAAGTAATTGTCTATTGAGCAGAGGGGAGAAGGTCCCTCTCCCATCCAATCAACAAAGGGAGAGGTGTGCCTTCAATTAACAGCATCCTCTGCTCAAGGGAAGAAAAAAAAACAAGGCCCTAACGACCATCATCAGGCCTGAGACTTGGGGTGAGTGTAGCCCTTAAAGAAAGACCAGCCTGCTATGGTGACCCCATCTTCGCCGGTATGGGGCCAGATAAGACGTACGCAGGCGTGGCAGCCACAGCTGCTTCCGCTGCTCCATCACCATTTGGACTAATAACAGAAAAACATAGAAACATAGAATCTAGGAGCAGGAGTAGGCCATTCGGCCCGTCGAGCCTGCAACACCATTCAATACGATCATGGCTGATCATTCAAATCCAGTACCCTGTCCCTGCTTTAATCCCCACAGTACACATATCCCACCCGACCCCCGTAACCCCACGTATTTAATTCCCCCTAACATATCCCATCCTATCCCCATAACCCCACATATTTAATCCCCCCCTAACACTAAGGGTCAATTTATCATAGCCAAATCAACCTAACCCGCACATTTTTGGACAGTGGGAGGAAACCGGAGCACCCGGAGGAAACCCACGCAGACACGGGGAGAATGTGCAAACTCCACACAGACAGTCACCCGAGGTCAGATTCGAACCCGGGTCTCTGGCGCTGTGAGGCACCAGTGCTAACCACTATGCCACCGTGTTGCCCATGGGGTCAAGAGCTACACTCACCCCAATATGACAATTGAGGCGTGTGTAAAAGCCATGGCTGGGGTTGTTGGCCCTTCAGACATCGTAGCAGCCTCAAAAATGTATGGGAAGGCTGTGTTCTTCCTGGGGTCGGAGCGGGCGGTGTCCCTGGCTCTTATTAAGGGGCTCATGGTGGGTGGGACCTTCCTGCCGGCGGACCCTCTTGAGGCCACCACGCAGCGTGTTGTAATTTCTAACATCCCACCCTTCGTCTCTGGTGAGCTCCTCCTCCCCCACCTACGTCAACTGGGGGAGGTGAGGTCGGGGATTACGCCGATCCCACTCGGCTTCAGGGAAGCCAACCCCTGTCATGTCTTCTCCTTCCGGCGCCAGCTCTTCATTCAGCTGGCGCGGGAGGAGGACAAGGAAGGTACATTCTACGTGCACCACAAGGGGACAGCCTACCGCGTCTTCTGGACGTCGGACGGTGTGCGGTGCCACGCCAGTAAGGAGATGGGGCACGTGAGGAAATACTGCCCCACCTCCAAGGCCACAAAAACATCGAGTGCGGCCGAGGGTGGCGCCGTCGCCACTCCTCCCCCCGATCCTGTCCACGCGTCAAAATCAACAGATGCACGGTCGACGTTGCAGGTCAATATCATCACGGTCTCCGGCGGGTGGGAGGGAGAGCATCCGAGCGGAAGGAAGGTGCAGAGAAAGAAGAAGAACCTAGAGGCTGGTCCCCTCGACAGCCTGTCTGGCCCCATGCCCGCGCTCATTGTGGACCCCGTAGTGGCGTACGTGAGCGCGGAGGATCCCGTGCCCGAGCCCGTGACCGCACCTGCTTCCGCGGTGATCTTACAACCTGTGGCCAGGCAAGGCCCGGGGAAGAGGAACAAAAGGAGGGAGCCGAGGTGGAGGCCTCAGCACACATGGAGGTCTCCCGACCTCCGCATCCCTCCGGACTGAAAAGGAGATGGGGATGGGGAAGAGACCCAGCCCGTGGGGGGGGGCCGCGGAACCACCCCTATAACTACACTGCAACCGTTACTCCTCGCCGGGTTGGGTGTCCTGGGGACTGAGGAGGGCGAGGCCCATGAGGCTGAGGAACTCTACCTTATAAATTCTTTAAAACATGACAAACTGGGTTTGGAAATTTTAAAACCTAACTATGAAATAGCTATGAAAGAATTCTGGCTATTGAAACAGGACAAGTTGTTGACCCTGAATAAGTAACCTTATTAAAACAGGACAATGGTTAACCCTGGATAAATGATCTTGATTAAACCTCTTAAGGATGACATATGAGGTCAGGGACATCTGTCCTTTGAACATAAATGGTAAATTCCCAATAACTATTGGTGATGTGGCAGTAAGAATTGCAGGGGTCAACTAAAAGATGATCAGTGATAATTAACTTGGATCAACAGAAATCTTATGAAATACAACTGAAAAAGGGTATAAATATTGAGGTCTCGAATGAGATATCAGACTCGCTTTAATCGGGCAAAGCGATTCCCGACTACAGGGGCAGCTCTGTAATCTACCACTCTTTGTACCTCGGGGATCGAAGGTAATTTGATAATTGATGGATATCCTGTATAGAAAATTTTAAGAACTGTAATACTGTAGCGAAGTTAAGGTTTAAAAGTAAGATTCTCTGTTAAAAATAAGATCGTATTTTTTCCCTTTTTAGAACTGTTAACGTTGCGATTGACTGATTCACCAACTGTAAATTGCATGTCGATTCCTTTAATAAATCTCTATATATTTTTTTAGAATTGTCTCACATACGTCTTCTGTATCAATAACTCGCGAACCCAATCTCTGTACACTCTTTGGTGAAGAGGTACATTTCTGAGGGGAGACATCCAGACCCTTATAATATCCGGGACGTTACAGTCTGGCTAAACTTATTAAAAGTGCTATCTGGAGGACGGTAACATTCTTGGGTTGCTCCTTTCCTTTAGGGAGAGACAGACTGGACCTTTAGATCCAGTTAAGTGTCTTTAGGATTCGGCTATCTCAACCTTTAGTTGAAAGTGAGCATCTGAGAAATACACCTGATCCGGGATAGTCCTAAAGGGGCTAGGACTAGTAAATATCTTTCAGGATCACAAGTACCTCTTCGAGACTCTGCGCGCATTCGGGTTCGGGATGCATTATGTTGCCTGGATCCGACTTCTGTACGCCGCCACGGAGTGTCTGATTAATGTTAACGGGTCTTTGACGGCGCCCCTTCGCTTCGGGAGAGGGGTGCGTCAGGGATGCCCCATGTCTGGTCAGTTATATGCCATTTGCATAGAGCCTTTCCTGCGCCTCTTGTGAAAGAGGTTGATGGGACTGGCTCTGCAAGGGCCGGGCATGTAAGTTGTCCTCTCGACTTATGCCGATGACGTGCTGCTCATGGTTACGGATCCCATTGACTTGCGGAGGATGCGAGAATGCCAGCAAGTTTACTCGGATGCATCCTCCGCCAAGATCAACTGGGAGAAATGTTCCGGACTCTTGGTGGGTCAGTGGCGGGTGGACTCCCTGCCGGAGGAGCTCAGGCCTTTTGCCTGGAGCACCACACATCTCCTCTACTTGGGAATCTACCTTAGCCCTGCCGAGGACGCCTGGCCGGTGAACTGGCAAGAGCTGGAGGCCAAAGTCACCGCTCGCCTAGGGCGCTGGACAGGACTGCTCCGAGTGCTGTCCTACAGGGGTCGAGCACTGGTCCTAAATCAGCTGGTGGCCGCCATGTTGTGGTACCGATTGGTCACTTTGGTCCCTCCCCCTGCGTTTGTCACCAAGATACAGAAGAAGCTCATCGACTTCTTCTGGGACAAAAGGAAGCATTGGGTCTCTGCCGCGGTTCTGAGTCTCCTGCTTAGGGAGGGCGGTCAGGCGCTGGTGTGCCTTCGCACCCAGGCTGCGACTTTCCGTCTTCTGACCTTGCAGAGACACCTGTACGTCGAGGATCCTCCCAGATGGTGTGCGCTGGCGACGTATTTCTTCCGCCAGCTGCACGGCCTCAATTATGACACGCAGCTCCTGTTTGTGAAACTGGGCTGTACGCGTG
This sequence comes from Squalus acanthias, assembly GCA_030390025.1. Taxonomy (NCBI): domain Eukaryota; kingdom Metazoa; phylum Chordata; class Chondrichthyes; order Squaliformes; family Squalidae; genus Squalus; species Squalus acanthias. The sequence goes on from CM059433.1 coordinate 79,964,859, forward strand.
CCTGCCTGCGAGAGTTGCCTGTCTTCTACCAGGAACTGCTATGGGTCTGGAACAAGGTTTCCTGCAGATGGAGTTCTCCCCCGTCAGGAGTGGTGGCTGTCCTTCGGGAGCCGCTGCTCAGGAATCCGCACCTCCATGAACGCAGGTTCAGGTGGCTGGCGGAAGGCAGGGCTGTGTCTGGCAAGGTGACCAGAGTCGGGGACCTGCTCGATGGCGGAGGAGCGGGCTGGATGGCGCCGGAGGAGATGGTGCAGCGCCTGTCCTGGGCCAACGTCCGGCTCGCGACCAAAGCCATCGAGCCGCTAAAAGTGGCACTGGGCCCCGACTCCACCAGGTGTATCGAGGAGGCTCAAGCACGTGGGGCGATCCCGTCCGAACTGACCCCCGTCTGGACGGAATTCTTCATCGGCGCGCAGCCCCGAAACCCCGCTCGGGAACCGGCGCCTCACAACTTGAGATGTCTCGGGGAAATGCCCTCCGTGCCTTTTCAATCTGCACGAGGGGTTTCCTGTACAGGCTGCTCTTGCACACCCTCCATTTTGCCATCCTCGTCTGCCATCCGGACACGCCTTGGCACACCATCTTGCCGTCTGGCAGAGGCGGGCGTCCTCAATGGAGGGCTCTCTAAGCGGGAGTCCTCCCTTTATCTATTGGGTTCTTGGCCTGGAGGGTGTTGCATGGAGCAGTCCCGTGCAATAAAGTTTTAAGTAGGTTCACGGACTCCCAGGCCACCTGCCTTTTCTGCGGCCTGGAGGAGTCTGTTTTCCACGTCTATATGGAATGTGAGAGGCTGCAGCCCCTCTTCTACTATTTGAAGAGGCTGCTCCTCGATTTCTGGCTGCACTTCAGTCCCACGCTCCTGATCTTTGGTCACTCGGTGCGGAGGGGAGCGGGCAGATCGGGGGACCTCCTCGTAGGACTGCTCCTGGGCCTGGCCAAAGTGGCCATCAACTGGTCCAGGCAGCGGGCGGTCAAGGGGGGTCGTTCAGCCCGACTGCCTGCCTCTCTTCCGCGGGCATGTTCGCGCCCGGGTGGCCCTAGAGATGGAGCACGCGGTGTCTGCCGGCACGTTCGAGGCCTTCCGCGACCGGTGGGCACCGCAGGGATTGGAGTGCATTATCACCCCGGACAAC